>OX337245.1:664115-1328230 GCA_946965025.1 Blera fallax
AACATAATTGCACGCTTTCTTTTTATCCCATTGATGCTTAAGCAGTTTTAAGTTTCTGATATTCTAGACTGATATTCACACACAGTTTGTAGAAGTAAACTCTTGAAAAAAAATGGCAACTTAAAAAATAAATTTATTCACCTAATACCTACTACCTAAAGCAAAAGCAATTTCGTTTTATTTACCATTTTTGATTTCGTTTGGAATTTTGATTTTTGAATTGAATTTTCTTCATATTTCGAACAACAAATTTCAATCTAAACCAACCAACCAAACATTCAAACAACCAACCATTAAACATGTACTCGTAATTGCAAACATAAACTAGGAGTTGGCAACAAAACTCTCTAGAAGTTTTGATATGAAGGAAGAAGGAGGCACGTTACTTGGCGAGAAGGGAGTTCGAAGACATCAGGTGAGTACGCATCCCTGTATTTAAAGATCTCACCCATTCTTTTCATAAGGTATTAAAGGAGATGTAATGTAAAGAAATAATAAAAAAAATATAGAATTCATTCATTCATTACAAGCACACAAACACTGCTTGGCTATATTTCTTAAAAAACACACACACATACACACAAACTGGATGTAAATATATACGAGTACAATCAATGTAAATTAATGAAAATGAAATGCTATATTGCTCCAAGTTTTAACTTTGATTAAATTGAATCTTCGTTTTCAGTATACAAAGAACTTCATGGCCATAATAATAAGCGGTTGAAAAGACTTTGAAATTTGTTGGAGTCTTGTTTTTCCCCCTTAGTTTATCCATCATTTCAAAATTTCTTTCTGAGAAAGATTCCTACCGTGCTTTAACACTCATGTACATCTATATGTGACGGATACATAAAATTCTTGTTAGTTGGTTTTCTTCATAGTAACCGCTGTATGTAGAAATATTTTAGGATAATATTCATTCTTAAAGAATTCTCACTAATGTAATATTTCACTGTAATTTCAAGTCACTTTGAAGGTTCCTACATACATATAATATTTACAGTAATTATTAGATTTGTTGCTAACTTTTCTTCACATTTACAAATCTTTCTTTAATTAAATTATAATCTTATAATTGGCTATATGTACTTGACAGATTTGTAGAAATGCACTAGAATATTGGTCATCTTTTTTTTAAATGCAAAAGTATTTGGGCATTCCTTTTAAGAATTTCATAATACTTAAAAACATACTCGACATTACCACCTTGACACTAATCTCGCTGATAACTTAAAGGTTTTTTTTCGCAGATTTTATTTTAAATATTTTAAAACATACTTAGACAAATTGAATGATTGGCTGTTTAATAAAAGTTTGTTTACATATTGATTTATTTTTAAATTTGTTTGGAATTGCTTGGTTCTGAATTTATTTAAAAACTTTGATCTTAAAACTTTTAAAAATTAAATAATAATAGTATTCCATTCAATGCCGTTTCTCGGAAATCGAACCATCTGAGCAAATAAAAGAACAATAATCTTCCAACATAGAAATCTATAATGTTATTACCATAAGAAAACCTGTATGTATTTCAGTCCATGCAGCGTTTATCGGCTGAACAAAATGGTTCCACGACAGATCAACCCCATGAACACAATCCCAACGTCGTACCTGATCATAGAGGCAACTTACATATTACTGTTAAGAAAACTAAACCAATTTTAGGTATTGCAATCGAAGGTGGTGCTAATACGAAACATCCATTACCGCGAATAATAAATATTCATGTAAGTTTAGTAAAACTATTATAAGATGGCATCGTCGTTTTTAAATTGTATTTTATTTTACGCAGGAACATGGTGCAGCATTTGAAGCCGGTGGCTTAGAAGTAGGACAACTTATCCTCGAAGTCGATGGCAATAAAGTTGAAGGTCTACATCATCAAGTAAGTTTTTAACTAAGCTATGAAGTTTGATTTTCCGAATTGCAACAAACTATTTTTTTTTATGAACAGGATGTCGCTCGACTAATTGCTGAGTGCTTTGCAAATCGTGAAAAGGCTGATATTACATTTTTAGTTGTGGAAGCGAAAAAATCAAACTTAGAGCCCAAACCAACAGCCCTTATATTTCTAGAAGCCTAACATTTGCTTGCTTTGCCGGCTAGCGACCCAGCGTTAACAAATGAACAATATAGATATCGTGCACGTGGAATAGATTTAACAAAAGCTGCAGAATCCAGTAATTTTATTTACCAAGAATACTGTCAGGAATAATAGTTTTCAGTCTATTTATTTATATTTGCTTTGTTTAACCTTGAGTTGGGGAAAATTTTAATTAAACAGTAGACATTTAAAAACCAGTGCAGTAATTTGGGACACAGGAACACATTGAATACATTTTTTATGATTTAACTTTTTTAAGGTAATTTGTACTTGACTTAGGCTTAAAAATGAAATCCCACTGCCTAACTTTCAGAAAAATCGTTCATGATAACATATATTTAAATGAGTAATTTAAACAGTTTTCGATTCAAGTTTAAAAAATGATTTAATATTTATTATTATTCGGTAGTGCCTATAAACGGATTATCTTAAAATGTTTACCTTCCAAACTATTGTTTCTTGTTTTCCTAAAATTATTCGTAAAGATGCCAGTCATACCTTATCTTCAAAACCCATCAAATTGATCAATTTGAGGAAATACTCGGAAAAGTGATTGGTCAGTGTAGGGGGTTGAGTTTTCTTTGCATTACGATTGATGAAGAAAATCATTTTCTCCAACTTGAGTCGAACAAATGTTTAACATAAAGTAATAGGTACTACTAAAAAATATGTTTTCATGCTTGAATTTATATTCTGAAACTCATTTATTTGAGTGAACAGTTTCTTTTTATTAAACATACTTCATAATAATAAAATGCACAATTCATATTACATACAATGTTTATGTTTAAATATCACTTCTGTATGACTTTGTTCACTTTTAAGTAAATTTTCGGGACAGAAAAAAATATAAAAACAAAAAAATTGTAGAATATATAGGAGTAGCATACGGACAACACCAATATTTGTTATTTATTAACTATTACAATACACATTAAATGTATTACTATATTTATAAACGGAAATATATCTTTAACATTTTTCTTTGCAACTATGTATGCAAGGCTTGTATAAAGCAATTAAATAGAAACACAATAAAAATAATTGTTATTTAGAAGTTATTATTTAAAGCAGATAATGTCAATTGTATAAAGCTTAATAGATCTTGCACGGTTTGTTGATATAAATGTTTATTTAAATTTTATGTTCAATTTTCCAATAGTTGAAAAATCAAATAAAACCCACCTATTTTCTGAGACTTATTTCAAAATAAGATTGAATTTAACAAAAAAAACTTACAAATAAAATTATATTTGATAAATTATCTGCTAAAATTCCTATTGAACTGACCCAACAAAATTTATTGGTTAAATGAAGTTATTGATAAGAGGTACCAAATTAAAATATGCAAAGATGTACTACCTGGATACTAGCAGACAGGACATCACTACACATTAAAACAATGCTAAATGAAAAAAAAGCTTCAAGCCAAATATAAAAACTCTTGTATAATTTTTTTGTGTTTTCAATATAGTTTATATGAGAGGATTGAATTTATACGTTAGTTATTCACAATCAAAGTGTAGCAAACAAATTCTTCCAAGCCCATGAAATAATGCGTGCAAGCACAGATCCGGGCATTTTTGTGTAAATGTTATCATGCATACATATGTATGTACAAAAACGATGCTGTGCGTATCTGCTTTGAGTGTATTGACTGTTTACTGCCATCGACTTAAAAAACTAATTCAACAGCCAGATTCTTTGCAATCCGCGGAGCAAGTCAGCTACCATAAAGAATGACACAATTTTTTTTTTTTGTTTCAATGGAAATTAATTTTTAGCATACACAATTCTATGATGTTATCAATAGATTTTTTATTTTTTGGTTTCTGGAATTCGTACGTATTCCACCTCAACAGACTAATAACGCATGAAATTAAGAATAATATTTATTCTCTTTAAATACTACCCAGTATTTAAAAAAGGATACAGGTAACGTGGGTTCGGCACATAAAAAAATGACTTGCAAGTAAAAACATCTATTGCACAAAACAATTTGCCAATAATTTTGATTATTCATTCTTAACTAACAACTACTCCAGCAATTGAATCTTATAGCTATCAGTATATTTTTAGTTGCAATTAAGTTTCATGTAACACTATGTAGATGCAACACTATACAAAGAAGTTTTGAGTAACGCCAAACCATTGTACATTATTAATTAGTTATCTTTCAGTCATTTTTATGAAGAGTAAAGAAAATTATCTCGTATATGGCTTCTTGCATGAGTGACGCTTTTATATAAAAATATGTTATAGCTTTAAAAGAACTCTATGAAATTTACATTTATATTTATGTATGATAAAGTTCTTTTGTTTTTTATTAATTTAAAATAAAATGATATGCATTACACACATTTCAAAAAGTAGACAAAATTAATATAAATATGATGAAAAAAAGAAGAAAAGCAAAATTAATACATACATACATACATACATAGTAGCATTGCACTGCTTCTGATTTTAAATATAACTGAAATTGTTAATAAATTATGGAAACTATTATACTGCAAATAATATGAACTTAAATACAATTTAAGTACTGTAGATATGTGTATAAAATTATTAACAAGATATTTAGTAAAGAAAAACAAAATAAACATAAAGGCATAGCGAACATTTTGTAATACTGAGCTAATTGTAAAATTATTATAATTATTATTGCAAGTTCTTGCGAATATACAGGTATTAAATTTCCATGTTATTATGAAAAGTGATTTAAACATATGCATAAAAAGGAAAGGGCAATTATCTTGACCGCACTCGAAGTCTAATGATTATATTTTTTTGATTCTCAATTTCAAAAATTGCCATAATCAATTCTAATAAGTCAGATAACAGTTAACATAAATTCAACTTCAATTTAGCATAGTGTTTTTAATTTCTATTTGTATAAGAAAAATTTTATTAAGAATGTTATTTTGAAAGGACCTATAATGCAGCCAGGGTATTTGTTTATTTTATTAATTTGTTTCTCATCAATTTCGTTTACGTCACGTCATTATTTCCAAAAATATTATAACTTGTTACAAATAAAATGATATTGTGTAATAAATTGTTTTTAAAAAATTGTCAATGCATATTGTTTTTATTTCTTGACTTACTATTTATATGCTCTTTCAATGAACCGTGTCTACAGCGAGTACGCCAACCACAGAAATGAATAACCAATATCAATATACAAACTTATGTACATATGTATGTGGGTATGTATGTATGTTTACGATACTTAAATTCGGAGTTTATTCTAATCTTTTGAATACAATTTCCAAGCGGCTAATTACTATGAAAACGCTATGAAAGGTAATATGCCATCCACGGCAATATCAAGGGTAAAACTTATTCTCTAGTAAAACAATTACAATAAAGTATTTACACTTCTATTAATTGGTGAGTGCAGAACCTTGTAAGGTTATAATTTTTGTTTACAATCAAACTATACAGACATATATTCATTCTTCTTGTCTGAACACGGGATTTTAAAAATTATTCACATTTACAGAAAACAAATTAAACCTGTTTCTATTGCATATAATTAACCGAACTAGTTCTAAAATGTTTTATCATTCTGTTTGAAATCCATTGGTGTACGTAGATATTTAGTATAATTTTATAACTTGCTACAAAAGCATCAAAATGCATAAAAATACATTTCGTGAGTGTTTAAGTGAGCACGACTTGAAAGTTTTAGAGTCCCTATTCAACCCTTTAGAAATTGGTAGTAATCTTGGAGAAACATTTAACCTAGAGATTGAAGCTGACTTAGTAGATATTCCTGAAGAGCAAAGTACAGAAGTAGAAGAATCAATGAAGCTAGAAGTGCAAGGGATTCATCTGGCAGAAGCAGGAAATTTAGATGAAGCCATATTGATATTTGGTAAAGCTATTAAAGTAGCCAACCAACGAGGTTCGGTGTATAACAATAGAGCGCAGACTTTAAGATTGAGAGGAAATGATGAAGGTAATAAATGTTGTGAATTGAGTGAATGTTTGGTGTAAATAGTGATCAAATCTAAACTCAATTACTTAGGTGCATTGGGTGATTTAATGAAAGCCATTGAGTTATCTACACAACGACCACGTACAAGATGTCAAGCTTTATGCCAGCGTGGTTTGCTGTATAGGAAAATGGATAATGTTGACGCTGCCAAAGATGACTTCGAAGAGGCTGCAAAACTGGGAAGTAAATTCGCTAAGTCTCAGGTATTTATGGTTATTTAATCAATTACTATCAAATTCTTACATGATCATTCACAGCTTGTGGAAATGAATCCGTACGCTGCCCTATGCAACCAGATGTTACAAAGAGCTTTCTCAAATATGCTATAGTAAATCCAATTCGTTGTTGTTTTACATTTGAAATTATTTTCACAGACTTCTACGTTTTACTGATGATACTGGACTTCGTGGGTAATATATGCTATGTTATAGAAGTCTACATACTTTTAATACAAATAAAATTCATTCAGTTATCCAAATCAATATAAATATTTATTTTATTTACTATGAAGGTCTTTTTTTTCTTGAGCCTTAATATGGTAAATTATTTTTGAAATTTTAAAGCGAATAATCAAGATTGGCATTTTGTTAATGTTTTCACTAAAGCTTTTATGTGTTATCATTGCAACTAGTTTCAACTAGTCCAATAAATATTTTGTAAGCGTTTTCAATTGAATTGGAATTTTAAAATAAAGATCGTAAAAGAAGAAATGCTTACAAGCAACCATATAAAAGTAAGCTATAGAACTTGTCTATTAACTAAGCTTCAATAAATAAATATGTATTTGAGTATTGAGTATCTGTATTACTGCAGCTGTAGCTGTTATTTCATGCCGATTTGAAAGATGTCGAATACTATGCACCTCGTCTAAATGTGAATTTCAGTTCATATTGATGTTCAAAATGGCAAACGCAGTAGGACATATGTATGTGCATACTTAGTTCTTTGAAATGACGAGGAAAATAAGAAATTATTTTAATAATATAAATAAACCGTTCTCTCTGCTCGAAATTTCTTTTTCACTTTTATTAAATTTTATGAGATACATAAACTATTATAACAATTGATATTTCAACATGGCCGGTGTATATTTTATTGGTTAACATAGTAATTCATACTTTAAGCGGTTCTAAACTCATAACATATGCAACAATGCACAAATATTTAAAAACGATAAGGCAGTGAGGAAATAAAAACCATAAATTTATTTATTTTTTTCTGAACACACAATTTGTCCGATACTCGCATTGGAGTATCAAGAAAATGTGCTGCATGTTTTTCTTTATAAGTGTACCAGTTCTCCAACTCAAATCATGCAAACGCTTTTTTCTACCTAAGACACATACCAAAAATGAATAAAAACTGAAATAAAATTAAAACTCAGATGGCGCTTTCGTACTATTTCTCTTTCAAATTCAAAGAGTCGACCACTGTACATTCATATGTACGTACATGTATGTACACATATGTAAATTTCCTTGCTAGAATACATCTTTCAAATTAATTTATTCAGTTAACTTGGTCGAAGTTATACACCGTTGTGATAAAGCGTATTTGCCAATATGTTTTAAATTTGACATCTAGTTTAGTGAAGCGCTGCGGAAGTAAATCTCTCAGTTGTAGCTTACATTACGTGTTTCAAACCATGATGTGAACGAAACGCAATAAACACGACGTTCGTTAGGTTTGATAAGGTAATGCAAGCTTAACAGTCAACTCCGCTACGGAAAAATGAACTCAGAATAGATTCGAGTAGTTGGTTAGGAATTCAAAAATGCTTCCCAGGGCCCTGTTCAATTGATTTGGCCCTTTTACCGCTGAAAGTTGTTGGTCCTATAAATGGTGCTGCTGCATTTTTTCGCCAGCCCCTTAGCCTTCTCATTATCAGCTTGATACCCAGTATAGGGTAAGCCCGGCGCTTTAAGGAAAACAAATCTCCACTTTTGAGGTTAAGCTGGGCAGACATACATACTTGGATAATTTTCTTATTGGTCTCGAATTTTTAGGTCTACTCGAGCAGTAGTCCTACCCCAACTTTCTCACCTATCCATGTATGCAAACTAAACATTTTTACGTCAGCATTTGTCCACAATTCGCTCTTTCGATCTTCATGATTGTTCTTTTTTCTGCTCTTTTAGTATATACTCCTTCATACATATGTATGTATACATAGTTAAAAGACAGAGGATTACTTCTTTTCACTCGTAATAGCCCAATATCTGCTCCGATATCCTAATTATCGTGCAGCACTAGAAATGGTAGGGTTGATGTTGTATATGTCATATATTTTGTCTTCCGAGTAAGAAGGTTTGACCCCATTTGTGTCGCCAAACGAAAGTTGTGCCGGTTTCAAAGAGTCAGACTTCCCCAAATCTACGCTGAGGAGTCGATTGTCAAGTTGGTGTTAACACCGATGTAGAAACTACTTAACTACCTCAAAGCAGATCGTAAATGCACAGGGGATTATCTGTTACTCAGGTGCTCTTTGTAGTCTCTGGCGATTCCAGAGACTTAGGCAATCAACGAAAAGTTTCCTCTTTTGGACCATTTATGAGCTAACATAATAAATCAAATAAATCTGTTTAGTTTACAATTGAAAAAAATTGAGCTTTACTTCTTTTTACTGCTTGCATGAGCTTTATAGATTTAAACGTGAATGTTTCTTCAAATTTAGATGTACCTACCTAAATACATACATATGTACACAGAGCTGTATATAAAGCTGTTCTAATGGCATAGCCTATGGGAATAAATACTAATGAGTTATGTGGATGTAGAAAATGAATAAATTGATAAGAACTGCAAATGCTGTTACATTTTATATAATCATTTTTAGACTAAGGATCACCCCAAAATTATGAATTTTCTTTCAATTTATGTAAAGCTATTTTCATGGAAACAAAAAAAAAAATATTTCTTTTTTATCAAAAGTGATTCCCAATAAAAAGTTTTATTAAAATAGACAGGCGAAACACGCTTGCCACAAAACAGTAAACCACCGCAAGCAAAGATACCATTAATTGAGAGAGGCACACCCGATTAGGACACCACAACGGCATACTGCGGCAAATGAGTCCTTTTAGAGAAAAGCCACATTCTACGTTTATGTATGTTCTTGATAACAGGTGTCAATTTATTTCACTTTGGTTACACATCGCTACCTTGTTGTGTGTTTTCACATGCTACACTACCAATTTTCTCTTCCTGTTTGCAATTGCTCTGTACGAGATTTAAGTACACGATTGCAGAAAAGGACAAAAGCACTCGAACCACACGTCGCGCCATCAATGGCGAAATTTAAATTTTTATCAATCGGTGGTCTACATCCAAACATGGTTTCGCTCGCCGAACAGATATCATCCCCTCTCTCGCAATTCTGGAGCGATAAGTGCAACGCAAGTGATATTCGCAGCCGAAGACAAAGAAAATCGCCTCAACAATTAAAACTTCTTGAGCACTACTTACAGATCACTTTGTATGTGCGGTCTTTACATACATACATACATATAGTATGTGTAGGCGACTCTCTTCAAGACGTTTTACCTAAGAGCTCTGCTGCTGCATTTCGTTGTTATATAGGGCAATACGAGTAGGTATGTACCTACGTATTATGATCTTATATCCATAAAAGTGTTCCTAATTGAATATTATTGTAGCTTTGTTTTCCTTTTCATATATGAATTGCTACGGGTGTATACTGTATAGGTAATATGCAATTGTCAACGTGAAGCCGAAGGATGGCCTTTAAGATTGTATCCAATTATTAAACAACAACAATTTTTTGCTCAAATCTGGCTATCGAATTTCGACCATCGAGAACTAATACTTTTCTCTCGCATTTATTGTTTTGGGGCCCGTTTAGCATATGTTTATCGTGCCAAGAAGCAAAAAGTCATGACTGTCGTCGATGGTACTTTAAGGTAAGCAATCTGCAGATGAGGAGTAACAATAAAACGAATTAATTTTATGAGAGGACCTCCATGGTGAACTTTCTTTTTGTGGGTTTGTTTGTAACATGGCTATTTGTGGGTAAAGAATGACTCGCAATACCTCCCCCGCGGTAAGGGCATCGTACTATCTGCGGCTACGCTACACGGATTGGCTTTGTGAACCCACATGTGGCCTATTCACGTACTGTTTTAGGACGCATGATTCAAATCTGCGAATCTATTCAATTGGTTGTACTACAAAGTGGATATACTACAAGCAGAGGCAAATTCTAACAAGCGCAGGCAGTAGCACAGCAAGGCATGTAGAAACAAATCGCAATAATTTGCATTTCAAAGTAAATTTATTTCAATTTTATTTGATTTTAATTGCTAACTTTTGTCGTTGGGAGCAAACTCATAAGATAAACATGACCGCAGTATGAATGCAATGGATAAGAATATTGCCCCGATGGTGGGATATAAATGGGAGGATTCTTCAGTGGGTTTGTGCTAGTTCGTATATGTACTATGACTGAGGCAGATGTCGGATTGTTGTTTACCAAATTTGAACTATATGTATGAGTATGTTGACTAGGCACATTGTGTATGGAGGCATGGAATGTGTGGCGCTTATGCTTTGCAAATTAACGAAAGTGTTGCAGGGACTATGTGCGCACTATACATATGTATATCTGCTTCAATAGAACTAATTTGCTTCTACTGCTATATTTGTAGTAAGAGAGTGTATATATGGGCCAGTTTCCGGATTTTATAAATTTTTCTGTAAAAAAAAAACCTGTATAATATACTAGATTAAAAAATGGATAATTCTTAACTTTAAAAGATATACAAATTTTTGCAAAAAATTACGAAGGATTTGAATGAGGTTGCGAAAATCAAAACCCCTTGGAATTTCCAATGGAAGCTGCTCCCTATGTTCTCAAAAGCAAAACTCAGCTTAAAGCCTTGATCTCGCTATGTACTCTCAACGAGTTATCACATTCCGCATCAGGCATATGTATATTTAATTGAGATGACCCCTCCATAGACAAGGCTTGTAAGTGCACACCTGGAAATAAATATGTATGTACATAATATACATACATATGTTAGTACAAGAAAAATCTGTAACGCGATAGCGCATAGCAGTAATGTTGAATTATACATCAAAGTTGTTCCTCTGAAAGACCTTCCTTAGTATAGGACATACATTTTTCAATGGATTTAAGTCTGGAGATTGAGACGGCCATTCCATTACATTAATCCGATTTTCTTCAAACCACCTCTTAGCTCTTTTGCTGGTATGTTTGGGGTCGTTATCTTGTTGGAAGACATATGTATGTACGCTTAATATGTATGTTGTCAATAAACATACATTTTTTTCAACGCCGTTCTAACCCGTAAATACCCTAGGACTAGGGAAACTTTCATACTAGAGCCACTAAGCAAAGAGGGGGCTAATCCATTGCAGTATTCACACACTTGACTACAGTGCCACATATGTATGTATGTATGTATGTATGTATGTATGTAAATACAATTTTAATTATTCGTTCATTACCCAATCAAAAATGCTTTCATCTAATTAAATAGCCAAATCAACTTATTGTGAACTGTAAATCTTAACATTACGCTCGCTAAGCCAATGCCTTATCAATAAAAAGGAGAGTATAATCGCAACAGCACATTTCATCCACCTGCTCATGAGTTGGATTAAAATGCATGTGAGTATGATATAATAAATATACAATTTACGAGATAAACAACGAGTAAACTGTTGAAACAGCACAGTCGGCAAGAGTTGTCATACCAGCCGCTTGCAGTCTCGGTTTATCATGTACCTCGCACGCCATCGGAATCAGGTAGCGCAGCGTTGTATTCCAAGTTACTACTACATGTGCACTGTTGTCTCATCCAAAGTGAAACTTCACTTGAACAGCTTTACCACAGAAAGTGATGTAACTTTCTTTCCCTTTCAGAGTGTGGTGTCCTTTGATCGTAGCCGTACGTCATTCGCTCCTTTTAGTATGACAGAGCTCGTGCGCCTTTTCCTGCTCCCTCGTCTACATCAGCAGTCTCTGGAGTCAGAAATTCGTATATGCATGTATACATATATGTATGTATGATATTTTTATAAATATATGTATGATATATACACATTATCTACAGAGAGGTCATTCGCAATTACATTGAGTTATTGTAGACTCTTTTAAGCAGATGGAAGATTTTTTTTTCTATGTTAGAACATGCGTCAGTCTATGTAATTTATTCAAAAGATATTTTTCGAACTTATCGGGCTATGTTCTTGTTAATAAAACAAAGAGACCGCTACAAAAATCACCACTGCTTACCACCTGCCCGACTATTGAATTTCCATGCCCCATGGTTTCAGTTAAATTCATTAAAGATGTTCCCAGCAACCGGCTGGAACACACGCACACTAGTAGAGTAGTGGAATCCGCCAAAGATTTACCTAATAAACCGATTTGATGCCTTTATATAGAGTTGCTACTGTTCGAATGCACTTTTGATGCTGCTGCTAATGCGGCTTCATTTGTTATTAATCTCCAAAGAAGGAAAACTTAAGTTATGAGCATGACATTTATTAATTGCATCTAAAGATATTCCCTACAATTATTGAGCGCAGGGGAGGTACGAACACTCACCTACTCTTCTTTTCGAGCACGATGCCCAAACAAAACGCCACACAACATTTGCATTCCGCCGAGACACACTGTAGTTGAGTGTGCGGAAACCGTCTGGTATGGTGGTCAGCATTTAACGAAAAAGCCAAAGCACAAGGCGGCTGCTGCCCAAACAACGATAAAGTGCTCCTACGGAGGGAGCAATCCTAGCTCAATTCACGGGAGTCAGTCTGTTCGCAATGAAATGAGTGAACAAACGAGCATCGTTTGTAACCAATGTGTCATGTGTAGTCCCAGCAGCGGATATCTGTGCCGCAAACAATCTGCTGGCTCAATGGGAGTCTAAATTATGCAACAAAGAAACTTTTTATCATTTTAGTGAGACCATTCATACTCGTATACCGGAATTATTTCTTACTTTAAAATTCTTACGAGCGGGATAATCGGTGACAATGGGTCTGAAGAACTCCAACCGACAAATAATGTACACACATATACATATATATACATACATATGTATGTATATATTTTCGTAGACCAGTTGTAAGTCTAAGCATTCACAAATCTGTGCAACCATGCTAACATAAGTATGCGTGCTTTTGCCTATATGTAGATGAGTCAGAGTTTCTGCACAAAATGATATTGCATTAAACGTTGGTTTTTATTGCTACTAGAAACTTTTTGATATCCGTCTTCGCAATAGCAACAGTCTGGTTTGCTTCTTAGCTTTCTCTCCTTTGACCATGCGTATCGGCGGCTAATGTGTTGTACTCGGCTGCCAACGACTCATTCACGTAGGAAACCTTCTTTTGTTACACTGCCAGTACAACTGCTTGTGGACTCGAAGTACACGGCCATCAGTGGCGCTCTGTGTTTGGTGCCGCAAACAGATTCGAATGCAGTAGGAAATAAATACAAATGTGTTTATTGCAGTCGTTGTATGGTAAATCGTTTCAATGCAAGTGAGCCTCGGATCACCATATGAAGGTGCATTTGTTTTTTGTGGTTGTCCTTTAGATTTATTTTGGTAAATACATATGTATGTATGTACATACGAAATTATGATTTGCTTAGCATTGAACAAAATTTCTTGGTAGGAACATACATATGTACATATGTATGTAAGTGTCTGTACACATGTGTACACATGTACATACATATGTACATACATTCATATAATATGTAATTTTGGAAAAACGGTAAGTACCTCGCTGAACGCGACTTACATACATATGTATATCTCGTAAGCTATTTGTTTCCGATACCCGTATTTTGAAAATATCAAAATTCTCAGCAAAATGCTCTCCATGACATAATAAAATCTTATCAAAATCGGGGTGGTGGCCCCTTTTCTAAACGTTTACCGTAATTTTATCTCAAACAACATGCCGGATTTTCACCGACTAAAAGTGCGCTTACCCCATTCCTCCTGAAACTGATTCAAGCATTTCATCAATAGAGAGCTTCAGCCACAATTAATGTCACACAGTAGGATTCTGTCCTTAAAGCAACCTTTCTCAATCTTAGTAAAGTACATAAATTGGTACTCGCCTGTTTTGAATTGCCTTTACATTTAAATTCCAGTTGACATTGTTGAAAGCATTCTTTACGTCGAATATTTTTAGATAAGAAGCTTTTTGCGCCGTTTTAATACCACTTTTATTGCGTCTTTTGTTGAGCGTGCTTTCGTAAAGCTATACTGCTGTTCTTTCCTCTTCTTCAAGAAACCGATTCTTGAAAAACTCCAGGCGGAGCGCAAAATAGAGCGGCCTGTAAAATGATATTGTGGTCCACAAGCTTAGCCAACCCCACAAGCGGCGCAGTAGCAAGGCAGATACGTGGGAGAAATATGTAGCATAATATGTACGCGTACGTACGCGTTATATATTTCAGCGGGTAATAAAAGAAAAAGATGAAGATCTAGAACTAGAACTAGAATATCTTTTGTTGGCTTGTTCTTCCTTTAGGAAAGAAGAGTTAGTCTTTGGCGTATTTCGCCAAATCTAAACGATTTCATACGATCATAAGTTGCAGTTGCTCTTTCTCTCTCTATCTATCTTTCTAACGCCCGCACCATGTGAAAACATCTAAAAGGGTATAAATAACCCCTTGAGTGCGTGCAAATTATAAAAAAAAAAAAAAATATGCAGAATTTTTTGTTAATAAGAACAATTATTTCATTTGCTTTAAACAATATTTATAAGCCATCTAACATCTCTTATTCAAGTATGGCTATTCAATCTACTCAATTATACATATGTACATAGCTATGTATGTACACATATGCAGATACTAAAGCATGCAATCTGCTAACTTACGAAACTACAGTAGATAGTAGTTTCTCTAAGCTTAGTAAATATTTGCAAGCAAGTACTTCAATATTTACCTAAATCACTTACCAAATAATTCAGATAACATTAATTGTCAGGACATATGGGAACATACACACGTACAAACCAGTTAGCCCTAGCGTAACCTAAACCCAAAAGGGATTCACCCCAAGGCGCATTGTTGTGGCAAGGTGTTTCTTTTTGTTCGTTTAATGGCACGTGGTTAAGCACGCGACTTTAGACAAATTCAAGAAGAAGGTCAGACACAAGGCAACGGCGGCTGTGAAGGAAAGCAGTAATCTTAATAAACGATGAGGCAAGAGGGGTATCGACTGCGGTCAAGCAAAATCAAGTGAAGTAAAATTAAAAAACAAAAATAAAAAAAACAGAAAAAATACGATGGAAAGTGGACAAGGGCACGAACCTTTAGTCGTGCGGTAGTTTCCTCAACTTACCTACCTCGTCTTTGTTGTCATCTTTATGATATCGGAATCTTATTTCCTTTATTTCTTTTTCTCATCTCAATTTTTCAGCCGTCCTTATGTGATCCTCTGACGAAGTCCGTATGTGGTTAAGACAGGTGCAGACTACTAGAGTATCGACAACGTTTTTTTTTTTTTCGTTTGTATACATATACTTTTATAAGATCGAGTCTTTAACACATGTAGCCACACTGAGGTATCCACGAAACGTTGCATTTGACCAAGACAAAAAAAGGAGCAGAAGCAATGCCGTTTTATCAATTACCAGACGTTTCTCCCCTCCGTTAGGCACAAACACATGCACGCACAAATTTCGAATTAAAACCGTTGCCTTCGATCATCACTTTATCTCTTTGAAGGGACCCTGACTCTTCCGATTTTTCTGATCCTTTAGTTCCTCGTACCTGCATAAATTTCTTGCCGCTGCAGTTGGAGTAAACATATGTTATTGCAAGTCAGGGTGTTAGTTCATCCCTTCAAAAGAAAAACTGGAAAAAAAATGACACAGCACCTCCATATGTCTTTTGAAATATTTGCTGGTGCCTTTTTGAGGTCGTAAAACTTGAAATGAAAAAAAAAAACTCACTTTTTGAGTTAGAATATTTATTACAAGAAAAAAAAAGTGTTAAGATAATTAACATATTCGAAAGTCAACGTCTTTTAACCAGCTGATGCACTGAAGCCATTTTATTCAAAACGTGTATCGAACTTAGTTTAACACTTTAAAGGGAGCATTTGCTCGCATTGGTCAATGAAGTGTTAAGAAGGCATCTTCAGTATTTGCGTAGATCATAATCTGGTTGAAATGAGGATATACACTACTTGTGTTGTTTGGAAGTCGGAAATATGTATGAAAATATATTTTCCAGAAAAATATATTTGACTTGGATCACATTCAAACGTTCAAAAATCCGAAAATTTACGAACAATGTCATTTCAAATATTTTTAAGTGAACGTACTATATTTAAGGATAGCTAGAAAATTCAAATAAATTCACTAAGAATACACGTTAAAAAACTGGTGACAAATTTTTAAACCGAAGTCCTTTATTTAATTCAGCACTATTCATATGTAGACAACTGCAAAGGAAGGCAACAATTTTAATGAGTTATGGGGCAAGAGGGACTTCTCTTAGATAAAATGACACTTAAAAGAAACAGATTATGGTCTACAAAATGCAAACACAAAGTTTCAGAAGATCTGCATTGTAATACAGATTTTGACCCGATATAAAACGATTGGGAAGTCAGTAGAGAAGGATTTTGTGGCGACAAGAATACGTTTTCTGGTGAATATTATACCCATTTTACCAAACCAATCAACGTTTTTTTTTAAATCAACGGATGTTATACCAATAAGTTACCTTAAAATATAGAGACGCACCACAGTTTGTCAATGGATACGTTTCGACCCGACTGGTGCAGTTTCAAGTCCCTCTCGTAAAAAGAAACCAAACCACTGAGTAAACAAAGCAAACCCAATAAAATCTAAGTTTTTACAAGAAAAAATATTTATTGGCTTGTATTCTAATGAACCAAAATCGAATCTGAGTACTCTGGGATTTATTTTTCTTTTAATGTAAAAAAACATATGTACATAAACCATTTGAGCTAGGGAGTTAAAATTTGGTACAATAATATAATGTATACCTACATAGCAGAAAAACTTTTTTGTGGGATACTATTGGGTCAGAGAGTATCCCGGAGAAGGAATAGTTTAGCTTTTCACCATGTAGTAGATGAAATTAAAGCTAATAGCTCAAGCGCCAATAAATTTGCCGAACAAAAATATTAAAAACCATCGTAAAGAGCATGACTAGGTTATACAAAAATGTTTGCGAATGTTTTAACATATGTACATATGAATGTCTGTTTATGTGTAGTAATCAAAAATCAACCCATTTTGACCAGATAGCATATCCTCACATTAACTTCACATTTTACCGTTATTGTACCTACCACAGTTTAATAATTTAACCTGTGTATTATTGACTATTTGACTAACGGCCATATTATTCACTCACTTTAACCCGAGTTAAAATTTACATTCGGATTAAAGTGAGTTTAAACCAAAAATTAAGCCCAAGTGTACCTGCGGATAAATTATCCACGAGGGACGGACGGCATATATTTCACTGTCATTGTGTACACGAAATTTTTATTTTGAACTCGATCCTCAGAATTAGCTCTAGGCGTCAATAATGCGGTCAATATAATTAATACTGACTGGGAAGAATATTGTACTTTACTGTATCTATCAGAAGATATGTGCATTTGGAGTCGAATTGCTCTACCTTATGCTTAATGATCTTGTCTCCTTTACTTTCATAGGACTTCCTTAGTTCATTCGCCTAATTATCTGCCTGCCATCATATGTATGCACCGTTATCCACATATTGCCAGCAATTTTACTATTATGTACATAATTTGTTTTTTTTTGTATGTGTATATGCATTGGGCACCTATACCCCTAGTTATTCGCCAAATAAACAGAGTAAAATTTTTTCTCTCCTTATTGTCTTAATATGTATTTTCGATCAGAAACGCAAACATATTTTAAATTACCGTCACACAATATTTTTATACATCCATACATATGTATGTACATACATACCTTTGTACAAAATTTCACCCTGCCTACATTGAAAAGGTACCCAGCCACTTTGAAATCAAATTAGAATATGTATAAACGTGATCGATCCCTTCTTCCACAACCAAAAACTCCATGATATTTTTCTCTCTCTCGTTAAAATCTCTTTATCACCACCACTTAACTAGTTCTGCAACAAGGCAATTCTGGATGCAGAAAAACTCCGCGCTACTTTTTGTGGGGTTTGTGACTGAACTGATTCGAACAACAACTGTATGAGTTCGAAGGCGCAAGAGTTCCATACTATAATATAAAAGCAGCTCGCGCCATGATGATTGGCCAAACTAAATAAGTAATATCTGCGCGACTCCGCCTCTTTGGTTACATAGCGATGGTGAATGTGAATCCCATTCCAATTGCCATATTCCGTTAAGTAATCTATGCTCAATGGCAACGATTTTTATTTTTTTTTTATTTTTACGTTGCACATTACAACAATCAGAATGCTGCTGTTTGGCGCAAATTCTCAAAATGGAACGAATTACCTCCTGTTCATAAAAATACTATCCTGCAAGTTTATCATGAAAATTAATGAGATACCTAGCCATCAACATATGTATGTGTGTACGTATGTATATACCTACCTTTGTAGAAACATGGTTTAAAGAAAAGCTGTGTCCTTATCGCATGCACATGGAATCTGAAGATGTCATGTGATGGAATCCGTTACAGACTTTTTTGTTTTTTTTTACTTTTTCACCCCTGCAACTAAAAGAGCATGACGCGTGACAACAAATGTTGTTAAACAGTTACCCTATACGATTATCAAATGCACACTGTCGTGAGGGGTTTGCCTGCAAGTAGGTATGTAGGTATGTTCATAGGTAGGACGTTCTTATATTGAGATCTAATTGCGTTCCCGCCACTTCAACGTTCTGTTTAGCGATTTTATTTTAAAAATGGGGGACTCAGTATTCATGGCACGTGTCCAAACGCATCCGTTTTTTCCCGCCAAATTGAAATACCTACCTATACTAGAACATGTATGTACGTATAAGTATGTATGTACATATGTAGTACATCTAGACATGCACATGTACATATGTATCTTATAAGTTCATAAGTTTTTTTTTAATATTTAAAGTAAATTAACTAGGAATGTGCGGTGCTAGAATCATTTTCTATAGTCTTTATTAATGTAAATAAGTATGTATGTTTGTAGGTAAAGACAGTCTGACCAATTGTTGAAGTCAAACAATTAATATACATACATATGTATGTATTTATATACATACATATGTACATACAAATGTGTGTTTATATGAGAAAACAATCTTAAACCACCTGTTTGCGCAATTTATGCTAGGTATAATATGCAACACTCAAATTTAAAAAAAAAACTAATATGTACATATGTACATATCCAAAAAATGTATTAGAAGAATAATAAACTTATTTTTTACATTCCGAGCAAAAATTATCACATGCATTTCTATTCAAGAGAGCTGGAATCAATTAAATAGCTAGAATCATTCCTTTCTCAGGGCATTGGTTCATAACAAGTAATTCCATGCTAATGTTCTATTACTAACTGCTTGCATTTTCCGGGGTCTGTGATTATTAAACTAATATCGTCCCAGTTTCTTGCCGTGTCTTAAAAGTAAAATTATGCTATCATTTTGTCCAAAAATTACATTGTTTATTCTTTTAAGAGGTTGACACCTAATGCATAGAATGCTTTTGGCCTACCACCGTATCTAATACGCATCTAAAATTCATCGTACTATGTACATTAGAATTTTATTTATTTTTTTATTGCGTACCAATTTATTTTGTGGCTTACTCCAATTTTGCATCTTTTGGCCACTGTAGGAAGTTCTGTTTTTTGTATTATACCGTAACGGCAAAACGATAACTTATAGACTCAACACTGTGTCTGTTTGTCTACTCATCGTCAGCGACAGTCACTCTTTTAATTTGCTTGAATCTTATCATCTTTATGGGTAAATACTTACGTGAAGTTATAAGAAGCACAGACTCGGAAATTTATAAATATTATTTAGCAGTACGCGTCTGTATATGTATGTATTTTGAAAGAAGTTGAAAAATTTTAGTGGCGCTGTGTCACAACTCTCAATGCGTTCCAATACTTACTGATCGGGAGTTTCAAATCCTATAAAACACCAACACCTCTCGCGATTGTCTGACAAACGTCCGAGAGTAATAACTGTCATAAGAAAGCTTCTCAAGTAAAACAAGAAACAAAAAATTGGCATAGAAATCGCTTTAAACTGTAGGCTCCTTTCATTTAATAAAAGATGAATGGTCGCGAGAAGCTAATCTCTGGACGACATAGGGTCTGTTGCATGAAATATTTGGTTTGTTTGTTTGGGGTAGTAACTTTCCTTCCTAATTTAAAGTTATTTTTACACTAAGGGACCTGAGCTATGTGAGGCCATATACTCCTAGTTGTAACTGGGAAATGCCTTTTTTGTAAGAAATAGCCCCAAGTAAAATATACACATGTATGTACCTACATATATGCATAAATTAAACCTTTGTGTGAAAACTCTTTCTTGAATTACAAAATATAAGTCGGTACAGATTCTATGAAAATATGACCAAGTAGGTGCGAGTATTAATCCAAAACTATTTTAAAAACTTGAAATCATCAAATAAATTTTGTAATACATACTTATCTATGTATGTATATACATGCATATGTATGTGTGCATACTCACTTACATATGTAAAAACGAAATGCTGCAACAGTATTCCGTATATGAGTATGTGCACAAAACAATCCACCCTTTCAGAAAATCTCACCTCCAATAAAATTTCAACGAATGTGATTCGTGCTAAAGCGCAAAGCAAAAACGTAAACTTTTGTCTAATTAAATACTACTCTATACTGAGTCAAGATGACAAACAAAAAAAAAAAATTCTCACTAGCAATACACCTTTCCTTGGTTGTTACATTCTTCAGTTTTTTTGATTCGTAGGGAGCCAATTTGTTTGGAGTGTGCCGGTGGTTTGGTATTTTTGTTTTCTTATTTTGGCGGCAAGCACAAAAAAAACGTAAAACAAAAACTCCATCATCTGTGCCGGTGTCTTGCTCACCTTTTTCTTTCCTCTTGTGTGTGCGTAGATTCCGTTTGATTTGCCTTGCTCGACTGTGTTAAAAGAATTACTTTCAGGTTGGAACCTGGCTCAGCCACCACACGAAGGACTCGAGTCGGATCCTCAACCATGGCTTTTTAGAATTGAAACACCGGTAAGAGTTTCAGTCAGGTGCTAAGCACCGAATCGAACGGTCGTATTTTATTCTCTTACCCATTTATCTATCGGTAGTAGAACAAGCCGTCAGTGTATTTTGCAGATATACTTTACGTGTTTCAAAATAAATTTTATTCACTTTAGTTCGAATGTTTTACAATAAATAATAATTGAAGGTACATGAAGTGTTTTGAATGAAGAAAAGAGTTTGAAGTGTGTACTGAGTATGTTTAACGTGAAATAATCGGATGCGGACTTTAATTTGGATATCCTGATTAAAAATTTGTCTTAAATTGAAAAATTGGAGAAAAGTCTGAAAGGTCTAATACTGGGAAAAGGTAAGAAAGTGCGCTGCTATTTATGCTGACAAGTGGGGTAGACTGCGTTAAGAAATATGCGAAGAAAGAAATTGATTGGAAATTAAAAAATAATTAATTATTGGAGATTTTTTTATACCTACTGGTGAATTTTTTTGGCTGAAACTTTTAAGCAAAATCGGCAGTTTAAATTATTAAAACAATTTATTATGCAATCAAGTAATACACATTAATGATTAAAGTAAAATGTTAATACTTATAAAATAAAGTGGTTTAAACGCAGAGATTCAATAATAATTTCCTGATTGTAATTGTTACTAAAATGTCATACCTAGCAATTATTGCAAAAGTTTACAAACTACCCTATAACTGATGAAAGGAAATTGTGTATGTAAGTTAATTTTTATTTTTCCCACAATAAAACTTCAGCTTATTATTTATTTATATCAAATTGAATGTAGAATATTCGTGCTATGAAAATTTTGCACAAGGGTTCACAATCCCACTGCAAGAAATTTATTACATTTACATTTTACATAACTCATAGGGATGTATGTATTCTTTCTAGAAAAAAAAACAGAAACACTAATTTTACTCATGTCAATCAGAAATGAAAAAACTGTCATTTGTTTGTCACATACCTATGATTATGAAGGCTATATTTTATTTCAGTTAGAGCAAAGACAAAAAAATGGATCACCTTTCTCCACCGCCATCGCCACAATCACAACAAGGACAAACAGTTCCATTTAACACAGTGCTTGACATGAGTATTACATCATCGAAACAATGGATACAACGTGCTTCAGCATTTAGCTCAGCTTTAGCTACAGCTGGGCACAAACTAAGCAGTCGAGGTAAGGAAACTTAAGGTGTGATAGAAAACAATCTAAGCATGGATTATTTTTAAACTAGACCTACCCTTTTTGTACAATCCGCTATTGTACTCAAGCGCCCTGCTTTGGCCACAATTTTTTTTTCCAACCGGATCGGGCCTGGCGACCCCTACAACTCCAACTACACCAAAATCTCCTGCTTACTCAAATCTACGGGACCGAGACTATACTCTCACTCCTGAAAAAGAAGATTTAAGTATAACGGAAGACATGCCCCTAAATTTATCAACGAAGATAAAGTCCGATTCATCTACGCGTGAAGATAATAAAAACTGCGTATCAGGAATGAACGTGCTGATTGATGATCCTCAAATTGGTCTAAACCTTAGGGATGAGAAACGGCGCTCTCAGTCTTCAATAATTTGGTCACCAGCAAGTATGTGTGAGAGGGAAACATCAAACTCATCCACGATAAATATCGACCCCATAGTAAAAAAGTTCAAATACAGCAAACATCGTACACACCAGATAACAAATATTATCACATCATCGATTGAAGCCTGTCCAACTTCCTCCGATCCCATTGTGGCAAATTACGGACAACGCATGTACCCACAGCTGGATTTTCTCTCGCGTCAACTGCAAACACCAAATACTCAACGTGATCTTGAATTATTGCGACAAAATCACACTGATATCTTCCCATTAACCAGTAATAATAACAATAACAATCATGTCACTAATAACAACAACTCGAAAGACAGTAATTTAAATCGTAGTGACAATAAAAAAAATGAATTCGATCTAAGTGTCAAATTTGAAAAAGACTTAGTTCACGAACAACATCCAGATTCAACGGCGTCCCTCATAAATTCTACGAACAGTAGATGTTCCTCATTTAAGGAGGAGGAAAGACGAGGGCACCGCAATTTCCAGGTAAGCACTCAAAACAAACTGAATCAAAATACTTACTATAATATTATTTGCCACCCCCCTCCCCCTTACTTACACCCCTCAAATGGTTTAATTAATTTATTACAAATACTGTAGCACGATAGTCCGTCCGTTTATATCTACATTGAACATACATACATACATAAATACATATCTTCTTCGCAAGCCATTGCGTGTGCAGAGAAGTAAAATTAAACAAATTGAAAACACTTTCATAATTCGTATAGAATTGTCGTTATTAATGTCCAATAAACATTTTATTAGCAAGACCCTCAAAACAAAGGCGCACAAAATCATTGTCCCAATTAAAAGAGGGTCAAGTGAGGACAGCGATTTCCATTTTAATTGATATATTCCGTGCAAGTGACTCTTCTTATTCCACAGTTTGCGTTTTATACTATGCCCGGTTCGATATTGCCCACCAATCCAAATATAAACCTAATAAGATTAAAAGGATGACCCGAATCATTTAATCGAAACAAAATCCCTTGGCATGAACAAGTTTCCATTGTCAATAAAGTGCATCGTGGGCGGAATTATAAATTATCCTAAATACCTAATAACTATCATTTAATTATCATCACAAAAACAAAGGCACACGACAGAAAAAAACCATCGTACACGAAAGACAGACACAAAAAAAACTCTCATATGTTGACCCTCTCAACAGTTTTAATAGTTATTGGTTGTATTCACATGGGGTTGAGATGAAATGTGACACGCTTGAAAGGGCTTCCTTCCTTATGGGAGATATTTGTCCACGCGTTTTTTAAGCAGTATGAAATACAAAAAAAAAAATACGTATATACATATATTCATTCATGGGTAAAATAAGCGCTTATGGCTGATTGTAATAAAATATATAATAATACGTTTATACTGATAACGTTTTTTCTTATAAAAATTCGAAGCTCAAGGTGCTATCTTCTTGATATATCCGAAGTTTTAGTTTACTACCTTAAGTAACGTACTCTTTAAATATGGAATCTTTTTACAAAGACGTTTCTTTTAATACAATAATATTTAAATTTTCTCTTGACATCTACATACATATATTTTCTATTACATACATATCTATATTACGCATGAATCATATTATGTTGATGGGAAGAGGAAATCCCAGTAAAAAGAAAGTATTAACAATCGATTGTTGTATTGTAACAATAATTTCTTAATTAGTGTTTAACTAAAGCCACAAACGTGTCATCAGCAAAATAAAGTAGGTACAGAGAGAAAAACAAACAGAAACAATAGCAGAGATCAACCTAATCCCGCAACCTCAATGAATGCCTAAATGACCAAGTTGACAAACAGGCAGAGTCTTTATAGCGTCACTTGTGTCAACGCGCCAAGCAGACATTGGCTTTACTTTTTACTGTTTTTGAAATGGGAATTGAGTGTATGCACATCATCAGAATGTTAAAAAATCTGTCTTTCTCATTTCTACAAAAGATGTACATACATATGTGCATATGTATGTATATCCTTATAGAACGTTTTGTTATGGGGAGTGTGTTAGACAACATCGGAGAATAGACTTCATTGGTTTGAAAAAAATAAATAAAAAATATGTACCTAAGTATGTATGTAAGTACATATATACAATAGTGGTGCGTATATTTGAAATCTGTATCATGTTCCTGTAGCAATTGAAGTTTCATATTGACTTAGCTGGGTTTGTAGAAGTGTTTTGTGGTGCTCGAGAAGAATGTGATTTCTGATCGAATCATTGTTCTGTATCTGTATTAATCAGCCAAGTGAAAACAACTGTCAGCGAATAAACACATATTTAAAATCATATCTTTATTGAATCTGTAGTATACATATGTTAAATGGTTTAGAGATGGTTTACTTGATTAGCTGTATAAATAAGACTATACGGGCTTTAGATATTTCATGCATATACCAGTAGATGTCTAATAATGAACATACTTATGTACATATGTACATATGTAAGTACGCATTCCTTAAAAAAACCAACAGATGAGAAATCTTTCCTATAATGCACTTGTATGAGTGGTTAAATAATAGGCAAGGCTTTCCTGGTTTCTGATATCCAGTTTGTGCGGTTGGACTTCCGACTCGGAGTTAGAGGTTCGAATCCCACACAGGGCAAACAAGTTCTTTCAAGGTCTCACCTCAACTCACTCAAAAACGTCCAAGAGTAGTAACAGTCGTGAGAACGGTTTTTAATCTCCCATATGCGGCTTTAAAGTGTAAGCACAATAGGGTCTGACGCACCAACTGTTTGCATTAGGTTTCACTTTTAATGAGCATATCGAGTTGAACTCCGAACAGTACTCAAATGTTAAATGCTTTTATTTCAGCAAAATTTATTCACAATTTGATCTCTGATAGCGTACCTTTCAATTTTTATTAGAAAACTGATAAGTATCCATCCAAATGTGTTAGGAAAATGATATTCAAATTGTATACATCTTAAATACATATTCCTTACTTATCATCATTCATATTTTTTACTTACTTTCTTATCTTTTGTTCTCATTTTCAGTGCAAGCAATGTGGAAAAACGTTTAAACGCTCCTCTACGCTTTCAACTCATCTACTCATACACAGCGATACACGACCATATCCTTGTCAATATTGCGGAAAGCGATTTCATCAGAAATCTGACATGAAAAAGCATACTTACATACATACAGGTACGTTGTATACTTTATTTACCTACCCACCATTACCAGCCAACGTTGATTTCAATTTACACCTATAAAAACATGCATGTACATACATATGCACGTACGTGCACAATTTATACAAGAAAGAAACTCCAATTGAAAAATGTTCTGGCAATAAAACTCAGTGAAATGCCCTGATTAAACGGACAATGACCATAAAGTACCTGCTACCGTTGACAAAAGTATTTCAATCTATGCAGTGGTCATTCGAACAATTAATATGGTTATCTGATTTAATTTAACTAATTGGTTATATGTACATACAGAGGTATGTACATATGTATTTGATTGCATGTGTGTATATTGAATAGAGGTTAGAGCAATTTCATTAACTTAATTTTCCATTTCTGTACTGATTGCAGGGGAAAAACCTCACAAGTGCACCGTTTGCCTAAAAGCCTTTAGTCAGAGTTCAAATCTCATCACTCATATGCGTAAGCACACAGGATATAAGCCGTTCGCATGCGGACTTTGTGATCAATCATTCCAGCGAAAAGTCGACCTAAGACGGCACCGAGAAAATCGTCATGGAGAAGAAAACTCAGCATTGACTAAAATGGAAGTCTCAAGTAGCTGTTAATGGTTCAATCTAGAAGTATACTTATAAGTTTTTATTTTTAATTTACTTCCATGTAAATTTTTTTTTTGGAAATTTAAATATTTCAACGTACATATGTATTTATCATTTGAGTTTCGTCGTTAGTCTCTAAAACCAAAGTTTTTTTTTTTAATTATAAACTGAAGCTAATGTATATAATTAAATAGATTTGTCTAGTCTAATGTTTTTGGTTTTTGTATGTAATTCCTATTTACTATCTTAATTGAATGAGACAGAGCAGCTAATTAGACCAAAGATAACTTTTATAAATTAAGGGTATTGTCTTCATTTTCAAAATACAAATTATTCTTATAAAAAGAGTTTTGTAGAATATTGTAAAGATGGTTTAGTTTTGTTAATATTTAGATAATAGTAAGGTATCTAAAATTATTTAAATATTTATTGAGCGGTTATTTCATAGTTAATACTCTTAAGTTATTGCCTTGTAGGTTAAATAGAAATCGCGCTTGTTAAAAGAATGTAAGAATGAGCATTGTATGACTATCTTGTAAATTAAATGAATAAATCAATCGTTATGAGTAATATTAGTTTTTTTTTTCACATATCACAAATGGGTGAAATTTTGAAACGGAACATGCAGGTAAATAAATACTCAGCAAACATTAAAATTCCAACATTATTCTTCCCAAAATGATCACAAAATGAATCCAGTCGTGAGCTGTCATTAAGTTTTTAAGTTGCTTTAAACAGGATTTAGAAAGGATGACGGTTAGATGAGCTATTGCTGCGTCCTGCCTAGAAACCATTAATTAAAAAGAAAAACAAATGATCGTATAACACTTGTCGAAAATTAGGAAGACTCTGCTTTTCATGAATCAGAAATAAATATGATCCTTTTTGATTCGTCAGCAATTTATATGTTTAACTTAGAGGTGATTCACTTATATTCTGGGGATGCAGTGTCTAGAAAGAATAAAGGGACAAATTGATCGATTCCAATATCAAATTATTTGAGGAAATACAATAATGCATATGATGTTGGAGACTTCAATAGGATAATGATCCAAAGCATATTGCAAGAAGATTATTGAATTGCCTCTTATTAAGAAAAATCGAGGTAATGAAATGACCATCACAATCCTAGACCTTTAAATTTGTGAGAAACAGCAACAAATAGAACTGATTGCATTTTCGTGACCATGGGAATCTTTTCGGTGGAGAATGGTCTAAATCTCCACAATAATAATAAGGGTAGTTACACTCTTTTTTTTATTTCGGAGAGTTTCTTTAGTATTGCCTAAAATCTATGTTTCTAATAGAGGCAAAAATTGTATTATGAAATTGTCTTATACGTGTTAAAACTTATGTTCACATCACATTGTTTGGCTTTGCCTGATACTGTATATTCAAAAAAAAAAAAGAATGTGTATCTATCCATAGATAAATACAGACTATAGAACGCTGCTGGATAAGATTTGGGAATAAAATCGTCGTAGAAACTTCATAGAAAGGAACATTCGTTAATAAGAAAAAAATAGTTTTTGATTATTTATGAAATCGATGTGATACTGCAATCGAATTATTGCCCCATATTATACTTATATTAAGTTTGAATTAACCAATAGACATACCGGCAATTTTACGGTCATACAGACGGGTACTTAGGAAAACGGATAGACCTATAAAATGCAAACGTTGGACATGTTGCATGAGTTACTTTGTCGATAAAAGCACTCGAAACTAAATAATCATGAAACTGAACTTAAAAATATTTACATATTCGAAAATATTGTGTATACAAAAAAAAATTCAATAAGAAGTATGTACATATAAATCGGTTTGGGTCGTTCCATGCTTTACCTGGTACAAAGGAAATTCCTTATTTCACATTTGGTCTATCTACGGGATCTCTTCGTTTTCTCATGTCCGTTGCCTCGAAAATATCTTATTTTTTCTTTATTTTTAAGGACGAGGGAAAGAATGGAAAATGTTTAGCACATGGATTTCGATTTCATCTCCATTTGATACACCTGTCGCAAAGATGAATCTTAAGTTGATATAAAAGTGCGCTTCGTAGAAGCGTTGGTTTCTTTCCGTGATTCGCGGCGTGTGTTCTTTTAAGAAACAATTTAAACCACGAAAGACAATACAAGTGATTCAATGTATTTAAAAATCTAAAAATTGGGCAGACAAAACCTCTTACAAAAAGTTATACATATATGTATGTACATTAAACGTGCAATCATAGATTGTAAATTTTCACATTATTCAAATTTGATTTGATGGTTGGATAAAAAGAAAAGAATTATTCTCCACCGCACTGATTAAAGTGTTGCACAAAAATGTTATATTAATGCCTAGGGTATACAAAACTATGGAATAGAGTGCCGGGGCTGAAATGTGTCATCGCCTTAAAGAAGGAGTATTTCTTGATGTGGTGGAAATGAATTGATTATACGCAAACACACAAATAAAATTAGGTCACTGCAATGAAGCCAGGTGCTTGTACGAAACGACTTCCTTATTGAAATATCTTGTTTTGGCCTTTTGCCGTTTTCTTCATTTTGCCATCTACAAATGGATAATAATGATCATCTTATTGTGATTAGCATTTACGAGTTATCATAATAAATATCACATTTTTGTGACACATTGTAAAATGGTTCTTAGAAGTTCTGTCGCACATATTTAGAACTACAAATGTACATACATACATACATATATGTATGTATATGTACACACATATACATATATGTATATATATGTTTATCAGCTGTCATTTATCGAATATCGAATTGGTATAAATAATCGTTTATTGGGAACGTTTTTTATTAAATAACATTTGTTATCACTCAAAAGAATGCATCTGCAGGTGTGTTGTTAAGAAAACGATGATTACTTTACATATATTAAATAAGAATTTACGCAGGACATCCATACATATAATGTATAATAAAAAACAAAACAAAAAACGGGTTCACATTCAAATTTGCTTCTATAGGGGTAATTTTATATTAGGGTAGGTTTTAGAATGGTGGATAGCAAGGCATTACATGTGGGTTCAGGTGCAAGTGTTGACCAAATAGAGTGACAGTTACGAGTATTACTCTCGGAGAGGTAAAACCGTGAAAGTCCAACAGCGATCCAAAGACGCACTAACCACTTGAGCCACGGCGCCCGCTAGAGTCTTGAAGGCGTACTTATGTATAATTGTAGAAAGCCCATAATTTGTTAAAGACTTTATTCGCTGCCAGTGCATTTTTGAACAGAATCAAGTGCGAAATTTGTATGTAAAAGTGCGATATAGTTTATATAATAATAATCGGGACAAAATAAATAAAAAATAATTGCATTTTTATATTACAATTTTTTTTTTATTCTTTAGTTGCTTGCCTTCAAAGTCAAACGTTAAATGCGAAATGATGTGAATTATGTATTTGATATTGCATTGAAGGCACTTTTCACAATTTCATCTTCAAACACAAAATCGATTCACTGACAGAAGTCTTTCTACGCAATATGCACACTGAAATCAAATCAAGATTTAATTAGCTTTACCCTCACCAGTCTGAATCCTTTCATTATTTACCGCCAAACGTACACTACACAAATCATACTGACGATCATTGATTGATAGAGTGCCTGGTCAATGGACCAAATCAACGATTTGCCGATTAAAAAATCTGGAAAAAATGCACTTGTACGCAATGATGAAATTCCGAAGATTCTCTATCTTCAAAGGCCATAGGGCGGACTTCTCTACAGAGGCTATGTTGACCATTGAAATTGCCGATCGATCATACGCCGGCGTCCGATAACATCAAATTAGCGAAAACACGCTTTTGTTTTCGCCACAATTATGCTATGCGACAATCGCCGATACAATTTGATCACTTTTTTGCCCAAAAATTGTTCACAAAAAAAAATCTTGAAATACGCGCTCTTTTTTTCGCGATATCATATGGCTTGCGAAAATGCAGCTTTCATCTCAAAACAATGCCGACAGAGTAAGCGGTAATAATGACCACGGAATAATCGAAGTATGTACATACATATAAACTAAACATATTTGGAACTCCTTAAATTAAGAAAATTAAGAAAACTGTTAAATGTTAACTTTAATTTAAGAATATGAAACTAATAAAAATCAAAATTGTTTTCAATTATTGCTTACACCTACATATGTATGTTAGAAACACTGACTACGCTTCAAGGTGTTGGGAACACATGAACGCATTGTGCATGCGCTTTCTATTTTCTTAGAAATATTATATAACCGCTTCAAGGTGTTGTGAACTATGAAAATTCTAAGTTCCCACGAAAGCGAAAATGCGAATGTAACACCTGCCATTAAAGGAGTCTATCCGCAACGTCTGTTCAATTGGCTATAATTATTGGTGATTGAATAATTTTCACCTACATACCTTTCTTGAAGTATGATTAAAACGTCTCACCATGGGCTCAAAAGGATCACAATGTGAGTTAAGTCACAAAGATATTTGTTGTGCAAGTATATACATATATATTTACATAAATGTTGTTGCACGAGGCCCTGCTATCCACCGTTAAACATTAATACTTTCATTGAAAAAATATTACGTCGTTCTGCAATAACAGCATTCAAATAATTTAATCAATTTACGATCCCGTCGGAAGATTTATACTATTTAATTTATTATTCTTATACTAATTTTGTTTTTAATTTAGCGTTGGCCAAAATATCGTTGATATGCATTTTTTTTAATCCTGTAACATCCATGTTACACTGTCAAGTATCGAGAGAATAGCTCACCAATTCATGGTGAAATATCTACATACATACATATGTATATTGTACATACATAAGGATGTATAAAACTATGAAAATACCACTGACAAAACTAATGGGGAGCCCCAAATCAGCGGGCTCTAATTTACATTATCCAGCTTCTTACGTCGTTACTTTGTATATGAATTTTTACACAAGTTATATATGCGACTATGGAAGAGAATGTCAAGTGTGCATTAAAAGGAAAGAACCACATACATACATAAGTATTACAAATTCAGCCATGACGTTGTACACAGTCGATAATGAACTTCAACAGGCATCAGTTTTATTTACTTTTGTTCGAGTAACTACTCACAGTTGAACGACTTACTCAAACATATTGTACATATTCTTTCTCCTAAGAAGAGTGGAACACATGAATTTTCATTAGGACCCGTATTTCATGCTAATATGGCACCAGTAGAAATATGGCTTCTTGCACTGTGTTGGGGATAACGACAGATGTTAAAAATCGTATGAACTCTTCCAAGTTAGCTGTAAGGCTTTTATTTTAACTTGCATGTCACACTTGCAATGATCATGGCAAAAAAAAGTAAATAAATAAATAAATAAATAATAACAACAAAATTGTTTAGGAACTACGAGTGTGTATCTTGTCGTGTGCCATCCGTCATTCAAAAAAAAAAACGTTTTTCATTTCGCTGATCTGTTTTACGATCCTTCTTACCTTATGGCAGATCATTGCATCTTACTCCACGCAGGAAATTTACAAAAAAGGATCCAGAAGTGAACAGCGAAAGCGACATACGGTGTGATGATTAAGGATCAATTTTTTTCTTTCAGGGTTGGAGAATGAAGATTATCAATTTATAGTTGCCCACGTTTTGGAAAATACATAGTAAATGAAAAAGAGCGCAGTTTCCTTTTAGTTGTATAGGTGAGGGGTAAGGCCCGAAAGGAGAAGTCCAATCCAGTGACATTTTGAAAAATAATATTAATTATTAAATGATTAAATATTGTAGCAACTGCTGGAAGTATAATTTTAAACCTAAATCTACATTATACATATGTATGCTTGCATTTTATTTGATTTTGCTTAGAATATCGACTGCAACCTTTTAAATGGAAAAATAAAATCCAATATTGCAGTAACCTGAATTGAAAATCCAATCCTTTGTTAGTGTTTTCCAGCTCACAATTTTGCAATTTTCTGCTACATACATATGTACATACGAAATCAAATTAGAATAATATGTACAAGCGTCCGGACGACCACTTTCAGAAGTATTTCTTTCTTTCCATAAAACTGTCAATCTGAATCCCTACAACTGCACCAGTTTCTGATTAGCTAAATCCTTTAAATTAATCCCAGAACCCTGACTGGGTTGATTGAAAAATCTAAACATTGTGACTCGTAGCTTTGTGATGGAAATGACATACGAAGTGGTGGTTGGTCGCATTATCCATTGGCGACAATGGCTATCAACCTTTAGGCCAGCTATTTTTTCATGAATAACTGTCGGTAAAAACATACAATGACACCCTTTTCTTTGTGGTAGTATGAATTCTTAGCTTTCTTTTCTTTTGTGGATGGCTATATGGCTATTATGCACGACAATGTGTTGAACTTAAGTTTCAAGTCGAAATAAGTCTATGCACGTATACTATAAAATATATATGTATATGTATACATACATACATATGTATATCTAATATGTACCAGGTTTCACGTCTGTAAACTGATAAAATTTAATATTCGATATTTCTCATTAAAATTTGATTAAGGCAATATGTATTTATGCTCGTGGTCAACAACTTTGCTATAATATCAATTATTTTATGTGTAAATGCCTTGCAATTTTGACTTCCTTTTTTTTTTATATAAATATTCAATACATACTTTTTTATTCATAGTCGAATTTTTGAAAAATGGACAGATAAAAAAAATTTGGTTTGCCCAATTGTGCTTTAAATTTTCTTATTAGTTTTTCTCAAAATGCTATTTTCGTGTTTTTTGATAATAAAAAAACTGTCGGTAATTTTTTCATATACATATGTATGACATATGTAACCTTTGAATTATTGAACTGATTTTGGAGATTTTTTTTAATTGAATAGAGCAAAAGATTGGGCAACCGTCGCTTTTAGGGCGTATGGGGAAGTGATTTAAAATAAAATATAGTTGGAAATTTTAAAATCAGACATATTAGTATGATTTGTGTAATGTTAGTGTAATTCCTCATTAAATTTTTAAGCTGAATAATTTGGGAAAGTAGAGAAGTTTTGTAAATTATGATCTCATATTAAAAATCTAAGATTTTCAAAAAAAGTGTTTAAATTCTACTCAAACAGCTCTTTTCAACGATTCACAGCAACTGCAGGAATAATAAGAATATTTATTTTCAGCCCCAACCAAATCCTCCTGATCCGATAATATTCACTATTGTAAGTGATAAATAAAATCAAAATGGACTATTCATAATTGAATGTTTTTTATTCATAATTTAATTTAAAAAAAGAATACACTTACGAAAAATTTGTTTGTTTCCAGGTGTTCCGATACGTCAGTCAAGTCAACCCTTTGTGAAAATAACAATTTCACATGGTCCCTTTTTCCACAACCTTCTCCAAAACTCCATGCATATTTTTCTCTCTCTCTCGTTAAAATCTCTTATCACCACCACTTAGTTCTGCAACAAGGTAATTCTGGATGCAGAAAATAGTAACTTTTTTTAAATTTCGAGTATTTGAGTATTAAGGTACTATTGTGACTTGGCAGCACTCTTACGTTTCTCACCAGTTAAATGTCATATCAATTGAAGTCGTGAACACGGCACGTCAACATTTGTATAATTTTTCATCACTCGGTTTCGGTAAATTATTTCGGCTTAAAGCACAAGAAACTCGTATTTTGTACATATTTATTGCTTGAAATGCATTCTAGAATAGTCCAGTCAAAGTAAATCATAAAGCTATGAATGTATTACAATATTTTGTTTTGTTTGCTTTTTTTTCCTTATCGCGTTCGGTAAGTGACAATGCGAACCCACACATTCGATTGCGCAGAGCGGCTATGGGCAACGGCGTTAAATTGAAAATCTTGGATGACCCTGTGTGTCAAGAGTTGCAGACCCTTTGCGGGCATGTACAGTCAACAGACGATTTATCCATACTTGAGTGTATAGAGACGTTTCAGTCGAATCAACTGGAATCACTATCCAACAAGTGCCAGCACACTATTTGGGGTCACAAAAAGGCTTTACAATCTGACCAATCAGTCCATCAACTAGTAGACGAGCTGTGTATAAATCATGAAAGAGAGTTTTCCGATTGCTACAATTCCATTACTGCAGCGGAATCGAGCGAGGGTACATTTTTGACATGCTTAGTAGAGAAAGGGGCTTCCATTGACCATTTGGATTCGTGTAAAGTGATGATACAACGAATCCAGAATACGGCTTTCAATGACTATCGCTTTCTGATTGATTTTTTCGTGGCTTGTGACACTGAGATAGAGCAACTTGGTTGTGGGCGCATGAATGTTGAACGCAAGGAGGTATCTCAAGTGGAGACTGTTGGGTGTCTGCAAGAGTCTTTGGACAGTTTGAGTTCAACATGCAAAAATTCTGTGGTCAAGCAGATAGACTATCATTTTTTTCAAATATGTGATACAGATTCACGTCGCTTTTGTGTGAATGAACATCCAGGTAGCAGTTCAGCCTACAAATGCTTACTGAAGCAAAAGAGTAATCCAGACTTGACAGCCAAGTGTCGGGAACAGATTATTCAGCGGGATAAACTACTGGCTAAGGACTACCGGATGAGTAGAGGTCTGGCAAAAGCATGCAAAGATGATATCCGTGTACACCACTGTAGGCGTGGTGTGTCAGAAGATAAAAACGTGCGTTTGGCACAGATTCTGCTTTGCCTTGAATCCGTCAGCAAGAATGGAACGAAAATCACAGAAGAGTGCAGAATAGAAATAAACGATCACCGGCGAATGCTGATGCTCGATTATCAATTGTCGCCTGAGATCCTAATCGGATGTGCAGATGATATTCCAAAGTTCTGCGGGGACATGGATACCATTCAAACTACTGCTGGAGGAGAGATTATTCACTGTTTAATGGACCACGCTCGCCCAAAGCGTCGGAAGGAGCGCCGAGTTACTTCAACTTGCCAAAGGGCTATTGAACAGCTGATCAAGGTATCAGATGTTGGTGAAGATTGGCGAGTTGATCCAGTGCTACGTCGTGCCTGCAAGCCAGTGGTCGACGTAGCTTGTACTGACACTGATGGGGGAGAAGCCAGAGTTATGACATGTCTAATGGAGCACATTGGTACGCCAGTAATGACACCGGAGTGTGAACAAGCATTGCTTCTTATACAGTACTTCGTGGCGAGAGATTTTAAGCTGGATCCACAACTATATAAGAATTGTAAAGAAGACGCTGTTAAATACTGTCGTGCGAAAAAGTCTTGGGATGATGCGGTTGATGCACAGATGGACCCCGAACGCGGACCTCTGATACTGCCATGCCTTCACAGGATTGCGTACAGTAATGATAAGAAAGTTGCACTTCGCAATGATTGTTATAAGGAAGTCAAGCGGGTAATGCGACAACGTGCTATATCAGTAGACCTAATTCCAGAGGTGGAAGACGTTTGTTTGGAAGATTTGTCAACATTTTGCTACGATAAGACTAAGAAAGGAGAGGAAATGATTTGCCTTCAAGAGAACCTCGAAAAACTCCAAACCAATTGCAAGGTTTGCATTTCAGATTTCTTTGGAAGATAAGGGACTCTCAAAACATGTTATTCCACAGGCAGCAGTAACAAGTTACACTGAAGAAGAAGCTGGACATATAGAGCTGAATCCGGTTATTATGTCGGTGTGTTCTGACGCTATGAAAATCCACTGTGAACATATTCTTAAACGGGGAGACGAGGGTAAACACTATTTTTAAAGCTTCTCTGTTAGAAATTTGTATATTTTCACCTTTTCCAGGTGATATGATGGACTGTTTGATTTCTCACAAAAATGACGCTGATCTGCGTCAGGATCTAAAATGCCGTGCTGCTATTGAACACTTCCAAATTATTTCTCTAAAGAACTATCACTTTACCTACAAGTTCAAGGAAGCTTGTCGGCCATATGTCGTTCGCTTCTGTGCTGCAAGTACTACTAAAAATGAAGTCGTTGCTTGCTTGAGCGAAGTTATGAGAAACGACACAATACGAGGTCAACGTCATTCTATTCCGAAGGAGTGTCGACAACAGGTTAAGGCGCAGCTTTATCAGCAAAGGGAAAGTATAGCATTGGATCCAAAACTAGCTAATGCTTGCAAGAAAGAACTTTCTGACTTTTGTAGCGAGGCTACTGGACCTGGGCAGGTGATAAAAAATGCAAGTTCTAATTCATATCTCATTTTTTTGTTTTTATTCTTCGCCTCATTCTTATTAGTTATAATTTTGCATTATTTTATTGTGAAATAACATATTATGTTCTCCAATTAATATTAGGCATTGGAATGTCTCGCAACAAACACCGCACGGCTTGGGAATTCTTGCCATCATGCTATGTTTCTAGTTAAGAAATCTGAACTCGGAGATAGTGCCACAGATTATACGCTGGTGAATACCTGTCGAGAAATGACGTACAAGTTTTGTCCGAGCTATGATACATCACGATTGCTGGATTGTCTCAAAGTTTACAAAGATGATCCACTGTTCGATGCGCGATGCCACTTAGTGGTAGTCAATCGAATGATAGAGCAAAATACAGATTTCCGATTTAATCCATCGTTACAATTAGCATGTGGCAACAATATTGATCAATTCTGTTCGCATATTGTCTCCCAAGCGAAGGCCAATGAGGAGTTGAATGGGAAAGTAAGTAATAATTACTTAGTTTTAATTTTCGCTTCTTGTAATCAACTAGGGTTTGAAAAATAGTGTAAGTTGCATCGACCGGAAATTTTCACAATTCTACCCGTATTAGAGGTAACAAGTATTCTATATAACACTTGAACAGAGAAATATGTAGTTATAGAGAATACCACAACTTCTTGTGTCAGTTTATTTTCCTGGAAAAAAAAATGTTAAGTTACTATCGTAATTAGGTATCTTCTTTTTTCTTCATCATGATAATGATGCCAAGATTCCGATCGAGGTAAGACTAGAATTTCACAATCAGATCCTTTATTGGTGTATTATACGCTTTCAGCAATGATTCACAACTCTGACCAGAAATTTAATTAAAACTAAAACTCAATGTCAGGCCTGATCAAATTTTCTTTGTCAGGGTCGTTAACAGCAGCGAGTAGCTCTTCAAGAAAATCACTACTGATTGAAATATTTTCATTAATATGAAAGTACGGTCCGGTTTCAGCTAAAAAATGCATCAATTCTATACAAGGCAACAATTTCAACAAAACTAACTTACTCCCCATTGGCAGTATGGTGGGGCTATCCTTAGCAGCTGGAACTCCATCGATTGCGAAAGATGTCCAAATGTCTATAATTTTTTTCGACATTTCAGTATCCTTAAAATTTAAATTGTGCGTTGAGAAAATGTAAATGTTGTCGTTCGAATGATGGACACCGCCATTGAATGGGTAGTGCTCGTTTCCAAATTCATATCCAAATCGTGTCCATTCGCCTTCATAATCAAAAGTGTATATATAAGTAGTGCATTTCTTCTTCGCCATCTGCTTAGCAAACGTAAAAACTGGTGATTTCATAATTATATCGCTGGCTTGCTAGATAATACACTTGAATTATTAAGATGAATTTAAATTTACAACGCTTAGTAACCTACATCAATGTAAGCGGGAATAAGCTTCTTGTGATCAGTACCATCCAGATCTGTTGCATTAAAAAGAAGAGCAGTTATCAAATTCTTTGCCAGACCTGTGGAATCGGGTTCGTGTGAGGCGTCGAAGAGTTTTGAAGCAAACTCTCTTGGGGGTACAAAGCTCATGTTTCCCACTAAGCTTTTAACGGCATCGTAAAACGCTTAAATAATTTATAGTAAGTAATGCAGAAAGATTAATAAATAAAATCATTTACTAGCTAAAACAAATGTTCCATCGTGTTTTGTCACTCCAGTCATAATCGGATATGAATGCGCATATTTATTCAAAAGTTCGACGGGGGAAAGCGGCATTACTCCGTGCAAATCATTTATTGACATACTGAAGGAGTCCTACTAAAAAATAGTAATAAATAGCGAAAGATAAAGCAATAACTTACGTCTGTGGTGGCCTCTAGTATATGGGCAATATCAAGTTTACTCAGACAGTCATACATTTCGTCAGGTTTATCACAATTTGCACAATTGAATCTTTTACAAATAGTCTGGGTTTGTTGCACGGGTTTATTGTTAAATGCCCATGGTGCTAGTATTGAGCCAGATTGCATAATTGCCCGTTTAAATAATCCTATAGGTGTTAAGGGGCTTATAAGCAGCATTCCAGTAACTGTAGCTCCTGCAGATTGACTGAATATGGTTACTTGTTCTGGATCCCCGCCAAATGCGTAAATGTGCTTTTGTACCCACTGCAAAGCCAACATCACATCTAGAACAGGGCTATTTCCTGGCATTTCCTCCGTTTGCGTAGACAACCAACCAACCGCTCCCACTCGATATTGTGTTACAACCAGTACTATGTCCTTTTCCAGTAAATATCTTGGCGGGTGGTCCGAAGCGGACCCATTGTAAAAACCACCACCGTAAACATAAAACATTACTGGGCGCTTGGCAGTGACCTAAAAATAGAAATAACAAATAAAAATGCAGGGGCTCTTTTAAAAAATATGAACAGATATAAATATAAAATGACCTACATTTTTGGTATACACACACAAATTCAAGCAATCTTCCAAATCACGATTAAGCTGTTTTGATGATAATTCTTTTATCGACGTTACCACTGGGCAGCGAAGTCCAAAACTTGTAGCATCATGGATATGCTTCCATGGTGCACGTTCTACTGGTGCCTGTAATAAGTCTGTCAATCAAAAATGAATTAAGTGTTATACTACAAACGAACCTTAAACCTCAAATCTCCGCTAGGTGACTCGGCAAATGGAACTCCGAGAAACTGTAAAATTGTCTGATTTGTCCATGCAGTTTTCGCTTTTGAACCTTGTATAAGTCCTTGGCCAGGTAAATCCAAAAGGACCACATCACTATCCGTTGCGTGCACGTCATTACTAATGTTGATAACGAGTATTATCAGCAACAATAGCGAAATAATAGAAACTGTCCAACTCATTATTCCACGTATCATTGCCGACTAAACAAGTGTTTGCTGTGGCAGCTCACTTTAATCTCATAGCAACTTATCGTTCAAGTGTTATCGTAATTTAAATGAGCTGAATCTGGTCGACCTTTGATGTTTAGTTAGTACGTTAGAACTTTTTTTTACAAACAATATATGTATCTGCTTGCTGGAACTTGTTTGCAAGCAATTTATCTGTTTTTTTTTTATATTGATTTCAGGTTATTGAATGTTTGAAAGTAAAATTTCGTGAAGCGCGATTGGATGAGAAGTGTGAGCAAAAAATGAATAGCATTTTACATGAACAAGCATTGAATTATAAACTAAACCCACTTCTGCAAAACTTTTGTAAATCTGAAATTGAGGTTCTTTGTAAGCCACGAGGTGACATTGAAGAACATGGACTGGTTGAGGAATGTCTTAAAACTGCATTTCTAAATCAAAAAATCTTAAATCGCGAATGTAAAATTGAAGTGGCTACATTGATTGCAGAAGCGAAAGCTGACATTCATGTCGATCCAATACTTGAAGAAGCGTGTACAGTTGATTTGCTTAGGTACTGCTCGAATGTAAAAAGCGGTAACGGAAGAAGTATGTCAATAATATGAAATTAGTGAATAAAATACGATAAATGAGAAATTTTATTGCAGAATTAAAATGTCTTCAGACTATCCTACAAGACCAATCAAAGGCCATGGAGGAGGATTGCCGTAATAAGCTTCGACGCCGAATCGAAATGTTTCAGAATGCTGACACTGTAATAATTTTTTTTGCAGAAGCAAAAATTTGAATAATTATTTGTTATATTTATCTCAGGTCTTAGCTCTTCCGCCAGAGAACATGGTGCAGTTAGTGAGTCAAGTGATTACATCGCCAGCAAAAAAATTCTTTCTTGTTATATTGTTTACTTGCCTCGGAATGGTGTTCATCTTGGGAATGTTCCTTGGACGTTTTACAAAACGTGCAATGAATTCGAAAAATAAATAAATGCAAGCAACAAAACAGCAGTGAGGCGAGGCCGTTAATAAATTTACTTAATTTGTTTTGTTTTTTATTCCATATGCTTTGTTTTCCGTCGCCACTCTGGCTTAATGTTTTAAAGTGTTTATTCTAGTTATTTCACCCAAATGAATTCATAGTTACCAAAAAAAGAAAAAAAAAATTGTATTTAGTATTAATTTTCGTTTTTGTAATTTTTTTGTATCATAAGTTTTGAGAAAAAGAGGCAGCATTACATTCATTTATTGAAATTGTACTGATAAATTCGTTTTTTTTTTTAAACTTAAATTTACTTAAAATATTTTTAATAAAAGTGATAATTTTACATTTTTAGAACAAATTCTTGTATCCTTCCACAGTCATTCTCAGCTGAAAGCTGTTGTATTGGTAAGGTGGCAGCTGCAACAAGTAAAAGTCAACAATGTGGAAAAGCAGCGACTTTTTTGCCAGATACTTAGCATCAAACACTAATTACTCTTATTCCCCCATACTCAAAGTTCCGTTTTTGAGCATCACTGTATTCGATAAGGTGATAACTTATTCAATCCTGTAGAAATGGTACTACCGAAAGTGGGATTGTGAATTGGAATTTGTTAGTTTGCGGATTATAGACTATAAAAATTGGAGTGAATATAAGAACTCATTGAACACATTTTTCCCTATCTCGGTTTGTGACATGGTGGATGCTGTAGTTAAGTGGTTATTGCGTTGGACTGCTGAGCGGGAGGTCTAGGTCTAGTCTCGGATATGGCTATTAAATATATGTCCCTTCCATTTATGTGAGAAATATAAAACGAATGGTCGCGAGAAGCTAGGCCCTGGACCATAACATATTTGTATTTTTGAAATCTGACTACGCATGTACATGTACTGTAAATATGTTCGGGTGCAAAAACAATCAAATTTTTAAATATCAGATACATTCTTAAAAACTTGTGTGGTTTTCTTACGAATCAATTCTTCAAATCAAAACAACAATTGTCCTAAACTCATTTAATCTGTTTAACAGCACAAATGTCATTCCGCTTAATGCAACTTAAACTAAATTGAAAGAAAAACAAATACGTATCCAAGGGAAAATTTGAAACGCGCAGTTATTTAATACATCTTTCTGAACTCTTTCTGTAAGTTTTTGATTTATGATTTATTTAATGGCGGTGTATTATATTATTAAAATGTCATTGCCCTTGTTATTGCTGGAGTATTATTTTAAGATTGAGAGAGTTCGCATGTACAAAACGATCAACTAGGAAAAATTAATTGCTCATCTTTAAGTTCAAAATAGGCTCACTGTCTTTTATATTATAAGGTCAAAACATGTAGATACGTAGATAGATTTAAATCGAAATTAATTGCTTATTAAGTAATGCAACCAAAAACTTTTTTATCCTTGACACAAACCCTTAATAATTTCCCAAAGCTTGTAAAGCTAAGGATTCCAAAAAAGCTCTATTTGTGCGTGCGCAAAACAAAGGTTTGGTACATTTTTCCTTTGCGAAAAAAAAAAATAGTTTTTAGTGTGTACGATTCGGGACTGTCGGTCGGAAATTTCTTTTGTAAAACGAAAGATGTTCGTTGGCAATTGTAACAGCGATTAAATAATAAGTTAATTTAAGTAACGAAAATAAAATGTAAAGATTGGTTAAAAAATCAGATTTGAGAATTGCTGTAAGGATTTGAATTTTTTTTTGTTTGTTCTTAAAAAACTGAAGCAGTGCATTTTTGTGGATTTATAAGAAAAGTGCGTGTATTAAAAAATTAGAAATTTTCAACCAGACAAAAAAAATAGTTTAATGTTGTGTAACTATTTAAATTGTTTAAAGTCATATAAGTGCTCTAACATCAGCTAGACATACATGCATTTATGCAACTTCATTGTAGGTGCTCCGTTCTAGATTACAATTTAATCGATTTATTATGTGAACCTACCACAATCCATGACCCAACACGAATTTATTATCGCAGTGTATATCTTTTTGAAATTCAGTTTATCAACTTGTGTTGGCATATAGGAGTACAATGGCAAAAGAGTATATGTACATATGTATTGTAGGTAAAAAGATAAAAAAAAATGAAGCGGCTTTCTTATGGACTGTTGCATAAAACAAATGAATGGATCTTAAGGAACTATCGAGAGTCCTTGCTGGCGTGCTACATAAAAATCACTAGTGCTATTGTAAAATATCAAAGACAACAATGGCAACAAGGATTTTGTTTATTCTTACCTTTACATAAATATGTAGTAGCAGCTATGGTTTGTGGTTAAAATGAACATAGTCATAGTCAAAATCTAAGCAAATGGATATGTAATGTAGTTTTATAATATAAAAAAGAAAATTAATGCAATGAGATCGGATAATAATTCTTGTCAGTTTGCAAAAATGCCGGAAAGTATTTTGGATTTACGATATAGTTACCAGCATAAACTTCTACGTGTACGCTGTAAACATCGCATGAAAGAGGAAATTGCCATTTTGGACCTACTTAATAAAAAAATTTATCCGTTGAATAAATTGTATTCTACAAATGCTGGGTCCGGTCGTTTGAACGTTTTTTACCTGTCGGTACTTTTACTTCTGTATTCCTGCGTGCTAATTAGGGCTTCGACAACTATATTGCCGGAAGATTCCACCAGAGCCTCTTATGAAGGAAATAGCAGTGGTTTACCCATTCCAAATCTTTTACATCAAAATAGAAGAGACAAAATTACGTCATATAGAAAAGAGGACAGTGTGCAACCCAACAGGATAACTCGTGATGTATCCAATGTGCCTGATGATGATGATGATTCAAATTATCACGATGACGAAATGGATGAGTACGATACACTAATTAATAATAAATCAGGTACATTTTTGTCTTATTTTACACGCCTGTTGTATCTTTCCTATTGCCATTGACGACTTTTCTTTTTGCTGATAGCTTTGATAAGTCTCGCTTATACAAAGGTCTTACTATTATTGCAAAAACGTTTAATTAAACTGTTTATTAAATGGTATTCATCGATATATGTAAATTGCATATTTGTTCAGGTTCAATTATAACAATGCAATAATAGAAATAATATTATTTTTAAAAATGTTTGTGTTTATATTTATTCACTATGCAATAATTGTATGTGTACATATGTATGTACATACGTACAAAAGGTCTGCATTCTATTGAAATAATCCTTGTTTTAAAGATCTAAAGTACATATTCAAAATTATGTTACCATTTCAATCATATTTAACTAGGAAACAGAAAGAAATCAATAATAAAGATTTTTTTTGTGAAAATAATATTGAATGAATACAAAAAATCATTTTTAGTTTACAAAGTTTAGTTTAAAGCGAAATCTTTATCCGATTGTTTGCATAATCTGGAATCAGTACTGTGCTTTCAATTTGATGTAATTTTAAACACCCTGTATTTTAAGTAAACAGTTGATGCAAGTACTGATTTTGTTTCTGCAATCAATTTATTGTTTAATTTGTCGGCCGGGTTTAGAAAAAAACAACAAAAGATGTTTGGATCAATAATAAGATGAAATCTCATTGTCGTATAAACTTCATATACTCAGTGTGAATAAATTGATCCCCTTTGCTAAAGCCAACCATTGTCAGGCTTAAAGCCAAAAACAAAACATCGCCGGAAAAAAGGGGAAGTCCTTCAAGGTCAATGAAAATTTGCTTTGATTATAATATTTCAAAAACAATGAGTAAAAACCAATAATATGCATGTATGTACATATGTATGTACGTACGAGCGAACATAGAGCACCATTTACGCTATCCTACACGTGGTACTAACCCTGTGTTTTTGTAAGAAGTGTTAAATTAAATATTTAAAGTACCATTTGTATATCCGTAGTGCAAAACCAGGTGCCTTTTGAAGCACATAATATAAAGTATTTCTAAAATAAACGTTTTGCAGCAAAGGGAAAGTATATTGGAGCACCATGCAACGATTTGAAATGTGAGACTAGCCTTTTGCACGTGTCATGTGACAAAGAGACTCTTGTATGTGGCTGTGAGAAAAACTATCCAGTAATAATCGGACTAACCAAAGGTTGCGATAAACGTAAGGATAACCGCCTTCTCTTAAATTTATCCCATTAAAATAATATGGCTTTCTTTAGCAAAGAAACTTGGTGAACAATGTTTCTATCATGAAACTTGCATCTATAGTGATGAAAACTCCCTATGTGTTCAAGTGCGTCACAATGCTCGTTGCCAGTGTGCTAATGGTTTCCACTCAGTCAGCTACACGAAACCTACAAGAAGAGTATTTTGTACTCAAGGTTTGTAATATAAATAATCATTTGAAGCTTTATTGGGTTATTTTTTTTTAATTATTTGCAGACATCGATGAACTCACATCGGACCTTCCAACCCTTCTGGGTGTGTCGACTGGTATCGCCGTACTTGCTGGTTTAATTTGCATGGTACTGCACTTGTTCAGTAAAACAAAGTATCCTCGCCATCGGAATTTCGGTGATGCCAACCTCCCCCCACCAATTATGTATTCCAGTGATACAGGTAACGCGAGGGACTAGACCTCCACCTCCCTCCACACCCCTCAATCATCTTCTGCGAATATGATATGTTGATCGTCTTCAGGTATCCCACTCACAGTTCAATCCGGACGGCCTTCTTCACGTTCCAGCTTGCGTTCCAGCGGATCGATCGGTTCCTATGGCAATCGGCGTTCATCGAGCACCATGCAATCCGGTTCTGGTGGCGGCTCGAAGGGTATATTGGTGTCAACATCACGAACAGGTGCGGCTAGATCAGCCGCCATATTGCTTATATCGTGTCACATTTCTGCAATTAGAAAAAACAAAAACCAATCAGACAATGGTGGTGGTGGTGGTGGTGAAGGTGGTGGTTTTGGACTTACTCATGATAGCACAATGACCAAACATTTACAAAAACAATTGAACCATCAAAGGCAGTTACTTAATTTAGAACTATCCCCAGCTAAGAACAATAATAGAATTAGAACAATGTTGGGCATAAACGGAATTAATAATAGATCCGATGATGACGAATTGAATAGTTTAGAAAATGGAAGCCTGCAAATCGGCGCACTGCCAACCCCAGCCAGTGACACGCCTAGATTCGCGGTAAAAAATCCTCCTCTTCTCAAATCATCAAAACAATATTTTTGTTTATTTTTTCCTTATCATTTATTGTATTAAATAAAAAAAACAACATTATCAAATTTGATTTGTCATGTACTTTATTTGGATTACTTTTTGTATTAAATTTTTAGAGAAAATGATTGCAAGTTTCAATTTATGTAATTCATTTTAACATGAAGTAACAAAAAGAAAGTAACCTAAGTGCAAGATTGATAAAATAATTGCTATCATTTTCTCTAAAACTTTGTGTTAAGTCTTATATGTTAGATAATATAACTTCTCGTAAATACATAGTTATACAGTAACCCTGATTTGAATATGTTGTCTGATCAGTGTTATGTGTTTTTTCCGTACTTATGTAATAATATAAGTATTTCAAATATTTTAGTTTTACCTTCTCCTCTTTTATTAACCCAATACATTATCGATGTATACACTAACCTCAAAACACAATTTATACATGTAAACAGTTAATATATTTTTGTTGAATGAATTTTTATGATATAATTTTAAACAAAACACACAATTGACAAGTGTTTTTCATTATTATTTACTCAAGAAACATATTATAAATACTTCTCCGCAAATTCATTTTTATACATACGTTTTATTTAGACTTTTAACAGAAATGTTAACACAAGAGCAATATGGCGGTGAATATGTTTGAAAGGAATTTTTATTACGTATTTCAAATATTTAATATATCTATAAAAAATGTTTAAATATCGATTCCTACATTTTTGACATATCTTTCTAACATTTAACTTTTTAAAAACACAAAACTTTTTTTCTCATTTTTTTTAATTATACAAAAGAAGCACACATAATCATTATTATTAGTTTATACAATACAAAACATACATTTATCTTATATTTTTAGAGCTTTGCAATTCGAGTTCACTTCTATCTATAAAGTTTATGCATTTTCTTGGCTTTTTACTATTCAGTTTCTGTATAAGATGATTATTTTAATCTGGAAAAGCTTTCGAAAAGAATGTTTGTATTTTGGTCTTTTTAACTGAGTTCTCGTTTTCAGCTAAACTGTCTATTTTATGATAAAAATGCCGCTTGTTTTATTTTTAAGAGCAAAATGATATTACAATTCACGTATTATGTAAAACTATACCATCAACCCAATTTTCAGCTATCTTTTGATTTACAGTCAGGGTAATTCAATGGAATATTCTGATTTCGTAATACAATTTGTTTACCAAATCACTAAGGAATGGCATAGGTAAAGCTTAAGGACAATTGCCGCGTGAAAATAATAATAAGAACTGGTAGAAATCGAGTTTAATTTCATGTTATTGTACAGATCATTCTATTCTTTGAAATGCCCACATTTTGCTTTCACTAGTCATTTTAAGAAAATATGTGCAACCACTAAGAAATAAACGCATTAATTTTTTTTCTATGAACATTTTATTAAAAAGTACATGTTCTTTTATCTTTTTTTTTTAAACGAATATCATCACAGGTTCTCGACGACCAAGTCTAGCATCAGTTCATAGCACAAGTTCATCAGTTCGTAGTTATAGTATGATGCGTTTCGAAAAAGAAACTCAGCAAAAGGAGATGCGCCAAGAAATGAAACTGAGACTAGCACGTCTTCAGCAGCAACAGCATATGAGCCAAAATAAACCCCAAATCGTAATTGGGGACTCCATAGTCCAACATCATGCTGCTATTGCCAGAGTCACTGTGCCAACTCCGAGCCCTTTAACACCAAATTCAACAGATGAACTATTGCCTTCCGTGGATGAAACTCAAGAAGTAAGTCAATTTCTTTTACGAGTGAAATTATTTTAATATTCAGGTTTTAAAGTTTCCTTCTAATTCGGAAGAGGTTAAAATCCCAAACGCTTATCATGGTCCATGTACCTCGTCAACAGAAGCTCTCTGAGCAACATAAGAATCATAAAAAAACGATCGCTATAGAACAATTTTATACGAATTAAATGTAAGTGAGGAACACGTAATAACATTAAATTAAACTGAAATTAAGAAATAAAACGAAGGTAAAAAAATGTTAATACATATTTATAGAACTTGGGTGACATGGAATATAAACTTAGTGGAATGTACAGATTTGTAAAGTTTCCATTTAGATTAGAAAAAATCTTATGACTGTTTTAGGTAATCTATTAAAAAATGAAAAAAAATATTTTCTGTACAAACATACATACATATGTATTTGCTTTCCTAAGAAGAGCATGGAATTTTAAAGCAATTTTGTTTCGTGTTGTTTTTATTTTCTAAAAAACTCAAAATATTTGGAAACAAAGTTGGCTGAATATATAAAGGTCATCCGGTTTTCTAGAATCCTGAATAAAATACCAAGCGAAGGCTCCAAACCGTGTCCAAAATATGGTTCGCTATGATGATGACCAACCTTAATATTAACAATTGTTCTTGACTTTGTACTGCATAACTGTTAATAAAAAAAATCAATGGTTAAAGTTTGGAATAAACTGCTGGCATAATTAGTAGATATTTTCCGATACATAAACATACAAATTAACGTAAATACATGCATATGTATTTATAGTGCACGAGTATATCCTGTGGTATTATTATTATCTTTTTTTTTTAAATAATAAATGAAACAATGAACTGACAATGAATTAAATCCATTAGTCGAACTGTCTTTTGTAAGTGTTTGGTATACTATTTGATCTAAACAATGAATTCCAAATATTATTTAATAGAAATTTAATATAATTACTGTAATCACAAGTATTTGGAGAAATACGAGCTTTGTATGTCGACAGCTGCAAATGCAATGATTTTTATACATTTACGTATATGTATGTGATGCGACAAATTTATAATGCATTACCTTGTATGTTGTAAAGTAAGATAACAGTTATTTATTATAATATATGTACAGATTCAGTGTTAAAGTTTAACTAAAACTATAAAATGTAATCTATAATAGTGACACCTAACTTATAACAGATGTATTTATTGTTTACCATTCATAATTAATTAAAAAATAAAAAGAAATACTTATTGGAAACAAAAAATGAAATATTCTACAAAAACATTTCATTTAAACACAGACTGACATTTTGATAGCGATTCCAACTGATATTTAAGAATTGATAGAAATTGTACTTATTCGTTGGTAATTCAATTTCAGGCAGGATTTTTGAAGTGATTTTATTTATTTAAGTTAAACATACACATATGGAGCCAAATATCGCCCTTGATAATAACCTAAATGGACGATATTCAGGAATACAAACTATTTCTTCTAATTTCAATTTCACTCATTTCTGCTCTTGACAATAACTTTAAAATTGTAGTTTTATTTCAAGTATTATTCTTAAATCGTCAGTCCCATAATTTATCTACTTTTCGCTTCCATTTTAAAATTCTATCCTAGTTAAACAGAACTTTGTAATGACCATCGAAATGTGCAACATATCGAAAATTTTCTCACAAAAGAGTTTAATTACATGACAACAAAAACGTATCGAAGAAAATAGGCATATTTAAAAATTGTTACTATACAAAAACCTATTCCACTTAATACATAAAGTGCAGATAGATAGATATAGAAATTTAATTTAAATTAAAACATTTGTGTTTTAGATAAATTATTAACTGATTTATTGTGAGATTGTGAAACAGGAAATACAAACACATACTAAATTATATATTATATTGTTATTAGTCGAAAAGGCCAATAAAAAATAAATTCGAATACATGGGTTTACGTTTTCTTTTTAATTTACTGAACTGATTTATTTTAATTAATCAACTTCTTCTATTGTAGGTCCACTAGAACCTGCGGTACCACTTGGCTGGTGGGACTGTGGAGGTGGAGGACCACCGCCTTGGTAAAATCTGGTTATAATAGGGTTGCAAATTTTCTCTAGTTCCTTTTGTTTATACTCGAATTCTTCTTTTTCCGCTTGCTGGTTGCCGTCTAACCAAGAAATAGTTTCGTTACATTTTTGAATAATTGTTTGACAATCAGAGTTGTTAAGCTTTGCCTTGAAGTTTTCGTCATCAATGGTTGATTTCATTTGGAAACAGTAAGACTCCAAAGAATTTTTAGAATTGATCCGTTCGCGTTGGTTTTCGTCTTCATGTCGGTATGTCTCAGATTCATTTACCATTCTCTCAATATCTTCTTTGCTCAGGCGACCCTTATCATTTGTAATAGTTATTTTGTTTTCTCTACCTGTTGACTTTTCAATAGCTGTTACGTTAAGAATTCCATTGGCATCGATGTCAAAGGTAACCTCAATTTGGGGTACACCTCGAGGTGCTGGGGGTATACCACTTAGCTCAAACTTTCCAAGGATATTATTATCTTTAGTCATGGCGCGTTCACCTTCAAATACTTGAATCAGTACTCCTGGTTGGTTATCGGAGTATGTAGTGAAAACTTGTGTTTGCTTCGTCGGGATAGTGGTGTTCCTTTTTATAAGAACCGTCATTACACCACCGGCAGTCTCTATGCCCAAAGAGAGAGGAGTTACATCCAACAATAGAAGATCCTGTACTGCTTCTGATTTGTCACCATGTAGAATGGCTGCTTGTACCGCTGCGCCATAAGCGACCGCTTCATCGGGATTGATCGACTTATTGAGCTCCTTCCCGTTAAAGAAATCTTGAAGCAATTTTTGAACTTTCGGTATTCTAGTAGATCCTCCAACAAGTACAATATCATGAATTTGACCTTTGTCCATTTTGGCGTCGCGTAGTGCTTTAGCTACAGGTTCCATTGTACCCCGAAACAAGTCGGCATTTAGTTCTTCGAAACGCGCTCTTGTAATGGAGGTATAAAAATCTATACCTTCATACAAAGAATCAATCTCAATGCTAGCTTGAGAGGAGGCAGACAATGTACGCTTAGCTCTTTCGCAAGCAGTTCGTAGACGACGTAAAGCTCGCTTATTTGTTATTAAATCTTTCTTGTGTTTCCTTTGAAATTCTTGTACAAAATGATTGACCATTCGATTATCAAAATCTTCTCCACCTAAATGTGTATCTCCAGCAGTGGATTTTACTTCAAATATACCGTCTTCAATTGTTAGGGTACTCACATCAAAGGTTCCACCGCCAAGATCGAAAATTAACACGTTTCGTTCGGTAGTACCTTTTTTGTCCAGACCATAGGCAATGGCTGCAGCGGTTGGCTCATTTATTATACGCAAAACATTTAAGCCCGCAATAGCACCAGCATCCTTAGTAGCTTGACGCTGTGAGTCGTTAAAATATGCTGGCACTGTTATTACAGCATCTGTGACAGTCTTGCCCATATATGCCTCTGCGGTCTCCCTCATTTTTGTTAAAACCATTGAAGAAACTTCTTCAGGGAAAAACGATTTTTTTTCGCCTTTATATTCTACTCGTATTTTCGGTTTACCATCATCACTAACTACCTCAAACGGCCAATGTTTCATATCGCTTTGTACCGTAGCATCTTCAAATTTGCGTCCGATTAAACGTTTAGCATCTGAAAATGAATGAGTTTTCAATAAAAGCAACTAGAAGAAGTGCTGTCTTATTTGTTAAAAAAAAAATAAAACAGTAAAATTTTATTGCAACATTTTCTTTTTAATCAGTTTCTTTTTCTTATAACAACAAAACAACCAACAACCAGAAAACATTGAAATTTAGCTTTTCCTCCGTTCAGTAATATACGTACATATATGTACGAATATATAAAACATTTAGATATACATATGTATGTCGCTGCATAATTGAATTGCATTCAAAACATAGGCAGAAGCGATGTCGACAGAGGAAAACACGAAAACAAACAGATATAATTAGCATCTAGAACATGACCGAGGATACAATGTCTATTTTTACTGTATGTACTTAGTTTTTGCAGCCACCTATGAATTACAGAATATTCGTGATCGAAATCTAATTTGTGCAATATTTTAAGCATCTGTGTGTAATAAACATGTATTCTTTATGCAGCAAGTTCACATAAAAAACATCTAATACTTACCAAAAATTGTATTGTTGGGATTCATAGCTACTTGATTTTTTGCAGCGTCTCCAATCAAGCGTTCTGTGTCAGTGAATGCCACGTATGAAGGGGTGACCCTATTGCCTTGATCATTGGCGATAATTTCGACCTTGCCATGCTGAAAAACTCCGACACATGAATATGTCGTTCCAAGATCAATGCCAACTGCCGGAACCTTTGCCATACCTACAAAAATTTCTGCAAATACATATATGTAAAACCTTAGATATTATATAACCTACATACCTTTGCCCCAATCAAAAGGCAAATCTATATAGATACAATGAGATTACAATGAAAACGATTACGAATGTAACAAATCGCAAAAATTCAATAGTTTTTTCTTTTTGCAGCTCCACTGCGTCCACTGAATTGTATCCAAGAGAGTTTCAGTTAGAAAATACTTTAGTTTCAATTTGTTACAAGAATTACTTTAATTTCCGTAGCGAAATTTTACACTTTATTTAAATTTCAACTGATCGTGTAGAAAATCGCGATTCAAGTGCTGCGCAGCTCGATTAGGCAATTAAATAAATTATTGAAACAATTTCGTTTGAAAGAAATCTGGAACACTCTTTGGCTGCGAAGGTGAATTAATGAGTTTCAAAATAATCATACTTTACGTCAATGTATCTTAAGAAACAGAGTGGTCAAAACTATTTACCGCACTTGCATCGTGCAAACAAGAAAACAAATTCACATTCAAGAGAGTGGTTCGCTTTTTCATACATTTTGTTTCCGATTCCCATCATTTCCTGTCTGTAATTCAAATAATTCGAATTCCGTGTGATGCCGAATTACGGCAGAAAAATAGTAGCTCCGAGTTTAAGGTTTAAATTTCACATGATCCCTTCTTCCACAACCTCATCATTCTCTAAAACTCCATGCTGCATATTTTTCTCTCTCTCGTTAAAATGTCTTATCTTATATCACCACCACTTAACAGTTTGCAACAAGGCAATTCTGGATGCAGAAAATACTCCGCTCTACTTTTCTTAAATTGGTCAAACTATTTTCAATTGGCACTTGTTTGCCATCCCTGCGTAGGAAAACTGTCACTAAGTGCATGTGATACCAACTGTCAGTGGATGTATTTTTACTTCTTCGCCCGGAAGATTGGGCAGAAAAGTTGTGCTCTTATTTTTTTTTAATTTTAATTAGAATAATGAATGAAATTTTTTAGAATTCTAACGTAACAGAAAGTGTACATTACAGATATATTTTACAACTTAAAAATGGTGAGAAAATTGTCATTTTAACTATGAAATGTCGATGCAAGTTGTTTTTGGATAGGTGAATTGTGTTAAATAAAGTTAATTACGCTAAGTGACTAATTTATTCTAGACTGCGCCGCTTATACATATGCTCGAGATTGAATATATTCCAAAAATAGCATATTTTTTTTTTTCTTTCAATTTACATAGGCAATTTTAGGCGCTCAACTAGTATTAACACTTGTCATGGTTAGTGTGATTCAAAAATTTACTCCACACTTCTCGTTTGCAAAATGGATCTTATGCTCCACGGGGCTTTATCGTTTCCTTCACCCTACCGATGCTGAACTTAGATCTCGAGCTGGAGTTCCTAAAGACAAGCCAGGCAAGTCGAAAGGCGGCCACCAGAAGCAAGGTTTTCCGGATAAAAGTTCTTCAACGTTTCTTGTACCACGGGCCGTTGATGTTCAGTTAGAAATAGTTCCTGTTACCCAAAATGATATTATTCATTTAAGATATTTCACAGAGTATCAGTGGTTGCTGGACTTTAGCCTGTACGCCGGCATAGTCTACGTTATTTCGGAAGTATGTTTTAAATTCCTATGTTTAGCAATATACTCAACTTTTTTCAGGTTTATCACTTTTATTTCCCCCTAAAAGGAGATGAGGTGAATTTGAGCATGGTCTGGTGCCTTCTTGTGGTTTTCTTTGCATTGTAAGTGAATATATGAGCGCTTTTAATTATGTACATACATTCAGTATGGTTTATTTCAGTAAGCTTCTGGCTTCGTTGACTGTTCTTTACTTTCAATCTGATGAATCTATTGGGGAACGTTCTATGTGTATAGTCGCCTGTTTAGTTTACTTGTTGATTGCAATGGTTGTTCTCATCATCGACGAAAGTATGCTAGAAACAGGTTTGGAAGACGCTTATTCGAGCTTTAATCAAAGCGCCTCAAAGTTTCTTATAGAGCAAGGCTTACCATCTTCGTAAGTTGTTTGTTATTGTTATTATTTAGTTTTTACCTTATGCTTTTTTTTTTTACAGCGGACCGGCCTCGAAAATTGTAGTAAAATTCTTTATCGCAATTGGTTGCGGAATACTTGGCTCTCTGTTTACTTTTCCAGGCTTACGAATGGCAAAAATGCACTGGGACTCTCTTAAGTAATTTTCCTATTTTGTTTTGACAGTAAATACTAATTTGTGCTTTTTAAAGGTATTGTAAAAATAATCGACTGAAGCAAATTCTCTTGAATATCAGCTTTATTTTGCCATTCATCTTAGTTATACTTTGGATCCGTCCTATAAGTAGAAATTATTTGACAGTCCGTATTTTTGAGGGCATGGAAAAACCACTGTAATTTAAATGACTGATCTTTGACGACTTAAACAAAGATTTATTTTTTAGACTGGCATCGGACGTTTTCGAAACCATTCGTCTTCTTCTAGTGGTTTTGACTGTGATTCTCCGTTTTGCATTGATGCCAATCTATTTGCAGTCTTATCTCAACATCGCGCAAGATAGAGTAGAAGATTTACGTACCGAAGCCGGGAGGATTACCAATCTAGAATATCAGAAAAAGGTAGGCTCTTCCAAAGCATTTTACTGCATGTCATCTAAAAAACATCTATTTTTTAACAGATATCTTCAATATTTTATTACCTTTGTGTTGTGACACTGCAATTTGCTGCACCATTGATTATATGTCTTTATTTAACACTTATGTACAAAAGTTTGGGTGGATTTAGTTGGACGGGCTTGTTTAATGAGGATATCTTGCAAAACAAATGCTCCACAGAAGATACAGCCAAACTGGCAGTAGCTCGAATTTTAAAGCAAATCGATGGCAGTGGTGTAGAAGAAGAACAAGAATTTAATGTTCTCCAATCAGCACAAAATATACAAACTTCTTGGGTTAGTCTGAAAAGTGTAAGTTAATAATGGATATAGAAATAAGACCGCAATTTTATTTATTCGTCTTAAATTTTAGGTGTTCACAACTGAAGTCTACAAAGGTTTCTTCGGCTTTTCTACCTGGTGGAGTTACTTTACGCTATTTGCCACATCTTCACTCGGAATGCTTTATCAGTCCTATTTTACAAGGACATAAGCTTTTGTACGACTTTCTAATAAACATACATACTAACGAAACTAAATAAAAAAAGAGTAGATACACTAAATGGATATAGTATAAATATTTAATATATTTGCCATATTATCAATAATAATAACAGTAATACCGTACAGTAATGCAAAATAATGCAATGTAGTATGAAGTGCTAATTGGTTAATTTATGTGCGATGCTCTTAAATGCATTGTTCTTGTTTGTAAACGGCGTGGAAAGCATTTCTAATGAGCACATAAGGGAAACAAGATTCCAGTAGATCCATTGTGAGGAATGGCGACTGCTTCACAATCTCATCGAGAAGTAAATAAATAGATTCTCGATTACGAGTAGCTTCTTTATCTGATTCCTGGCCAAGTCGCAAAAGTGAGGAACTGGCCAAGGCAAGAAATTCTTTCATACGATCTTCAATGTCTTTTTGACCGCAAATAGTAAAAAGGGCACCGAAAATATTATTTATTGCAACAGCCATGCAATGAGTGTTGTTTGAGTGTCCGTCCATAGATGCACGATAAAAGGAATTGTCATTCCTAGCCAATTTGGGGATCGATACAGCGACAAATACCATTAAAAGGCAAGCAATGAGATGTTCTCCTTCGTCAAATTCTGGTTTCTTCGATTTTAGCGTAGTGGCCAATGTGGGATCAACTTTGCACTGAAGACCTGCGGCAGATGCCATTTCTGAAGCGACTTTTATTTGATCACCACCTGGTAGATGTTCCTGGAAATCTTTTACCGAACTCAGTAGAAAAGGTATTCTCTTCTCTAAAACATCGACCAGCGATTCGTGTACCAAGTTTCTGAAGCAAAGTATGACTCCTATTATAGTCATACGTTGTAAAACGTTGTCCACGTGCTGTAACCTTTTGAATTGGTCTTTCATCACTTCAGGTTTATCAAAACTAGTACGTAATGTTATAAGGACCTCCTTGTTTAGACCTACAAGACCCTTTAACTCTTGCACTTGGTTAGCTATATGCCACATGAGAGTTTCATTCAAAGATTTTATTCCATAAGGCCCGACGAGTTCAGAGAGTGCGCGCAGTTCATTTAAATCGGAAAACTCTTGAGGATTAAATGGGACACATCCTTCTGGTGATATGGCTACAAACGCCTTTTGATTCATTGAGTATACGATATTGCCAGCACTTACACGACGCAAAAGGACTTCACTGTACCAAGTATTATAGAGAGCAGCGATGGTCTTTTCGCCATGGGAATCAAGGCTCTGCGTTTGCTGCAACAAACAATTATTAAAAACTCGAGTTATGTCGATATGCACATAGTTTTCAACGGTCTGTAGCACATTCATATAAGCTCGCACCGAAGCTAATAGCTCAGATGGCTTTGCGATTTCCATTGTTTCTTGATTGAACATCACCATTCCAACTAAGTCGCGCGAAAAACGATGCTCTAAATTCTGACAAAGGTACTCCCGGGGAGCAAATGCAAATTCCCATACATTAACAGTAGGGCAGTAATTTATTGCAAAACACAGTTCTGTAAGTGCCATATGCAATTTGTCCATTGTTGTCAAGTCTTCCCGGGTTTTGCGGTAGCTCTCATCACCCGGTTTCCGAATGTCATCGAACTGCTTCTTTGATTTATCCTTCTTCTTTCGAGTGGATGCTACTGATAAGATTTTAGCACAGTGTTTTGGCAAAAGGGCGTCAGCCATAGTACACTGTTCGTCACAAATAGTGGTTATAATATTTTTGGCTTCCTTGGCCATTTCCTCCAAAAAGATATTTACAACACTTAGCGATCGCTCTCGAATGTGATGACGTTCTTCTGGGCACATTTCGTGGGTGCAATTTTGAAAGTGACTGCAAATCAAAGGAAAGGCAATGATGTATCGATTTTGAGCAGGGAATTCAAGACACATGTGGAACTGGTCATCGAACATTTTATTATAGAAGCAAAAGATTGACAGATCCGATGTTTCGACTAGAACTTCATCGAGATTATCTACGACCCTTGTGTGAAAGACCATAGAGTCGAGCAAGCGCGCAAGATCCACATTTTCTGCAATCCGAAGAGCGGCTTTTCCAACGCTCATGTAAGTCTGTAAGCGAAACCAATCGAGGCGGAACGCTCTGAAGTCAAACATTTCATTCTCTTCCACTTGTTTTACAGTCAAATTAGATGCTGTATTGAAAAGTGACGATAAAATAACACTCTCATCTTCTGGACAAACCTGCAGGTTCTGTATACGGATATTGAGATCAGTTGAATCGAAACCAGATAAATATTGAACATAGTAGCGCTGCATTACCTGGCTGTACTTTCGCACCAAAGCACGAAGCTCTTCCATATGAAATAGCAATTCTGGTAATTGACGATCGACAAGGTCTTCATTACTCTTTCCCTTACTTTTAACCAACGGCGGATTATCATTATGTCGCAACAGCCACAGTATTTCATCACGAGCTAAACACAGGCCAATAAATATGAAAATTGCTTTCGGTCCCAATAAACCTGGTTGATCGGTCATAATAAGTGCTAGCTCCTTCAGAGCTGTGCGTAAAAATTTCCGTCGTTCACGATGTATAAATGATGCTTTCTGTATAGCTGTGGTGTAGGCATCTTTAATTTCATTTATACGTTTACCATATCCCTTGATTCCATCAAATGTGTTTTGAATGTACTGATGAATTTGTAAGACTTCGTCACGGAAGAGTGCTACTACCCAGCTGGATTCTAATGTGGACAACCACATTTTGTTTACTTCAGTATATTGTGCCAACATCTGGTGATTGAGCAACAGTCCGAAGATAATCCATCGGTCCATTGTTTCCAAAGAAATATATTCACAGGACATGGTGTCCGTGCGAACGGCTTTAAGAAGAATAGCGGGATTGCCGACCAAACTCAATTTTTGCATTTCTCGCCATTTGTCGGCGGTGGAATTTCGAAGAGGATAGATGACAGTCAGCGAACGGATTGCATTTGACAAAAGCCTTTGGTGTGGAATGAATTCTTCAGACAGTTTTTTCAATGGAATTTCATAATCTAAAATCATTTGACCAAGCCGCGGAAAGCCTGGATCACTTTGATTATGCTGCAGTTCGTGTGCTGCATTGTATAGACCCAAAACAGCTTTCCGGTCCTCAACGCGAGAAAGGACAATCATTAACGAAACATACGTTACCACTAGGTCCAAGTAATTTTTTGTCAACTCAAAATTATGGGTGATATCAAGATGAATCTGGCAAGCGTCCATTGTGGTAAGCAATTCACACACATTATCCTTAAAATCCAATAGATCGACGAATGTATGATAGTACAGGGACAGTGACTTTATTATCTCTGCCTTAATATTAACGATGGCGCCGAGTCCTTTCACATCAATATTCGGAAAACGTTTTACAATAAACTTAATAGATGACTCAAGAGATTTTTCGGAAAGGAATCCGGGCTTTGATTTCGTGTCACCACATGCCTTCTTGATGTTATAAATGCGGGTAAGAATCCCAGTACCTCGGTCATTAAGAATAATTAGTTTTTCAGCAATTTTCTGCTGATTGGGATAAATTGGGCGAGCCATTTTGTTTAAAAAAAAATACCGCAGCTACCAATAATTATTTGTTTGTATACACACGACAAATTTTACGGACCCCGCCTATGTTTTAACCGAGTTAAGTTTGTGTATTAATTACACCGCTTTTTTAAACTGATGAATAACTATAGTAATGTCAATTATATAGAAGAAATTTATTTTCCAACTGCCGCAAATATTTTCTTTAAGAAGAAATTATAACTTTGTATATTTTACATTATCCGGAGAAAAAAACTTTAGCAAAAAATCGGTGCCATCTCAACGTGACGTATACTTTGACAGCTAAACATTTTATGTAGTAGAATGATATCGATAAAGATGAGAAATCGATTTCGATGTTTGTAAATTTAAGTTATAATTTAACTTTATTGCTACCAGAATTAAAATATGTAAAAACTTGCATATATTACATATTTATAGAATTCCTTAAAACTCCTCTGAAAGTTTGTTTGCTTGCAAAACTTATTTATTTATTTTTCTTGTACCTTTGTACATATGCATATTCTAATCCAGTAGGTAGGTATTTCACTTGTGCCCCTCCTGCAATGTCTTATGAAATTTATATCATATCATACTTAAATATGTACATACGTATAATTAACTGGAAGAATTAACATTATAGTTTAAAAGTTTAGCAATTTATATCTCCCATATACAATAGTAATTAGAGAGCTAGATAGTGGCATAAGTTATTTTGTTGTTATTCAGAATTCAGAATTATTCTTCATACTTTTATCTTGAACACATATTTTCCGGATACTTTTTGATATTTGTTAACTGGTTTTTTGTTATTACGCTTATTTGTTTATTTTTAATTGCCTACAGGGCACGATAAATATGAAAATTGTTAATAACTTTGTTAATAATAATCTCCTGGCCAAAACTTTTATTTCCGTATTTATGAGGCCATTTTACATAAGAAAAGATAAAAAAAAATTGTTTTCAGTAATAGTAAGCACAATCGCGAGCGTTGCAACAGACTTTAGACTAACTAGAGAGAAGAGGTCTAACACATATCACGACATTTCGAGGACGGTTTATGCTTTCGTGTTTAGCGCCACAATGAAGCTTTTCAAAGTTTGAGGTAAGAAAAAATTCAAACGGTTCACAAGCTAGTTGCAAAAGGTCTTAAAAAGTTGGTCTTTACAGTATGAGGGACTTTAATTTAGTTGTCCCATAGAAATAACGTTGTGCCTTTCCAAACACTAAAGAGTAAATAGTAAAATGCCCAAAATCTCTCCAGTATGGTTTATTATTACCATTTCCTGTATATTTTAATTAAAAAGTCCCACTTTTTTATAACAATAATTTCATTAATATATAAATAAATTACATAAATGTATTACACAGTTTATTTTGATTTTTAAGGAATAGCACACAGTAACTGGACTCACTGTCTTAAGCTTATGTGAAGATTTAAAATTGTGAGTGATTTCTGCTTTTACATCATTTGAAATACTTTCTTAACTTCAATAGTTGGGAATAAAGAAAAATCAGACTTTGCTGCCCTATGAGGATTCCTTTGGAAATATTCACCAATAATTTCTGCTGCAAGTGTCTTAGCTCGAACTTCTAATGCCGATTTCTGGCGACTGTATAGTTCGATGCCCGAAGACTTATTCGAAGGAGACGTTCGCATTAAGGAGAGTGCCCAATCATGTTTCATCTTGGCTAACTGGTTCTCCAATTCAATAATACGTTTGTCTTTAGGTTGGGGTACATGGATGGGATCAAACTGCTTAAGTTTTTGTTTGATGGAATAGGCTTGCAATCGCAACCGTTCGTGACGTTCCTCCAAAAGAACGCCCTTTAGAAGATTAACCTCGTCAACCAATATTGGTGAGCCAACTGACACTGATACACTGCTACCAGTAGATGTGCTTCCCAAAGAAGTTGTGACATCACTTCGCTTCGTAGAACTACTACTGGTAAGCTTCAGTTTTTCACGCAACGTCAACTTTTCACTTTCTAAAGCTTCGATATCACTCTGCAAGTGGTCCATAGTATCTTCGAATTCTTTTTCTTTCTTCTTAAGCAAATCGTAAGTTTCTTCATATTGCCGCTTCAACTTTTCAATACTGATTTCATGATCATGCTGCAACACAGACAATTTCTTCTCAGCTATGTCTTTGCGTATTTGCATTTCAGAGAGCTCGCTCTGTTTCATTTTAGCAGCTAATTTCAATTGCTTAATATCAGCTTCACGGTTCTCTAGAGTAGCAGCTAGCACATTCTTTTGTTCTAGTTGTTTCTTGATATACTGGGCCCGTAGCAAGATGGGAGACACTTGTTTTTCAGCTGCTTTAGCGTTGGCTCTAGACATTATTTCATACTCGTTATCAAGAAGATATTGTGCGAGTTGAGCTAGATCTGTATTTGATGGTGCCATTACGGATTTGAAGTTTTGTGATGGACCCCTATCGTCTTGCTCATATATACGTTCACAAGCGGAAGACAGAATATCCCAGAATTTAACATGTTCAATGGAAGTTTCTGCAGCGTTATCGCTTTCAATCGAAGATGTTATAGTTTGTACAGCCTGCTTGGCAGCAATGTGTAATGCAGACATAATCCGGGTTAGTGAACTTGTAATTGCACGCATAGTTTCAATTTTATGCGGTGAAATACCGCACTTAATTACGTGAAGATCTTGAGGCAGACGACGTTTTATTAACTTTATCTGTTGCTTTATGTTTTCAGCGTTTTCAATAACATACTGCATTAGCAGAATAGAATCACTGGTATCCGCAGTTTCTCTAATAATTGCCCGAATCATGGCTGCATCAGTGAGAATGGAATCACAAGCAGAACCTAATGACGCAACGCAGTCCCGTATCATTTGGGTCTCGTTTAAGAGATCTTCTCCAGCCAGCAGAACAGAGTTCATGGCATTAAAGAAAGATACGCATTTCTCAATGTTTTCTGTGAAAGAATTTTCATCCAGTTGGTTAAGCTTTAGAAGCTCTATTATGGAGTCCACGGTCTTTTCTTGTGCAATCATTTCTGGGAGAGATCCTCCAGCTCTAAGCAATGTATCAGGCTGACAAGAATTTAAACCGTATAAAATTTGATGAAGTGCACACTGGAGGTTGTGAATATAGTGCAATAGTCTTGACTTGAAAGCAAATTGATGGACAGCATGGCCCTGAATTACAGCATCTTTGGTACAGTTTTCCACTGCCGGGAATCTTTCTCGCGTCTGACTTACAATTATGCCACATTTGAATACAATACGGGCGATTAATAAAATAACCAATATTGCATCGTGATCACCTCCTCGGTTCATAAATGATTCAGGCATAAAGGCCGTAAGCATTTGAACCCTTTCATTCGCCTGCGTTAGTTCAATCTGTCTCAATTGAACATCGATTGCCCGTGTGTAGGCCTTTGATTCAGCAAACATTTGTTTATAGTCGATTGAATCGTTAGCCAACGCATCTTTCTTTCCTGTTGTACTGTCCAGAATTGAAGTTTTTACTGAAACAGTTTCGGTGTTCTTCTCTCGCAGTTCGATTATTTGCTCATTCAATTTCTGCACCAACTCACGGAATTTTATTACAGTCTGATCGCGATCATAAATAGTTTCAATGGCTGCATCTCGTTCTCGAAGTACTTCTTTCTTGGCGGCATTGGCCATGTCTAGTTCTTCACGCAAGTCCATCTCTAAATCATGATTGCTTTCTACTAATTGTTCATGAATTTCTTCCAGCGCTTCAAGCTGTGATACCTCTTCTTCCAGAAGTTTTACTCTGTCTTCTAGTTCCATTTTCTTTTCAGCCAATTGTTCGACCATTTCTTCGGCCCCCAAAGCTGCATCTACCTGCTCCTGCAGGTCAGCCACAGTCGCTTCAAGCTCATCTATTTTTGATGACAATTTTTCTTTAGTACGTTCCAATTCCGTTACTTCGGACTTTTTCATTTCAAGCTCTTTTGCTAGTTTTTGAATGTCATGCTTGTCATGTGCACTTAAATCTCGGAGACGCACCAATGTTTCCTTTAATCTGTGATTCTGTTGCTCAAGCTGCTTTATTTCGTAGGCAGAAACAGATCCATCTCCTACTAATACACCATTATCCGAATCAGCCTTATTCTGAACTTCTGCTCTCAGCAATTCCAAATCAATCGTAAGCTCTTCAATCTTTTCTTTAGCAGAATCTAACTCCAGCTGCAATGTATCAGCCTTTTCTTCTGCCATTTCCTTGTCGAGAGTTATGAATTCAACATTATCTGAAAGATCAGCCATTTCTTGTGCGTGTCTTTCTTTGGCTTCGATTGCGTCTTTAGCTTCTTGCTTAGCCCTTTGCAGTTCTCTTTGCAGTTGTGCTTGGGCATTCATTATTTTAGACCTGAACTCTTGCAGCTGTTCGAACTGAATTTTCATTTTATCAAATTCTCGCAAGCGTTCCTTATCCTCATTACGTCGTTGCTTTAGTGTTTCTACTTTTTCGGTAAGATCGTCCACTTGCGTTTTAAGATCATCGATTATCTTTTGCTGTTCTGCGTTGGTTGTTTTTTCTTCAGCAGCTGCAGAAATAGCTGTTGCTGTAGGGGGTGTTGTAAATGAAGGGGAACGCATCGGCTGACTGGGAGTGAATTGCGGTTTTAGTATCTCCAAGAAACCAGTTTCAACAAAAGAAGCACGTTTTGAAGAGGGATGTGATTCAGATGATGATGTTGCCGATGAAGTCGTTGCAGTCGTGGTTGTGGGAGGTGTCATTAAGCTCTTTCTCCCTGAACCCAAATTCCTTTCCGTTAATGAAGTAGACAATTGCGTGCGAGACCCAACTAAACTCTGTCTACTCGAAGAGAGCGATGTACGGGAACTGCTCAATCTAGATCTAGTAGCAGTAGGTTGAGGTGTGGTTGGTGTACCATCTGTCAGGTCTTCTGAAGAGTCGTCCAAGAGAATCAGTTGCGTAGGACGAACAAAAGTTCCATACTTATCGACGCAGGTGAAGTACGATTGCCCCTTAACACTTCCATTGTTCTTACCTTTCGGTTCATCTAGAATCACACCCACCCATTTTCCACCAGCGAAACCAGTCACACCGACGTAGGCAACCTTGCCACGAACATTCTTTCCGGCGATTTCTACTCTCGCATTGACCTTAATATTCTTCTCAGACATAGTTCACGATTGTCCTAAATTATAACAAATAGCCTTTTTAACATACAAAATAATGATTTGTTTTCTTTTACCAATTATTTGCAAATTTTAGTGTTGATGTAATGGTGTCCACAAGAATGACGTAGTCCAAGAGAGGAAACACCTTTTAACGCAGACTAAAATGGAACAATACTAAATGAGTCATTTGCATACTATATTTTTCGTTCGATGTTTAGAACAACTTAAGAATACCAACTACAATTTGCAAGTGAACGCTTTTCCGAGACCTGAAAATTATTTTCAAATAATAATATTCTAGAGAATTTCTGAAAAACACAAAAAGAGAATGTGGATGGCTGTTTTAAATGTCACTTTCTTTTTGGGCAGCATTCACAATCATCCACAATCAAAACTCTGTTCAGTACTAGTAGGGTGATCACTTAACAGATTTTACTAAATCTTAATAAGAAAATATTTCACTTCTAGCAAGAAATCTTATTGGAAGTAATTGTCATTTCTCTTTTGAAAAAAATACAAACAAATTCCTACTTCCTTCCATCAATTAAAACAGTAATAGTATGTTTCTTTTTAGGTAGTGGGCTGGATACTCAGTTAAAAATGCTGTCTGAAGAAGTAGTCAACTCTATAATCGTGAAAATCAGGTGTTAAACGAATTCTTATATTTATTATTTTCTTTTAGAAACATATTCTAAAACTGGTGGCAGGTACGAATTAATGGGTAATAAATCTATCAGTGCACGTACGGAAAACAGCAAAAAAAAAAAATACATTTATTGATATTTGTGAAGTTGACTTCTTGCAAATTTTAATTTCAGTTAGCTTGGTATTGACCAAAATGTTAGTATTCTAGAATTCTTGAAATTCGAGAAATATAAGAGCCATTTTTTATTCGATAATTGTTGCTCAACTATGTGAAAATACTCTCAATGATTTATCTGGTATAATCTCATTTGACACCAATAACAATTTATTCATAGAAATTTAAATTTTCATCTTAAATGTGATGTCAGAATATTAAGGCAATTATATAAAATAATTATCTGTTTTATGTAAATACCTTTATAAATGTCTTTCATCATTGACCTTTCAAATTTTTAAACTTGGTTCAGGATTTTAAAGGGTTTTTACATATCTAAAATTTTCCACTTAATCTTAATACAAAAAAAGTACACAGAACTCCGAAATTCATTCATCCTTAGAAGGTATTGACACATTGGCAGCTAACAAATTTTTCTGAAAGTTCAACGAACAGATCTAGTTTTTTGCAGCTCTGATAGCTGTCAATATATAATTCAATAATTTCTTCAAGTTCTTCAAATCCAAAGCAAAATTGGATTGCTTTTATACATATTCCTAAACTTTAATATGGACTATTCAGATGAGGAGCAGCTTTGCCGTTACGGGACTCCATTGGAGCCATTGGAAGAAGGTGGATATTGTTTTAATTTTTACTATTTTGATTCCCGTCATAATTTTGCATTTTTTAGTCGATGTTCCCTCACAGAAACCTGTCGCGATTGAGGACCAAATTGTTACCGACGAAAATGGTAGGCGACGATTCCATGGGGCATTTACTGGAGGTTTTAGTGCAGGATTTTGGAACACGGTTGGATCGCTGGAGGGTTGGAAACCTCAGAGTTTTAAAAGTTCCCGTACTGAAAAAGCAGAGAAACGTCAGCGTCAAATGCCGACTGATTTTATGGATGATGAAGATTTGGGCGAATTTGGAATAGCGCCTCAGCGGGTGCAGGCAAGGGAAGATTTTGCAAAAACTCATGAATCTTCCAAACACAAAAGAAAACTAACAATTAGGTATAGTGGACCAATACCTGGTATGCCAGTATTGCAACAATTGCTTGAACCATCGCGTGAAAAAGTCGCGATTCGTCTTTTAAGACGCATGGGTTGGAAACCTGGGCAAGGTATTGGGGCACGTCAAACAAGAAAGGAAAAGACCCGATCAAATCAGCGAAATAAGAGGGAGCTGTATGTGATGAAGAAGTATGGTTGCGCAATGGAGCCGAACGATGCGTTGTCGGAATGCACTTTAGAAGAAACTTCAGATCAATCAGAAGAAAATGAGGACGAAGATTGTATAACCTTTGCTCCCGATGATTTTGAGCCGTTTGTGTGCAGTATTAAGGATAATACATTTGGATTAGGGTACAGTGGATTGAGCAGGCAACTAGCAGGTGACTCGAAATCTCACATCAATTTATTTAGTCCGCTAGAAGTAATAGGAAAGAGTAATAAAATACTGTCGATTAGGGGACAAGCTTTTGGTGTCGGTGCTTTAGAGGAGGAAGACGAAGACATATACGCTAAGGATGATTTGTCAAAATATGATTTCAGCTTAGATAATAAGCTGAAGCGGAGAAAACAAAATGTTCCAGGATTGCAGGCTCAAACTGTGCTTGAAGGATTCGCTGAGGCAAATAGCAACTCAAATGTACAAAATGCGCTGCATCGGGTTGACCTAAATTCCAGTTTCCAACCAAGAAATTGGATGCAGAGAAAAACTCGGTTTGATCCTGTACCAGAGGAGAAAGTTGCAGAAATAAAACAACATGAGGCGTATAAGAAAAGGGGTCTCGGTCGTCACGATCTAGATCCGCATGAGCGAGGAAGATTACTTGATGGACATACTAGTAAAAGTGTTGAAATAAAAAAAGACGACGAATCAGTTAGTAAAAAAAGATCATACTTGCAGCACGTTAGCGAGAAATATAAAGAAAGAGAAAACAAAAGTCAAAAAATGTTAGAACTTATGACTTCAAGGGCGAATAATTTTGTAAAAGGGGGGCTCATAACGAATAAAGGTGTTGAAATTCAATCAATGGAAGACGAGCTTAGTGAAGCTATCAAAAACGAAAACCAGAAAATACTGTCTGTTGCAAAAGAGCTGACCAAGTCATTAGGTAAGAGGTTTTTTCGCATACAAAATGGTCTTGTTCCTATAAATTATTATAATTTTTTTTAAAAGAGAGCTCATCTGGGACCTTCAAACCATTTGCAAACAACGAGACAAAACAAGAACGTTATGAGAAGTTTATTGAAGCGAATCTAAAACAAGAGGAAGATATCAAAAAATTCTTGACTACTATTCAGCCAGTTCATCTATCAGAATGGGACAGAGAAATGGAGCGAAAAGAATTTATTCAAGCACGAAATATATACAAGCCATTGATAGGATTGATGTCAGAAAGGTAAGCCCTCCATTACTACAGAGAAGTTTTGACAAAAGAAAAACTATTTGTTATTTACAGATTCGTTTCTAAATCAAACGTAAGTGTTGCAAGAGAAGCTTCAAGAACAAAGCCAGATGAAAAGATTAAAGTGAATATAGAACGAACTAAAAAGTCTTGGAAACCCTGTGCACTAATTTGCAAAAGATTCAATATAGCGGAGCCATTCGGTGGTTCTCTGGTTGAGCTTAAAGTTCCGAAAAAAAACAAATTTTCGGTTTTCGATTACATAGAGAATTCTATTAACTCAAAGAAAGATTTTGTCACACCTGTTATCATACCAAAACATATTGAAAAACCAAAAGCGATTGAAAATCAGAAAGAAAATTTAGAATTATCAAAGGAGGGAATATCGACGAAAGATTTTTTGTCATCGGATAAAAATGTAAGCCGTTCAACATCTAACGTTTTCTTAAAGGAAAATGTTCCTGAAGTCAATGCTACTGAAACACGCCAGTCTTCAACTAAAGATAGAAAAAGCCCTAAAACTGAGCTAGAGTTGAGAATTGAAGAGAGTAGAAATAAACATCCTTCGGAGAAGAAAGATCTTTTCAAGTGTATATTTGATTCTTCCAGTGATGATGAAGCACTGGAAGATAATAAGGGGGATAGTGATAACTCGAAAAATATTTCAGAGACAACGATCTCTGCAGAAATAATACAAACCCTTGTTAAACCTTCACCTCAAATCAATATATTGAGACATAATTCACCTCCGCGGGGTATATTTGTCGCACTTCTTTCAAATCCTATACCAAAAGAAAGACCCATTGAAGCGAGTATTGGAGAACCATCAAACTTGGATAAAATAACTTTTAAACCTAAACATGAAAGAGATGTTCAACAAAGTCTTCTGTCGTCCGATGACCTTTATGGACCTAAGTTACCGGTAAATTTTGTAAACCAGAATGTTACAACGCCTAAAGATAATGATATTGATAAAAAGATAGTTGGACTATTGTCCGCAGAACCTGTCCAAGCCACACAAATTATTGAAAAATGGGTTGAGAACAAAAGGAAATCTCGAAAGAAGAATAAAAAGGAAAAGAAAACAAAGGATCGTAAAATAAAACATAAAAAGTCAAAAAAATATAAAAAATCTAAAAAATTAAAGGAATAATTATATTCTTATGTTTTTGTTTTCTTTTTTTGAGTAAGTTAGTCATTTTATTCACCAGAACTTTTGAAGAACTAAGAATGGCTTATTCTAAAATTTGAGGAATTTTGAAGTAATAAAAGTACTACATTTTTTATATAAATACCAGGGTCTTGTCTTAACAGAAAATTTGTGTTCATTCTCATGGGTTGTAAGGAATATGAATAAAAATGCTTTAAGCAACGAGTTTTAGTGTCTTTGGAGATGGACGTGTGAATAATCTTATAGAATTGGAAATAAATTAAGAATTTACTAAACAACAGACTGATTGCTGGCGCGTTTTGTATTTTCCATGTAAAAATTAAGAAAACGTAAATAGGTTTATAATATAGGAGTACCTTGTCTATTAATTAAAATAATAATCTATGGACAAAGTTTCACCGTCCTGATCAAGGTAGACGTTCGAAAAGTCACTAAGATATTGTTTCTACTGTTTTCTTTAAACGGTCCTCAATATACAAATATACTGAGGATTTCCTAAAGTAGGTTTATTTACGTAAAAGTATCGGCGCTTAAAACTATGAATGTATAACTCTACAGGGATTCCCACATTTTTTCTAATCTCCAGAATATTGGTAGAATGCTTCAGTATACAGGTAATGATTTTCTTATCAACGTTAGTTGAGCTCCCATGCAATAATGTGCAAACTTGAATTGGGCTTTGTTTTACATTCAAAAGTGCAATAAAGTCCAAAACTGAGTTTACATGATAATTCTAATGTTTTCTAAAGATATGGAGCGACTAGCCGTTGCTAGTAAAATTCCGCAAAAATTTGTTGAATATTAAAAATGGCTCACTACTAACAACGCTGACGAAAATATGTACATACTTAACATCACTTAAAAAAATGTATGTTTACATTACTAATGATCATTTTTATTAAAAACGGTGATATGTATACATGTACAACATATGTACATGTACGAGGTAATAGAATATCTATAATAGTTAATCTGGATTCAGACGATTTGGGAATAGGTCTCAAAACAAGACAAAAGGGGGAAAAAGATATGACTCATAATCATATGCCATACATTTATTAACATTCCAATATTCCATCTGTTCAATAAACGAGATTCTTCCTCTCTTAGGAAAAGAGACAATCTGCTCTGTTCCAGCATTGTATTGTAATAAATACATAACATTATTAATACCAAAGCGGCGTCAGGTGTTCATGTGTAGAGGAGAAACCTCAATACGCAGGTACATACAAGAAGAAGTACTTTAGTGTTTGGAGAAATTAACCTTTTAAAGAAAAAAATTACCAATAATATTGAAAAGAAAACAATAATAATTATTTAAAGTATGAAATAAATTTAACGCTGAATTCGATTTGATTTAACTGAGTTTTAAAGACAATTTACAGGCCTAAGGCCCTTTACAAGCTAAAAAGCTCATTCGGTTTTAAATAGTGTGCTAAGGCTAATAACTGGCCAAGGGTTGTTGTAGATTCTCTCAGCCAGGTAACCATATCCACCATCCCACTGTTAGTATTCCATCTATTTATGTTCGCTGGCCCTCTACAGTCTTACACATACTTAAGTTATCATAGACATAATAATACTCGTATTTAAGAGAGCACAATACATGAAGATAACAGGTTACTCTTTATTCACTTTCAGTTGCGCCAGTTGGTGTTGGCAGTTAAAATGTATTTGTGGGAGAAGAACGAAGTATCTCAAATTGCTTGGTAACTTTTCAGTCAAAACAAAGCCCGCTTGGCTAAGAGTACTAAAGGTTTTATACGCGCTTTAACTGCGTGCATTACAGTGTTTTGTCGATATATTTCAATTGTTACCCTATTTCTAAAATTCTTTATCTATAAAATTAATCTAAACGAAATGAAGTCACTTACGAGTAAATAAAGTGCTTTTATAGTTTTATAGTGCCTTACGTTCATAGTTTCTAAAAAAAATATACAAGTTTCCTAGTGTACCTACTTTGCTTTAATGACCTTTCATCATTTTACAACCCGTTTTATGTTTTATCTTATTCGGATTTAAGTCGAAACTAAAATGCTACATATGATAAAATAAGATACAACTTACATATATGCATATATGTATGTATATTACCCCAATTGTGTCTTTAAATGTGAGTAACCAGTGATGTTATATTATTTATTTCATCAACGTTTTAAGTTACAAAAAAAAGTTATTGAAGCAGTGCAATACCTTGTACGAGTATTGATCAATTAATAGTTGATTCAATCACACGTACATACTTATGTCTTATTCAAGTATGAATAAGCAAAACCATTCAATGAATATTAGTAATCAGAGCACGAGTTCCATAAATTTAGAGGATTATATTTTGGATATGGAAGCACGATCTTCATCAGTTGGTCAGAAATCCGAAGGTGATATCTGGGCCCAGCTGCAACAAAAGGAAGCCGATATACTTTTGGCAGCGGAACTGGGCAAGGCATTACTCGAAAAAAACGAAGAATTGGTCAAACAACAAGAGAAGTTAATTGAGGATTATTCACAAAAACTCGAGGTAAATACGAGTATTTAACATAAATTCCATAAATTTATTATTTAATTATTATGAGTCTTATGATGTTATTCTACTTAGTGAATAACAACCACACATATGTACGTACATATATATATACCTCTCATTAGCTTCATCACTTAGAATAGAACCATATAATTAAAACTCAGTGGGTCGTCTATTGATTTTTTTACTGTAGATATATTCTAAAACTCATCAGAATGTCCTGGTGGCACGTAAGTGGACACTACACATAAACACTGTGCGCCATTTTGTCATATCATATGTCCTTGAGTGTTTCACAAAATAAAAATTTGAATAAAACATCCAGCGCAAAGCATACATACATACATACGTATGTACAACACATTTGTTATTTATATGAAGATGTGGCTATACACTCCTTGTTCAACAGAATAACTTTAATATCTAACGAAAGGGAACTGCTGATACGTGTGTGTTTTGACATCATCGTTATTTTAATTTAAAAAAAAAATATTAAAAAAGAACACCTACATTTAGCAGGTTAAAAAATTGTGGAGTATGAAATGAGAGTAAATGAATATTTGACAATAATATGCTTTACTTATACGTGACTTTAAAGAAATTATGACTTTTTTTGGTGCGACCTGCATGCTGAAATTTAAACTGTCTATAATGATTGTGTAATACTTACCCATTTTATTACTAAGCGACCAAATGCAATTTGCATTCAAATGCAAATTTTGCTTCAAATGCAATTTGAGTATCAAAAAATAATATACTTTAAGTTGAGATTAGCTCGATATTATTTCCTAAAATTTCCAAAGAATTGATTTCGAAACCGATTTGAAAATCCTACGTAACACCAGATGTACCATACACACATGCATATACATATGTACATATAAGCCAAATTTAGGAATTGTATTATTATTTTCTGAGGAAAGTGATTCATTAAAGAAAAAAAAAACGCCCAGAAAGTGGGCGTAGAGCTAAATAAACGATACTTCCTCCCAATAAAATCACTTGTCTGTAAATGCTGAATACCTAAAATTAATGCTCGAAATTAATTAATTAATTCTCAAAAAGTCCATTGAAACTTGATTCACTCTTTTTGTTGATTATAGTTCCAGCTGCGTTTTCTTTGTAAATGGATATCTGTCAAAAGTAATTCTGGCAATGCGATTATTCTTTTTACGTACATATTTTAAATCTTAAAATCTGTAACTAACATATCCGTACATATGTATGTATATCACTTTCTTACTCATTTATACTGAATGTATTTACCTCATATGTATATGTGTGTATGTGCAGTCATTTCCTCTGCTAAACAAACTGCGTTTTCACTTACTCTTCTTATTATAATGGTAATGTTCAATTCTTTGTTTCTTGAGAATGGTCAACTAATATAAATAGTAATCACGATCTGAAACAGTGCTAATTCATTAAATACATATCTCATTTATCTCTTGTTCATATATCCATCTTTCAATACTAAGAAAAATTAAAAGTAGACGTATTTATTTGTTTATTAAAGCATTGTAGATGCAAATTTCAAATTAATATGTATGTATATCTTATCGTTTAAATTTATTTAAAGAAAACATATTTAGCAACCTTATAACTACTATGATAATAATAAATCAACTGGAAAAATGTGATATCTCCCCACTGTCAACAGAACCCATATTTAATCTGAGTATTTTCAAAATCATTAAATTGCCTAAGTATTTAACTTATTTTTCTTTTGTTGCTTAAATATTGTGAGCGTTACATACATATAGAAATGAATTAATTTTTTTTAAGTGAGTCGTTGAATAAGAAGTTAAGCTTAAGTCATCGATTAACATAGCAAAAGCGCAAAAGCTGTCATTCACAGTCGGCGGTGAACCTTGGAATTTATTTTAGGTGGCTTTAACACTTTCGCAATTTTTAAGTTTAACTTCATGTCCGTCACTCCAGTGTGAGTCACTCCAGGAACCAATAACCAGTTTTTGCAGCCATTGAGAAGATTAAATTATATTATACTTGCAAAGAAACTGGAATCAAACGATGAAAAACAAACGCATTGAATAAGAAGCTTCTTGTATTGTACTTTCAAAAGTTATAAATTATTTAAATTTTTTATATTCATGCCATCCAAAAATGCTGCCTATCAGTCTGTAGTAATAATAAAAAAAATTCTTCGTGTATAACACGTATGATTTTTTATATACATAGATAGAAAATAGATAAAGCGCAAAACAAATGTTACTGAAAATCTACTTTTCGTGTAGCGACTTTTATAGACTAAGAAGGTCTTAAACTAGTAAAGTAAATTGTTAGGCACTCAAACAACAAACTTGTACAATTTCCATTGAATTTACAATAGCAATGGATTTTGCAATTTCTACTTCTATACTTATCCGACTTTAAAGGTTCATTCAACTTTTATGTTTCGTAGCTTTAGCACCAAATTCCTAACTTATTGATATAGTCACATACCTAAAATTTCACTTTATTGTGTATACAAAGAGAAATTCTTGCAGTCTGCGATTATATGAATACCACTTAGTTTAATTGTTCGTAACTAACCCCAACTAACACAAAAAGTAATCTAAGCATTTAAAAATGGGTTCAACAAATATGCGTAAGGAATTTTTAATTTAAATTATTGCAAAATAGTTTTGCGTATTTTTTGCTGTTCATACATTGATATGTATAAATAACTATGTGTAACATTGCCATCATCATGGGTGATTCATATTTTCAATCTGACTTGGGAATGGCGCTTTTTGCTTTTAGGCTTGATTTTCTCTTTTTCTACCTGTACAAAAAACGTAAGGTGCATGACTGGGTCGCACGTACTTGATCATATTTGTATGCTGTTTGTTTCTAAACCACAGAATTGCTTAGGTACATATTTTTGATTATTTCATATCGCTCATCATATCGTCTCAAAAACAATTCCAAAAAATCAGGTAATATTATGTGTAAAATCTAGTTTTATATATTTTCCTGCAAAAATTTCGCACTTACTACCGCGTAAATACGGATACTTATATATATTACATACATATATTCATGACTAAGGGATGTTTCCGAAAAACTAAAAAAAGTTCCTTTAATGTTGGAATATGAGGTTAGATTAAAATAACAGATTAGTTTAAAATACAAAGTAAGGTTTCAAAATTAAAAAAAAAAATCAGTTTATTAAGAACAACTTCTCTTTCGGATTTTTAGCGGATTGACAGAGATCGGCTATGCTCATACTAGATTATACTGGCCGGTAAAAGAGTTTGAAAAATATTGTCGTAGCTTTAATAATACGATTACTTTTGACAGACTCAAAGTGTGCTTCTTGGGCGCCATGGCTTTGTGCATATTACATTGGACTATTGGGACGCAGTTTAAGATTTTAGTCGCGAAAACATCAGAGATTTTTCACGTTCCTACCATTCGCGAATGTTTGTTTGGATATTGTGACTAAATGCATACTCCTTCCATGCACACAAACAGCACAATATAATTTATATTTTTAGCAAAGAAAAATCTTCTAATAAAGTTACACAAACGCTGTGTAGAACTGAGATATGGAATTACATTTAACAACCTATACATACATACGTATTCGTATAACATATGCAAACATATACATATGAATGTACATATGTACATATGTCCAAAAGTGCTCAGATTTACACTTCCTCAAAAATCTATACATTGTTAAATGGCTGTCAAATCAAAACTTAGAATTTGCTCGCTTGCGAATACTAATGCGCCAGGCTTAAAACGTAAAAAATTTTAAACTGACGTGAATTGCTTACTTATGACAAAAAGAATTAGGAACATATTTCGTCATTCGCCTTTAAGTTTGTCTTTATTTTTATTTTTTTCATTCATTGACATTGACAGACAATAAAAACACCTGAATTCCAATATTGTGCAATCAGGTCTTGAAACTGATCATTATGCGTCATACCATTACAACTGTTTAAATACATTATGCAATGCAATGTCGCACAGAAGCTGCGAATTATGACTGCAAAGTTTAAGTTAAAGTTAGTTAATCTTTTTACTTATACATTATATCAAAATATGTTAGTAATTTTTATTGATTATTCTTTTAAAACAAAATGTAAATCGAAAGTACTTAATTTACCTCTTCTTGAAGGTACAAACAATCTGGATTTTAATTAAAAAGATGCTCTTCCGTTCGACTAATACCTACAAATCACCAATACCAGAAAAACGGAAGTATTCATCTAGTTTTGAAATTGAATACCAAATGAGAGGCCTGCCGAAGTTTCACCTTACATTCCTCAGATATGTTACGAAAAGATATACACATCTTTTAAGAACGAAACACTGATGGAGTTGTAAAAAGGAGGTCTCATCTTAGATAATGAGATTCAGGTGATGGCTACTGAGATTTCATCTTCTATTGTTTTTATTAAATGAAATTGTGTTAAGGTGCATGCAATTTGAGAAGAGCTTGTAGGACTATGTATCAGGTAATAGGGGTAACATATGTATGTATGAATTTGTTGGTTGTAGTCTTCAGCATATTAACGAAATCGATATGAATAGTAAGTTGATGAAACAAATGCGCTTGGATTCAATTATTATTTTTTTAACTAATTTTCTAAGGCAAATCATTCTATTTCATTTAATTTCCTACTTCTACTGTAACAATCTAATGACAATTAATTATATAAACATTTTAGGAGGAAAAAAGTTAAATGCAAAAGTACAAATAATAAATAAGACAACTTTTTATTTTGATATTGTTTTTTTCTTTTGTTAACGCTTCGTTAAGACCCTTGTGCTTACCATTAAGCATTCGTGTGCCATGACTCAGTGCGCGCTAACGTAAATATACATACAATTATATTGCGTTTTCACGTTCATGTTATGGCGTTCGACGCGTTTTACTCTATCTGAATTCAGTTAGGATTTGGCGCATTCACATTTGCCGCCGCGGAAAAACAACATTATATTACACATCAACCGCCATCCGAAAGCGAGAAGAGAAAAAGAAACCAAAACAACCATCCGATGAATAGTTTTTGTTTGCCAATGAAACCGTAAAAGATTTACGATATTACAAAATCTTTGCAATTTTAGGAACGCTATCAGAAGTAAATCCCCACTATTCGATTACCATCTTCACGATCAGCGGTTACAATTTTAACAATGAAATATGTACATACAAACATACATATGTATATGCTGAGTTAAAAAAGTTTGGTTCGCCTTTTGTTTCACTCATATCAATATTTAAAACAAAGCAAAATATTGTGTTCGGTTTCACACAGTTTTTTGCAAGAACTCTGCAAACAATTAAAAAGCAACGACATTTATGTGGTGCTAATATAAACCTGAAAAAATTCCGGAAAATAAGTGCTTAAAACCATGAAACATTCCGCACTGTTAGTTTCTATCAAGGCAGCTTTTAATCAAGTTCTCAAATCACACGCTCTAAAAAAATGAGACAAAGCTAAAACATCAAAGCGAATCGTTTTCTATCTTTTACTCGGTTAGAACCTTACAATCATTGTCTTAGCCTAAACAAGTTTGATGTGCGCCTACAGCATCTATGCCCACTCCATGCAATTCATGTGTCTGCCTGAATCCAGTTAAGGTCCGAACTGGTTTAACCAAATGGGCTAAATGTTGTAAGTGGTTTTTGTGTGCTTACCTTTGACCTTCTTTTCGTGGAAAATAGGCACACAAGAAACGGAAAAATGGATCATCAGAAACAAGTTTCTTTTTTCGTTGCCATTTGAATATTTGTAATACACGGGTAGGTTTATGGAAATGATGACGGCATTTGGCGACGACGCAGGTGATTAACCTAATAGCTAATTCCATGTATTCGATTGCCTCAGCTTGACCGTGAAGATGAGATATGGGCGCGATATATTACATATATGTATGTATTCATATCCATTTAAGGTAATTAAAAATATATGAAAAAAGGTTGTTCGTGCTTTTTTACATTTTAAAGAAAACCCAGTTTGTAATTTATTTTGAAATGGGGAAGACTCATGGCTAAAACAAATATCTACATACATATGTATGTATGTACATACCAAATGCTGCTTTGTCTATTTGTCCATTGTTAATAAAACCCAATTGGTGGTGGTGCGTAAAAATTGGAAACACAAAGCACTCATGTTTGATTATAACACTACCATGTTCTCTGCAATACATACATGAATAAAATTTAAGGATAGTCGTTTTACACACGTTAACTTAATACATAATGTGAATTGATTAGCAGTAACCAATTTTTTATTATTTACTTTATATACATACGTGTACGTGATCATAAGAAAATAAAGAGCAACGATATAAGGAGTAAAAATGATGTTAGTACTCAGCAGATATATACTAGTATGTAGCTCCATAGTAAGGGATATGAATATACTGCCTTAATGATGATCTCATGCAAGGTATGACATTGCTCTCAAAGTTTGTGTTTGAAAAGATGACCAATTCTGCGATATGATCTAATCCTCCTTATAGGGGATGTGATATATTAATATTCCACCTACTCAAAAAAATTGTTTGAATTTTGTGTGAATCTACAACGTTTTTTAAGGTTACTACGCTCGCGTATTCAACAAAGCGGAAATTTGAACTGTACTGTATTGTTAACATGCTTCAATCGTAGATAATAATAATAAGTAAGCTTATCAATTAGAGAAAATGTGTTCTTTTTTTAGAACCAAGCAAATGTAAACTTCTTCATATCATCTTCATATGCAAAAAAATTAATTCGCTTCCTCCATGTTAATGAGTATTCAGCAAAAGTGTCAGCACAATAAGTACCTATATGTATGAGTACAAACGAGCAAAAACTTTTCACCTAATTTGGTTATGCAGAACTCCATAGCCTAGCCGTGCCGTGAGAAAGATTGTTAGACCTATAAATAAGTTTCTCGTGTACTTTTTGTGCCTTTTGTTTTTATTTGATACACCTATGTTAGTGTACAGACATCAGCACAGCTATGTATAGTGCATGCACGAAGATTTTTCCCATTCATTATTATGGTATCCAGCTCCGTTAAGACGTCATGCGCCTTACGTTTGGCACGAGCTCATGCGATGAACCCTTGGCACTCATTTGAAATTCAGTTTTACCGCTAACACACCCACTTATCTCTTGACATAGTAGGCATTAATTATGACATTGTTTCATGCGAATCTTAAAATTTATGAATCTATGCACATATGAATACATTTATAAGTATGTACATGTTTTTAATTACATTATCTGCACAATCTACAAGTACGAAATGCAAAAGTTCAACTACATATGTACTAGTAAAGGAATTTAAAAAATGTTTTTGTAAACTATGTATATATTGGGTTCGGCGTGACCAGAAATTGCATAATAAGCTTAAAGACTTCAAAGACCTTAGTAAAGAACTAAGAATTATGCCTCACCAATTTTCCATTAATACATTAAGAATTGCAAGGGCAAAATAAAGTGACTTTAAATTAAGTCTTTTTTTTCAACGAAAATTTTACTAGTCCTTCCAATAAATTAGATTTCAACTCTTTAAAATACATATGCCTTTGTTTTAATTTAACTTTTCTGTTTAATGGGAATCTTTTTCCACCGAGCCTCATCTTCATATTTGGGAAAAAGTTACAAGAAGCCAAGTCTGGAGAAGCGGATATATGAGTAAGCAGTTCGCACAGCAATTCGACAATTTCGGCTAAAATAATTGTAAACGAATGAACTGGTGCATTGCCGTGGTTGAAGAGAATTTTTTTTTGTCAATTGGGTTTGCTCTTTCAACAATTCTCTGTCAAAGTTATTTAGTAAGCAGGAATAATACTGTCCAAAGATTTTTTTTTTCCTTTTCCATGTAAAAGGTAAAGGTTATGGCAAGCAAATCCCAAAAAAATTTACTGACCACATTTGGTGCACGCTCTCAGGCGAAATCCACTATTTTGATTGCTCTTTCGTTTCTGAAGTGCAGTGAAGTGTATGGATCTATGTACATACATATCTATGTTACAAGTCTAAACATCAAACGCGAGTCCTATCTTGTCAATATATGTAGGTATGTATACCTATGGAAGAAAAAAAAAAAAGGTTTCGATAAAAGCAACCAAAAACATTTGAACATTTCTTCGCTAAGTTGATTTTTCCTTTTTAACTATGCAAAGTCTATGATGGCACATGCATATGCTTGAAAGTACAATATTTAAGTTATTAATAAGGCGACATGCTTCTGTTTCATTGCAGCAGGTTGCTACATCCATAAAGTCCAACTCAACATCTCACAACGTAACCCAATTTAAAAACAATATATTTCGGCTGATGAGTTACGTTTCTTATTGAATTTGTTTTGGTATTACCAAATTTTTATGATAATATTAATTTTAATGGAGGGATCTTAAATTTAATATATTGCTGAAAAAGATAACATTTTGTTCTCTAAATGAATAACCAATACTCTAAATCAATATTCTGAGTTAACGTGAGAATATCATAGCATGGCCAAATGCATATTCAATGTATAACTCCCTTTTTTTTTACAATTTAACGAATGCAGAAAAAGTTGAATAAATCAACTGTTTTCTTAATTTTGGCTCTTATAATTTTTTTAATTATTTTGCATTTTATTTAAAGCGCGTGAATACTCATGATTTTGCGTTTTTAACGAATAATTATTTATTGAATTATATTTCATTTGGTTTCGAAATTAATTAGGCAATTTCATGGAACTGAGATTAACATTTTTTAAAGGGCAATTATGCAAGCGAATTTCACACTCAACATACTTGGTGCTTTTGGAAACTTAAATATTGAACATAACGTAATTTATCTGAATATTGTGTGGTTCATAAAAATTATACTAAGAATGTGTTTATGCAAAGAACGAAGAAAAACCTTTAGATCCTCTGAGCCAAGATAATTTCCAGTCGTTACACAAGCCAACATAATTTCATTTTGTTTCTGCTGAGGAATCTTCAGGCCATTGTTAGCAATTTTCCATGAAATGATGTTGGCGAAAGTCAGAATTCATTTGATAGAGTAACCCATTAAATACACAAAATTGAAGGTGAAAGCATTTTCACTTTTATTTGTGCACAGAAAAAGAAACATTGTTGATATTCACACAATGAGACTTACAAAATGGAATAAGTAATTGGTATTTCCTAAACTTTGGCAAATTGCTGCCAAATACCGACAAGATGGCGATTTCTTATTTTGATTGTATATCTACAGTACCGGCATTACAATATCTAAACTATAAACATGCATTTATAAATCAAAATGTTGATAACGTTATATGAAAAATAGAAATGTGATTCGCATCACAAGCCAACTCATTACCACTAGTTTTTAGATTTAACCAAATTTTATTAATTTTAATATCTAATCTAACTGCTAAAAAAAGTTATAAATAAAGTAGATTTTTTATCAAGGCAAAAACTCATTATGTGATGGTAATAATGAATCCGTGAAGGCTATTTAAATGTGTTGTGTACATGACAGTAATTGTGCTTACGTAGTAGAACGGTCTCATTTATGGTATTTTTGTCCCCGTAGTATTGGTCATTTTTATTTTATTAACAAAAACTATAGTGCTTCAGCGAGCTATACCTTCTCCAACAAGTTCATCGAAACTAATTTTATATAAAGGCATTCTATAATTTTGCATTGTATCATTTACAAACAGACGACCTTCGACAGTTCGATTGCACCACCTGTGGTGGTAGATAAAAGGAGAGAAAAATATACAGCCAGTTTAAAAAATAAATGATCCTAAATTATAATGCATTTGTAAAAGAATTCGCTAGAGCGTCGACCTAACGAGTAAAAACATTTTCACTTGATTAACTCTTATTGCAGATCACTATGAGTGAAATCCCCTGAAGGTAAACTTATTTGCTTTGCGATTTTTCGTCAGACCTTAGTATATTTGTATGAATAGAATGGAATAAACAAAATTCGCATACCTAGTCTATTGTAAAAACTAATCATTTTTTGTAATTTTTGAAGTAGATTAATGGCATCTACTTTTAAATGGACCGCCAAAGAAACAAAAATAGAATTCAAATAATTCACAGCATACAATCTTTAATTATTTATGTACAGATTATACTTAGGTACTTACCATACCTACATTAAAACTCGAATAACCAGAAATCCAATATAATTATCTTTAAGTATTTCATTTACCTTAACCCTGAAGAAGTGATGAGCTTTGATATTTAACATACGAATTTCAATTTCATTCAATTATTTTTTTATGTGGATTCCATCAGGTTATTTTTCAAACACAGTACTGCTAAAAATTCAATTATAATTTTTTTTTTGTTATACAGTTGTATGGCAAGGTGTACTCGTGTATTATGAGAGTGATATTTTATTAAACAGGTTTTTTTTGCTAGTTCGAAAAAATTTGGAAAGCAGGAAAGGTGACTCATTCCATAATTTCATTACGAAGCAAAATCGAAGTAGGACACCCTACGTCTATATTAAATGGTAATACCTGTGCTGTCCTACGCAGTCAAGGAGAAGTAAAATTGTTGGACGATGACCTCTAAACAAATGGAATGTTTATGTGTCGTGGTTATAGTACATTGACTGGTAGTCTTTGCAAGAGTGTTAAATTGTAATTGCATGTGCATACATAAAAACCTTCGAACTTTGTAGAGTCTAAACAATCTAAGGCAATTTCGTTACGTATATCTACACTACTAACACTTTTACATGTGACCCCTTTAACCAACCAATATGGAGGCATTATTATTACGATTTCATATTAAAATCGATATTGTCATGGAATTCACTGGAGTTTTCCTAGAAGGTCATAAAGTTGGATTTAGACATGGAGTATTTCCCAGTGGAGATGGAAAAACAATCAACTGGTCCTTTTATTTTATTTTTTTACGATACGAAAAGTCACTTCGCAAAATATAAATGAATATGTGCAAATGTAAGACCCAAAAAATAATTAAAAAATGAACTGAAATGAAAAAATGAAATGAATGAAAATGGTTTGCCATTTGTTCGAATTAAATTAATGATAAGCATTATTCCCAGTTCAGGCCATAAATACTAAATTAAGAAACTAACTAAATTCTATGTTGCACAATGCTTAGTAATATATGTGAGGGATATTTATGGTATAATAGTAGTATCATGCTTTTATCTACTTTCAGATAAGTTTATTAATGAAGAAAATGTCGACGATAAATTAACAAACTATTTATTTATTTTTTTGGAAATATCTACCAGTGCATAAAATTGGCACGTTGTCTCTGGCAGCGATTGCAATTAATTTCTTATCACTGTTTTGTACTTTTTTTTTCTGAATACGCCATGAATCACTACAATTATCTTATCTACCGTAAGTATGCACATACATATGTACGTACATATATTTTAATGATAAATGGCAAAGTGTGTTTTTGATAATTAAAACTTCGTACGGTTGAGTCATTTGAGTCACGGCAAACAAATATGACAAAAAGTGCAATCTTCTCCCAGATAAGTATTTTCACAATGTTTTCTTCCGTTGGAGAATTGTATCTAAGGTATATGACCCAAAAACCGTCACACATTTACATTTCGGCAAATAATATTCATGTTTATGAAAATGAAATATTGAATGCTTCTTATAAAACTATTGGAAACCATAAGTGAAGTTCAGAGCCTTTTACTAGATGTGCGTGAAGTATTCCAATTCGCAACATTTTAATGACTTTATGTCATGTTTATTTTCGATACTATTATTATTTTTTATTTCGGTCAGATCTAATCATGTTAGCTTTGCTAATCATGTAAGCTTTGCTCTATGTTTTTTAGTATTTAGACGATGCCGTTGAAACATTAAGTATCTAGCCATTATATATGTTTGCATGTCCTTTATGACGGTCAGATATTTTGTAAGTGAACATTTCAAGCCCAGACATTTATTAATCTTTATGTGATTGTATATGAGTCTCCTTGCACTGGTCGGGTGGTATTTATCAGATTCTATGTACTGCCGATTAAACTACAAATCTTGGCTCTATGTGACTTCGATTTTCATAGATAAATGCCCTTTTTATTTCATTAAGCCTTAAGGTATTCGTATTAATTTTTTTTATGTTGAGATTTGAATAATTTCCCCACGATCTGTACTGTGAGTAAGTTCAGTACGTGCGAACCAATTGTGCACTTTATTCCACGTTAACATGGTGAAAGCATTCACGCGACTAGAAAACTAATAGACTAGTCCCACTACCGGATAAATAAATATTGGCATACAGGAATTCATCGAGGCTGTTGATTAAGTAGAAACTCGACATAAGGGTCAAAAAATAAATCGATAAATTAGCAAAAACACGCTTGTTTATACAGGCATGCAGTAGTACGAGTCAAAATGTAAATAATAATAATATTTTAACAATTTAAAATATACAACTAAATAAAGAAGATATACATATGTAGATCGCTAGATTAGTTAAAAAAAATACTCATTACGACAATGTCGTAAGAGCAGTGCATTGACCGAGAAAAGTAAAACCTCTTTATGGACACCTATTATGAATTCATGTCGAAATAAATTCTATTGAATGACCTCAGAAATTAATCTTATTTTAATAGTATCCTTTCAGAATTTATGAGTTTACAGTCAAAATATTCAAAGCCTGAGTGCGTATATACATAAATATCCAAAATGAGCATAGTTATGGCATTATATAAAAATAGAAACAGTAATTAAAACTCACATCATCACACTATTATATTCGCAATTTCGTCAAGTCCATTCGCATAAAGTATACAAATTTCATAATCGCATAAGCTAGCATCTCGGAGCGGCTTAGTGTTCAGTGCCAGTTAAACAAAATGTTAAAGCTATCTGTCTCTCCAGCGTAGTCCATATTATATTATGTGATACGGTATTGAGAGGTGTTGCAGATTTTTCCTTTTCAGATTAATGGAGCAACTAATGCTCTTCATGGACTTCATGGGCGTTATGCAATTGTAAAGATAAAGCGATGGCGTTACCAATTGTTTCTCTCTTAGACCTAATACATGTCGCGTAAAAGGAGTTTTACGCTCATTGTGTAACCATTTAAGGTTACACATGTAGGTATATATACTTTTGGATGCATTACAGCTCGTATTGTTGTTATTTTCTGCTGCTGCTTTTGCCTGGCGTGTCGCGAAGAAGAGGAATAATGTTTTTAATTATCTCTTTATTACAAAATTAAAACCGTCTTTATATAAATAGTATGGTGCGCTGCTGCTATGAGTATTTCCCGGCCAGAGAAAGTGTGTCTCAAAATATTTTTTTGTTCGCTTTTTTAAACAGCGAATATATTTTCTTCATTCACAAGCCAAAGTCATTTGCGATGATAAACAAATTCAACAAAGAAAAAGACACCAACTGCTTTATTGTATCATCGCTTAGTTTTGTTGATTCTTGTATTGTTTACAAGAAGATAAATACTATGCACCTGGAAGCTGTTCCTGATTATGACTATCGTGAAAATAACATAATAATATTAGTATATGTTAACTTTTATATTAATTAAGTGAATTTTTTTCAGAAATTGGAACAGGAGAAACATGTCCTGCGGCAAAAGTTATTAATTGCGGAGGAAGAGAGCGATCAGCGTGTCTTGGAACTACAATCAGACTTAAATGAATTAAAAGACAAATTGCAAGCACAAGTACATATATAATAATGTGTATATAAGTATTTAAATCGTTTCCAACAAGAATGTGCTGTTTTTCTCTTTTATAGGAAAATGCAATACGACAAGCTGAGAAGGAGAAGACAATTCTTATTGATGAATTGTCTAATCAAAACTCCCGTTTGACCGAGCAAATCCAAGAGGCTCACTCAACAGAAGCCAAACTTATTGCACAAATTCAGCAGCTCAAAGATCAGTACAATTATAGGAACACTAGCCTGCAGGTAAGAACTTTCCAAAGGTTAACATGTTAGGTGAGACACTTTATAAAAGCGTAAATTATTTAAGGAACATGTTAACAGTTTGGAGTCTATTAAGAGTGAATTAAATTTGACGACTGAGAAGCGGATGGATTTGGAAAGGCGATTACAGTATGTTCAAGATGAAAAAGAATCACTCACATCTGCTTTGGAGGAAGCTTCTGACAGGATACACATGCTGGAAAGGCATGCGAGAGAGCAAGAAACTAAACTTGAAGTAAGTTCAGTTAAAATATTCTTTTTTATTATTTTTGATAGATAATTTTATTTTAAAACTTTTCAACAAAAGACCACTTTGCAAGCCCTTGAGAGATCCCAGCGGGAAAATAACGTTCTTACTGAACGACTAGGAACCGATGGTATTTCAAGCAGTTCAAACGGTTCACATGGCAAAAAGTCTTTACAGTTTGAAATGGAATGCGATGATGACATGAATGACTCTAGCTACTCGGAAAAGCCAAATCAAATGTGGATTGAAGCACGTTCTGTATTCATTCAAATAAAATCACTTGTGGATTCATTAAAAATAAGCGACGATGAAGATTCAGGCAAGGATATGGTTTTTTAAACCATAGTTCGTACACATAAACTAATTAAGTTAACATTCTTAGGTCTTAATTCAGACATATCATTGGAATCAATGGACACCACGTTGTCAACATTTAAATCCGAAGGGGAAATTGATTTTCGTCAAGGAATGCTATCTGGTATCACTGATGAGTTGACAAGGCTTTTGCTAAATCTAGATGCTGGAAACTTTAAAAAAATGCTTGATCAAACGAGGAACATTGTTTTGGAGCAAGAGGATGAAATCAAAAAAAGTCAAAATATTATCAAAGAGCTAGAGTCTAAGGTATTATAACACTGCTTCATAATTTACTGATAAGAATGCGTATAAATTTTATATAGTTGACTGTCGCTGATGTAGAGCTGGCCAGTGTTAAAGAAGAACGAGATCAAGCGCGTGGAGATCTCACAGAAGGTGGTGACCGCGATGAATTACTAGCTAAAGCACAAAAAGATCGCGATTCAGCGAATACCAAAAGAACGAAAGCTGAAATCGATTTGGCTAAAGCAAGGGTTGATTTGATGCAGGCCAACAGTCAGCTCTTGGAAGCAATCCAACAGAAAGTGGAACTTTCACAACAACTGGAGCAGTGGCAGGTGAGTAATACTATCATATATTAATAAATCGATATCTTTGAATTATGTTTCTTTAGATGGACATGCAGGAATTGATAGACGAGCAAATGAAGTGTAAGTTACGTTCGAGCAGAAAAGCGAAACAGCAACAATCTCCAGCCTCTATACCGTTGGCAAAGAGAGTTTCCTCATACAAGCTCTGGAGTCTATTTCAACGGTAATTCAGCCGAAATCTACTTTCAGCATTTAAAATAAAAATTAAACCACAAATAGCTTTCTTTTGTATCTGAGATTTGTATTTTTTTTTAAATCTAACGCAAGATTTGTATCTCTTTAAAATAAATTTATTAAGAAAATTAAAATTAGATGAAAGAAAAGTATATCTATTACGTGTAATTAATAAAGATAAAATTAACAAAAAACGTGTTAGCCTAGTTGTATAAGTTCTTTCACAACTTGCCTTATAAAAGAGATCAATATATTTAATTGTGGAACAATAAATAAATACTAAACAACGAATGGTATACACTGAATTTAATTTTTTTTATATTACACTTTCTTATAAAATCCTTAAAGAACGTTTAAATATTCAGAATTTTAATCAAACCTCGCCGAGGCAAACATGTAAAGAATTTTTTTTATAAAGTTTGTTTTGATAGTTTTAATTTAATTTTAATAAGGTCGAACGGAATACTTCCGTTCCAATTCATTACATTAGTTTCGACAAGTTTAAAATTTTACAATTAATGTTTTTTATCACTCGTATGTATGTCTATGAGTTATCGGAAAGTTAAATTTTTTAACTGGAACTGTCCGGAATGAATCGGAGGTACTTAACATTTTGGACGGGAGGCATACGCTATAGATTTAATATCATTTGGTGAAAATAATTTTATCAATTATTTTCAGAAAAATTTAAGCAGGAGTGTCAATAAATAAGTAGAAATGTCATGCCTACGAAACAAGCACAACCTCTTCGAAAATATATTACTTTTGTGTCGCTATTTATTAAATAAGTGCAATAAATGAATGAATTCCAGCTTTTAATAAAAAAAAATCCTATATAAGATAATCATTAGCTTAAAATTTAAGACCCATAAAGTAAAGAAAAAACGTGGTAAGATATGTAGACATGCTACATGAAACTTTATATGAGTCAAATTGTAATTTTTCAAAAATGATTTTCCCTTACAATCCACCTACTCAAAATATAAAAGAAATGGCCTGAACTGCGATGGCTTGCAGCCTAATGTGATGTCAATTAAATGAACACTGAAGGTGTAATAAACTAGTTTTTAGTTTTTGTAGAGTCCTTAATATTAAATTTTGGGACGCGATCCCTTTTCGCAAGTATTTTCGATGATAAATCATCGGCATTTATATCACTAATAATTAAATTAATAATTCGTTCTATAACTCCTAAGATAAGTTTTACGTTATGAACACTTAGAATTGTCTTCGCACTTAATACGTTAAGTATTGGTGAGTTATCGCAATGAACTAAGCGATACACACTTTCTATTCCACTTAATAATTTGTTTAGCTGTACTTCGAATAACTTTCTGCTAGTATTTGCATGTGCAGCAGATGTCTCAATTACAAGGTGCTCTGTTTTGAGATGATTAATATCTTCAGTTTTCTGCCTTATCTCCTTTTCAGCTTGCTCAGCTTTTTGTTTCTCTAAATATAGAAATGAATGCTTTAAAATTAAAATTAATGGGCACTACTGCGTATTCTTACCTATTTCATCACTTAGCTCCTGTGTAGTTTCATTCAGTATTTCCACTTCATGGCTTAATTCGTTAACGTAATTAAAAAGGGCAAAATTTTCCTCTTCCTGTCTTTTGAATTGTGCGGCCAAACAACCAGTGTCATCTTCTTCGTAAAGGGACTAAATTAGAGTGGGATCAAATACCATACTCTTTAAATGTGAACTAGTCTTACTTTAATCTTTTGTATAATACTTCTGTACTCTGACAACTGCCGTTCGTAGTCTTCTTTTAGTTGCTGCTTTTTATCGAATTCCCTCTGCTCCAATTCTGGATTGATTCTTCTTTGTCCCTTAATATCGAAAAATTCCTGCAATTTTGCATCGTGTTCTAGTCTACGCTGCATTTCTCGCATTTCCTATAGTTAATAATATAATAGAATAATAAATACAATTGATAAATAATGTGCTTATCACCTGGATATGCATAAGTTTATCATTTTCATTTCGATCTTTTAATGCTTGCAGTTTGGTACTTAGCTCCTCACGTTGATCAAATGCAAGCGTTGATTGGTCAATCAATTCTATGATATACTTTTTACCTTCATTGAATTGTGTTACCATCGACTGCCACATTTCATTGAAACTTGACCTATATATTTTTTTTGTATTAACAATTTGGATTCCGAAACCACAATAACTTATTTTACCTATCTTGGAGCATATGGTCTATAGAGCTTCTCAGTTTACAATTTTCTGTTAATACATCACTATATTTCTTGTTCACTACGTCTAGCCGATTTTCTAGCTTAACAACACTCTTTTGAACCTTTGCTATGGCTTCTTTATAACAACTATCAGGAACTTCAACCCTTCTTAGAGCTTCAATTTCTTTTTCAATCTACACAAACGGGAACGTTTATTTTTGAATTTGAAAAATACTTGTCAGTGCATCTATAAGGTGTATAAAGTAATAAAATTGTTAGCTAACTGAATAATGCGTTCGACTGTTGTTGTTGGAATAATAAAGCATATCTAAAAATCTTTTCAGTTAGTTACTGTTCTAAACAAATCTCGATAAATGTTTATTTACATATGAATCTGTACATTTACATTACCTATACTTTTTGAAAACTCAGATAATTTCAGATACAAAATACTCATCTTCACAATTTCTTAAAAAAAATTAATGGTTGAAAAAAAAACTTTCTTAACTAAAATGATATTTATTCGAGTTATTTACAAAAATCGTGAGCGTTAGGTATTTCGGACAGTACCAACTTAATAAAACGGGCCTAACTACAGATAAAACGCTTATGTTCGTATAACTACTAGGATTGTTTGGTATACCTTTTTAATGTGACCTTCCAGCTCCCATAAATTGTTTTTTTCATGATCAATTATTTTTCTCTGATCAACAAAGTGCTTCTGAATGTTGGTCAGTTTTTTCTCTACCTGAAATATAATTTCATTATTCTATACAGCATGTTACAATTTAATAAAAGTGACTATGGTATTTTTTCTGGCGTGTGTTCCACTCTCTAGACAATTTATTTGAACCAATAAATCTTGATGCTCCTGCTGAAGTACTGAAATCATTTGATTTTGTTTTTTAAGTTGTTTTGTTTTGTCATCCAACAGTGTTCGCAACTCCAGCTGCAATCCTCGAAGCTGAAAGTGTTAGTGAAGTATTACAAAATTTATATTCATTTCCAAATGAAAACTTACTTGTTTTTGTAATCGAGCATATTCAGCCACTGCAAGTTGATCGAGTTCCGTCTGCTCAGGCATAATATTAATAGTTTTTTAATGAGCGATTGAAATAAACATTAAGACATTTTTACTGATTGAATGGAAATTTAAATCACCACCAGAATAAACAGTTATCTTGACAACGAAATAAACAAAGTTACATATTCACATGGTTACATGGAAGACAAGAGTAAGGAGAACAACGTGGAGAAATCGAATAAATAACATTTTCATTGTCAACTCTATTTGTATTGTTGAAATATTGTATAAGTGAAGTTGTTGGTTACGATTACGAAAAAATCTAAAAACTGTTTTCTGATGTATTGAAGCCAACATACACGCATATATCTGGTCTGTTATTTGAGAAACCATCAGAATCATGGGTGTGAACCAGAAGCATTCTGTTCGGGATTTAATGTTTACAACTGTGATGTCATCGTGTACAAAATATTTCTAATCGAGGTCTATCTGGAAATTGGGCAAAAGTTAAAACAATATCACTCGAGCGCCACGTACTGAGTTTTCATTGTATCAAGAAGGATCAAGATCAAGAAAGGGCATTTATGTATCTTCTTTTATCAATTACTAATAACTCGTTTCACTAGTATTCGTTTGCTTCCAATAGTATTTACCTAAAATGCATGTAAGCCAAAATAGAAAGTTTAAATTTTATACTGCAACTAGTCAAACAAATAATTGGAACGTTTTCAATTTGCTTAGCTACTATATTTATCTTAAAAAAAAAAAAAACAGTTCTTATCTTAATGTTTAGTTTTTGATATGAAACAAAGAATTTAATTAGCATCGGTTACATATTTTATTTTATACATGAGGTTGAGATTGTTAAATTATTTACAATATTGTCAAATGCTGAGTCAGTAGTCTTAATTTACGAAAACAGTTCATCATAGCAATTACACAAACTCCTATTGACTCTTATCGATTTCATACCCTTTAATGAATGGCAAGCCTGTGGGCACCTTCTGTTGATAAGTATAGTACTCAATGCCGAAAAAGTTTAGCAAAGTAATTTCTTCGATGAAAATTCTATCCTTGAAGAATTTCCAACTCACTACAGTGTACAAAAGAATGCAAGCTGGATTCATGAGAATTATCTAAAGGAAAATGTGATTTATAATAATTCAATTATTAAAGTTTCTTATCTTAAACATCCTATTTACTTGTGTGCCTATAGACCACCAAAACCAACCTACGTACGAGGGATGCCTCGCGTAAGCGTATACACCATTGGTAATGAGTTGATGATCTTTTGCTTTCACATACTGAACCTAGAGTATAAATTATTATTTTTATTATTACATTTTGTGATTCTAAAGATATGTACACATGTATATACTTACGAGATGATTGAAATTCGACATCGCGGTTATCATCGCTGTTTTGCGCATCACCTCCCCAAATAAGCAGAGACCCACGCCAATTATCCAAATCGAATACGTCGATTTGAAATCAGGAAGGAATAATGTTTCTAATACGAACTCTGTCCAACTAAGCGCCGCAGCAACTGCATAATGAACCGAATGATTTAGAATGAACGAATCAATGGATAGGCTTGAAGGATTCGACCAAGCAATAGCCAGGAATTCTGAATAGTGAAAGAACGATAGGAAAAAACCATAAACTCCGAATTGTTTCCAGGATGCAGGAGCAAATATGATCAGAAGGGTACTAACTGATGAAACAAAACCCAATAAAGACGCCCTAATTGCTGTCTGAAATGCAAATATTTTCAAACTTTGTTTTAAAATATATATTTTGCACTTACTTGGTAGTCATTGTCCTTAAGAATAAAACGTAAAATCATGTTAATAAGAGCATAGTATAAAAAAGGACCCCATAAAACTGCGCCCCAAACGTTAGGGACGATATCAAAGGCCATTTGCGGGACGCATAATGCCAACACGATTCCTGCCGTACCAAGAAAGCACCATAAACTTAATTTTCCCTCATGACAAAGCATTTTAAATTTTGTATTTCAAAAAGAGTATAATTATACTTCTGCATTTATTTTTATGAATGCATTTTAGGTAGCTTATTTATTGGCAAACAGCTGACTGTCAGAGAGACAGGAGAAACTTCAACCAGCAGAGTTCGTTCAATTAAAACCCTTTCGCGTTCCTTATTAGCTGGATTGCTGAAAGACCGAACCAGTCTTGTAAATTCATAACCCATGTTTTCCTTTGCCCGCCTCTGTTCTTCTTCCTTCAAATTTTCTATGAAAAATTACTTTCAGCAGTTGATATTATAAAACTGCCAAATTACGAATGAAAATATGAATATAAAGGATCTTTAATTGAAGAACATTTTCGAAAGCCGCCGTAAGTGTTTTTATTTTATTTTTTTGGTAAATACTTGAACATTAAATTGGCTTGCATTATTGTTTATTTACAGTTTATTATATCAGCCAAAGAATCGGGGATTTATTGAGATATCGCTTGCTAAAATTTATAAACTCATTACCTTACTCAGTCACACTCAGATAATTAAAGAACGAAATCATATGCTTTGACAGCTTGTTTTCATATTTCAGAAAATTTTGTTTAGCTCAAAAATATGAAGGAACGTATGTAAATTGAGAGAACCGTAAGTGATCCTCTTACATTCAATTCGGTTTTCAATCCAGTTTCCTTAGTACCTATGTTAATGGCTTTATTTTGCAGTTTTCACTATTGTTGACAGCTTTAACTCATTTATGGGGTCCTATTTTTTCTTCTGTGAAATAATGAAAAAAAAACAGGCTCGTACTTATACTTAATACTAAAACAATAAGCGTATTGAACAGTGTCAAGTGACTGCCACCTACTTGTGAAACCTATAAGTCCATGAATTAGTTTGACTACTAATTGGGAGAATTCACTGCAATTCATTCATTATCAATTTCGATTAAGGCGAGCGCACGTGCTGGAATCCTTTTCTTCCGGGAAATCGCATTTAATTAAATAAAATTCATACAAACGAACACTTTTTCTACCTCATTCCGAATTGTTAACAATATCTCAATATGGTAAGAATAGAAGCAAACGAATTGTATATTTTCATAGGTTTTTTAAGGGGTTTCATAAGAAATTTCGAGGCTTCTGGAACATATTTGACAGTTGTGTAATGTTTCCTTTTTATCTCCCCAGAGTTCAATTAAAAAACTTATTCCCATGATGGACCGCATCCTAGTCAAACGTGCTGAAGCTTTGGCAACCTCAAAGGGAGGAATACTAATTCCGGAAAAATCGCAGACTAAAGTGTTGGAGGGAGTCGTGGTCGCTGTTGGTCCCGGATCTAGGAATACTGTAAGTTCCTCACGTTTTCAAAAGATGTATATAAAAAAAAATTGTTCTTTTATAGAGTGGACAGCACGTCCCATGCGCAATTAAGGAGGGCGATAAAGTCTTATTGCCTGAGTATGGTGGTACTAAAATCGAATTGGAGGACAAAAAGGAATACATATTGTTCCGGGAATCAGATATATTAGCAAAAATTGAGTAAATCTACCAACAGCCGTCAACTGTTCGACATTATCGTTGGACAACAAAATTTTTCTTAGTTATTGCGTTAGTTGCTCCATTTGTTATGTTTTAGTTAACAAAGAAAGAAACAATAAAAGGGTTTTTGTGCTTCACTACTTTATCTTTATTTCTTTCATCATATTGGATAGTCCATAGACCTGATTCATTACAGATCTTTCTTTGAGGTCAGGGTAACCCTCAACCGCGGCTCTTTCTCTAGAGATTTTAACAAGTGATTCGAACGACTTCGGCTCCCAGATGGCGAGTTCGGCTAATACCTTTTTATTCAACAAAATATTGCTTCTAAGAAGACCTTCCTTAAAAGACTCAAATGAGATACCATATTGATTGCAGCCTGCTTCTACCCGGGTCTTCCATAACTGGAAAAAACGAAAACCATTGGATCTCGAATTCCATATGCGCCGATTATAGACATACCTCGGCCATATCCAGCTTCTTCAACTTTCGACCTTTTGTCGCATAGACAAGTGCTCTGTGTACACTTCTAATTGCAATCGAATAGCAATTTCTTGATCGGCCCCTATAATGCTAAAGGCAACAGTAGGTAAGTTCTATAAGGATTTGAGTGATAGTACGAGACAACTTACAGCAGCCATTTTAAAGATTTTTCTTTTCCTCCAGAATTCATCCGGACCGCGGGTACGAACTAGAAGTGGTAAAGTTGGTGACACCATATTCGTTTCACAAAAAACCAAAAATTATTTTATTGAACAAAAACACTTCTATTTTCTTATCAATTTTACATAACCTGAAACGTCATAATTCATTGCATCTATCAAATCAAATTGTCTAAAATTAATGAATTTGTGGATGAACTATGAGTCTGTTCACAAATACTAATCATTAAAAAAAAGCGTTCGGTATATTTGATTTTTACATCTCAAAAATCGTCACATGAAGGAAATAAAGAAATAAATGAGAAGAAAGACATGGTTGTGTCTTGTGTGGGTATTGTAAACTGCATCAATACTTGGAATGCATTGAAAAAAAAATCAATATCACCTTTAATAAAGTGATAACGATTGAATAAAGCAGTTGCCAGATGAATTACTAAACCAACTGTGCTGAAATTTTATTTATTAAATTATTGAAGGAGTTGAGAAGTCATCACAATATATGTACGTCGTAATACTAGAATGATTTTTTTTAAATTTTTGATTCTGATAGTTTGAAAAACTAAGACGTGTAGGTGTATTTATTAAATACATATCTTCATTATGACGTATGTATAATTAAAAAACTAACACAGTTTTTACTGCCGCTTTTGCTGGAGGGTACCTCTAAAATAATTTAAAAAAAATCAAACCGGCATGTTGTTGGATATTCACTGTACAAAGTACATATGTATGTGTGAACATGTACTTTTTATACTTTAGAAGCTATAAGGTGGCGAAAAACAAGCGGATGGACGTACAAGGGAGAACAATAGGACTATGTGACCAATATACGTCACTCCGTAGAAGAAAATATGTATAACATATAATTCACCAAAAGACTATCCTTCAAAACCTGGTAGCGTAAAAAATTAAAGTTTATAAAACTAGAATTAAACATATGTATGTGTGAACATGTACTTTTTATACTTTAGAAGCTATAAGGTGGCGAAAAACAAGCGGATGGAGGTACAAGGGAGAACAATAGGACTATGTGACCAATATACGTCACTTCGTAGAAGAAAATATGTATAACATACAATTCACCAAAGACTATCCTTCAAAACCTGGTAGCGTAAAAAATTAAAGTTTATAAAACTAGAATTAAAGCAGTTTTATCTAGAAAACTGCCAAAATATTTGTTTTCTAAATTTGAAAAAATACAAAATGGTTTTCCCCTTATAGCTCAAAAATAAGTTTCGTAAGGCTTCTGTACAGAAGCGATCTTCTAGTGAAATATATATGGTTCAAGTTGACAAGTATAACAATTTTTAAAATTACCATATAAGATTGCCGTCATTGGTAATATTCGATTTGAATTTTCTTTCCCGCTATATGTGTATTTATGTACTCACATATATGTATAACACTTTACAAAAACCTGCTTGAACTGAGTACTTTACTACTGAGCGAGGATGTTTCAATAAACAGATGCCTGGATATTTGGACTGCTATTGAAGAATAATTTATCGCTCATCCAGTATATGTCACGTTACTTCTGATTTAAAAAAAGTCAACTGAATCATTAAAAACTATATTCACAAGATATCTTTATTTACTCGTCCATAAGCAGTAATCTCTGTACTACAACAACAATATTAATACACATACTATACTTGTATAATATAATTTGTATAGCAGTTTGAATGCATATTCTCTTAAATCTCTTATTCCACTGATTTAGGTTTTTTTTACATGTGCTATGCATGTACGGTATATTACATTATATGTTTATAATGTTTTCCAATTTTTAACCAAAACATACATATGTTATAGACGCCTTAAAATAATCAGACAACATTGAAAATATTTGCATTTGACTTGCAACAAAACAAATTAAAAACGAAGGCTGCAAAAAGGATACACAATTATATATTTGGAAAATATATTTATTTAACAGATAAATACGTACTTTGCAACGTTATAATTTATTTGTTTGTTTATTTAAAAAAAAAATTTTAGCATTGATTTGTATAGATACATTAAATTAAATTATATAAAAAACTTAAGCATATATTTAATGTGATTTAATAAGATTAAAATTAATTTCAACAAACACAAAGTTTATGTAAAATTTTGTGGATAAAAGACAAGACATACATACATATATGCCACTTAAATATATGTATTTGTAATAATTTATATGATAACATAAAAATATGGAGGAAAATGAGTTTTGTTTATTGTACATTTATATGTATTTGGTTTATCGCAAAAAGATTTTCACTGAAACCGCTACATTTTCACATTTTCTTAAGACTCCTAAAAAGTTGCGACTTTTACTGTACGGTGGTTTGGTAAATGCATTTTAAATATTTAAGGTTGTTATATGTATGTATATTGATTTCTAAATGCTTTCTTGAATATGTTTTTGTATAATTTTTTCCTTCCCTTCTTTAAATTGGGTAAAAAAATAACAATAATTTTGACTTTCAGTCTTCAAAGTTTAAAACTCGCAATTTGTATATATACTTTGCGAGCTGAATGTAAGAGTGTATGCATCCATATAGTAGAAACATAAACTAATTTGTCTTTTTTGAATAAAATCCACAAAAAACAATAACAAATGACAGAAAGTCATGGGACCTAAAGCTATAATAAATGTTTGTTTCAATATTTATACATATAAATATAAAAAAAATCATGGTGAATGGCGACGGAGGACTTAGTATAAATTCTCTTATTTGTATAAGCGTATTCACTTTTCAGGCTGCGTTGAATTTTCTTCGGATTGTCCTTTTAATAGCTGCTGAATCTCATTCAATGATTTACCTTTAGTTTCAGGAACGAAGAAGAAAACAAATGCAGCACCCACAAATGTTATACCGGAGAAGAGCCAGAATGTTTGCCCAGTACCCATAGATTTGTTGAGGTTTATAAAGGTTTTCGTGACAATGAATGCCAACACCCAATTAGAAGTCCCTGCGATCGATCCAGCCACACCCTTTATGTCAGAAGCAAAGAGTTCCCCCATCATCAGCCATGGTACTGGACCAAATCCGATGGAGAACATGACAATGAAGACACATAAACAGACAACTGGCAACCAACCCAAGTTGACAACAGAACTTGCATCTTTGTCTTGCATAAAAAAGTAAACTCCCATCAGAATGGTAGAAATACCCATGACAATTGAAGAGGCTAACAGTAGAATGCGGCGACCCAGCTTATCTACGACCATAACAGAAACAAAGGTAGCAATGACCTGCATGATACCTACCACAATGGTGGATAGACGTTCATTGATCCCGGTCTGAGCATCCTGTGGACAAGAAAAATGTGTTCTGTAGTTATATATGTTACAGGTACGTATGTTCATACATATGTACATATGTATATACATATATCAAATGCTTATGGTGGTTCACTATTCTTACCTTGAAAATTTCGGTAGTGTAGAATATAACAGCATTTATTCCACTCAGTTGTTGGAAAAACATAAGGCCCAAGCTAATCAATAGAGCTTTAATTGTGACTTTTCGAGTTAAGGCTGCACCAATTGATACCGGGTTTTCTTTAATCTTAGCATGTACATCCTTTAATTCATCTAACTCTGCAGTGTAATTATATTCGGAACCACGCAGCCATTGAATCGATTTAATAGCATTTTCATTTTTTCCCTTGCTCACCTGTTGATTACAAATTCGTTCCTTATAAGTATTGCTTTATACAAATTAACGGTAAAAACTTACCAAATAGGTTGGAGACTCAGGCATGAATACAAATATTGCCCCAAAAATAAGTGGTATCAATCCAGAGACAATGCTCAACCAAAATACATCGAGTCCTGCACCAAGAGCATACACAAAAAGAATGCCAATAGTGATCATAAGCTGAAAGAAGCTGCCCAATGTGCCTCGAATGTCTTTATGGGCAATCTCGCCGGTGTACATAGGTGCAGTCACACAAAATGCTCCTCCTGATATACCAAGGATGAATCTTGCAGCATACATCATTTCCACATTCGAAGCCCAAATGAGAAGTGCCCAACCAAGGGTGAATGGAAGAACCAAAAGCAACATGGTTAACTTTCGGCCAATTATGCTAATCAAAAAACCAATCGGTATGCATATACAAGCAGCACCCAGGGTCATTGCAGAGCCAATCCATGAAAATTGTTCGTCACTTATTGGAAATTTGTAATCATCGCTGAGAAGTTCCTTTTGAGCCGGTGACGTCCATCCTAGGAGAACACCAGCCGCTAATGCTCCTCCAGCAGCTGCCAAAGCCGCAACATATTGCGGTAACGTTTTCGATCTATTTTCCCCGCTCACCATGGTTAAAAGATTATCTTGTTCCTGTGAAAATTAAACACTTATATTAATATTTTCTCTTTGCATAGGTACTTTTATCAAATTATTGCTATTTACGAGTAACAGTTGAACTTTTAAACATGTTATATAAATCACCATTCAACCGTAAATAACCACTTGAATTTTATAAACCATTTATCAGTTATCAGTGTTAATCTAGTAAAGCTTATATGTAATAGTTCTCTTCTTTGTATGGTTTATCTGCTGTTTCTTGTTTCATAATACAACAGCGTCGTCGCTAGTAAATCTAAGTGATAAATCTGTGTATTTATATCAAGGCCATAAATGGGAGGACGATCTAAGTAGAAGTCCTGTATAAAAAATCATTGATATCGTTGTAGTGTAAATCACAAAACTTAATATAATCTCTATAGTGTAAAAATCCTACCGCCTCATCTACATATTTACTAAATGAAACCATTTAAATAAGTATCTTCTTTTGTTCCCTCTCGCCTAAAATCTTATGCCGCAACACATCAAAACTTTGCTAAATGACTTAATAAAAACTAATCATTCTAAAGCAATAAAGAGATATTAGCGGTGAATAATTTTCAAATTCAAATCGATTTGCAATATATTTTCCGTAGATTGTGTACCATTATAAGTTTTTTGTTCACGCATAGAAAGGTATTCTTTATGCTACTCATATGATAGACCTACATATCCAAGCATACATACATATGTATTCGTAAGGGTGTTTATATTGGCAGTTCAATAAACTGGAATCCATATTGCTAGACCTTACCAAGCGCACACATTCCGGTTTCTGGGTGATCACTGCACCAAGAGCAACGAAAGTCCCAGAAATATAAGTATGTATGTACATATAACATATGTGTCACGTTAACATTTAGGCTGTCTTTATGGATTTGTGTATGTGATGTTCGAATTCCAGATTCATGAACAGGTTTTTGCAATTTCAATTATGAAATTTCTAGTCAATCATCTTGTTGTTCAGGAAAATTAAAGAAAAAAGATAAAGTGATACTGCAAGCGTTTATAGAGAGGGCGTATTTTGTTTATGACTCATGAACTCATGTAGATAATGCATATCACTTTCTGCTACGTAGGTACACACATACATACATATGTATTTTCATGTACATACATACATATTTATGTAGATACAAGCACCGTCCGAAAGATTTGTTTTCGTCAAAGTTTGTTGTAAGGGTTTAGTTTCAAATAAAATTGAAGCTGCTTATTTCTGCTGCAGATAATTTTACCTTTTATACAAATAAAAGACCGATTTATCATTTCACTTATTTTTTCTTACTCTGAAAAGGTGAACTAAAATCTCGAGATGGAAACATTTTTCGAATGCAATACCTCTATCTGAAAAGTAAAGACTAAAGAAAAAAACTACACGTCGTAAATGTACATATGTACATGTTTTACCAGTCATTACGTTAAGTTCAAAAAGAAAAAAAAAATTAAAGACTTAAAATCTATTAAATTCAGAAATACTAATGCTAGAATTCTTCGATGTACTATGAAGTACTTTAGCGTATTAATTTTAAAACATACAATTTTTTCTATTTAGCAAATAGTTTCCATGTGACAAGTGTTTTCACGGTATTGTGGAATATCATTTTAAGTTTTTTTTTGTAAATTTCAGTTATGAAGTCACGAAATAATTTTTAAAGGTGATAATTATGTATGTAGTTTGTGGCCTATTTCAAAAGTACCACCTTATATTTTTGCCTGGGGTCAAAACAATATTGTTCGTACGAAATCTCTGCACATATGTATGTATATCACTGTATCTTTTTCAAAAGCCATTGGAAGAATTTTGATGAACTTTGTTTAGCAGATTCGTGTAGATATATCGACTTAAAAATAACCGTGACCGTCTAAAAAATCGATCTGCTCATATATGTGTATATAAATGTATGTACACATGTAGATACATACGTAAAACAATAATCGTTTGATAATGGTACAATTTAGATCTGTGGCTTATAACAAAGAATGCAGTAGGGGATCAAATTTCAAAAATCTTCAAAGCATATGATCTTTTAGATGCTTTAGCTAGGATAAAGTACTGTGCCTTTATTTTTCAGTTTTTTTATTTTTGTTCTTAATGTGAATAGAACACATCTTTTAAAATTTATTAATATACATACATATGTAACTTTCTATTCACTTGGTTAGATGAGATATCAGAATACGATATTTGCATTATCAGACTTAAAGCGGTATATACACAGGTCAAAAACTCATCCAGCATATGAGAGTGTATTAGTGAAAATGAGACACGTATACGTTGTGTCTGCTTGAAGCAAAATCAAAATGTTTGGATTTTTGCTCAATCGGCATTGACAGAGTGTATAACTCACTCTCACACGCTGGATAAGTTTTTGACCTGTGTATATGCCGCTTAAGATAAACCGCATATTTCTTGGAAAATGCATTCAAACATGTTGAGTTGAAGTTGGTACTTTTTTATATGTACATATTGCACTCCTCTGCATCACTAAATAATTTAAAAAATGTTCATCAGAGATTTGAGCACATATTTCTCATATGTATATACATACATGTATGTACATACATCATTTACTTTGTGCAATTCATAAATTTAAAAACTACCATGAAAATAAGAATTATAAGTTACGTATGCTTCAACATAATATACATATTTGTCATCAAGGTAAAAGCGTTTTTTTATGCTTATTGCAAATGAAATACATCCCCGCACTCGAGTTGTAAAAGCTTTAAATGATTAATAAATGTACGTTTTGTTGAGATACCCAAATTGGAAGCGCTGTATTTTTCATGGCTGACTGAATATTTATTATACACCTCTGTTGCCAAATTGACATGCTATCTTCTACGTTCCTTCAAATCAACCATTTGTAGTTTGTGGTCACAAAAATTACTCAAATTATTCAATTTTCCTAATAGAGGGGAGGTTGATCTCATCTAATTGCAAAATTGTTCAGAAAAAAAAACGTTTGCGTTCTTTTATTTGGGTTTAAGTATAAAAGCTGGCCTTCTATTTAAAGGTTCATATAACGGCAGGATTATTATCCATACTTTCACATTTATTGAAAATTATGTATGACGCAAATGTTATGTCCTGGGTCAAAGGTTAACGGCAATGGTGGCTTTGAGTTTTTTTCTTTTGGATGAACGAAAGAATTCATGGAACTGTACTTATAAAAGAGAATACGCAAATATCTTAGACCAACAAGTTGTTATACATTTTGGGGGGAATATTAAATAGGAAGAAACATCATCGGAGCCAAATATTTACCGGTTGTCGGGATCCATAGCTCTCCGGATTTGCAGTTGTTTCAAGCAGCCGCGAGTTTTCCTCAGTACTCAAAACCGTTTTCTTTTCCGACATATTTTTTATTTTTTTTTTTTTTACAAAAGAACGAAACAAATTATTTGCACAAGACTTAATTTTTATAACAAAAATTCACGAAGCACACAAACGCTTGAGATAAAGCAAACTTCCTAAAATATTCGCTTTTGCTAACAAATGAGAGCAAATAATAAAAAGACAACCAGACTCAGGGTCGGTTTTTCTGCTGTTTCTGTGGCTGACAGTATGCCGTATGCCCTTCGAATGTTATTGTAATATGGAAAGGAAAAGTGCTGAGGAGGAAATCCTTCCAAAAATTTTGAGCATGCTCAGAAGCGTTTGACTTTGAATCCCTTGCCAAATGTCATACAATACAAACAACTCCTCCAAGACGGCACAACAGAATGATATAGTATTTTTAACACGATTCACTTTCTACCGAGACATGCAGCAATTAATAAAATTCACTTAAATAAAGAGGAAAACTCCGTTCTTATAGAGGGTATAATATTTAGTACACGCACTGACGACTGACGCACTGCTTCTCCAACCGGTGACAAAATATTTTTTTACACTCATGGAAGCGTGCATGTATTTTCGACTAAGTAACGGAGCTACGGAGAGTGGGTATAAACGAGATATGACGGACAATTGAAATAAACTATGCAAGTAGTTGGGCTACGGAGAGGCTACTAAATCAATTCTCTTAGCTAGTTAATCTTTAACTACGAATTTGGTATCATTGAAGGCTTCCCAAATCTAACAAACAATCACGACAATGACCAAGAAATTCTAAATAGAGATTTTTGTTGTGTAACTTGTGCTAAACGCGGGACAATTTGTGACGACATTGATACCCGCCCCCATCGAAGCCAATAGTTGTACAGCAGATTCGTTCCACAGAGAGAGAGAAAATGAGCACGAAGAGAGGAAAACTCAGGTAAAGGAAAATCGACAAAAACTGTCTTTGGGAGAGAACCAGCCTCGTGAGTCGTGAATCCACTTGTTTGTGTCTACGTCACTGAACCAAAGTTTGTCTCCTTCGCTCTTGTTTCATAGTGTCCACTCAGAAAGGAAGAACAATTAACAAGGTGTTAGAGTGTATGCGTAGGTACATTACACTATCGTATCTTTAAGATTCAATGATAGCAGATTAAAAAAAAAAAAACAGATTCGCATCTGCTGTTCAAAGTCAACTTAACAGGGACAAAGTTTAAGTTGATTTAAGTAGTGGAATGTAAAACTTTGAGAACAACGCAAATGATTTAAAAACGCAAAGAAATAATGTTGATGTTAAATCTAAACAAAGCATCCATAATGAGTATTTTACAAATAGACATAATGTTAAGAAATAATTGATTATTCTTATCTACTTATGTACATATCTATAACTAAAAAAGACATTTAAAATAGATATAATTTAAAACACGGAGCTTCGAATTGGATACTTAATCACCATTCTCCAATGTGTGCAAAAGGAACGATTCATTGTCTTTGCAATAAAACATGTAATTTAACAATGAGTTTAGGATCCATAGCTATAGACATACATATGTATGTAAACACTGCCATAAAGTGGTACTGATATCAAATTTCATAGCATTTCTTAACAATAGTGTACATGTATGTATGTTATTTAATGTATAGCTTTCCAAATTTTCTGACATTCCAATTTATTTGGTTATTAATGTAGAAATTTCTGAAAAAAAACACAAAAAATAAATACATAATATGGCCATACAAACTTTACTAGGCAAAGAACTGAATCTGAATGAAAATAAGACTCGTATATATGTTAAATCACAAAATTAGCAATTTCTTACTAACTTTCTCAGTAATGTTGTACTACTGTTGCCAAAAAATGACGGATATGACACTCTGCTGAACGAGACCCGCGGACAATCGTGGAACAGTAAGTTGGCATACATCAATTTCCATGATACCTAACTCAACAAAAAAAAACTATAAATTGACACCAGTAAAAGGTTCACTATATCTTCAACTTTTCATATTTATTAAAAAATATATATGTATATATGTATGTATGTACATACCTACTCGTTTTCTCACTGGCACGTAGAGTTGTACCTAGTTTAAAAAAATCTAAATTTGTACATACAAATTGAATCTCAAGCCATTTTTGATGCATTCCTAAATTTTGAAAACAATAAATCGCAGTAAATTCAATTAAATAAATGACGTCCGAGTCAACATACACACGAATGTATAATAAAAATCTATCATGACACTAGATCTGAAATCATATCAACTTCTTTCATTCAAATATTATTAAGTTCAAGCAGGAAATTAAACAATTAGGTACACTGAGAGTCTGGATTTAATGGCTCTTATATGCAATAAAGTCATTTATTTCTTTAAGTAATCGCTTTAGAACTCGTCGCTCAAATGGTTCAACTGTTCTTACGTACTTAAAATATTATAAGAAAAAAAAAGTTTTTACTTGAATAGGAGTGCTTTAGGTTAAGGTATGTGTTTCTAAATGAATCACCATTTTTTTGAAAATACGATTCGTTGGAAGTTTGTATAAATGGGAAATTTGGGCGCAATTTCTGTTTCTTGTCATATAAGAAATTTAATGAGAATAAAGTCAAATCATAGTAAGATAAGAACGAAGTACATGCAATATACTAATGGCAATTTACTTAAGTCCCTGTCTTTCCGCTGTTTTTTCGATCAGAGTACTTGAACGTGATCGGATCAATGTGTTATAGTAATCAACTGTATGATATGCATTAACATACATAGGTACTCGATTATTTATGAGTTATAATCACGATATTGATATAAGATTATTTTAAGAATTTCAGTTACGTTTCCAAGTGCTCCTTATCAGCTTTTTCACAATATAACTTGCATTATTCCATCCACTAGCTCTCGTCCTTCAAGTGTTTTAAATAACCTTGATCTAATAATGTATTAACATTTGGAGCAAATGAGATTGATGGATGATAGGTACCTACATACATTAATTAGTTATTGTGATGGTATCAAAAGTGTTGTCTAATCATTTCAGTTATAAATTATTGGCTAATTCGCCTTGTCCCTAATTCATTCAAAAACAAGTGTTAACCTCAAGAAAAGTGTTAATAATTGAAATGAAGAAAAAAACACATTCAAGCGCTTTCTACTCATGCTAACTTATGTACATACATACATACATATACATATGTATGTATATAAATGTCTCTTTTCATTCTCTATATCGCTCATTTACAACAAAGATCATTTGGTCGGTAACCTGAATTCTCCAGTTCTACAAGTATATATCAGAAAACGTGTCTTCATAATTTCAACTGCAATTCAATGTACATATTTTGGGACAAAGTCTTCGTATCAAAAATATGCATTGTGTAGCCAGAAATAAAACAATCAGGACCAGTTTTTTTCTTTCGCAGAGATCGTAATTGCGATCGAACAGATGAGGTTGTTGGCTTGTCGAGAATGGAATCAAGGATAAACGTAATACGTACTGAATTGTGAAAGAAGAACTGTCTCAAGGACGTACAATTTATTTTCTTTGTTCTTTAAGGAAGAAATAAGTACATAGCTACATGTTATGTACATACATACATACGTCTACTAATACACAAATATTAAATAAAGAGAAATAAATGGGAAAGAATTTTCATTTATGATTTGGTAAATTATTATTATAATTTCATAAAAAAAAAGTTTTTATAATTCAAATATTGAATGGATTTCCTGTTTAATGGTTTGTTTGAAAACTTGCTAATATGGCGAACGCAAAGCTATTGCAAACGTAAACGCCAAAGCAACATGAACAACATATCGGATGTAAAGTATTTTTTTATTTTACATTAAATTTTTTTTTTGACTTAAATGAAAATATAGTCCTACAGACCTACTTTTTAATTTAAGTTATAATTTCTACTATAAAATATTAACAAGGATTGATAAAAATCTCAAATGTTTACCACCTGTTTAGGGTGCAGTCCGCGATATACAGGAAAAAACAGATGTCATACAAATATCCACTTATTTACTTTAGTTATAATTTCTATAACAAAATAATAACAAAGATTGAAAAGCATTTTCTTCTCTCAGAATGCATGGAATATATTCCACCCAACTAAACCGTAAAAAAGACATAAGACCTGGGCCTTTTTTATGGAACTTTAATCTTAGCCGCAAAATATTAACATCTTGTACGCTAATCGAATATTTCATAAAATTGTATGCCTTCCTTAAGTTACAGGACCTTTGTAGAAAACCGTTGATTACAAGGTTTCATTGGATATATTCAAAACAAATCTGTTTGTAAAGTAAATAAACTGTTTTTATAAGGTTCTTGTTCGGATATCTGTTAATTGTGTTTACAAATTGGTTTCGGTTGAGCATAAGATGTAATAAAAATTAATAACAGAGAAATGCACGTAGCCATACGTCATCGGAATTATCATCTATTATCATGCCTTTTAGACAAACCATAATTTAGGGAATTTAGATAGTAAAATTATTACTTTTACATGTAGAGTGTGCTTAAGGAATTCCAACGTAGTATCTTTTCGTTGTTAATTCAACGCATCTGCAAATATTTTTAATAATTAAAATGTGTGTGTATTCACCGTGCATACATATGTAAAATACTTCAAATATTGGCAGGCATTCATCAATCAATTTCGATTGCTGTACAAATGTAATTTTTTAAGCACAAAAAAAAAAATTAAAAAAAATATTAACAACAACAAATGACTCCACAAATTCACATCCGAGAGTGAAATTGTTTAAGGTATGTTCTGGGTGCAAATGAAATTTTTTGCAGTTGTTTAGCTTAGAGACCTCAATATACGCAATTACATCGTCATACATATTAATCAATAAAAAGTTTAAAATCAATATGTATTGGTATTATTCCACTGCGACTGCTAGGTTTAGTCAAATTTATATTTCTATCTGTTATCAGAATACTTTTTGCTTGCACATCAAATGAATTATGTTTACCTGATTTACGGACACCACCCATAGTGTAGTTATTTTGTTAGAATTTTATTGACGTAAATTCCCATTGCAATATTAAAAACAAAATCAATAGATAACGAAAATCGATTTGCAATTTGATTGGCTGCAAATGGAAGGCACGTCATCATTCCTATTTGTTTGCCGTAGGCACAATTTTTCTGAATTGACGTTGGGAATACACATCTCTCAATTGCAAGTTCAAAGTCAATTACTGCTGGTATAATTCCATTGCGACTGACTGCTGCTAGGTTTAGTCACATTTAAGGTTCAATATAATATCGTAGTGAATGCAAATCGGGGTAAATCAGCGCTCAAACGTTTTTCAATTGAAATCAATTCACGATTGAAAAAGAGCACGTGCCCTACGTACCCTATGGAATTTATTTTGTTGCTTCTAATATTTAAGCGAAATAAGTTCGTTTGTATGTACATATATCGGAAGATCGATTCCGCTTTAATATGCACTTCATAAATTTGCGGGAGCTTAGGTGAGTGAAGATACATAGCATTCTCACGTAATATAATTGCATAACCCACTGTAAAAATTGCAACGTTTCATCTTAATGGAGGGAAATTATCCATGGATTCATTAACTTAGAATGTAAAATTTACGCAGTGCATTTTTGTTTTAATTTTAGGGTGCAATTAACCTTTTACTTGTGTGAGTGAAAAAGCTGAGTTGGGGGATTTTTGTGCGATTGAATGAGCTGATTTCATTATAATTTCACTGCAGTAAATTAATGTTACCACCTGGCACCAAAAGTTAAACTGATTATTGTATCTGGCTTTACTTCCGCAATGTAAATGCTATTTTTAGTGTTGTTTATGTATTTTCTAAATAAGTCAGTTAAGTAAGCACTTAAGCAACTATTAGGCACTGATTTATTATTTAAATTCAGCCGTGAAATTTTTCACTTTCATTTAGAAGATTAGACTTATAATTTTTAAATATTTTATAAAAACTTTCCCGTTAATATTGATTAGATTTATGTACATAGGTACATATGTACATATGTAATTCTTTGTAAACTTACAATTTTATAGTCCTATAACAATTACAGAACTGTAAAATAATTCTAATCTCTTATATTCATAATCTACTTGAACTGCTCGTATATGTACATATGAAGGTAGTATATGGTAAATAAAATAAGTGCTTGTGATGTCAGCAAGCGAAAACATATGTATGTAGGTAAACAAGTGAAATAATTCAGAGTAGATAATGAAGTAATCTTTCAACTTTTCTTTTTTATCAATGAACATAAATAAAGTGTTTTTCGATTTGTTCGATGTATGTACGATAACATCAGATACAATCGCCATACATAAATAAATTATGTGCAGAGGCAGGTACATACCTACATATGTAGGTATGTGTGTATTTCGTACGTTTTCTACTCTTAAACTAATTATGCTTCTGCTTCATCTAGAGAAATTCGAGTTCTGCTACATGAAATTGGAATGTTAAACAAATACCAAACTATAGAGATATGTAGAAGTATTTTGTTTACGATGACGCGTTGTATTTCATTTGACCGACCACAAGGATTGGTTTCAAATTTATATAAATACTACTGAGCCATAGGCTATTGCAAAGTGCAATGACTTTGGCATTTAAAGTTCTCAATTTTTTCTTCTACTTATGAGTAATTTGCAAATAACAGCTAATTAGTTTTCAAAAAACAATTCCTACATTCATTTAACTAATAAGAATTTTTAATTTGAATTAATAACTATCAATATTTTGTATAGGGTTTTTCAGTAACATTTTGTTTATTTTCATAATTTAATTACATCTTAGCGAAATTTTGTTTTGTTATACTGAACTTCGGTATAAATGTGATTCCCCGTGGGTCAGTTGTCAGCAATTCAATCATCTAAAATGCTATTCATTCCACCTTCAATCCGGTGGAACAAGATAAATTACGTTTTATTTATTGTCGTGCTCAACTCCAATTTGTGAGCAAAAAGACAATTTCAAAGCAGAATGTTTAAATCTTCACCAATCCTTAAACGTAATATCTATTCTAATGCCAAACCCTGTTTTCTATTAATAAGAAAGTCAACTACATATGTAATGATAGACAAATAAAGCGTCACACGAAATAAGATTTTTTTTGCTACATATATAACGATGTGGTAGCAAAAAATTGTTTATAAAAATATATCATTTTCTTAAAATAAAAATAACCACAAAAAGCCTATCAATCGAAATTCCGTGAACTGAAGATTCAAAATAAATCTAACGAAGAAGCAGACAAGACCGGTTAGTATTAATATTTTGAATATGCAAGAAGGGCATATATAGAGACTAAATGTAAATAAGTTGGTAAAACTAGCGGAACTGAAAAACAATTTATTTATACAATATACATTCATATATGATAATATGATTGTATTTAGCTCAAATTTATTTACATTTTCATAATACTCCACCAAAGAGCTTTTAAAATTGTCAACTAAGTCATGAAAATGAAAAACAAATTAACAAATTAACTGTCATGGATTGTTTTTTATAGCGTTATAACACTATAATCTGGACTTTTTACTTACTCATTTACTAAGAATGACGATTATTCACAAAAACATTCGTGTTGAAATTATTAAATATTACATTGTGCAGATACCTATCAGACGTAATAAAACCTACTTAATGTAATCTATTTGTTTATGAGGTGGTTTTCCAGTTTAACTATTTTATTTACTTTTCAATACTAACACTATTTAAACTATCTTTTAAAGTAAACAGTATACACAAACAAAACCAGCTTTTATTGTATCACTTTATATTTCTTTATGTGTGGCTTGCTTTTAGAGAATTATCTAAAATAAGTAACTTCCGGGAGGCGGTTTAAACTTTTCGTTGATTTCAATATTTCATTTCCTTAACAACAGTCAGCTTATTACATTAATTAATTGATTAGTCTCCAAGTGTAACGAACAAACAAAAGTTATACATATGTATATCTGTATGCGAATATGTACGAAAGTTGTCTTTTATTATCATTATCTTTAGGAAGCTAGTTTTCAATGAAAATTTGATGTGTTTTTTTCGCACCTTGAAACGTTATTTAATATTCAAATAACGTACAAGTGTTTCCCCATTATTCACAAAAAGTACATTTTTAAAACTAACTTGAATGCTTGCAAAATTAAGTTTCAAGTTGTATTTCCCCGGCTACACCTGTGCAATGATGTAGGCGCAATTTATGTAGAACTTTTTTTTAAAAAAAATTTGTTCTTTTCAAGGTCAAATTGTTACTCACTCATACAATCCTCTACAGCATTTCAATATAGGGAGAGTTGAACTTTTCACATGTCTTTATTTACTTTCGAACAATTCAAAATTTAAAAATATAAAATTTAATACAAACAACATATTAATCTCCGACACACACTCTAAAAGAGGAAATTGCTAAGAGATCTGACATTCTTAATCTGAAATAAGTGATAGTACGGCCTTTATCGGTATTATTGCCTAGTGGACTTAGTGTTATGCACTAAAAAAGCGTATATGTATCTCTTTGATCATAAATAATATACCAGTAATCGCAAACTGATACGTACATACATATGTATATGTTGTTTATTTATATAATTTTGTGAATTGCATTTCTCAGAGGATAAATATTGTACGTACCTTTTATTTGAACTTTTTGTTTTTCGAATAAAAATTAAAATGTTAAATTTAATACACAACAAGGATTCACATTTAAATACTGTCACACTCAATTTCGTCTAGAAATGTAATCGCTATTTTTAACTGATCTCCTGAGTGCAGATATCCTTGTGATTTGGTTATGGTTACTTAGGGTTCACCAAAGGTAATATTCCAAAAGCTTGTAGGAAAGCCACTAGAAATAAAGTTAAATAAATTGTTCTTTTCCTGTCCAGTACGGCGGCGGAGACACAACTGCGTTGATATCAAATTTGTCGTAACGTTTTCACTTCGCAAATACTTGATACGGAGTGCTGTTTGGAAGACACATTCGCTCAATCAGTCGAATTGCTCAGAACCCGAGTTCTAAAGTGATTGTATGATTGTGTGTGTATCGCGCAGCAGCAGCGGAAAGCTTATGAGGTTCAGATACTTTGTTCCCTGTTCAATGTGTGTTATCAACATCAATTCAAAGGGGATGCAATCACGTTCAGTTATTTACATCGGTCAATGAGATTTCTTCCTGATTGTCTATCGGACAGTGCATTTAATCTTTTGTTCTATTTAATATGCGTGCAACAAACAGACTGGTTCCTTAACTTGAGACTTCGGAAGTTTCATTCGACGAAAGACTTATTGCAACATTGCATTGTATGGCTCTTCGACCTTCACCAGTTTTTTGACGATGTCAGATAAAATAGAAATTGTAAGTGCAAATGTATGTATGTATGTATGTACACATAATGCTTTCGCAATACAATTTCTCAATGAGAACCCCTCAACACACATATGCATATAAGTATAAGAATTATTTGTACATGTGTCTGTTGAATCACACTTATTCGCACACGGTAGAAAGGGGCTCGTCCATCGAGCATGTGACGTCATATCCAACGGCAAAAATGAAATAAAGTAAAAATAACGCTATGCTTTAAAAAGAATAAGAGGAAACAGGAACAAAGCAAATACACTTAGATGCACGTGCAAAGCTGCATGTACATATGTGCATACATATGTAGAACGAATTTCGTCATAGCAAATGTTTTTGCTTTGGGGATGTTCTACAGAAATTGGCGAACATGGTTTAGTCACTCAATTGGGTTTTAAATTTGAAAGCTTTTACGAGTGTGTGTACTATTGATTTTTTTTCTTTTCTCTGCTAGGTAACACAGGAAGATGTTACTCGTATTAATTTCGCAAAACAGAATTATTCTTGAGTGATGAAGTCACAATTTTTGGGGATAGGGCTGATGTAGCGCAAGTATAAAATATTTGATATCCTTCGCAGTGAGTCACCTGATGAGCACTTCAAATTCAATCTATTGTTAGTAATAGGTATGTTATGAGCCCTTTCTAAGTGGACATTCAGCGGGTAAGGACTCACTTATGCACATATGTAGGTTGAGCTCAATTCATACAATCGTTTTTCGAATAAATGGCATACCTCACCCTGGAATAACAGCCGGCAAAAAAAAAAAAAAAAAATACATATGTATGTAACCATTTTGTAGGGCTACACAAATGAATGTAACATCTCTTATGGAACTCAGTAAAAGGCAAAGGACTAAAACAATTTTTTTAGGAAACCAAAACTTTGCATAAGAGTCATCTATCCATTATAATAACCATCACTATGTTTCTTGTTGGAAAACCCCCACCCAAAAGATTTCTTACAAGGCAACCATATTGTGATAGCCGGACTCCACAGTAGATTCTAAATTTCAAATTTGTAATCTCTATTAGCCTAAACGGTGAGATACAAGATGCTTTTTCTAGTTTTCAGCAAGCGTTTCATGGCGTTGTAGGTACCCGTATCCATAATTAACAGTCAATAATAAACAAATATGTATGTTATTGCGACAAATTCCTTAGAATTATTTTTTTCGAAAATATTACGTGCGTACGTAAGTATGTTCTGACGAAATGCATTACATACACATGTATATAGTTCTAGACTTTTTTATTACACTTTTTTTTCTAAAAATTACTTCAACTATCTGTGGTTTGTGCTTGTCCCATAATTTTGAGTCATTCTGAATACGTGCGTAAATAAGTATATGACTAATAAATGAGAAAAGATGAAAAAGGGGAATATCCATGCAATCTATATAATTCGTTGCTTAAAGTATGTAAACCATCTTAGAAATATGATTTATTGCAGTCATCGCATTCCAAGTTTTTAAATTCACGCAATGTGTAACAAGAGATGTGATTTCCCCTTATTTGTAACTGCTGCCGATCTAGTTTCTTGTAATTTGTGGGGTGACAACATGATTTATTAGAAGTCGGGATATGGGCAGATTCATATAGGCATCAATGTAATCGCGGGTGTGGTGATTATTATTATTATTTAAAGGGCTAGGTGTGGTTGGTACCATTGAACGGGAGAAAACAGGTTTGCTGCTATTTCAAAGCTTCACAAAAGTATTTGCTACAAGCTTTTAAGTTTTATTATAATAGGCAATCCTAGTAATTAAAGAATTTCTTTTTATTAACTTGTAATGAAAATCCAATCAATGATCTTTTGAGGTTTTCGCATAGCTACTAATGAAAATATAACTGGCAGCGTAACATTTTCACAACACCTTCGCACTTTTCATTGCAAATCGTAAGAATATCTAGTAACTGCATTTTTGAATGAAGTATTCGTCGCCTTCTAAAGTAGTTATGACACACATATTCTATCCATATATATGAAAGTTAAGTGAATTTGAATATGGGCTTAAGATTTGCCATTTTTCAGTATGATTGCAATTTTTTTTTTTTTCAATTAAATGGGCATCGTGTCTTAATGCTTAGTGTGCTGGACAATTCATTTATTAAGTTTGTTAAGTAATTTAAATTTTTTTTGAAAGTAATTAAAATAATTTAGTTTAAGTTTAGTTACGTAGAAAGACATAGTTTAAGGATAATGCTTAGCTTAGAGCAACCGCAAGGGGTATAAAAGTTAGTATTGCATTATTTATAGAGTAAAGTTAGATAAGCTAGTTTTAAGCGTTTTTGTTCAGCTAAATGTTACGTATTTAAATAATAAAAATTAAGTTACGTATTTAAAAAAAAATAAAAAAATACATTGGCGTATTAAGGGGGATGTTGGAAGTTCGAATCCCAGAAAACCCAAACAAATTTTTCCACGTTCCCATCGAATGAGACACGACAAAAGTCCGAGAGTAATGAAGGTCATAAGGAAGTTTCTAAAAACGTCTCTTTTTAATTTCAATAAAATGGTTACTTTAATGCAAAGAAAGGAAATACTCGTGCCCCTTTAAATTCAAACTTTCTGTCATGCAAATTGATCTGTATTTTAATAAATCATACTCAACTAAATGTTTGCGACATTTTTTGTTGCTTGTTGTGAGATCGGCTTAAAGTTTTTAATATGTTACGAACAAAGAATATATCTAAATATATATGTCGTAAATTGTTTTAAATACGAGTATAAGAACTATGTTAAATAAAAAATATATATATTAAAAGCTCAAATACGAATAAAACAACTTTTTACGACTACTATATGGATATTTACCAAGGGAAAAAATACTATTTTATAAAATTCCACTAGTCGTTATTATTTTGGAAAACTGAAGTGAGAGAAAAGCGATTATATTGGCAATCGATTTTTTATTCAGCTGAATATACATATACATATGTATTTCTCAATAAAATATACACATATATAAATTTACGGAACATTGAAAGAAAGACGAGCGAATCGGACAATCTATTGAATACAGAAGAAGGAGTCAAATTTGAATATAATTTGTTTTAACATTTCGAAGAAATCTTGTCTCGTCGAAATTAGTTATTTTTATAATTTTTTTCTTTTCCTGCCCATTCTGATTTTTTTGTCCATTCTGATTGTCTTAAATTTATTTTGCCTTCAAGACTCAAAAAAAATGTGTATATGAACGTACCCGTACATTTGACTACACGAATCTCTCCACTCGAGAGTTGCTTGTCACTGACACTTGTCAAATGTAATGTAGGCAGGCAGTAGTCGATTTTAATAGCGAGTTGATTTGAAGAAGCTAATTTTCGTTTTGATTAAATTAACATGGGGGACTATAAAATTTCGGAGAAGGCTTACGCCAAAATGATATTCCACGCCGCAAAATATCCTCATTGCGCCATCAATGGAATTCTGCTTGCCGAAAAGAGCACAGCCAGTCGCACTGAAACTATTCACATTCTGGACGCTATTCCTCTTTTTCATCAGTGTCTATACGTGACACCAATGGTTGAAATAGCTCTTGCTCAGGTAAAGAGGAAATAAATATTTTCATCAATTATAAACTTACATTTGTGCATGTTCAAGATTGAAGCAATGGCTGACAGCGAAGGTCTGATCCTAGCTGGCTACTATGGTGCATCAGACAACTACTATGACGTATCAATCGAAAAGGCTCCTGCTGCAAAAATCGCCGATAAAATACAAGAAAACTTCAAGAATGCATGTTTTGCCGTAATTGATAATAAGTTTGTGTGCCATGCAGCAGAGAAACCTGCAATCAAAGTATTTTCTTGTGCGGAAGGGCGTTGGAACAAGGCATCGTTCACTTTAGTGCATTCACAGAACACCTTAGAAGCTGTGTCGGCGCTTTTAAAACGTGGTGCTATGAAAGATATAGTAGACTTCGATAATCATTTAGATAACCCAGAGAATGATTGGACAAATCAGTTCTTGAACAGAGATCTTCAACAAATTATGGCGATGTACTAAATATGTTTTAACTGTGTTAGGTGACTGGTATTAAGGTGTTATAAAAAGTTAAAACGAAGACTAATAAAATTGGGTCAAAGGGACCACAGCTCTTAATCTTGTTTATGAGTCGATGCAACCACAATGTAGTGGTCAAATCTTTCATCATGCAGAAAGAAGTTAGAACTCGTGTGGATAAATAGTAAAAGATGCCTATGGCTAAATATTGTATTAGCATGTATTTTTTAGATTTGGTCCTAAAAAAATAGCAAAAAAATGTTTATATACGGACGTGCAGACATGGCTCCATCGAATCGGCTATTAAAATTAGTACAGAACAGGGAAATAGCAATTCTACCTGTGCAGTGATTTATCATTAAAAGACAGGTGTACTAGAAGAAAGTAGCCTACTTCTGGGCTGTCAACATAATTATTGTAGGCCATGTCTCTGACTTCATCTCCTTACATTACGAGGAGCCATAGGTACGAGGCGTTGGATTTGATTCTAGCATTAATATGGAAGAAGTTTCTTCAACAAAAAATGGCAATGAACAAATCAGTTTCTTTAATTCCACAATCTTCAGAAACCTTACCCTTAAGATAACAATTGTTTTTCTGATTTTAATATTTTAACTGTCCTCTATATTTTTACGCAATAGTATACGCAGAGACGATACACGCTATTTATTGATTTATAATTTAATATAAACATTTGTTTTTTTTAATTAAATTACGTGTTCACTTAGACCCAGATTCGGCACTGCTGATCCCAACTGGTTGATGCCAAAGCCATACCATTTGGTGTCATAGCTATGCATGTTATTCGGTTCTCGTGACCCGCTAACATACCTAAATACAAAAAAAAAAATATTATTTAAGTAAAACCACACAATCTACGGACTCACCATTGTGAACAACTTTCATAGTATCCCAGGCATGGATGTTACTGTCCACAGAGCCACAAATCAAATACCTTCCACTGTATGACAACGCTGGAAAGTAGCAGTGTTAGTTGAAATAATAATACCTCTACATAGAGACAAGACATTACCGCATGAGGTAAATCCAGTGTTTTTATTCGGTGGCTCAAAATGCCCAATTTGTTGATCAGATCGTATATCATACAAACGCGCGGTTTGATCTTCTGACCCAGTAGCAAAAGCATAACCACTATTGTGATACTACCTTACAATAAAAAAAAATGTGTCAACTGTTCGAAACATACACACTTTAGTACTCACGCAAACAGAATTAACGTCCATTTCGTGCCCGAAGAACATTTGCTTATGTTTTTCCTCCCGAACATCCCACAGCTTTGCAGTTTTGTCTACGGAACCTGTTAGGTACGTATTCATGTCAGGAGAGAGAGATATGGATGCAATATCACCAGCGTGCCCGTTAAAGTCCATTGTTTTTACGCCTTTTTCGAGATCCCAGTGACATCTACAGAATTAAAGATTAGAGCAATTCAAATCACTTCTAAGCCTTATACATTTTCATGTCTCCAGAGCCAGTGATTAGCTTATTGTCATCAAGAAATCGACATGAGCTCAAAAATCCTTCATAGCCCAATAGCTCCCTCGTCATCTTAGCAACTCCAGATGCATCACGATTATTTACATCGTACACTGTGCACTGATTATCCATTCCTCCGCAAGCAACAAAATTTCCGGACGGCGAAAATGCCACTGTCATAACCCACGCCGATCGAAGTGGTATTACCTAAAACCAATTGCTGACACCTAAGTCCTGTGTATAAGTACTCTATACCATTCATACTGACTTGAACTTTATTTCCAGTCCATGTATCCCATATAATAAGCTTTCCGTCCAGTGATCCAGTGACACAGTGTCTAGAATCACCTGCAAAATGTACCGAGTTTACTTTATTTATGTGTCCCTTCAGAGTCTTTTTCGATTGCAGTCTAATTTTTGGTATATCTGCCATGTCGGAACACTTTTCTGCAAGTGTACAGTCGGCTTGGGCCTTTTGCGCATCCTTCAAGTATTTTTTATTTTTTCTTAATTGTTCTAGTTACAAATTTCGTTGAAATAAAATTCAAACCTTAAATTTTGCTATCATGTCATTAATTTCTTGCTTAAGTGCCGCTGTTTCAGGATCGTCTTTTGGCATTTTGTGTTAATTTTATAATTCCTTCTGATTGCACGATTTAAATTTTTCGCCAGCCGACAGTTTTCCGCAACTGCTTCAGAGGAATAAAATGAACTAAATTGTGCTCATTTAGAATTCACCGACGCAAGCCAACCAGGTAAATTACAAAGCTTCGTATAATGTAATTAACTAACTGGATTAAACAATTACAGCGACCCATCCGCACTATGATGGGGAAGAACGGTTCTATTTAGGACCGCGGGTTGTTATGAATAACAGAAGTAGCAAATGTTTTAGGGTTATGGTGAGTTAAACAAAAGACAGTCATTGTTCCAGTATCCACCAGGAAACCTTTTTTAACTGAGAGCTTTACTAATGACCAGAAATTTTATGCATTAACTTTGTCAACAAATTTCTAATTAACATAGGGTAAAATCTAATTCAAAAACTGTATACTATTACACGTATGTAGGTATCTGTTTGAAATCAATGAATGAATCAAGTTTACTATCGGAAATCAATATCGTCGATGAAGCAGAAAATTAAAATTTTTCTTTTCATACTGTTCGCTTCCCTTTCAATTCATACAAATAGTTTTGATTGCGATTGGAAAATCTTAAATATTTTTTTATTTCTGTGAAGTAAGGTTTGTCTATCTACAGAATGTTCACGAAATGTTACTCTTTTGCAATTTTTATCGGGGTTGTAATATGCGTAAACGATGTTTATGCCACCCTAGATCGATTTTGTGCTTTGGATTCATGTAGTGTTGCATCCGGTTTGTAAATCCCTTTAATTTATTGTGAGTTATTTTGTCTTATAACAGTTCAACATTGAAATCAAAATGTTTTGAAGTTAGTATAGTTACGTAATGTTTGTGTGAACTATTATGTTGTTACGAACAAAGTTTATTTTAACATTAAATAGAAAGAAAAAGACTGTAATTGTATTTTGTCTACCTTGAATTTAAATATTCTTATACTTATATGGCACTGAATTGCGAATTCGTGAAAAGTTAAATCTAAGATTATATATTCGGACAGTATGTATGAGAATAGAAAGTTACAGTTTTGAAGCAGCTAAGGAAATTGCTTACCTATGCTTCAGAAAAATTACGTCACTGCAAAGATAAAGTGAATAATCATTCTTGCAATCATTACCAGTCTTACCGTATGGTGCGGAAGCATAAGAAGTGCTTCTCGTTTTTGCTAATAAAGTGTGATGAGGTTAATTTAACGACGAATTATACGTCTTATATAGAGGAAGACCTCTGGTATAGGAATACATGAAAGATAATTAGGTGACGCAAGTAGTTAGAAAGGGACCTTAACCAAATCGGCGTGCTGGCATGAAGAGGTGGTCCACCGCGCGCAAGTCCTTTTCGAGCTATATGACATTTTGCTTAATAGTAGAAACACATTGACACAGCAACTTTGACAGCCGCCGGGCAAAAACAGCCAACGTGATGTGATACACATTAGCACAGCACACAGCGAAAATTGACATCTTAAAACTTACTTGTGTATTTGAAAAGCATAAAGTGAAATAAAAAAATTAAAATGATTGTGCCGTACGTCTTTATGCAAAAATTTTGCATTTATGTCCTACTCTCGAGTAGTTTACTCATAGCTTTACATAATCATTCGTTGCACTTCCTATAACAAAACAAATTCTTTTGTTTACATTCGAGGTGGCAAATATAAAATATTTTCAGGTTGGGAGGTCTGAAAAATGGCGTCACAAGGTTGGTTGCATTTGAACAGCAACAGCGAACTTAGAACTTAGGTCTAAAGTTGAAGTTGCTGTTGCTGTTGCTGTGCTAATGTCTTCTGTTCCATTGAAAAGCATTAGTTCTAAAATTTTCGCTGTGGCTGTCAAAGTTGCTGTTGCTTTTGCTGTGTCAATTTGTTTCTACTTTTAAGATTTCATCATTTGATTTGTTTGTTTTCATGATTGCTTGAGAAAGAATGGGATTGGGATCAGATTGCTACACCCTAGTTACTAGTTACATACACATGTACATATTTCTATTTTTGCAAACACAGCCGAATGCTTTAGAAAATCATCCGAAAAAAAGTAATAAAAATGTCTAAGCGTTTTTGGTCGCATCTAGCCTATTGCAATTATTCTCGTAGTTTTCATAGGGAGTTCTATTCACTATGGTGTTTCCGATGTTTTCTATGTGTATTTGCCATAATAGAAATCAACTTCTCACTGCCATCTATCAGATAATAGCTGAATCGAATCATTTGCCACTCAATTGCGAGTTAATTATCTCCTTTATTAAAAGCAGCTTTTGCAACTAGGAAACTGAGTCAACCTTTGACAATCCAATCAGTATCAGTGTAATTTTGATTTCTTTCATTTTAATCGAATTTAGGAGGCCGTTGTGTTTGCTTCGCGCTCTACAATTGTTGGTGCAAACTTGTGAGGCAAACATGCAACAGTGATGCTGTGTTAATCTAAAAAAAAACATTTTCATAAAAGTTATAAAAACAAATCAATATACGATGGGGTTAATGAATGTGTTGCAAATAACCGTACTGTGCATATTTATAGTTGCTACAAGTAAAGTTTCGCAATCCAAGGAAGTAAAAGATGGTAAGTGGAATAAACCAACGCAAGTTTCAAATTGTTTATAAAAGCAATCCAGAAATCTATTTTTGACTACCATCGGGTAAACAATATCAAAGGCTTGTAGATGATAGAGTCGCATACGAATGTTTTTGCTTGTAAACAATTTTTTTGGTTTTTTTTTTGTCATAAACCACAGTATTTTAAAAGCATGATCTCATTTTCATCCTTTTTACGTGTAGGGCTAATAAATTGATTTCAATTAAAAACGCTGTGCTTGAGTCTGCAATAAAATGTCATTCTAGCGTATGCCATACACATGGCAAATGAAATTGGAATCTCATTTAATTAAATTTTTTTCTTTATAGAAAACATCAAAGTGTTCACTGTTGCCACCGAAGAGAATGATGGGTATCGTCGTTTCATGCGGTCAGCCAAATTCTACGGCATCGAAGTAAGTTGATTTTTTTTATTTTAATCTACGCAATAGAATTATAGCGGAAAGAATATAACTTTAGTTCATTGGTAGCTTGCTCCTTATTTAATCATTTACATCCCCGTTAAACCAGTTTGTAGGCATTTATGGGATCTTTGACTTTTTCTCTTAAAAATACCAACAAAAACATCCCGAAATGTACATAAATATGGAAATTAGATTCTAGTTTCCTCTTTCACCAACACAAATTCCTACTAATTATATTCATCCCAACGCAGTGTATGGTCTTTGAACTAAATTTGGGATAATGCATTGCTCGCTCAGCCAGATGTTGCATACCATCTGGAAAATAAATGAACTCATTCGTATCCGGTCCACATACTTATGAGAGATTGTTTTTTTTTTTTTCACTTAAAACTTCAAAACGCCGACGACCGGCAACCATGCTTACGTGATCACAAGTTAATTTTGCTTTTCTTGATGTAAAAACAAAATAAAAATGTATTCTCTAAATGTGGATCTGAAATTTTTTTGTGGAATTGATAATGCTTTCAAGCATAGTTTGACCTACGCGAAGAGGGTAGATTAAATGAAATTCTTATCTGCAAGAATATAGTTCCTTATTCTTAATATGTAAAATTTCTAGAATTGTGGTACAGATATAATTTGAGCCATATAGATAAGAAATTATATATACATTCTTATATATGTATGTACAGTATAGGTAGCCGGAAATTTATTTTGAATTGAATTTTATAGGTGACACCGCTTGGCTTAGGCTTGGAATGGAAAGGTGGAAACATGGATGGACCTGGCGGTGGTTTCAAGATCAACCTTTTGCGTGAAGCTATAGCTCCTTTGAAGGATGAAAACAACACAATCATCATGTTTACAGACAGGTTAGATTTTAAAAATCAGAATAAACAAAACGAAACAAATAGTTAAATTCGCTAATACCAGTGATATCTATATTTTAAATAAAAAAAGTGTAATTAGGCGTTCTTTTCACAAGTACGATGTATGTACATATGTAAGTATGCAAGTGGTAGGTACTCAAGAGATTTTTCTGTACCAATTTTCGTTCAACAAGCTACAAGTGTTCCGCGAAATTATGAAGAAGCGTTCGAACTAAAGTACGAGTACTAGGCCACTGCGAGCAAATGTCACTTCCATGTTTTTTTTCTAAACAATAGCCTTCTTTGCATTTTCATTCTGATTTCCCTCCCTCCTCTAGTAGGAAACATCACGAACTTTTTGATCCTCAAAAGTAAGGAAACAGGGCTAAAATTATCTTTCGCTCCATATCTCAACTATGTACATATTTTCATCTTCCGGTTACGAGAAATAAACATTCAGAAAAAATTATCTCTAATTATTTTGTGCAGTCAATGTACATATTTCAGCGTTGCATACCACTGGCATATGGTAGCAAAATATTTTAAAATTAATCGATTTGTTGGGCGTTTTTTTTTTCAACTAAATGTTAATGTAATGTTAATGACTAGTGAATATGGAACGTCTTTGAATTAACTTTTTATGTTCTTTTTCAGTTATGATGTAATTTTCACATCTGATTTGAATGTTATTCTCAAAAAGTTCAAAGATTTAGATGCAAAAATTTTATTTTCGGCGGAGAAATTCTGCTGGCCTGACGAAACTCTTTCGAAAGAATACCCAGCTGTTTCGTTAAAAGCATCTCGTTTCCTGAACTCCGGCATGTTTATAGGTAAGTTTTGATGTTACGAATGCAAAAATAATTTTAACTGTATAATGAAACACGCATATGCCCATTTAGGAACTGCTCGAAATATTTACGAGCTGGTTAACCGGCCAATTGAAGACACCGACGATGACCAACTTTTCTACACTAAACAGTACTTGAATCCGACACTGAGAGAATACCTTGGGATGAAATTAGACGTTGAATCCAAGATTTTTCAAAATCTAAATGGAGCTAAAGACGATGTTAAATTGGATGTCAACGTAAACACGGGCGCTGGTATTTTACAGAATATAGATTTTTTAACAACTCCAAGTGTGGTCCATGGCAATGGACCTAGCAAAGTGGACTTGAATGCATTTGGCAATTATCTAGCAGGTACATTCAATGAAAAATGTGTAATTTGCGAAGAGGAAAGAATACCATTAGACGTATGTTTCATAAAAATATTGCTCAAACTTTTTTTTATTGAGTGTCTTTTTTTTTTAGGAAGAACGTCTTCCCATCATATCCTTAGCTATCATTGCATCAAAGCCTGTACCATTTTTCGAAGAGTTCTTGCAAAAAATTGAAAATATGTACTTTCCAAAGAAAAGAATCAACCTATTCATTTATAGTGGGGTAAACTGTAGCATTTCTTCTTTCTCTTGAAATATCTAATTACATTTAAAATTATTTATCTAGGTCGCATTTCATGATGATTTATCAAAATCGTTCTTTGTAAAACAAGAGAAAAAATATCTAACCGCAAAACTTGTGGTTTCAACCGATGAGCTTGATGAACGTATGGCAAGAAAACTCGCTGTGTAAGTGATTTTAAAAATGATATCTAGTTTTTTCTACGAATTACACGAATCTATTTTTAGAAAACAAGCTATTCAAAAAGAAAGCGACTATTTGTTCTCTGTTGATGCTGAGGCACATATAGATGATCCTGGCTTACTAAGAAATCTATTGACCTACAACAGGTACATATTTAAATAAAATAAGCAAAATATCATTAATTATTCGGACTATTTCCATTCAGGGCTTTTGTGGCTCCAGTTATAACCCGTGATAACGAGCTGTGGAGCAATTTTTGGGGAGCACTGTCAGATGATGGATACTATGCTAGATCGCATGATTATGTGGATATAGTAAAAGGAAATATAGTGTGAGTATACATATTGAAAAAAAACGTTATCTTAGACTTGATAATCTTATTAATGAACGCGTTTCATGTATGTCCAATGTTCTCGATTTTTCATCAAGTGTTCTACGACGCATTTAGTTAAGACGATTTATTTTTCTGTCTAATTAGGTTAATTTCACTGCTCAAAATATTTTGCAACCGAATTTGCTTTCTGTTCTTCATAAAATTGTGATGTATTTATGTTTCTGGCCATTCCCTTATACCTCTGTTCGTTCAGGATACAATTTGGCCAGAAAACCTTCATATGTCACGACTGTTTCTCCCTATTAACAGTGTCAATCCGTTTCCACATACAATTCCGTGCAACGGGTCGTCGGGACAAAACTTCTTATGTAAAGAAAGTTAACAAATCTCTCAACTTTCTATCCGGCTTTTTTTACATGAAGGATAATGTATAAAAGGTTAGGTATTTTGGCTTGGTCATATTAATCCTAATACAATGTAGATCCATTTTGTTTAGTTCGCCTTGTATACGATAATCCAATATACAATGTAAAAGCAAACAATCGTCATCTGTACAGTCTAGATGCCCTAGGTAAGAGTCCCAATACCACTGGAAAAGTAAATAGGCTTCTTAGATGATAATGAGAACCATGATTTTTCTTTTTTTAAAAAGGAATATATACTATTGATAATCGAAATTTAGATTGGTTGCACTTTTGTTTCCTTTTATAAAATAGCACAGAAATAAAAATTTCTAAAACACAATTAGATTACAAGCTCATTTCAATGCAAAAACATCACTAATCGAAAGCAATTGAGAAATCAGTTTTAAAACTGCGTCGATCTATTGAATACATATTGTCTGCTGTACATTCATAGACGCCTGCGTCCATTTGTGTGGCTGGATCAATTTCAATTTTCGACTTTACTCTGTCCTCGCCGATTCGCCATTCGTGTACCTATAATAAAAGTATAATTTTAATTTATTTTTAAAAACATCCAAATGGCACTACGCACGTGCATGTATAAATGTTGAAAAATCTCTGTTCCATCCTTGTACCAGGTTATATGTGGTCTGGGATTGCCTTTTGCCACGCAAAGAAAAGCGATTTTATGACCCAGGACATATTCATAATCGAAATGAGACGCTTGAAGGATTTTCGCACCCTTGAAATTATTTTGTTTATATTAGGTATTCTCTAAGCAGTTGTATTGAAATATTTATATGCTAAAATCGCAATTTGTGTAAAATTGGAAATACTTCTTACATTGTTATTGTTATAATACTGATCTGATTCAGGATCGCGATATTTTCCAGTAATAGGCAAACCAATTTGCACCTATGAATAAATGCAAACTAAATAAATCGAAACAGCAATAATGATACAGAATTGAACTAACTCTGGACTTGGTGCGCCCTCTTGTTCTTCCTCTCCTAGCTTCACTTAAATTATTTGAGAGAACTAGTATTCCAATAAAAATTGCAACTAATCTCAGATTCATTGTGTTTATATTGATATTCACTGCTGGCCACGATTTTTATTTCGAATTGCACAAAAAATATGTTTTCAACTTATTTCTATTTTGGGCTATGGTCTTAGCACCGAACTTTAGTAGAGCAACTGCGCGACTTTCTATTCGGACCAAACTCCGACAAATTCGAAATGACAATGTTTTAATCCAAATGCAAAAGAAATCTTTGTATATGCCTGTTTGCGGTTATTTTATGATTAAATGGCAACCATCACCCCTTCCGGCTCAGTTTAATATTTTATTTGACCACCACCGCTATACGGTACATTACATATTGTTGTTTCACTAAAGAGCTCTTCGCGAATGATATTGTCTGAATTAAATAATTGAGCCAATTGTTAGCGTTTGTACTGCAAGCGGATTACCAGCAATAGAACAACGCCATGAACACACAAAGATAAAAATAAGGGTGGCAAATTTAATGAACCAAATTTATATATTACTATAATACAAAAGCATATGTATATAATATAATCGTGACTCTTAAGATCTAGATGGTTCCCGAAACGTCTCTGCAAAGAATTAAAAATTAATCATCACGTAATCAGTTCGAAATCCTCTTCGGTCAATGGCGTAGATATTGTCTGCTTGACATTCATAGTATCCTAAAATCACGTGTTGTGTTGATCATGTGCATTATAAATTTTGTATTTTTTTTCTCAATTTACTCACCTGCGTCCATTTGTGTTGTTGGGTCTATTTCCATTTTTGACTTAATAATGTCACTACCAACCATTGATTCATGAACCTTTGCGAAAAGTACAAGATATTGTTAATCTTATAATAGCACATTCGCATTATACAAATACCTGGAAAAATCGATGTTGATATAGTTCGGCGCCATCCTTAAACCATGTAATGGAAGGTCTTGGTTGTCCTAAATAAGAAATCGTTGGATGACAGGTAAGGGCTAACACTCACTTACTCACCCTGCGCCATACAAAAGAATGTAATTTTTCTACCAAGTGTATAGTCTAATTCGAAATGTGAAGATTTGATGATTTTTGCTCCCTTAAGTAAAAACATATTTTTTATTAAACTTTGTTAATTTTAAACATCTTACATTTTCATGATCATAATAATTAACCGCATCTTGCGTCCGATGCTGAATTAAGACTGGCTTTTTTCCTGTATAGTTTCGTCTTAAAATTCCCCTCCCACCATGTGTTCCTGTGAACATAACATCACAAAAATAATTGTAAAATAAAAAAAAAAACTACCTACTCTGGGCAGTTGTTATTGTTCCTAACATTCCAAGAACAGCTAAAAATACAAAACTGTATTTCATATTGAAAGCCACTGTTCACTTCTTTTAGTACCGAATTATTTTCAAACGTTAAAAATGTATGTATCCACCTCTAATAGGTAGCACTGCTCGATCAGCTCACATCTACTAAAAAGCTGTTACTAATTTCGCCCACACTCGAGATATGGTTTTCGATGTTGGTTGGACGTCGTTTTATGAGTTACTTTGTGTGTTGCTTGTTGATCAGTATTTTTTTTTTTTCGTACATATATGCTAGACTCAGGGGTCGTTTAGTGGGCTCGCATTTTGATTTAATTTGCACACCACAAATAAATTCAATTATCATTTAAAGAGATTTCTTAAGTAGGGGATTGAATTTGATTTAAAGTGGCGGAAAAAAAATGCAGCCTGATCGTGTATTACATATTGTAGAATATTCTGATATTATTGCAACGTAGGAGTAGTTCAGTATTTGTGACACATTCAATTATAAATTACAATTTAAAATCTACTTATCTGTCATTGTAGACAATGTCATTGACACTGACTTTGTGAAAAAATATTAAAAAAGTTATAAATTTGTATGCCACCACCGATGTTTAACATTTGTACATCAATACACATTGTCACAAAATAGTGACACGCAAAATTATTTAATAAATAAAAACCTGACTGCCAAAAGCACAATAATTAAAAAAAAATCCTGTTTCAGGCGCAAATCTCCTGTCTCCTATTTTTTCATTTGTATTTTTCTTAGCGTTCTATTTTTATTTAAAAAATACTATTCTTACATTTAATTACGAATGACTGCATTTAAGAAACATTTGTAATATGTGTACATGTATATTTGATGAAATATTTCAGTGGCATGTGGAATGTACCCTACATTTCCAGTTGTTATTTAATTAAAAAGTCGATTTTCAAGAAGCTAAACTTTGATCATAAATTTCTTGACGCTGATATGGCCATGTGTGAGAACCTGCGAAATATGGTAAATGAAAACAAAGCAAAATCAAACTTAAGAGAAAAATTTAAAAAAAAAATTTACTTTTCTTATACTTAGGGAGTATTTATGTACGTAATAAATGACAGAGACTACGCACATTTGGTTAATTGTGACAATTTTGACATTACTGTTGCTCGTCCCGACTTCTATACATTGTTTACGAATCAGAAAGATTGGGAACAGCGTTACATTCATCCGGAATATAAAGATCAACTTAAGCCAAATGTAACTTATCTCCAGCCATGCCCTGATGTGTATTGGTTCCGTATAGGTACAGAACGTTTTTGCCAGGATATGGTTGCAATTATGGAAAACTTTGGAAAATGGTCTGATGGTACTAATAAGGTTGGTATTGATAAAGAAAATGGTGTAAAATCTATTAAAAATATAATTTTCTTAAAGGACGTTCGCCTAGAAGGAGGATACGAAGCTGTGCCAACTCGTGATATTCATATGAAGCAAATAGGGTTGGACCCTCTGTGGCTGAAATTTCTCCAATTATATGTGCGTCCATTGCAAGAAGCTGTCTTTACTGGATATTACCACAATGTAGGCGTACTCAAATGTGTTTGAATTTTATATAATATAAAGATGTCATTTTAGCCACCACGTTCGTTCATGAACTTCGTTGTTCGTTATCGACCAGATGAGCAGCCTTCTTTAAGACCACACCATGATTCATCCACGTATACTATAAATATTGCTTTAAATCGTGCTGGCATCGATTATGAGGGCGGCGGATGTAAATTTTTACGATATAATTGCTCCGTCACTAACACTAAGTTGGGATGGATGCTTATGCATCCGGGACGTCTGACACATTTCCATGAGGGCCTTAAAGTGACCAATGGAACAAGATACATTATGATTTCGTTCGTTGATCCTTAAGTTTTATTTTATTTATATGACATAATACTCAGTGTCCTTTTCAAAGATATGTTTTTTTAGTTAACAAATTCAGAAATGTATATATGTATGTATGCTACTTATATATATTTTTAAATAAGACTTTTGTACTTCTTTAGTGATAAGCAATGAAATAAATGGAGGAAGAAAATTGTATTTGTAATAATTTTTCGTTTTTTTTTTATTTTTATTTACTCTTAATATCGTACAAGAAAGCTGCAATAGATGATATTTTAAGTGTAGTCAAATTACAAAAACAAGTTATGGAATGCAAAACTGCATGGACAATTTTAAACGCATACAACCCAAACCAGTATATAGCCTGCACGTTTGCAAATTTGAGCCACTGAGTCGGGTTAATATTCATCCTTATTCCTGTAATTCCAACCAACCTGCTCGTCTTGACATAGTCGATTTTAGCTGGATGGCAATCTTATTCCTGTGATCCAATAAGAAGATATAATTTGAAATGAAAATGAAGATTTGAAGCTTATGAAAATTTTACGGCAATCATTACTCATAACACGACTTACAGTATTTTCATTACAAAAAATACAAATACTTGGCGCAACAGACGTATATGGTCCAGGGCCTAGCTTCCCGCGACCATTCGTGTTATGCGTGTTATATTTTTCACACAAATGGAAAGGACCTACAGTTTAGAGCCATATCCGAAAAGCAAGTTGGAAGCTTTCTCTTGACAGTTATTACTCTCGGAAATTTGTCAGACATTCGCGAGAGGTGGGACCGTGAAAAAACTTTTTGGTGTTTCTTGGATGAGAACGTCGAACCTCTCGCTCAGCGATCCAACACACTAACCACTTGAGCCGCGGCGCCCAAGGTATTTTCACTAGCAAGCAGAATAGAGAAGTGCCCTTTTTACTGTTTTTTTGAAGGTAGAAGAGACACACTAATCCATGATCAAAGCAAAATATGAACAAGAATGCCAACAAAGCGCATTTGCAAATATGCTTTGCGTAAATAATTTCATTCATTTGTATATGCATGTGCCTTGTGCCCAGAGAATTGCATTCAAAATCCAGAAGTGCTCTTATCAATAGAACTACAAAGGTATTTAAGGCTTACATATAGTAACAGCTTTTTTGTTTTGTTTGTTTGTTTTCAAATGCTTGAAAACTTGCATTTCAATACAAAACAATGCCATTTCACCTTTTATTTGGCACGATAATGTATTATCAACGAATCTGGGAAAAATTTTCGTGTTGAGAATTAATCTAGAAACTTTTTTCTTTTAATGAAATACAGAAAGAGCACTTCTAGAAGTTTTTCTATCGTTCTAATCTTTTCAAACCAATTCATTAGTTCTCACTCTAAGTTACGGTGAATGCACCTTTTGTATTTACATTTTATGTAAATTCCTGTTCTTCCCAAACACTTACATAGATATGTATGTACGTATGTTCAAACAGAAATACTTGACGCAATCGACCGTATGTGGTCCGGAGCCTAGCTTCTCGCAACCAATCGTATTGTGCGTGTTCTATTTTTTCTCACAAAAGGAAGGGACCTACACTATTACAGTTTAGAGCCATACGAAAGCGAATTGAGAAACTTTCTTATAACAGTTATTACTCTTGGAAGTTTGGCAGACATTTGAGAGAGTTGGAACCGTGAAAAAACTTTTTTGTGTTCTGGGATTCAAACCTCGAACCCCCCGCTCAGTATTTCAACACACTAACCACGGAACTTGAAAGTACTGCTCAAGTACTTGAAGAACTGGTCAGGTCTTGGAAAGTACTGGTCAAGTACTTTGATACTTAAGTACACGATACTTGGTACTTGTGACGAAATACTTGAAAAATACTGATGCTTGTCTTTTTTCAAGTACCAGTACCAAATACTGAATTACAAATACACTCCCGGTACTGGTACTTGTACATGAAATTTTATAGGTCTGATGTTAATGGATAAAAAGGAGTTGGGCTACTTTTATAAATACTCCTATGTATGTACATGGTTAGAGGGATTAAAACGTCTCGTGAGTCTTAAGCGATTTTCGCACGGCTTTTTATTGGAGTTGTGGTTGTTGTTGTTCAAAAACTAGCTTATAATTAAAATTATAAGTTAGCTGGATAGCCAGAGCCTTTATTGGAGTTACTGCCTTACGTATTCATTATATACATACTCAGTGCTGACTGAGTATAATTGTACTGTCCATGTAGATAAGATCAGTTACCCTGCTTTGCCATGAAAATCGAATGTACATACATACTATGGACCTGCATGGAACAATGGCTTACATTATAAAATTATATCGCCCAAGTCTTTTTAGCCCTACGATAACAGCATTTACAATTCTCTAGGTAATGGTTAAACAGACTTTGCTGTTCACGTGACTATTAGAACAGATGTAAATGGTCGCGAGAACTACAGCATAAAATTTTCTACTACTTCTTCATAAGACTGCTGCACTCGATCTTGAAAAGATTCGGGTTCCAGGAGCTCGTCATTTAGGGAGACATCTGGATAATGCACTACTTCCTTGCAAGAATACCTGTCGGCGGAGTTGAACCCTTATTACGATCTGGAATGATACACCTACCCCCAAAGACTAGATTTGGACATAGTATCAAACGCACATTTGATAAGTTTTTTCACTTACATATGTACATATACATACATATGTACATACATATATGTATGTTAATATATATATATGTACATACGTACATATGTATGTTAATATATATATATGTACATACGTACATATGTACTTAGTTTTAAGTTAATATGTAGTTAGAAATGATATTTCTATGTGATTTACAAAAAAGGAAGTACACGCAACTTTGGCAAAGGTATTTATCCACGATTTATGTCATTCGGAGTGCATTTTATGACTGAACCAAAATATATTTCATTTACAAAGGCTATACCTAGTAATACAAGCAATTTTATCCAGACTGCGATAGTGAAAAGATTTTTATTATTTTTGCATTCAAACGGCGGTTTTATTACGACGCCCACAGATCACTTGTTTGCACTCAATTTTCTCATTTACTACTTAAGGAATCACAAATGTGAGTAACATGTGACATTTGGCTCATTAACTACTATTGAATGTATCAAAAGTGTATAACAATAGCTATTGTATTCCTAAAAAAATATAGGGAACGAGACTAATTTCGAATTGAAGCAAATGAATAACTTGGAGAAAGAAAACATTGTCGTACAATCTTGATCTTAAAAAAAAAAAAAAACATTTTAATTCCCCTTAGATATGATTGGCTACCAATTGGGTTTAAACTTTATCGTTAAGCGCAAGTAACTGGCCATAATAAACCGTCACTACTCTCGATAAAGACTTCTCTCTCACAATAAATATCCCTGACAAGCGAGTGCGATTAATTTGTGTTCTAATAGAGTACAAGGAAAACACCCCTATTCAAATGTGTACATTTATTGTGTTGGATTAACGAAACATGTGCTACGCCCAGCTGTTTTCTTCGGCGCTCTCATATTAGTGGTGGTCGAAATAGTAGTAATTATGAGAACGAACCTGATATGGAGAACTACGTTGAGAACATGAATAAAGAGCCTTTCTCACCCTAAACTGCTTTCATGCACTCTCTTCGCCGAAACGTTCAACCCATACATACAGACCAAATCACTTGTCAATTTGGTGACCTGAACTGCGCCTGGGCTGTTCCACCATATCTACTACGACAACAGCGATATTATTGCATACACGAGCGGTGGAAAGCACAGCTCAGCTTAGTATCGAGATACCAACCGATGTCGCCGCTGCCGCAAACGCGATTATTTTATTTTTTTATCATATTTTCTTTTTCCATTGTAACACACCAGTCCTTTAAGTAAATCTATTATAGTCGAAATCCAAATATATCCGTTAAATATAAACATAGTTTGGAAGTAATCAGAATGTTTGAAAAACAAAAAAAAAAAATTCAATGTGTTTATTCTATCTTTGTGTACGGAAGGATTGTGTATTTAATCGGTTATTAAAATATAGGCACAATTGAACAACCATTCACTTTCTACTTATAAAATAATCTAGGAGTTTTGTGCTAAGCTCCAAGAAATTATGATTATATGTACATATATATGTATATTTAATTGTGAAAAGGCGTAACGAATAACCTTGAAAACGTTGGATCCAGAGAGACTACTCATTGCGGATATCCTACTTCACCCACAACTTTTTTTCAGTAATATTCTCATTGGTACAGATACTATGTCGCCGACATTGTGGAGTCCTTCTGTCTCATCGAATTACTGTTTATTGTTGTTTTACCACTAGAATCTTTAATCAGAAAGAAAGTACAATTGTTTTTTCCGACTTATTGTAGATAAATTCGTGTAGTTAATATTGTACACAATTTTTGGGATACGAGTATATGTATCAAAACAGTGGAAGTAAAAATTTTCCTAGAAATCAGTGAAAATGTGAATTGTTAACCCCAAGAGTGAAATTGTATCTCCCCTTTTTGTTTTGATTATGATACAAGTACATACTTACAATAGAAATATATATGGAAATAAATATTTGTACGTGCATATGGTATACTTTATAATTTCTGCGGTTACATAGCTTATTATGTGCGAATAGTGATTTTATATGAATATATGTAAGCACATATGTAGATGTATTTTTTTTTATTGCTATGTTCATACATATATGCTTTATGGAAGCACAAAGCAAATGAAGATCTCGTTTGTAAATACAAGTAAAATAAAGTGGGTAATGCGACACAAAATATTAAAAGAATTTTCAAAACTGCTGCAATAAAATGCGCACTAAAGATAAAAGGTAAATTTTCTCAAATGTGCACATATTCATACATATGTATGTTGCTCCCAAAGAGCGAATTAGAAACTTTTTAAATAAAATTTTACAATCAACATGCACTGTGTATTTCTACTGAAGACAATGTTTACACATAAAATCAAAAAACTAACATAAAACATACATAAAGTTACTAGGTCTGAGTAAAACATAGAAATACATGTATTCTTTTGCAAAAATATTCTTTAAACAAATTGGCTTGAAAACTCGGAGAACGACACTATCCATTCGGATTCTTTGTTCAGTTTTGATAAAAAGACATTTTTATTTAAATATTCTCTTGCGTAGGGGTCATTAAGCTCTTTTTCGATATAAATCTCTCGTGTAAAAGCAAAAGTAAAAAAGATTGTTGTGGTCACAAAAAGTAGTGAGTAAATACATTCATAAGTAAATATCACAATATTTACTCTTATCGCACAGGAAGTAGGCGCTACACGTCATAGACACTTATTTTAAGTTGTATGAAATAAGTAAGAGCAATCAAAATGGCCTTAAATCTTTAGATATAAGGAAGAGGATGGAATGAGTTGTCCTATTTAACTTCTTGACCTATTTAAATTGAATAGGATTTTAGCACACTCATACATACGAGCATCCAAGGACATAAAATAAAAATCTTATCAAACTGAAAGTGTCAACTCTTTAGAAATAACGGGGTAGGATGTTTAACTCAAAACGAAAATAAACTCTTTTTGTATGAATATAACAGTACGTATGTAGTTAGAAGTAGCTCGAACACCATTATAATTATTTTATTTCGAACACTGTCTATTCATAAACATGTGCATATGTATGTATGTACATATATGTACGTATGTATATCATCATATGGCACGGGGTCACGTGGCGATGAGGTTATAGTTTACGGTATGTTAGACTTTCCCTTTAACAGCAATGCACAAAGGACACATTTGTTTTCCTAACTCTTGCATACATACACATGCAAAATAGGTGTATATGTATGTGCATGTTCAAATAAATATTCAATGTTCTAGCCTTATGGTTGATTTGGCTCTCATTAAGAACTAATTGTTCTTACTCTCATAATTGAAATATACCAGTAAAAATTATAGAATTTAATAAAGTTTATCTACTTTATTCAAAAATGTATTTGTGCGACTGTTGTTAGCACATAGATAGATAATTGTGATAAGCTGTCCCATTGACAAGCGCCACTTTCTATACTATACATACTTACATACGTAAGAAGTTCACTTTAACTTCACTTCACTTTACTTGTCCCTAATATCAGTTTATTAATACAAAATGACAATCTAGATTTTATTTAAAGGTGATCTAATCGACAATGAGTAATCTAATCGAATTTTGTTAACTTGAATGAAAGCAAAGATAATATTCCGATGACAAATTGTATTGTATTTTTCCCGATACATAATTTTGCTTATCTTTTTAACAAAAATTGTAAGCCAAGCGACATACTCCTTAAGGTCGTTTGTACAAACTGTTACCTTCTCAATATATTTTATATGTACATATATATTTTAATACATTTTATATCTTTATTAAGTTCTCATTCATATATGTACATAGGTAAATTTTTTATTTTTCGACTCGGGACAACGACCCATTGAAGAATTATCAATGTTATGTTGTTTTAACCTTTGTTTAAAAAAAAAATATAGATCTAGATTTCTAGATGGTGGAACTATATATCAAAAATTTAAGAGGGTTTTTAGAAACAATGATAATTTAACACCTGCCATTATAATTTTAACATAAACTTATTATGTTGCCGCTCTTTTCTTCGTTTAGTTATTTTAATAAGCCAGCTCCCATCAGAAGGAAATGATTCAAATAAAACACTGATCATTCAATAAGTGCTTTTAGAGATTACCTCTGTTTATTTACCACATTAATACAACGGTCACTATACATATCTACATACTTTGAATCGTAATCTATCTGAAGAAGATTGACTTCCAAGAAAAATATTATTTTTTGTATTCGATTTGCTATTTCATTAAATAAGGAAGAATTCAAGGAATAGACCGACGTTCCAATCAGTTATCAATTATCATACACTCCCTACGTGTATGATAAATCAAAATTTTATAATTAATTGAAATACATGTGCCCAACAACAAAAGATATACAATTTGAATCGTAATCTGTAGAAAAATGACTGCTAAGGAAATTAACTTATACTAATATTAACTCTATGGAGCTCTTGTTCAACATTATCAGTTCATTTTGTCACACATGAGTGACATCCGCCTGTAAATAATTAAATGATATATCAATCTGGCGTTAATTAGAGATCAATGAACAACTCCGTGCCACTATCTTGTCTTTCTTTGAAATCTTGTCCATATATGCACATATGTACATATATATGTGTATATGTGTACATAAATATTTTTATTTATGCTTTATAAAAAATGTATTTTTATATTAATGTATTCAACATGTACTTCTAGGTTAATCGAACATATTATCCCAAACTCTATTGTGATGCATTGTAGTTAAATTTTACTTAACATATGTTGGATGTTAATTTTGAAGAGCATATCATCAAATTACCAAACACTAGCACAAAGACAAAATGGCGGTAGCGAAGTCCTTCAAAATGTACCTGACTATTTTCATAGCCACAACATGTTTTTATATGGTACTGTATCAGTATCATATGTCCAAAGGTAGTTCTGTGCTGCCATCAGAGGAAATAAAGGTAATGTAAATAATAACGAAAAGGAAATATTATATCCTAGATAAAATATAAAAAAAAAAACTAAAGCTCACATCATATGCGGTTAGTTACAGGCAGTTTAAGTGTTTTACTTTGATATGAACTTGATTTATTGCACCATTCACTCCGTTATATAATCTGAATGCGAGGTAGTAATTCAAATAGAATGATGGGTCACTTAGTATTTTTAAGAAAAAGCGCTTGACCAAATACAATGTGTACCAATGTTTTTATTATACAATTTTTACAGGCTTCTAAGACACGAGCCAAAAACAGATCACTCCAAAAATACAGCGTTAATGTTGGATCAACTTTATCGGTTAAAAGTACACAAAGTTCGGTAGTAACCCTTGTGACCAACAACAGTTACTACATTATAAAAAGTAGTACACCTAGCGCTACACCAACAACTACTACAACCACCTCCATCACCTCAATCACATCCACCAATGCCCATACAGTCAAAAACAAAACAGCTGAAAAAATGCCCGTAAATAAACAAAATCGTCTTAAAAGAAAATAAATAAATATTTCTATCTGAAATGCATGATATGCTATTCGCAATTTCAATTTGATGTATTTTTTTATATTGTACTTTGAGTAACACCTGCTTTTGCTGCTGCTTCTCTACAGAATTGAAATTAACCTTAAATTCGAATTGCATGTATAAAGTTCGTACTTTTAAGTTGCATGATTTTGCACTTATTCACTTAAGCCTAATAGTTTAAATTATGTAAGGATATCCTTACGTACTTTTTTTTCCACATCAACACGTTCATTAACTATGTAAATTTATTTCCAGCCGCCATTGTATATTATAACACCAACATACAGGCGACCTGAACAACTTGCGGAACTAACAAGGCTGGGATACACTCTAAAACACGTCGCCAACTTGTTATGGCTAGTCATCGAAGATGCCAACAAAACATCAGACCTAGTTACAAAGACTTTAAACCGTATAGGTATTCCATATGAGTATTTAATCGGTAAGTGGATCACAAGCTATTTTGACCCAAAATAAATGATTTTTTTTTTAACTCTGCTTCCCTTACAGCTCCAATGCCAGAAGAATATAAGAAGACAAAAAAGGCGAAACCACGAGGAGTTTCGAATAGAAATCGGGGCTTGGAGTGGTTGAGAGAAAATGCAACCGAGGGAGTATTTTATTTCGCTGACGATGATAACACTTACGACATTTCAATTTTCGAGCAGGTGAGAAGTAAACGAGTCAGCAATAGAACATTGAATTGTAAATATTTATGACCCAGAAGCTATACGAATACATATGTATATCGAGCTGATATCTAGGTACGAGATAATGCATCTTAGGTTTGGATCCACGCAGTAAAGGTTTATTTATTATGGGAAGCAAATTTCTTCTCTAAAATTAAATGAAGAGAAAAAAGTCTTTATTCGGAATCTATAATTCTCATACGTAAAGTAAATCGCAATGTACGAGTATTGAAAGTATTTGCAGTTATTAGTTAACAAACTCCAAATTAAGTAGATTGCATTTTTTTCTAGAACAATGCGCTTTTATTGCTTTCGCACTATTCTGCTGACACACTAAAATGAAGCAGTTTTTCATATTTTGCAAAAATATTAACCCTGATATTTTATTTTTCTCACTTGTGACACATGTTTCACAAAATAAAGCAAATGCTTGTAAAAATATTTGATGAATTATCATTGACACCATTCCGGAAGAAACCACTGTACACGCATATTTGTTCATTCAGGTAGGTACCTCTATGAATTTCCTGGTAACTTATATTTTCTGCTAAATCTTCAATTCACAACAGGAATAATGTGTAGCACAAGTATAATTCTTTTAATTTATTTATTTAATTATTTCATCTACGGAGTTGAACTTTTACAGATTTCTAACAATTTTTATACATACTTAAGATTTTAATTACAATAATTCATATTGAAACAAACATATAATTGTAGTCAACTATGTTGCTAACTAGATTATATAAACGCGTGGATCTAGCGATAGGTTCATTTAATCGATAATTGAAACTATGAGTATATGTTTGTAGAAACTGACGTTCCCTTAAGCTTCTTGTTAGAGCATAAATATGGAGCAATTCCAATATCTCTGTACATTTGACTTTGTAAGCTAAAACTTACTTTTAATATACATTTACGAATTCTGATTAAGTGGTGCTAGGGATAGAACTAAATATTATGAGCAATACGATCAAACAATAATTGCAAAGTAATGTTTGTTTTTATTAGAAATTGAATTAGGCTTATCTATTCAATAACTAGGATACAAGAAATTTGATTTTTGGAAAAAAAAACTTTCACAATTTCTTAAAAGTTTCCAATGAGTTTTCTTTATTTTTTCTGTGCAAATTTAAACAAAATTGGTTTTATTTATAACGATTTTAACATAAAATAAAACTTCAGGTATAACAAAAAAAATGTTTATGCTTTTGTGAAAATTCTCACTATTACACATTTATTCAAACATTGGTGCAGGTCATTATTGTTTATAGAATATCGCTCAAATTTAACACTCATTAATTTTGTACACAGATGCGATACACAAAGAAAGTGTCTATGTGGCCAGTTGGTTTGGTTACGAAATTGGGAGTGAGCAGTCCGATCGTTCGTGATGGCAAAATAGAAGGTTTCTATGATGGGTGGATAGGAGGACGAAAATATCCAGTTGATATGGCAGGATTTGCTGTCGGTGTGAGATTTTTATTAGAAAGACCTACTGCAAAAATGCCCTTTAAGCCTGGTTACGAAGAGGACGGGTTTCTTAAGAGCTTAGCGCCTTTGAACAACACTGATATAGAACTCATGGCATCTGCCTGCACGGAGGTAATTCATTAATATAATTATATATCATTTATACAGCTGCTGAAATGCATTCTCATTTAAGATTTTAACTTGGCACACGCAAACCAAAAAAAATTCACCGGCGCAGAGTTTAAACATGACAAAGTATCACAATACAAATCTAGTTAGGTTAGACACACATTTAATTCGCACATAAAACTTGCAAAACGCACCCATGGTTGATGATAAGCATATAGTGTAGTGCTTCTCAAAATTTAGTATGCGTATCCTCGTGGGTGCATGCAAGGGTTTCTTTGGATAAGTGGAGAATTGTTTGCCTTATTGAGTAGTTGATATATATAGTATATTCTGTAGCCCAAGAATATATTATTCGATTGTTTGATAAGTATCAGTATTATAAATATAACCACCAAACTTTTTTCACTGAAAGGGACAGACGGTAAAGCAATTGCTCTTGAGTGGGATATGTTTGAGAAGCACTGCTATGAGTATTTTTTAATTAGTTTTTTTTAAATAAATTAAATTAATATTTCCATAAAAGAAAACAAAGAAATTTTCAAATGAAAAAACCGAATAAAAAACAATCTTTTTAAATACTTGTGGTACTTAAGGAATAACTCTGTATATTATTGTAAAATTAACTAGCACTATAGTTCATAAGTAATGTAAATTAGATAGGAATCATAAATTATAAATTTTCAAAGTATTAATTGAAAGAGAAATCTACTAAAATAACATAAAACAAAAATTAATTTTACAATATTTTGCTAACTAAAATAAAATAAATATAAGAAAAACAATCTTAAAAAAGGTATTATTTATTTGTTAGACATTCATATTTTCCGTTAACTGGGTGTTTCATTGAAATATAATTATTATAGCGCATGACGTTTTATTTTATTGTAGTTTTACACAGCTTTAAACATTATTTCCATTTGGTTGGAGCAATACGAGTGTGTCAGGACTTATTGAGCACTATTTCCCGGAAAACGAAACTATTAGGATAACTATTGGAGGCATCAATTGTCAAAGCTTCTATTGGCATAATAAGACATGAAATTATGTACACCGCTGAAACGATCTGTTTTTCGTTTGATAAAGTCAGCAAGTCCATTTGCAACTGCGTGTGCGTGCTTCTTCAAGTGATGAGTAGGCTTAGATGTGCTCGATGGAAATAAAGGAGGAGTAGTGGGTGGTTGGTATACAGTTCTTGATGGTAATGGAAAAATAAGTATTACCTTAAAAATTATTTTTACAAACGTAATTGCTCGGAAACTAATGAAATTTCTCCTTCCAACCCTCCTCTTTTGAAACCAATACAGCAATTTTACTAACTATTGAAAGTGTCGCAAATATTAGGTAGCAAATAACTAGGAAATCGACACCTAAAGATATATACATATGTACATATGTCTATTTAGAAGAATTCTAATACGTTATCCTTAGTAGTAAAATCAGTTAGTTACTATGGATTCACCTTTTGTAATTTCTTTGTTTCTTACCTTCAGCAATCATACATTACGATATAATTTCGGAGACAAAAGCATCAAATTTTTATGAATGAACTCTACTTTTGATTCTTTAGACAGATGTTTCCTTTAAACTCTAAACAATAGATTTCAACAAAAAGGTGAAGTCACAACCATTAATTATTTAGCTCTTCAGTTTCAGTAATCATAATTATGATTGATTTTCCAATTACAAAGTCTCTAGTGTTTTGGTGCGATTAAAGCTCACGTGTATAAAACATTATATAATTTAATAAAAAAATAGATAAATAAATGACCTGATTTTGATATATGTACTTTATCTTTATGTAATATAATTAATTAAACTAATTTGTTTTATTATCTTTATAATAATAGACATTGTACATGTGCATGTCATAGCAATAAGACATATTCGTTGAAGTCAGTGGTTTCTGTAAAACTAATTCCAATTTTAAATAAAATAAACCTTCTCATCCAGGTAAAAGGTATTAAAAATATTAGAGCTTTCCTCAAACAGAGAGTTGGTAGTTTCTCAACTAAGTTTTTCTTGTATACCCAGCAGTACTAGAATTTGAATTTAGAAAATCATCTTGCAACAAAATAGTTTTCAATACCAAACTGATTCCAAAGAAAATGTATATATTCGCCTATTTAGTGCACAAGAACGATTCGCTGATATTGTATTTACAGATATGTACGTACATATGTACATATGTACATACGTTCTTATAAAACGAACCAAATTTGTTTGAAAAGAAAACATTCAATACTTTTTTTGTTATTAATTTAGCTTTGATCAAAATTTAAAACTGTGCTTCATTTACCCGAATTTATTCAATATCTTAAAATTTTATCAGAAAATCTAGGAATGCTTTGTTTGCTGTGCGAGTACAAAGTGCATTACTATTTATGGGTTTTTTCCACACCCATAAATAGTAATTAGAATTAAATTTTTTAGTTCGTATTACTAAAAAGGTAACGCAAGACGGAAGGTTGAACATGAAAGTGAATGTTTGCCTCCTCCCACTTGGTGTGAATCAAACGCTGAAGTGGCGTATTAACCGATTCTTCCTTCATATCATTAGGAGCAGGTCCAGGTATGCTAGAAGAACTTTCTGATGCCTGTCTTTCAAGAGATACAGAACTAGACTCGTTCGATCCTCTATTATCAATCGTCATTGAAATTTGGCGACCAGAGCAACTGTAATAAACCAAATCGAAACGACTTTCTGCATGGTAATTTCTCAACAAATCTTGACTGCTATTGAAAATAACTCCAAAATGGCCAACACAACTGGTAATCCATATTGGAAGACGCGGAGTTTTTAAACGTGAACCAGGCTGGCGAACTGATGTCTAAGGAAGTCTTATAGATACATATATGAACCTATATGTAAAAAAAAAATTATGTTTTTCATACCTGACTGCTATCATTTTCCCACAGAAGCAACCCAATCGTACAGCGACCTAATATCCCATATTGTGGAATCGCCTTAAATATTAATATAATCTACAAAAACTTTGAACAAGTGGAAATAATAACTGTATTACGTAATTATTCTCATCGCCGACATGAATCACGCCATTATGAATGTAAGGTGTTGCTCTTCCGGTCAGTAGCAGTGTTACTATGTTTAACGAGCCTTCTTCTACATTTCCTGCTAATGAGGTTAATGGCGTGCCCCTGTTGTCAAGATCAGATCGAAGTCTGTAGACAAATTAAATACATTTAGCAAAAATATATACAAAAAGAAACATGCTTACTTTCCAAGAGACCGTGTAAGGACGGCGCTATAAAGGAAAAGTAAAGTGCCCGGAGCACCTTCACCTGTAAACTAATAAAATACGAACATCATTAGTACTAAGTTGGTATTTGGTTCTTTTAGACCAGGGAAAAATCAAAATCTTTTAATTAACTACTTACAAATTTTAGATTTCTTCTTAAGAATGCTTCCAAAGCCCCATTCGGTTCCAGCTGAAATAAGTATAACTACAAATGGAAAAAGAAGTAACCATTTGACTCATTAGCTTCATATATTTTACACAACCTTTTCAGTAATAGTGTCTTGAAAGTAAGTGACACTATGGGGTATAAATGACTCTTCTCCTGGTAGGACTATCGTTGTTTTCCCCATATCGGATATCTGATTTAAAATCTCTGTCATTGATGTAATTAACACGTTAATTTGATCCTCCTCACTGGGACGCAATAAACTTAACAAACAGTCTAATTAAACTATTGGCCAAAAAATCACTAAAATACTTTACTTACTTTGCTACGGAGGTACTTCCTGTGCTCCGAAATGAACGTTGAAAAAGCAAGTTTTTTAATATAAATCCTTGAAGGACGGATAATAACCCTCGAGTTGCATTACGTGCTGACATCAATCCATATGCGTGATCTTCCTTTGCTGGGGCAAAAGTAAATGCTGTCTGGGCCCATTCGCATCTTAAAGGTACAGCGGCTGTCCCGAAAATCAACTGACGCAACTCCTAGATAATATTTGCATAGTTTTATTTAATTTTAATAACTAGAATTGACTGTTTACTGACAATTGCCAATTCAGGTGTTATAGGTTTACCACCCTGAGCTACAAAACTTTCACCCATATTCACAAAATCTCAATTGATTTAACTCTAGAGAAGTCAACTACGACATGCACTTTCAGCGACTAACGTTCTTCTGAGGCATTTGAATTCTTGTAGGGCGTATGGAAATCCTTTTTGGCACCTACGAATTTTCGTGATTTCATTTTCACACGTTTAATATTAGACACATATCGTGTAACCTCCACCCACTTGATGTGCAAATGGTTTTCATATGAATTTCAATAAGTTGATACCGTCTACTGAAGTAACAGACGTATTTTGTGTAGTTAGGTAATTTACGGCTAAAATGCTGGAGAAGCAGTTAAAAGCATTGAATGGATTTCGTGCATGGTAATAAATTTCGGTAAAGAGAACGGTTGATTGAACAAGTGGAGTTATAGTTTATAAAATAGAACTGTCACCCAATTATGTGTTAAGAGTTCTTCATTTTCTATTTAAAAACATTCGTGAGAGCGCTTGAAGTTGGAAAAATTCAAGGTTATTAAATAAAATATTTTCACGTGAATTTTGAAATAGAAATTGGTACTGGTAATATACAATGCGTGATTCAATATATTACTACTTTTGTGGGATGTAAAAATGTATGTTTTGATTTTTTGGAATGTGTATTCAAATCCCAAATCCCAAATTAAAATACTTTACACATTCGTGTTGTGTTTATTCTGTTTGCACGAATAGGTGGAACCTGCAATTTAATGTACTATCCGCAAGATGCAATTGCAAAGCTTTCTTTTTGGAGTTTCGGATATTCTAAAACTTTGCAATTTATTGGCAGTGTTTAAAGGTTGTAATGATTGAATGTGCTGATGATTTTAGAGGTGGCGATAAGTGCTGAGGACCTAGTGGTTCTTCGTTAAATGCAACCAAACCGACGAAATAAAACAAGATTTAAAGGCGTATCTAGTTTTGCAAAAAGTTTAAGAAAAACGATTTTCAAAAAGAGGGTATTTCAAACAGTTTTCACTAAATTTTAATTCCGATTTCCAATTGAACGGCATAGAGAAGAAGGTAATTCGCGACTCGCTGCAATAATACATACCATCGCAAATAGGTACCTATTTCTGCATACTTTCATATTTTCGTATAGAACATATATTCGTGTCTATAAGAAGTAAATGAAATCCTGAGTATAAAGCTTTGAAGGTAAGTAGAATATTACTGAATGTAATTTTTTTTGTTCACGGTTTACAATTTCTCTCAACCAATGTCAACTGTTTGTGACACGCATACGTTTCGCTTAATTCATTCATTGAACTCAATTGGTTATTCGCATGAATGCTTACTAGAGTTGCATAAAGAATAAGTAAGTATTGCATCAATTCACAGCTCGAAACTAAAGCCCTTAAAGCACATGGAATAGTTGTACGATAACCTCCGTTGTTCTATTAACTTATATTTTTTCTAAAATAAAAACAGGTATTTATTATAATTTCAGAAATTGGTTGGTTGGTTGATTTGGCCATTAGATGCAGCAGCAAGTACCTTATTGTACCTTATATACATTGTACACAAAGCTAAAATTTGAGAATTCTTTCAATAAAGATCCGCTGTAGGATGCTAAAATTAAATTTGGCAACTAAAGTACGCAGTGAATTATATTAATACTTAGTAAAATCTACTTAATTTATTTAACGAAAAAAGATGTGTTCGGTAGTGCATCAAAAGTTAGTCAGAATTTGACTCTTAATAGACCTGTTAATGCGAAAATAGAAAATAGAACAACATTCACCTCTAATGATAATACCAAAGCGATAACACCAAAAACAGGGATCTTCCTCTTGTTTTTCGTAATAAATTATTGATTTTATTTGCCTTCTAGCGGGTACCCGGCGTGCGTTGCTGGGCAGTTGTTAAAATTCAGTTGTTGGCAAACTACTGGACCAATTTTGACTAAACTTCACAGAAACACTCGGGCCACGGGGCAATATCGAAGATACATAGCCTTAAAATTTTAGCTCAATCGGTTCGGTGGTTTCAGAGTCTATAGCATACATACAAACATAGGTAGATAGGTACATTGAGTTTTATATACATATATAGATGGAGATAAGCGGCTTTTTTCAGTCTACCAGCTTTTCAGCTTGAACACTTGCTAAAACATGCTAAACGTCATGTCGGGAGTTTTTTCAACTTGTCTCACTCAAAATGCAGTTGTGGGCAAACTGCAGAACCGATTTTGACCAAACTTCACAGAAACACTCTCAGAATATTACCGACGATTGTCTAAAAATTTGAGCCTTATCGGTTCGGTGGTTTCGGAGTCCACAGAAAACATACAAACATAGGTATGTATGTATGTACATATGTAGGTACATTGAGTTTCATATATGTATATAGATATAGATATACAGTGCAGTCTCGATTTTTTCAACACCGATTTTTGCAACACTCGATACTTGCAACCCATGGACAATGGACTTACCTATTTTCGATTCTTGCACCAAATCGACAAAAAAAGGTTCTCGATTTTCGCAACTTTGAAATTGTAAGACACAAAATGCATACCTAAATACATACATATATGTGTGTACGCTTTACTATGCAATGTTACAGCAAGAGAGAACAGTTGATGACATCATAAATCGTCTAGATTTTTTGTACTAAATGTGAATTTGGTATTTGCAGTGGTATTTCTTTTAGCGCAACGGTATATGGACATAAATATTTTTTTATTTACCTGTATCTGAGTTTCACATATGTACCTATGTAAATGAATTTGTTTTTTTTATAAAATATGAATGCAGGTATAATTTTTTAATAAAAATGAAATTCTTAAATGTACTGTACATGTATATTTTATTTATACATCAAAGAGTATATTGCGTAAGCTTATTTAAAGTGTTTCAAATTTCTGTTCGATTATCGCAACTTTTCAATTTTTGTCGTTTTCATTAGTTGCAAAAATCGAAATTGCACTGTAGATAAGAAAACAAAATAAAACAAGTTTAATTTTTCAATCTAAGAAAACAAAATAAAACAAGTTTAATTTTTCAATCACATACTATATTTATTTATTTTTGGAACACATTTTTACCAAATTATTCTTTGTGCCTCAGTGTAGTTTGACCATCGAATTTCCTTTTTGAAGAAAATCATAAGTGTTAAAGCATTTACTATCACATTATACATAAACTCATATAAAATGTGACTTCTCTGGTAAGTTTTATAGTTTAGTCTTACAATCATGAATGGCACTAAGAAATAGCGAATTTCTAAAAGTTTTTGTCCACATAATGCCGTAAAACTTGCAATCCAAAACATTATTTGAAAACCACTTGACAAATGCGCTGTAGACATTTGAATAAATTGTAAACCAAATACGTACAACGGCACAACGCAATATTTAAACCAATTATATTTGCCGTAGAATCGGTTCCAAACGTAGAATGTGTAATGACGATTGTCAGCCAAAAGATAAGAGTGTTCGAGGGTGTTTAAAGCAGCAATTATGGCAAATACGAGCGAACTAACCGCATACATTTTCCAAGACTTTATTACGGTAATAAAGTTTTCGTTTACCTTCCCCAATAGCAATGGTGCTCCAAACACGAGCGTAAAAAGGGCAAAGTAAAACATCTGAAATCGATAACGGAAAAATGTTATAAAGAAAAAACGACTGGCATTAATATTTTTGCTTAACCTGAGGAATATGCAAAGTAGCTTCATGGGCGCTCTTATCCCCAACAACAATGGAACCATTTGCAATCACAAATGACACAAAAACGACTACGACTATAATGTATCCATAGAAATGCTTCAGACTGTTGACGACACTTTGCAGAATTATCCCCCACGAGCAAGCAATATCGTACAGAGTCTAGAAATACATATATATATATATTTAATACTAATGAATAACAAGTACCAATGTTCACACTTTGCCTTTATACTGAAAAGGGTTACAGTCGACTTATTTTTAATTCCTTTGCGATATGCGTACATATCAATTAACTCATCTAAAAAGCATGTGCCAAACAACAGCACAACCCACACTATATTTGTTTGCCTTACAAGTACACCAAAAGCCGCTAAAAATAATCTTTACAAAAAGTGATCTGATAAAAATTAAATATTCCTTACCAAATACTGCCGCCGTATTGTGCGAGTTACTATCCCAAAAGTAGTACATGCAGAGGAAGAACGTCATTGACAAAATGTCTGTGTAATACAAATGACTGAAGAAGTACATCGGTGGCAGGATGGAAATTGTAATTGATTCCATGCCCAGCGTAAGGATGCCCAATTGGGGCCTTTTCCGCTCTCTTATTTTGAAAATAAGATAAACATTAATAGCTGACGCAAGCAATGATACTAAGCGCAGGCCGTAGACATTACACAAATTGAATAGCATTACGATGCATGATACGATGTATAATCCAGGAAATGTAGTGATTTTTGGATCCCACTGTCATATAAAAAAAGCAAACAGGAATATGCACAGTGTATTCAGAATCTACGAATCGCCTACCTCGTGGAATCGTTTATTGCAGTAGTGCAGCCCCTGCCTTAAATGGAACTCTTCATCAATAACAGACTTGGTGGTGTCATAAACTTTATTGAAGATTGGAAACGACACTCCAATAAATATACATGGGAGTATGAATTTTATGAACTTAGAGGTCATAATTATTAACTTCTTAACAATTGAAAGAGAAACATAGAACTTATGCCGAGCACAACAGCTTTATGCTTTTAAAAGTCCATTTATTTGAAACATCTAAAAATATTGGCCAAACATTAGTTATTCGCTTATAACTACATCCATTCGTTATACTTAAATGACGGACGTTATAGATTTTTAAAAAAAAATTTCAGAAACCTAGTAAGTAAACAACAATCTTCACTGATTTACTCCTGCAGACGTCAAAATTATATTATGATTGACAGTTTGACAACTAGACCAAAAAGCAGGTATGGCATTGAGCTTCTATGGAATTCCTTACCGAGCAAATAGCAATCATTTAGCTTTCGCAGCGACCTAGAATGCATATTTAAATCAAAAATAGTAATAGAGTATTCTTCTTTATTCATTCGGTGGAAGAAATCAAGGGACCAGAAGACGATAATAATTATTCGAAATGGAATGAATTTTTCATTGAATGCATGTTTAAAGTTATTTTCATCATTTATTTACCATAACTTTTCAGCCAAAATAATCCATTGGCGAAGCAAGCAATATTATTGCAATTATTCATACACCCAACTGAAATTGTAACAAATAAAGTACACACCTGTATTTGCAGGAAAATATAGAAACGAAACGACGTGTAGATAAAACAGACACACCCCGGATCCCATATGCACTGTGTTAACTACAATAGTATCATGTATGTGTCATATACTTACAAGGTTTTATCTATAAAAACAAATCTCGTTTAAAAAAAAAAAAAAAATCACTAAATATAAATTTATTTAAATAACAATGTACTAACACTATTTTCTCGATTTATTTTGTTTATTCTTTTTATTTTCAATATTTACTCTTGATGTGCTCGTCATTATTTGTTTTTAAGAATCATCGGTGCTGATCGATCATTCGTCTTAGTATGCCGAAGCTTAACTGTCGCAAACTGTGAGGCTCTGTAATTTAAAAATTAAATAATTACAAGACCTATACATTAGTTTACGATTAAATACAGATTATTTGTTTGCCTAGTTTAAGAATGACTAACATAAACAACAAGTATTTAATGTGGCAAACCTTATCGACAAATCTCTATTGGAGAAGAAAGCTTATATCTATTTGCAGGGAGGTACTTTACAGTTTAAGTTGTAAATTCTTAGTGTTAGGAGGAAGGATCTTTCAAGCTCTAAGACTGGTTCAGAAATTTATATAAATGTTGCTAAACCGTCCTCCCTTTCTAGAAAATAAAAGATCACAAGAGAATACTCCATTTTTAGTATTTTCATTTTGTTTTCAAACCATTGGAGGTATATTGCTACTCCATGTAATCCTGGATCTTAGCATGTTTAAGGCATAAAATATAAAACATAAAAAAAACAAACAGTATGTATAACTGTTATGTACATATGTACGTACATACATATGTATCTATGTATATAAAATATTTATATTATTACATGAAAAAAAAATAACAAAAAAGAACGTAATAGAAAATAAGCATCTAACGGTAATATCAATATACAATATACATACTATACACAATACTATGATGGATGTACATAATGGGAAAAGGTAAATTATTTTAACATTTTTGAATTCTGACCGGAATGGTCTTCAGATTGTTGATCTTGATGATCCCAAAAGTCGTACCATGGGCCATATGTCTTAGCAAAGCTCTTGGCCTTGTCAGCGTTCAGATTCGTATTATTATCTTTGTTTTTTTTTAAATTCTTCTCTAATGTAAGGTTGCTGGATTTCATAAGCCTGGTGCGGGGCAAAATTGTCGCCGTTTGAGCCATCGTATTTGAATCCACAATAAATGGCTCTTCGCTTCTTTTATCCTCGTCATTATTGTTATTGTTGTTGAGTATATTTGCTTTGTTGCTATTATTACCAGTTGACGTCTTTGGCACCGATCGGAATGTCTGGAACTCCATTTGCTCATGATATGAATTTACTTGTCTTCGATTCTTTTCATCTTTACGAACAAGGTGATCATTAATAACTATGCAATCATATGGATCAGAGCTTGTTGATTTAATTTCGACATCGGACTCTTCGTCTTCACTGGTGTAATATTGCTTAAGAATATCTTGCCGCTTTACGGTTTTCATAATCACACCGCCTTCTTGTGCTGAAATATCATCGAAAAAATTATTAACATCGCTCATTTTCAATGTGCCATTATCGTCATCATCGTTGTCATCGTCTTCACTATCTGAAGAGGGCTGTTCACGTTTGTTGACTATCTTTTGTGATTTAGGGGTTATCTGCTGCGCTATTTGCTGTTTGTTATTACTCGTTTTGTTATTTACTTTTTTCATCACCTTCCCATTACTAATATTTGTGCTTGGATGAATTTTCTGTTGCTGGTGATTTCCTCTATTTGTGGCCTGTTGAGAATTTTCTCTATATTCATTGCTTTGACCATGCTTCAAACTATTCATTCGTTCGGCATCAGACGGGTTTTCAATGTTTATTTCAATGGTCTTCATAATTTTCATTCTTGACTTTGGCACGTGTTTATCCTGATAATTTTGATGTGCTTGCTGATGTTGCTGTTGGTGTTGTTGAAGATGATGATATTTTGTTGGAACTTCATCGTTGAGTGGTGCTATACCGTATATGTTTTCCTCGTCAAAGTTTTCCATAGTAGAGGAACTTTCCTTTCGTTGTTTAGTCTCATTTGAAGATGTTGAATGGCGTGAACTACTTTTTGCTGGTATCGCTGACGATCTAGGTGACTTATCTGTTCTTTCTGATGTTTTGTCATTGATTTGTGTTTCGGGCAATTGAACAAGATCTCTATGACGCCATAGTGACATCCCAGCAAGTATTTCGTCGGTTTTTCCAAACCTCCAAAAAGATTTGGTACGTTTGATTCCTCCGCCATGAAGAATCTCATCATCGCTTGCAATAATATTTTCGAAACTGGCCGATGCTTTCATAGGTTTTCTCCTTATTGTTGATACTTTTTGACTGTTATCGGGACTACTTCTAAAGTTTCTACTTAAAGTCCAGGAGTTAACTTCTCGGGATGACTGATAACTAGCATCAGTTCTACGTCTGATTTATGTGGCAAACATATAGTATGGGTGGGAAGTTCACGTGGATACAAAATGAAGAATGTGGTATGTGCGACGGAAACATAAAATAAATAGAAGTAACGAACAAAACCATGTATTAAAAAAGTAAACATTGCAAAATGAAGTGTGAACGGAAATAAAATGGAATTGTGTTGCATTTAAATTCGATTAAAACAATATTATTTACAAATCATTATTCATAAAAGCGGGGTTTTCAAAAAATTATACTTATTCTAATAGTATGTCTTTCAATCATAGGTACATTAACACCTAACAAACGAGCAACCCACAATATAGCAAAAAGTACGTTTGTTTATTTTCTATTATATTTCGTTTAAGCTTTAGTTTTTATTGATATTGATCAAATGTTAATGAGCTTTTTTATATTCTTCTGTGTGCATATTTCAATGATTATTCTGGTAAAATGAGCATTTTATCTAACAAAACAAATATCTAACAAAGTAAAAACTCAACTACCCATTCAAACAAAACAATTCCAATCATATTCCGCGAATAAAAGCTTACAATTTCAATTCAAAAATCAAACGATATTGAAATGAAATAACTGCTCATACTTACCTTATGGGTACTCTATTCGAATGTTCCTCATCAGAATAATCAACCTCTGGCTGTGGCGGGGGTTCATTTGCAAAGCCACTATCATTGCTACTGTGCAATGATGTCTTGGCAGTTCCCTCTCGCAGATGTTTCCGGTTGTTATGCATCATTGGCTAAAGTGTAGAATGCCCCAGATTGAAAACACATGTTCGCTATAAATCGGTAAGTGAATAATTACTTGCGTGGGTGGAGGGCCATTTTGATTCTTATGCTTTCTTCTTTCTATTATAGGTGGCCCATTGGGCAAGCAAAAACTCTGCGATACATTCAACATACGACTGGAATTACTAGCAGATGGCACTGGTGCTGGTAATGTCGGTGGTGGGCCAGGTTTAGGATTACCTCCTGATGCACCTCGGTACTTAGAAAAAGAAAAATACGTATAACAAAATATATACATAACCCCAAATAACATATACATATACAGCAATGTACAATACATACTTTTTTCTGGTTTCTGAACATGATAGTGTCACCAAACATTCTAGTCGGCGACGATTCCTCTGTACTATTGTTCCTTCTTCTGTAAGTAGAGTCCCCACCTGTATCCCCGGCTGTATCCACTTGATTGGATAAATACTCCTGATAAGTACGCATACCATTTCGATCAAACTGTACATTCTCGTAATTACTATCGCGATCTCGGTCAGCCTTCTTTTCATTGGTCTCAGCGTTTGTATAAGCAATTGGAAACCAACCAAACATTTGAGTTCGTAAATTTTCTCCGAACTGCCAACCTTTGGCCTTGTTACCAACCAAAGCAATCCTATCACCCTCAGCGAATGGCAGTTGATTCTCCCCAGATGGCATATATGCGTATAACGCTTTAACGACAGGTCGCTGATCCCAGTTTTCATTACCTGAATTTGAAACCAAAATAATTTTACTTACAAAGAGAAGTAAAAAGAAATCGTACTTGATGCTGAAGCTGTAAGATTAAAGTCTGATTTCGCACGCGGCAGGGAATTCTGCGAGTAATTGTTTTCGTTTAGCGTTCGCATGTCACCGTAAGGAGCGTCTACACTTCTGGCTTTTTTCAGCATTGATGATCCAGAATGATTTTCATCTTCCTTTATTTTTTCCTTTCAATAAATTTTAAGCACGTGAAAAAAAACTAACTCAGTATAAATTACCATCCTTTTCAAAAAGTTGTTTTCATACACTGTTGGAATGACTTCTCTAGAAGCAGCAACTTCCTGCCAGTTATCCAAATTATTTTCGATTACAGTTTTTCCGTGTGCATAGTAAGACATCCAATGTTTAGCAATAGAACATTGTCTTTCCAGCACGAATCCATAACGGCGACGTTCTTGTGTCATTGCCTGGCATTATAAATTATAAGATTTTAACAATTTCTAAATTGAAGTGGTGAAAGATATTGTAAGTACCAACAAACTTAATATCTATGCTTTCACAAAAGTGTATTCTTAGTTTCATGCTTAATAATAGTCTAAAGCGCTTAGAATCGCCTCGTCTTTGTACCATAGAGCCTAAAAGCCCAGGTCGAATTTTATTAAGTTATAAAGTTCTGTTGACACTTACACGTTTTAGTCCTTCAACTCTTTAAATTCAGTAAATCTAATGAAACCTATATTATTTTGAAAACTTACATTTTTATAACTTTGTTCACAAAAGTTATCTAGCTTCTTTTTTTGATCGTCCAAAAGTTGAAGACTCTATTTAAATATAACTTTCACAATATTTTTGTACACAAATTTTGAATCAAAAAACTTACCTTAATTTCTTTTTCTGTGTTCTCAGGACTGTTCTTTTTCTTACGTTGCTTTTTCATTGTGGATATAGCCTTTTGATAACTTTCCATTCTAACTTTATGATTCTGTAAGAATTTCTTTTGCTCATGTTGAACAACTTTTGTGTCCTTTTCTAAATTGGTTTCCAATGGCACAAGAAGATCAACATAAAATGCTTTTAACTATTTTCATAAATAAAAAAAAATTGTACAGCATTGAGAACAGATACATATGTAGATGTACGAGTAAAAGATAACTTACAATATTCATCTGTTGGTCTTGAATTTCCTTATATACACTAACAACATTCATCAATGCAGAACCTTAAGAATCAAATTATAGATTTATAAAAAAAAAATGGATAAATAAATATGTTCTTACCAATATCTCCAGTACCACTTTGTTGGGCATTCATAGCAATCTTAGCCAACGCTTCATTGAACAAACGTGAAGCAGAAGCAGAACCTAAGGAAATAAAATAGGTTAAATTATTTGCTTTATGCAAATGGATATTTATATTCAACAGCATTTACTAGTTACAAAAATTAAAGTGGAAGTATTGGAACAGATTTGAATGTGTAGCTTACCATGTAAAGCCTTTAAGTACGTTTTGCCTGTGGTTATTAACTGTCGAGCTCCGGGATTGAATTTCTCTAGAATGTTCTGAAAAAATGCATACTAATTTCTTAAAAATTGCTTTGTTATAATACTCAAATTAAGAAATACTACATTTTCAAATAAAAACATTAATTAACTTTGCTAACAAAGAGCATCAAAAATTGGATCTCTTAATTGTCTTTAGCTCTTTGATGAAATCAGAATTCTCTTTTTTCCCCAAATTTAGCATATAACAAGGAATTTGTTTTACTAACTTTAGAGCTAGAATCTAGGTTAAATATTTGCTATTTCTTTTAAAATACAATGATATTATGCTGCCGCTTAGAAGCATTTACCTCAATTTTAAAGACATTGATTTATAATTTATTTTTAAAACATTTATTCTAAAAATATTCTTAAAATGTTGCATTTTTTCTGTAAGTAGCTTCGATATATCATAATTTTTCTGCACGACCACCAGTCGGCCAAAATACAGAAAAACGAAAATCGATTGTGATCAGAGGCTTGCCTTTATAATATTACACGTCTGAGTTAAGTCAGACATAAGCTATCAGGCGGTATAGTATGTACATATGTATGTACTAGGTTTTTGCAAAAGAATTATGTAATGGTTCTCTTGAAGTATTTTCAAAAATTGATTATTTCGTGTGTATAACTTACATAGACAATTTTATAAAGGTGATATCTATAAACCAAGATACGACCATATCGTTCATGTTATCATATTATTTTAAGAGGAAGTAAACACTCCTTACTCTTAATAACACACATCCACTTTGTTTAGAAAAAATGTAGCTTTTCTCTAATTATGTACATATGTACATGCATGTGTACGCATTCGTTCAACAGACTTTAATACTATTAAAAATAAAAGAAAGAAAGCATGCCAAGCAGACAGCTTCATAAACTCTACTCTAATTCTTCATGTTCATTTATATTCTACAATGTACATACATACATATGCACATGTCTGTTTACTTACTGACACAGGTATTTAAAGTGATACTACTCCATAAGTATCAATAGAAACGTTAAGTAGAACTGACCACCCTCAATGTAAAAAGAAACCATTGAAAACCTACCTACCAACAATATAATATATGCAAAGAATCAAGGGAATGCTAAACCGAAACTTTTATGGTTTCCTTGTTATTCTTTTAAATTTTCAGTTACCGGTGCTTGAAAATGATGAACATTGAATAGAAACCCTAGATGCCACCACATAATATGTACATACATATGTGTGCAAAATGTATGATAAGGAACAATGCTTGCAATAGGCCAACTATTTACACATATAGTTAATTAAATAACCTACATACGAGCTGATCTTCAGCTCAACCTACATCTGATACTTTGAATGCGACATGAAAAGACAGTACAGAAAGTGTTTTGTCGGTCTGCTTAGCAATGGTGTGGTATACAATATGGAATTAATATGTTCATTTAGCTGTGCACATTTTTGGTGAAATAGGAAAATAATAATTTGAAAATCCCGTTCAATGGAAAGGTTTCACAGTGCAATGCACAAAGTGAATGTCAGCCGGGGGGAAAGTAAAATTATTTCGATTTAGTCCATTAGACATACATATATGTATGTACTATGTCATCTTTACTGTAATATTAATGTTTTATCCTTCCTCTTTCCTTATTTGAACTGAGCTAATGCTAAGAAAATTGCAACTTTCATCAAATGCCAATCAAAACATGATTTGCTAATATGGGCAGTTATTATCACATTCCCATGTCTTGTTAAATATAAATATATATATCAACAAGTTGACAATAAAAACGTTCAAGATCGAGTTTTTGAAAATTACCAATATAATAAATTATCACACAAATAAGAGTATTAATTTGAGTATATGTGTGCACCTTGTAGACTCCATCAACTAGTTTTGTGATTTCCTCAGCTTCCATTTTGGATGTCACTTTTATTGGAACGTATTGGAACAAGATATAGACAAATTCCTGTGTGCCTTGTCGGAATTTGGATTTTGATAATTGGGCGAAACAAACCAGTTATCGATGAGTATCGTTGACCCTTCGACTGAAAGAATCCGATGTATTTAATTGCTGATCTTGTTTTGTTATCATTTGAACATATTTGCGTTTGTAGATAACGAAAGGATGATATCTGAAAGGAAATATAAAAGCAATTGTTAAAAAATTATCTTTGGCGCTAAAAATTAGACAACTGATGGAAAGGTACATGTGTTCTCCATTAGCAGTAATTTAAGGGATGCAAAGCTAGGGAAGCATTTTACTTTTGCAAACTAACCTAATATTTTTGATAGTTATCGCTATTGACAAAATTGATTCAGTTGGCAAAACAACTTTATAGAAAAAAATATATACATAGTTGCATAACTATTGATTTTAAGAATGCTTTAAAAACAAGTTTCGGAGACTATACTATCTATTCGCATACGTTTCCATATTTGTTTCAATTTGTAGCTTGCCTCCACGTTTTCTACCAACAAAGCCAATTAAAAATTCCTATCCAAGTGCGAACGTGGCTCTAAACAGTCCCAAGAAAACATTCTGTGGAGAGTATTCAACCACATAACCGCCATTCGTGAAGGAGCATTGGACATTCGGATAGATTTCAATAAATATCTATTTTTTCTCTTTTTTTTCTCCAATTAATGCAAATATATTCGCAATATGATTGCAGAGACCGCAAGCAACTCAACGATGTTAAATTATTACGTCGATGTGGATGTAATGTGTTCGTGCTTGATGAATCTAGCTCTAAAGTTGGTGCTGTACATAACTTCTGACAAACCGTAGACAACAGCGACAACAAGTGAGAGCATTATGCGGAATAAAGTGACTAGGCGGATTCTTTTAATGAATTTTCTTATGACTGGGATTAGAGGAAATTTTCCTTGATTAAATTCATGTGCACATACATATGTGACTGTTGACCTTGGTCTCAATGTAATATTTTGGACAAGGCTAGCTTATAATCCCGGTTATGCATTTAATTGTATGTTTTCCTTAGATCTTTGACATATTTTTTCAATAACTATTAAATTTCACTTTGAATAAAAAAAATATCACCAAAAAGCATACATGCATATGTATAATGATAAATTGGCGTGGCTGATAGCATAAGGCCAAAAAATGTATTTCATTTATGTATTTGGAGAAAGGCAACTACATTATGAACTATTCATGACTAACCACAACGCAAAATTCACAGATTTATAAGATCTGTTTATATAGATTTTTTAACCTGGACTCGCGGTGATTTTCCTTACTTTATGAAGTGATTCGAATTTTGCCTTAAGATTTATAAATCAAAGTGTCTTTGCTGGCTAATAAAGCCGCTATGAAGAAAATTATATTTCATACCATCTCCAAAGAGCAGAATTCAAACAGTTTCTGTTGGAAAATTCCAAAACGTTCAAAACAACGTTCAAAAACACTTAATAGTTCTTAGAAAATATCTTCCGAAAATAATTTGTATAAAAACGTTAAGTGCTCAACAATAGGCAGGTGACAGCTTCTCCTTTAAGACCACAGCTTCCTCTCTAAAAATACTAAAAAGTAAATTATCTTTTTCCACCAATTGCACCATCAATCCTATGAAACCATATACATATGTATGTCTGTATATATCTACATAAATAGATTCATTCTCAATATTCCAAAGATCAATACAACTATTTTATAAAGATTTACGAAACAAAATCGCTTGTTATTAAACTTTTCATCCCAGAATTCACGTCGACCTTAATCAGGCGACGCAAATACATATAAGCGAATTAGTTCGCTATCTGAAAAAGTTTTTCCAAAAAATAGCGTTAAAACGACTTCAAACAGTAGTGTATCTGTCAAGGCAAAGTAAATAACTTACTTTTTACAATTGCACGGACACCTTACATGTTTATATAGTTGCATTTACATTCTATAGACAAGAATTTCTTAGAATTTGAGAGAGGGTTGCCAAAGGGAATACTAATAAACTAATTCTCTGTTATTTTACATCACGATCAGAATATTTGCGCATCAGCAAGTAAACGAATTTATTACCAATACAAGTTTTACACCTGGTTCAAGCTCCACCTCCTTTCCTCTAACTCTCTTCTCATATTATTTGTCATCTACTAATACCGCTTCCAAGGTTAACGCGGTATATCTCAACGATCATATTTTCACACACAATCGAAACTTCATCTCTACGAGGTCGCGCACAAGTGTGATATGAGAATGCGTTGCTTGGCTGAAGCATTCTTATACTTAATTGTACTCGTATAGCGAATTCAAATGGAAAGCTGTCTATAGTAAATGTTATTATTATGTTTTTTATAAGCTTAAGCCGTTGGTGGTTTTCTAATTCCAGCAATATTTCTATTCGCTTCAATCGCTATTGAGTACCATGTGCCGAACTACAGCAACAAATCGATAACTTATAATTACAAATATTTGTCGACTTATAGTTTATTCACTTGAAATTGTGGTGATGCTGCAGAAATTAGCATTAGGTTAAGTCGATAAATTTTGTTCAGTGCGATTTGATTATGGTTTTAAATAAAAGAGGACAATCTTGATCACTCATACATATGTATGTACTTGAAATGTTCAGCGATTGTTTTTCTCAATTAAAAAAGAAGGCTATCTAAAAAAAGAAAGAAAACATGATAAAATTATGGGCACAAAAGTGTTTGGTATAATGCACTACTATCAACTATTTATATACTTTCACATTTTCTCAGCACTAACCAGATCTTTTCCTCTTCACTCATTTCCTGAAACGTACATCTTAAAATACATATTTCCGTTTATTGTCGCACTAGTATACGTAAATTAATAAATTTGCCACAGGTAAAGGTGAAAAGCCGTTAAACTTGTTACCCACGATAAATCATTGGAGAAAATTACCGCAGTAACAAGCACATATCTCAAGAGCAGGACGAAAATAAACTGTTTTGGTTTTTAATTTAAGCTTTGCTTATTACATCATACTGCATAATTATTATTCTATTGAAGAATTCGATAAGATGTACTTGGAAGTTTGTCTGTTAAATGAACAGAAAAAAATAAGAAGAAAAAAACTGCAACCAGGAATATTTCTAAAATAATTATAAATTCTTAAACATGACGTAACTTATAACACTTTATTAAACTCTGTATTATTTAATGAAGCTGAGAACAGCAATAGCATTTTAAAATGTTGAAGTCATCGTTATTCCCATAAACGCCCGACTCTACAGCAAAACCAGCGCTAATAGAGCTGAAGACAAAGTAATTTTATTTCCAAGATTTCAAAGAATTTGACCCTGAGCACAACACAACAATTGCTGTCATAGTTGTGTATTCAATTACGAGTAGACGTTGCTATAAATCAGTTGTACTTGTAGCGCAGTAACTATTTGCCGATACTTCATTGTTTTGGTTTTGATATAAACATGGCTAACATTATGATGAATTCATTTTTAAATATCTTTTCTTATAATTCAAATTAATTATTTTACCCTACGTTTACCCACAACTTTTATGGAACTGCATATACATACCTTACTATTCCTTTTCTTCTAATGTCGGCAAAGTCAAACATTTCAACACTTTTATATGTACGTTGCACGTAAAATATCTATCTGGAATTTAATTCACTTTCTATCAAGATCTTATTATCTACATTATACTGAGGGAAAAAAAGCTTGTGGCAGCATTTCAAAGAATAAAACAGGTATTACGACTTGATCTCGTTAAGGTTCCTTTTAACCCATTTCTGTTTAGAGTTTCGATTGCAGTATAGTGCGAGAAAGCCAAACTTTAATATTTTTTATACTTTTCGTTGGCGTCAAATGGTGATAAATGCTGACGAAAGTGAAATATGTACATATGTACATCATTTTATCGGTACACGTTAATCTAAGAAGCGCAACAGCAGGTACCTCATTTAAACTGAACTAAATGTGAAGCACAATTAGAAGAGGTATTTTTTTGTAGACATATCAAAGATTAGTTGGCCTGTACTATTAAAAAAAAAATCTGCTCAGATTCACTTTCACTATTATGTTTTGAAATTGTGTTCATCCATAATTAAAGCTTAAATAAATTCTAGTAATTTTTCTGCTTGAGATAAGCCACATATTTTCTTTTAGAATTCTTTAAAGTTAATTTTGTTAAAATTCAAATCGAAAGCTAAACATTTAATCAAAATACATTGTTTTACCGTATCATGTAAAAGAAAAAATTTAGTTTTTACCTTGACCTACAGAAAATTCTTCAAGGCGCGTTATTGCAAAGGTTCCATCCAAACACTTTGTTTTAAATAACGGATGATTTATAATTCACATAAGATACGATATTCGAACGAAAACAAAGAGCAAAACTAAATTATGCGCACTTACCCTATATACTTGGTTCCATATAATATCAAATAAATATCTGTGATAATAAAGTCAGTGGTTTTTCTACCTTTTAATTGCTGCAAAAAAAGAACTCTTTGGAACAGTGAATTTAAGGCTGCACCATTTGGTTCTCATTAGTCCTAACAGTTTACACTCATTTGTGTTGTTTTGTGTTTCTTTTTCATTCACTTAACTAAACTACTGTTCATTTGCAACTCAGATTTAAAAATTAGACAAAATCGTTAAAATTACGTTTTTTTGAAAATCCAATAAAATCCGAAACTTATTTCGATCTCATTGCACTCATGCATATGCATCTACAAACTGGCCTAAACAATAAACTTCAATACAATCTATAATTTTTTTTTTAAATAGTCTCTTAAGCGGCATATACACAGGTCAAAAACTCAACCAGCATGTAAGAGTGTATTAGTGAAAATGAGACACGCATACACGTTGTGTCTGCTTGAAGCAAAATCAAAATGTTTGGATGTTTGTTCAATCGGGTAGACAGCATTGATATAGTGTACAACGCACTCTCACATGCTGGATGAGTTTTTTAACATCTTTAAACACTACTGTTAACGTTGAAGTTAGAATGAAAATTCTGGATTCGCCGCGGATTTTGGCTCTTATGAATTCAAGAATTAAGTTTGAAAAACATTTTTTTAAAGCTTGACAATTTTTTGGAATTTTTCTTAAAAGAGCTAAATTTGTAGTTTTAGAACAGAATATAGTACATGTGTACATACAAATGTATAAGTATACCCTTTCAGGTACATACCATAGAAATAAAAACTTACAAAATGAAAATAAGTTTAATTTGGAAGAGTCATAGAAATCAATCATATAGTAATATATTCTGTTCATTTGAGTAGCAATATTCAGGTCCACTGAAAAGCATGCACTTTCAACATTTTATTGGAGTAGTGCATTAGTGCCGATCATACAAATCATATTATTGAGATAAATCAAACCTATATATACATAGGTAGATACATATTGCATTGAAAACTATATCGCTTGAATTTGAAATTGTATTTACGAGTAAGTTGTTTGATAGCAAAGAACGAATTGTTTCTTGCATTTCTGCATATGTTTATTTTAACCTACAAAAAATGTATTCAAATATTAATCAAGGTAATCTGTACTTGACCTCTTACCGACAAAAGCAAGATTATGGGATAGCATCTTCAAGTTGTACTTACTTTTTGATGATGTCTTTTGTTCAACCTATAATTATTTTTTTATGACACACATTGCAATAAAATCGCAATGAGTGCGCGAAAATATAAGATCAACTTATTGGAAATGATATAATACCTCACACTTTCCTCATCAACGATTGAGCACAAATTTTGTGGACAATACTGACGAAATGGTGCAAAAGTTTCATACTCCATTTCAATAGTCTTTGTCCAAAAAAAAGTCTACATTTTCATCACAACGTTAATATTAATGAAGATTTCAAAAAAAAAATCCGTCATACCAGCGTTGGTAAAATGTATTAAGATGCTTAGCTAGAGTTGTGAAGTTTCGACATTAATAATGGCTCTTGAAGTTGCTCTGAGAGGCCCACTTACACTGAATTTAAGACTTTTATTCATACAAATTCGAAGTAAATATTTCCATATGTTCAAAATTCACTTTATGATGGCCGAGAGCATAAAGAAATATGCAAATAATACATACAATCAGATTCGATGTGCTTCCATCATCAATATCATCAACTTCACTTTCACATTCAATATCCATTCTCGTCTATTTGGTGCGATTGAGATGCCGATGCTGTTTAAATTAAGAGAGATTTCAGCTAATCATAGAGAAACAACCATCTTCAGGTTTTCAGTACTCGGGCTGCTGTTATTACTGCTGCTGCCCAATCTTCCGGTAACTTTCTATTTTCTGCAAAACTCTTTGCCCGCCGCATTTTTCTTTTTTTTCACTGTATGCACACATTGTGACCTCTTGCCATAATGCATTTCTCCTGATTGTAAGTGGTACCGATGTAGTTATTGGTCAAATAGAGATGAAAATATTAAGCAGAAACAATCTATAATAGCTTTTGACATGCAGGCTCGTAAACTCTTATGAACCGTTAGGGGTACTTAAGCATAATTAAAATTTATATTGAAAATTTAAGAATAAATTGTACGGTGACTCAAAATGTTACCGCTATTTGAAAGAATTGAATAATGTATCTCATTTGGGACAAAAGAAGATGAATCTAACTGTTCTATTATGCAAATCTTGAAAGAAGAATATTTGACACAAATGCTGAAATTAATTTTTGCAAATATGTAACGGCTATTACCTGTATCTGTATTGAAATTACAATGAAATTTATCCAAATAAATCCAATCAATCCGCGTCTATGAACACTCGCAAATTATATTAAAGAATCACAAATTAAGAACATATGCCAACCTAGAGCAATAACACAAACACAATCAAAACAGTATGTACTCAAGAATAATTCGTATTCTTTGAGTTGAACGTAAGCTTTGAATTGACAATTTATTGGGTAATATAGAATTCAAAGTATGAACACATCAGGCAGAGGGAGTTTTCAACAACACATATAACACAAAAACTTAAAACCAGCTAAGATCACTTTAGCATATATGTACATTCCACGACGCAAAAACCTGTCCCATTGCGATTAAATCAATGGAATACTTTAGAAAATCTCACTCTTTTTTGTCAAGTTAATTTCGGTTGTTTCTTTAGACATGCAATGCGGGTTGTAAAAGCTAATTCGCGTGTGACTTCTCCGTAAGCTGACTCACAACTGAGACTTGGAGAGAGCCTCAGTATCTTGAGTGCCAACAACAGCAACAAAAAGAAGGTAACACACCCAGTACCACCACCACTGCTTGCCTAAGTATGTCCAACCTGTATTCAGCAATGTACGGCAGCCGTGTGTGTCTAGCATTAACTTTTAGATACTTTCGCCTTCATGGATATTATAGAGCTTTTTTTTATAGAATCAGATAATTTATGTAACTCTTGTAACAATCGGATGTAGAATCAGCAAAATCAATGGGCTAATATTATGTGACTTTCAACGGTGATTGCTTCTTTGCTCGAGCAATTTTGTAGTCATATTATTCTTTATCTTAATTTTGTGGTGGTACACCACCGATTAAGTACTTTTAATTGTATACGCAAAATATATAGGTACTATATATAAGTCGTGATGAATGGTTACTTAGTGGTTATTTAAAAACGAACTTTTAATACATCAACATGTTTTTTGCGTTTAACGGTTGGCACTTAGATTTAGATACAAAAGAGCGTTAGAGCAGTTTTACCGTTGAGGTTCCATAGGCTCTATTGCTCTCTCTAAGATTTCGGGCTTAGTAGAGGATGACTATGTATGCATGTAAATATGTATGTATGTATATTGTAGCTTCAAGCAAAAACAGAAAGCACAATGAAGGTTTTCAAAGCTTCGATTTAATGGCATATGTGTCTATCTGCTTGACAGCAATTTGGTTGTAGAATTAAAATGTTGGTTTCAGGAAACACTGGGATAGATGAATTAAGGTTGACTTCCGAAAAATAAGATATTGCTTCCCTAATTGTTAAATTTTAAACTTAAAGAAGCTTTCTATTTGTGTCTTTATTGAAGTAGTTCGTTGTTAATAAATATTAGGAAATATCCCATACATACATTAATACATATCTATATGTGTGTAGTCACAACTGCGTAGACTAGTATTATTTTGACACGATATTGTATAGCCAGGCGGAAGTTATTTTCTCAAATGTGAAGGCTCATACATAACTTCGAGGTAGTAAGGGACTTTGACTACCTTGGCTCTGCTAATAATTCTGACAACAACATCTCGGCGGAAATTAATCGAAGAATAACTCTTGCCAATCTCTGTTTCTTTGGGCTGAGAAGGCAATTGAGTAGTAAGGCCCTATCTCGAAAGATTAAGGAGAATCTTTATAAGACATTAGTCATCCCAGTCCTGCTTTATGGCGCTGAAGCACGGACTCTTTCGAAAGCGGATGAAGATATCCTTGGTCGCTTCGAGAGAAAAATTCTTCGGAAGCTATACGGTTCCGTTTGCGTTGACGGGCTTTGGAGGAGAAGATTCAGTGACGAAATTTACGAGCTGTACAGCGACATCGACCTAGTCAAAAAACTGCGCATCAGTCGCCTAAGATGGCTAGGACATGTAGAGCGAATGGACACCCGTAGAGTCTTCGAATCTAACCCGGAGGGACAACGCAGTAGAGGAAGACCTCGCCTAAGGTGGCGCGCACAAGTAGAAGGGGACCGCAACCAACTTGGAGTGCGCAACTGGAGGCAGTTAGCCAAGGACCGAACTGTAGCGCCACCTAAGTAAGTAAGTAAGAAGGCTCATACATACGTAAGAAGGCATATACATTGGCTAATTTACTTAGCTTTTATTTTCCCGGACCGAGAGGATACCCTTATTTGCTTCCTTTTCCTGGAAAATAAACTCTATGACTGACTTGCTCCTACACGCATCTACATACATATACACATATGTACATATATGCGTATTATTTTCTGTTCAATTGGCAATTACTCATTTTTGAAATCTCAATCAAAATTATGGTAATACATATGTATGAAGAAATGGTTTCAAGTGTTAAAATGCTAACTGTTTTTGCCAATTTTCCAAATTTTTATGTTTATTTTTAAAAAGGATTGAACTCTGAAGGAAACACGTTCAGGCACTTAAGCTGCAGTTGGCAGTATATCCAATTGACAAGCAGGCAAAATTGAAAATGCATTTTTTTTGTATTTCTCTTTACTAATACCAAATTTGCTGAAAACTTACAGATCAAACATTTTCATAAAGCTTATATTTCCACTTATGTATGTACATATATGAATGCGTATTATGTACATAAATATGTATTTGCAAGCTAAAAGTACGTGCCTCCTCACATAATTTGAACCTGACAGGCAATAATTGTCAGCTCACAACTCCGGGCCAAATACTCTAAAACAATACAACTTGGTTGAGTTATGTTAAACTATACCGGTAGAGGTGTTGCCAGTCTTCGTCCACCGCCTCTAAACACCGAAAAGCAGTGTAAAATACGTGCTGTAATATGTTCATACATGTACGTCATTGATTTTTATTTTTCTTTTATAAACAAGACATTAGATAGCACTTAAAAATAAAATTATGATTGCATAGTGATCTATTTAGTAAAGATAAGCATATATGTATAAATCAAATTTTTTATAGGGTAAGCAAACAAACACACTCAAGTATTTTCAATATTTGTCTTTATTATTTATTATAATAATAGTTAATTACAATGCTCGTGAAATGAAACAATGTGGTGGTAGTTACACAACTTTATCAAAACAATTGCACTCACAAGCTCTTTGAAAAAACACAGCTGAGCGCAATTGTTCTATGACATGTGGAAAAACATGCCATTATTACAATTAGTACTTTCTTTTACTTTTATTTATTGTATAAATATATAATAATTTCTTTTTTTGTAAATTTAACATGGTAAGAACAACGGTAAAAAATCTGTATACGGAACATATTAATCTCATCAAGGTGTAGAGATTCAATTACGAAAAGAAATATGTATTACAATTTCTATAACAACTAACTACAAATGTTGCTTTATATTGCTATCACTGAGAAAGGATGTGACAATCTACTAGTGTTGATTTTCTTTTTGTTTTGCCTATTGGAATGATTTTAACTCGTAATTGACTAGTGCCAAACAAAATTTTATTTTTTTTTAATGCCCAAACACTGTTAAAATAAAAAATAATAATAATTTCAACCGCCAGTTATATTGCACTCTACTCTCTTTTCTTGTGTTTATAATCTAATAACACCTTGACATTTTTTTTAAATAATTTTTAAGAATCATTTTTTTTAAAACCGAAAACAAAACAAGAATATTGAAAATAAAAAAAAATATATTTTTATTGTGTCGAAGATAGAAAAAAAAGAAGAAAAATTATTGAACTGTTATCAAAAAGGGACTTATAAAAGAATTGACAACTGAAAACTGCACCTGATTTGGTATGAAGCTAGCAATGACAGACATTTATTATTTTTTTTAATTTATTTCAGTTTTGGAAACATTGGTGCAGACTTAACTAGGCAAAACGATTTTACATAGACAGAACATAATAGCTGCACTGAGAAGAGCGGTAATGGGAACTGTTACAATCCAAGCATACGCGATGTTTCGAAAAAGATGCCAATCAACGCTTCCCTGCTCGTTTGGTGCAGAAACAGCCACCACACCATCTTCCAAGCCGCTTTCTGGAGCACTACTTGGTTTACTACTGCTGCTGCTGCTGCCGGTTACGTCATGACGAGCCTTGGAACTTACGTACCCGACGAAGACCACAGACCCTACTTTGCAATGAGTCGTTGAAATTGGCAAACCAATTTTACTAGCCAGTAGTACGGTTATTGCGGCACCAATTTCAATAGTAAATCCGCTGTGGAGTAATTTAATTTTTATTTTATTTTTAATACACTGCGTGATCAATCAGTCATAGTTTTACAGGAATTTAAAATTTAAATTCAGACAATCAAATAATGATGTACACAAACGAATTAAGCTTGTACCAAAGCGGATTTAAAACTGTCACATTTAAAAACTTGTACAACTTATTGATCACGTATTGTAAAGGGACACTTACGTTGAAGAAGTAATTTTTGTTAGATCGTTTCCTATAGTTTCAATCACTCGTCTACCCCACAGCCACAAGCCTATAGAAATGCCGATTCCACCATAAATCAAAATGTAAATAGGGCTTTCAGCTTTCTGCATCACAGAGCCTTCTCGATAAATCATGTACAAGGCGATTAAGGGTCCAATAGCATTACTTCGAGAGCGAAATAGGTTATCCAAATTAAATTTCATGATTTTTCACACATACCTCACATCGTTTCCGCCATGAGCAAAGCTACCAAAAGTAGCAGTCAACACTTGCAAAAATGAGAATAGCATGGATACCTCTTCCGTCTCCTGGCCATCATTAGCAGGTGTCTTAAACTCATTCAGATCCTTGCTTTCAATTAGAGGCACTTTACTTGAATTGGGCGACAGAGTCGATGAAATCATCAGCTCCAAACTGGACCCGCTTTCAGTTACCTTGAGTTCATCATTACTCTTGGAAGCACTATGTGTAGTTGCAATCCCATTATCAATGAGTGTGCCTGTCGCATCTGTATTGGCAGTATTGTTTTGATTTACTCCCGCAAGAACAGGGGAATTTTGTTGATTATCTCTACTAACAAAGTATTCTTGAAGTGGTTTGCCATTCGATAGCACTACATTTCCATTTGTGTGTTGCTCATCAATGAAGTTCAAGCTAGTGATTGTTAAATCCGTGTTATCAAGACTTGCCTTACCTAGCAAATCCTCTGCTTTCTTTACGATTTCCGGTTTAATCTTGTAGTTATTCTCATTAGTATAGCTTTTTGGAATCGACAGTTTAAATGTTTTTGGCGAATTATCAGTAAGCGATACAAGTTCTGTTATCTCCGCTATAGCTGGCAATTGCTTTCCATCGCTTACTAAAGACAAGGGACGTCGATTTTTGCGTGGACTGCCCGACGGCGATGATTCTGCGAGAAAATATTTTAAAATAATAAAAATAAAAAAACAAAAGCATTACCCAAAGAGTCCTCAAAGTTAAACTTTACTGGATTTTTTGCTCGCATCTTGTTCGTAATCTTTCGCCGTTGCAAAGGAACAATGAATATTTGAGTAACAATTGCGACAATAAGGCCCAGCGAAATACTTGCAACTATTGCCATGAATGTTGGTATGTTGTCCATATACAAAACTAATGAGGGAATTAAAATAAAAAAAATAGTTACACAGTCTTAGAACATACCCAATGTGCTTACGTTTTGGACCGTCTAGCACGATGCTAATGAAGTTGATGAAAAATGTTACACCGTAAAACACTGGTAGAGACATAAGTCCAGCTTTTAGTGGGTCATTAGCTCTTAATATGAACTTCCTGATAACCAGAAACAGCGCAATACTCACGATACCGCTCATTACCGGCGAAATAAACCAAGAACCAACAATCGTTCCTAATGTCGACCACTTAAGACCTTGCGTTCCGCGTGCTACTAAACTAAACCCAATTGTTGAACCAACAATGCTGTGAGTTCCAGAGATTGGTAGCTTAAGGAACGTTGCAACTAGCAACCAACATGCACTACTTGCCAGAGCAGACATACAGCCTAGCATTAATTCAGTTTCTGAGCCTTCATAAAGACCAACTTCGAGAATTCCCTTTCGCATAGTGTCCGAAACCTTATACCCTTTAAAGAAAAAAATAAAAAACAATTTTATACGATCCCAATTACGCATTTCAATATCACTTACCAATAAGAACTGCGCCTGATATCTCACAAATGGTTGCCAACACGCATGCCTGTCGAATGCTCAAAACACCAGAGCCAACACTTGTACCAAATGAGTTCGCAACATCATTTGCGCCAATGCCAAAAGCCAAAACGAATGCGATTAAAAAGCCGACGATAACCATCCACAGCAGATCCGGAGAATAAGGATCCATGGTTGCTTCTTTGTTATTTTATTGGATTCTTTTTTGTTATATGTTTATATTTTATTTTTCACAGATTTAAGTCCAACAGAAAAATTAAGTACTAAAAACGATATATCGATATATCTTTGTGTGTTTTTGGTGTGTGATTAATATGTTAAATTATTTGCCGAAAGTGGATTGAATTGGGAAAACAAAACAAGTTTGAAACGAATAAGTGTATATAAAGGAAGTTACGAGTGTTACGGATGAAGATGTTCAACAAGAAAACCTGATTGACAACAGTTAACAATATAATAACTAAAAAAATTAAAATTTAGAAAATACTTCGAAACCTATTTCAAACATTTAAACAGCCATATTTACGTTTGAACTTCATCTTTGAAATTTTCATATTTAGATAAAATGTGTTAAAACAAAAAAGTTTTTTTTTACTTTTTACAAGTTGCAAAAAAGACAAATTAAGTGATATTGCGAGATCTTATTAGGAGAACGAAAAATTCGTAAGGGAGCTATGCTCCTTAGTTATTTTGTTTCAATTAAATTCACTTTTCAAAACAAAGCCAACACAAGAAATTTAAGTACCTAACTATAAATTTGCCAATGAGAATTGTTCGCGTGATAAGTACAAAAGTAATGAAAATTGATAAATATGAATAAATTTTAATTTAGCTTCTAGTTACTGTTGGTATTATTATTATATTTTTGTTTTTTTTTTATGTTTTAAATTTGATTATTGTTATATAAGTTCTGTTTATATATGAATGCTTTGTATTACGTTGAGTACGCCGAACGAGTTATCTATAATTATATCAAATTTTTTTTTGTTAATTTTCGATATAAAATTTACTCGGCAGATTTGTCAAAGTCGATTGATGAAGTGCCGCACCTGGCATTCAGGACAGCATAAATTGGTAGCACTTTTACGAAGTTTCATGTCTGTAATGCAAAAAAAAAAGATCCGATATTAAGAAATTTCAAAACATTTTAAGAATATAAATCTTTATATGCAACGGAAATGTCGAACAGACGCATTCAATCAGACGTAAAAAGAACGGCCTTGACTGATCAGAAATTGATTTGTATGTATTTCCATATCTACTGGAAATTAAAACTAAGAAATAATTTTTTGTCATACTAGAGATACATTGGATGTTAATGAAGAAATAATTATACGTACATATGTACATATATCATTTTAAAGACAATAAGAATACACATCGGCACGATAAAATAAAATCAAATCTTTTGGATTTAAACTCTAAATTCACATGCATGCATGCATATGTATGTATGTATATGTATGTACATATACCACTAAAATGGATGTGTACAATTTACACAACAGCTCTTTTGAGCGTGATTATATATGCATGTACATAAGTCAAGTGAGTTTTCTAATCTAGACCATCTATTGCTTCATTCGGATCAGCAAACCTGTCGAATAAAAACCTGCGAATTATATTTATAGACCCAAAAAAATTCAATGCTGTATACGCCCACTACCTTTGAGGGTTTTCCATTTGGAAGCAGTCCTCATTTTGAAAATAATGAATATAAAGGAGCATATCGGATTTGATCATAACATTTTTAAACTCAGTATGCAACCAACCGATCAATGTGAATGTATTGATAGGAATAACTCAAGATCTATCCAATCAGAAAATATTACCGTTTACCACGATGATTGAATGTATGTATGTACATAGATGGTACACAGTCATGATCAAAAATTGAAAATTCTTTGCTTTAAAATATACGTACATGTATGTGCCATGTGCATATAAAATAATTGTAAAAAAACACATTTATGCCAGTAAGTAACATCGTTAAAAAATTATTGATGACTCCTGGCCGTTGGTTAAATTTGTTTAACAATTTACCTTGCACTAACAGCTCAAAATCAATGTAGTCAATAGTCACGCTAGCGGCGATAAAATGTATCTATGTACCTACTTAAAAAAATATAACTGTCCGGAATTGTACTTTATAGCCCGACGCAATAGTATTATCAAATCAGCAACATCAAAAAAAACAAATGTTTATACAAAAACAACACCAGAACTACCGAGCTTTTAATTCTAGAAATCGCACATTAAAATTTGCAATTTACGTCAAGTGGAGGGCTCACATGACAGCGCCGTAGCATCTGTATAATAAAATGCCTAGGTCTCTTGATGGATGGCCAGGAAAATGACTAGACCTTATCAAAAGCAAAACAACAATTCATCAAGTCCGTATCGAATGATAAATTAAATTCAATCGATATTATGTACATATATGTATGGTTATAAAGTTTAATTGTGAATAGAATTAATAATGTTCAGTTTAAAGTAAATACTTCAAATTTAAGTGTACTATTTGATTTAATTTTGGCACTTGCAATGAATCGTTAAGAATCATAATACGAATAGTAAAATCTCTTCCACATCATCCATTCATTGGTCATTCAAATAGACGAAATCATGTAATGCATGAATGGGCACTATTCACATTGCTTCTAAATTTGTACATTACTTAACGTGTTACTCAGCATTTGTATTTTTTTTTTAATTAATCAAATTGGCAATTAACACTGTGATGCAAATTGTGTCCGCCATGAGAAAATTAACTCTGTGTCAATAGCGGCTGTAGTCTCTATGCTATACATTGAGGAACAATTAATTGATCAATTAGGAATGATTTCAAAACACCTACTACCCCAAGCAGAGTGTTTCTTTATTACGAATGAGAAGGGGATTGGCGTTTCATTTATTGAGTCAATGATCGATTCAACACCCAGTTGAGAACAAATAAAATTCCAAAATCAATCAACAAAATATGTACATACATATAAAAAAAGATCAAAGATCATCATCATACGATAGACTTTTCAATTCGGAGAAGACAAATAAAATGTATACGCAATTCAATCAAGATTTCCGCAATACCCCGCACATGTGTTAAGCACGAGACAAGTTATAAGATTCCAATTAATGATGATAAACAAAATGCGATAAAGGGAACCCCTGTTATTATTAGGTGACTAAGACCATAGTTTATAATGAAATTGCTCTTGGTATTTCTGCATGAAACAATTCGTTGAAACATGTGAACCAGACTTCTATGTACAAATGTATGTACATATGTATGTACATGAATAAAAGGAAAATCCTACATTTGGTTGGTGACTAAGTAGTTGTGCCTGTTTTGCAGGTATAGGTACAGTTGCTATATTAAGAACGTTTACCATAAATTTGTTCACGTGATTCCAAAGGTTCTTTTCCTGTCGCCGACTCTGTTAAGTAAATATAGACAAGATTACTTCGCAGTTTTTTCTTAGCTTTTTTTCTGTGAATTCTAAAAATTATGATGAAATAACACCTACTCTGACGTATAATATACTGAGGAAAAATACCAAATCATATCAGCGTTTGATATAGTCCGGCAAACAGCGAAATAAAAATTTCAACCGCAGTGACCGAACAAGGTAATTAAATGTTAGCAAGAATGCTTCATACTTGTTGTCACCCTTATAAAAAGGCACGTAAAAAGGTAAAAAAGGAGAAAAACAAAGCATTTTTTACATGAATTGCTGATACATTGCAAAACGCTGACAGTCCCATAGCCATCGCAATTAATACACATGTCGGCGTTTTTTTGTTGCCATTCTTCTCGACGTTAACAAAAAGATAAAAAAAATACATTGCATATGTATGTACTCCAAATAGTTAATTTATATGTATTTTTGTTGAGATAACATGCAAGGAGTTGCCACAAATGAATCATCAAGGATATAATACCCATTGCATAATTTGTTGGAGATGGCAATAAGTATATTAGAAAGGGATTTCCTATGTATTCTTCACTAGGCGTCCGAAAGAATTTTTTTTATCGATTTTTACAGAATTTGCAGAATAATCACTTTATTCAGATGACACTTTGAAAACAATACTCCATTCCGAGTAAGTACGAAGTGGAATATTGTAGAAATCACAAAATCTGTTTATAATATTAAAATCCGAACACGAGGCCTGTCTACGTTGCCCAGACAATAGTGAAAATCACTTAACTTATATAACAAAATAGGACAATGGATCCTTTCACAATAAAAAATAACTTACAAAACAATTAAATCAGAAAATAAATATACATACTTGATAAGATGAGATTGAAAGAAAAAATTCGCTGCGTCTGAGATGAGTACGTTCCGAACTATTTTCAATAGAACAGATACGTGCGCTGTTCTACACTTTCTTTTTATTCCAATTGCCTACGACACTTGAAGCTCGTGGTTGGTGCTTGGGTTTCCGTAGCACTCGTTGTTTCGATGTTATTTTGGCGGATTTAAGTTATCTTTTGCTGCTGTGCCTTGCGCAAATACAGTAATCTAGTACAAATTTAGGTTTGACATCACTGCTAAGAACACTAAAGCAGGAGAGTGAATTCATCGTAAAGCAAACAAAGACAAAAAAATGAATGACCTCTGCTTGTTTATTGTTCAGTAACATTTTATATACATATTTGTTTATTTTCACAATTTCTACATATTGGAATTCACATTATTTAAAGGAGCCGTAAGCCGCCAGAAATCGCTGTCAGTTTTGTTTGTTGCTATTGTGAATTGCATGAAAGCTGTTTTGTGTGAGCTACGACTTTAATTGAACGTCAAAAATTGTCAAAATACATTCAGTCATGGTAGATATAGTTCCTTTGTTTTATTTATTTTTTTATTTAGAAAAATATAGATTTATTGTAATACCATTAATTTTTGTTTATTTAGTTTCAATTCGGAGGTTTTAATATGATATTTCCGGATTCCGGAAGAAGCTTTCAATCGTCATACAAATGCTTTTCGGTGTCAATGCTGCCGGGAAATGAACGACATGACGTTGAAAAGGGTGGAAAAAGTAAGAGAACCTATTCCAAAAAATCTACTTTATTATGGTGTATTTTTAGTTATAATGCCGCCATCAGCACTCGATGCGTTAACTCGTTTAAATGTAGAATATCCTATGCTTTTTAAGCTGATCAATAGCAAGAAAAACAGAAATTCACATGCTGGTGTTTTGGAGTTCGTTGCTGATGAGGGCAAAGTGTACCTTCCGTACTGGGTAAGAAGTTGTTTTGTTATCTAGGTATTCATATTATAACCCAAATAATTAACAGATGATGGATAATTTGCTCCTTGAGGAAGGCGACATCATCACTATCGAAAGCGTATCGCTGCCAGTGGCAACGTTTTCTAAATTTCAGCCACACAGCACTGATTTCTTGGATATAACTAATCCTAAAGCGGTCTTGGAAAACGCTCTTAGAAACTTTGCTTGTTTAACGACAGGGGATGTTATTGCCATCAAGTATAACAAGAAAATCTATGAACTCTGTGTACTTGAAACAAAGCCAGGGAATGCAGTGAGCATCATTGAATGCGATATGAATGTGAGTATAAGGTTTGTTTTAAAGACAGTCTGTCATAAAGTTGTCTCAGGTTGAGTTTGAAGCACCCGTTGGTTATAAAGAGCCTTGCTCATCTAAAAAGGAAGAAAGAGCTGAGGAAGCAGATATGGAGAACATGCAAGAGGACGTTAACACATTCAGTGGTTCCGGAAATCGCTTGGATGGCAAAAAGAAGAAAGATGCTCAAATGTCACAGCCTGTCGTAAAGAAGGTATGTATACATACCTAGATTCCTTTTTAATATTGTGATATAGGTTTTGAAAAAACTTATGAATTACTTTAGATTTTAACTCGCGGTATCCCTGATTACGACTACCAGTTTGGTATGCTGAAATTTGATCGCAACGTAAAACCAATCAGTGATCGCATTCAAAAAGAAGAAACTAAACCTAACGAACCAGAAGATTTCCAAGGCCAGGGATTTTCCATGAAAAAATCAAGAAAATAAATCTTTTAGTTCACATAATTAATAATTGCAGTTTGAATAAATATTTCAAGCTTTACAAGTGCAGAGTTAATTTAATGGTCTCTTCAGGTGTTGCCGGCGGAGGCTTTATCAACGACATCGGAGGAAGCCTTCTGATTTTGCGGCCATGTTTTCCTTCCTTACGTTTCCACAATCCAGAACGAGGTCGATTGCCCATTTCTCTCATTTTCTGCGCACTGCCTACATGCTCCTTATTATGTTCTATATTGGAAACACGACCTAATGAAGAGCATATTAGTTGATACCAAATATCAGTAAGTAGCCATCCTATTTATATACCAACGGTTGCCATGCACGTTTTATCAAAGGCATATTCCCTTTTTGACGGTAATTGTACAACAACTTTATCATCGAATTTCCTTAGAATTGTTCCAAAAGTGCCAGCGGCATGTATTAAATGGCAAGGGTATCCCGGATTTTTTTCCAGACAGTGAATTCTGGTACCCGTCGGCAATGCTCCGAGTGGAAATGCATCCCCTTCGTTCGGACGTACTAAAACAAAGAATGTCTCAATAAATTTTTTTTATTATGTAACAAATGATTTGAAGAATTACCCGGAATCCTTGGAATAAATCGAGATGTTTTGATTATATCTCCTGGCTTCATATTCTCTGTTGCTAAAATATATTTAAGTTCATCCCCACATGCAACCAATGCTACTTTCGACGTCCTACAACCATCGTTTATAACATCGACAACACGTTCCAACTGGGGAGCACCTAGTAGCGGTCCATCACGCACCCATTTTACCCAATGATACTTTTGCTTTATGCCTCCACCAATACCTTTAGCTACCACACGACCAGTCTCTGGATCTCGCCCAGCTAGATGGCTTATTTTTAACGGTTCAACTGTGTATTCATCAGTGAAATGAACAATTCGCCTGAACGATTTACCTCCACCTGGTTTAGGCTTTTCGACCATTTTACACTTTTCACGACATTGAATGGAGGAAACAAGAACATTTTTATTTGTAATTCGGATATTTTGAACAAATAGTCTCGTCAGATTGTTCATTTTTTTATTATAATTTAAGCAGGCAGTTGGAGTAATTAATATTCAGAAACGAGGCGGAGGAGACCCCTTTTTAACAGAAATGTCAAGAACAGCTGCCGTGTACATTCGACTTCAATATGACATTTAAGTGGCGAGAAACGCAAGAGTGCTGCCAAGTCACAATAGTACCTTAAACTCGAACACTCGAAATTAAAAAAAAGTATGCGGAGCTACTATTTTCTCCATCCAGACAGAATTGGCTTGTTGCAGAACTAGTTAAGTGGTGGTGATATAAGATGAGATTTTAACGAGAGAGAGAGAGAGAAAAATATGCAGCATGGAGTTTTGGAGAATAATGAGGTTGTGGAAGATGGGATCATGTGAAATTGATAATTATTCAGGACCCATAATGTTTCCAAGTCATTTTCACAAAGGGTTGACGTATCGGTACAAATACCTGGAAACAAATAAATTTTTCGTAAGTGTATTATTTTTTTTAATTAAATCATGAATAAAAAACATTCAATTATGAAATGTCCATTTTGATTTTATTTATCACTTACATATAATCTAGAAGCGCATGATTAAAAAGAATTTACTAACATGCTCAAGATCTAGAATAGAAAAATAATTTGTTTGTTTTCGAGATGCGAACCTAAGCAATTTGTTCCACCCACTAACCTATAAGCCAAAATTTGTTAATCTATTCTAGTGTCTTGTTTTGTTTTACCCTAAAAAGAATAAATACATATATAAGCTTATTTTTGTTCAAACAAAATATTACGATAAAGTTAAGATAGAGCAAGAAACTAATGAGCGGTCATCAGTGCGACGGGGGAGTATTTATTGCAGTGCATTCAACTCTAACAACAAATGCCATAATTCTTCCTCACAACGATTTTAAGAGTGAATGAATGAGTGGGAGGTATGAATTTTGAGTCCCAAAAAACACCAAAAATATTTTTCACATTTCGTATTTCCTCATATCGCTATGTGCTTAAGCTCTAAATTTAACAGTGCTCCCAATCTATTTTCACTTTTCCCTCACCAGCCACTAGCCAGAAGCGATCACAACAACTAGCTGCCAGCCAACTTTATTCTAGTTCATTCTGCAATTTAGAAGTGGATTCTTCACCCGGCAGTCGATCTCTTAATTTTTAATCGTTTTCAATTTGGTTGCGGTGTGGGAAGTGGATCTTTCAATTTTCGGTATCAATCATTCATAGTCATCCAAAATGCCCGCAAAAGCTGTTTGTGTTATCAATGGAGATGCTAAAGGAACTGTGTTCTTCGAGCAGGAGGTAAAAACATACATGTATACATATATCATTCGTCTTATTAAAACCTTGCACTTGAAGCCTCAATTAGCAGTCGCACATACCTAAATCTGGGTACATATATGTATGTATGTGAACTGCGGTTTTCAATAAAATTGCTTCATCATCGCTTCTTTTTTTTATTTTAACATTCAAAAACGCTTACATTACATAAGTTAAGCCACGATTCTGAAGCTATTAAATGACTGATATTTATTTAAATGCGTAGTGTGATATGTATACATAAGTTAAAAGTCCAAATCACTGATTTCACTTTATTTGTTGTTATCTTGCCTTTGAGTCAAATGCCATGATAATTAAAATGTTTTATTTGTAAAGAATGAAAATGCCCCTGTAAAAGTTACTGGTGAGGTGTTAGGACTTGGTGGGGGGCAACATGGTTTCCACGTACATGAGTTTGGTGACAACACCAATGGTTGCACTTCGGCTGGACCACATTTCAATCCTTTTGGTAAAGAGCACGGCGCTCCTGTTGATGAAAACAGGCATCTAGGCGATTTGGGAAACATCATTGCTTCAGGAGATGGACCAACCAAGGTAAGTTTCCAAATTGGTTTCTTGATTAGAGATTTGATTTAATGTCTATTCTTTTAGGTTGACATCACTGATAAGCTGATTACGTTGTTCGGTCAAAACAGCATTGTAGGGCGGACAGTGGTTGTCCATGCTGATCCTGATGACTTGGGAAAGGGGGGTCACGAATTGAGCAAATCAACCGGCAATGCTGGTGCTCGAATTGGATGTGGCGTTATTGGAATTTGCAAGATTTAAAGATGAACTTCAGCAAACGACTTTGTCATTATCTTATCTTTGGATTTAAAATAAATATGAATTTGTCGAATGAAATGAAATGTTCTCTGTCAAAATAAACATTCACACTTATGGGATATATGTAGATATTAAGATACATAATACTTGTTTTTTGTTTTCCTATAAAGGTAAAGGATAATTTATTAACTTACAAACAGACATACATATCTTCCAAAATAAATTACACAAATGGTGTCTAGGGCCTTTTATAAGTATATTATAATTAAAACTGCTTTAGCTATTTGCTTCAATCTCCTTGTAAACTTCGCGTTTATATTCGTCCAGGCCTCCTTCAATGGCTTGCACAGTTCGATTGCCACACACCCATAACTCCTTACAGACTACCTTTATCAAGCGCTCATCGTGAGAAACTAATATTACTCCGCCCTGTAATGGAAATTTTATAGATTATTTGCAGAATTCATAGAATGTGACGTACCCCGAAAGCATTGATTGCTTTTCCTAAGGCATCAATTGTCTCAATATCCAAGTGATTCGTAGGTTCATCCAGGACTAGGAAGTTTGGTTCAGCTACAAAAAGAAATCAAATGTTAAGGTTAGCGTTATAAAATCCACTTTATCCCTTACCCATGCACATTTTCGCAAGAGCGACTCTGGATTTCTGACCTCCAGACAGACTTGCTATGCTCTGCAGAGCTAATGTACCAGAGATTCCAAAACTCCCAAGTTGGCGACGGTATTCCTCGTCCGGCTTGCCTGAAAATAATTCTTCTAACACTCCCACGCACGTCACATTCATATTTAAATGATCAACATGGTGCTGAGCAAAATAACCTATCCGCAACCCTCGATGCATAACTATAGATCCATGTATTGTGCTTAGTTGTCCCACGATGATCTTCAAGAGCGTCGATTTACCGGCACCATTTTCTCCCACCTAAGTAATTTTACATTTTCGTTTACCCCGACGAATGACAAATTATTATACTTACAATACAAATTCGGGAATCTGAATTCGCTGACAGATTCACATGAGAAAAGACCGGAAGAGTATCACTGTCATTATAACGAAATTCAATATCTGACAAAGCTAGTACGGGCGGGTTAAGTGGTTCAACTTCAGGAAACTTCAGCTTTACTTCTATTTCCTTTTCTACTGGTTTTAATTCTGGTCTAAATTGATCAAGACGAATTAGAAGTGTCTTTTTTTAGATAGAAAAGAAATAAAGCCTTACAGTTTTTCTAGCATCTTAATTTTGGATTGCACTGAAGAAGCACGGTTAGCATTATAACGGAAGCGATCAATGAATTCTTGAACGTGCGCTCTATGCGCCATTTGAGCCTCATACTCTCTTCTTTGCGCTTTTAACTTCTCATTTTTAGTCTTCTCGAACTGCTCATAATTGCCCCTGTAACGGTTAATATGTTTACGACACTAAGGTTTAAAAACTCAAATTCATTTACTTATAAACATCCAAGATTTGGGAATGCAAGTGAATTATATCGGTAGGCACCGTATCCAAGAAGTTACGATCATGAGATACGACAAGTAGTGTTGTCGGCCACGTCTGCAAATAATTTTCAAGCCAAATGATAGCTTTAATATCCAACATGTTGGTGGGTTCATCAAGAAGTAAGAGGTCAGGTCGGGAAAATAAAGCACGAGCAAGCGCCAAACGCATGCGCCACCCTCCCGAGAATGATTTTGTCGGATTGGCCTGCATTTCCGTGGTGAAGCCCAGACCCTTCAAAATCACTGATGCTTTAGAAACAGCTTTATCGGCTTCAATATTTTGCAACTGTATATAGACTTCACTCAATTCTGCACTGAGTTCCGCGTCTTGTATGCCACTATTTAGCGCAGCAAGGATCTCCTTTTCTCTCGCCAACAGCCTTGTACGTTCATAATCGCATTCGAGAACACTGTCGACAGCTGGAGTATCGTCACCAACTACTTCCTGCTCAACGTGAAGAACTGAAATGTGGCTCGGGATGGCTAATTGGCGCTCCGATATCATACGCAATAGAGTAGTTTTACCGAGACCATTACGACCAACAAGGCCGTACCTTCTTCCAAATGAGAGAAGTAGGTCGGCATTTTGTAATAGCACCCTGCACGAAAAATAGCATACAAAAAATAATAGCAATAATAATAATCACATATTACATACTTATCGCCAAATGCTAAATCAAAGTTCTCAATCTTAATGTCCATTGAACGGTTGGTTCCTTTCTGCTCCATTTTATTGCTCTTTTTGCTGATGACTTGTGATGCAGTAGCTGTCTGAAGTTTAACCTGAGATGGTTGCGACGTCTTGGTAGTGTCCAGTTGTCTTTTTTCCAGTTTTTGCTGCAATTTCGCTTCAGCTTTTTCTAGTTTTTTTGAATCCACTTTCTAAAAACAATGAATACATTTTTCAGTCATCTATTTTTTAGCAACACCTTTAATCAATTACATTTCCAGCATCCTTGTTCACGACCCATATACTTTGTACATCTTTGTCGGTAGCTTCCATGGTAGCAGCCATTTCTGCTATGTTTACTGGTGCATTAAGGACCTTCTTCGTTTCATTCGAGGAATTTAACTTGATAATGTTGTAAAATTGATGACAGAGATCTCTGTAAAAAAAATTAGTGGTACGTATGACTTAATGGAAAAGCTTAAAAACAGGAAGGAAACGTTGTACTGTACTGCACATACATACATATGTATCAGTTTACAATTGATACCGCATGTGACAAAAAGAACACGAGCTATTGTTCGATCATTCTCTTTTCTTGCAATATTTCTACGAATTTGTTTGCATGGGCTCATTAATAGATTTTTACACGAGAAATTTGACCACTTTTATTTATAAAAATTACTTTTATTTTGAACACCAACTCATAATGCTCACCTAATATTGTCTTCAGTTTTCTCTGAATTAATACTCTGAAGAATATCGCCGACGGCTTCGTAAATATCATCGCAACTTTCAAAATCGTCAAGACTGCCGCAGAGTACACCTTTAATTATAATTTTTTTTATTATGTACTTATTTGATTTAATCATTTTCTCACCTTCTACATAGCCTTTCAATTCATCGTCCATTGCGGGAAATTCTCGTCGCAAAATATCAGTAAAAGCACTCATTTTGTTGAAAGTAAATGGGTGGAATTTTAAAGTAATATTAAACACTCAATTTATTTACAATTTTCAATAAATCAATTGAAATAAGGATTGAATCACGAAAAGAAATATGAGTTCCACCTGTAAGTAAATTTTTGAACGGATATCTTTTGTGATTTTATTTGTTGGCTATGTGGTTCATAAGTATAAATTTTGACATGTGTCAAAACGGGGAAAATTCGAAGATGTGCTTCGGCTACTTATTACAGGGTAGTCAAAAAATTTTAATTAAAACATTTTTAATCACGCATTTTTCTTTTTTAAAAAGAAATTTTGATTTTTGTGTGTATTCATGTTTTATTATACATGGTTTGAATGTTGTTTAAGAAAAACGATAAAGTAACATTTGAAGAAAAACATTTTATTTTTTGATTTGGCATTATTTAGACAATGCAATACAGGCGTACCTCGGCTTACGTTTCAGGAAATTGAGTCAGCTAAAATTCTCTACCAAGAAAAATGTGTCTGCATTTTGAAATTCATATGTAAACCAATTTATTCCGTTGTGTATGTATACATATTTATTTAAATTCAAAGATATTTAGACGATATTAATTTGGGTCCACTGAAAACAAAAAAAAAAAAACCGAAAGAAAACAATGCATAGATGACGTTTCATTTGTTGAGTGTGCGTGTGCATACTTATGCATGTGTGTTAACTTCGATTCTGAAAGTTAATGTGAAATGAACGTTGCAAAAGACGTAAGTACGGGACAATGTCGTCGTTAATCGAGGCAAGGTGGGAATTTTTTGACGACTTAAGTGTGAAACGATTTTATAACGACTTAAACCGCGGTACATCAGTAAATGAAAGGCACCCCAAACCGTGTGGACGTTGAATCTGTTACTTGGTATAAAGGCGATAAATCACAAGATACATTTTAGCATACAAAACAAAACTCCAAAACTCGTAATTTTATGTACATATGTGTGTGTATAGTTATTGCTCGCCACTGAGCTTGACATTTGTTGATAGATTAAGCGGTAAATACGGTATTTATTAAGTAAAACCATTCCATTCGCGTAACCATCGCATTATAATAATTTATCATGTCGCGACTTAAAGTTTGTAAACAGGATTGATGAATATTCGTTGGTTGCAAAACGGATTTAAGGCAAAACTAATAAAATATTTCATAATTCTAAATTATTGTATACCGTAAGGTGGCTAGTCCAATCTGTTTTTCGTTTAAGTACTACTGGTATTAAAACATAAAACCGACGGTTGAATTATTAGATATTGGCAAATAATATTTCATTATAACGCTGAAACTCGACACTCATTAAAATACTGTACAAATATATGCAAGTCCACACACGAGCAAAGTGTATTGCTTAAAGAAAACAAAATGAAAAAAGCCGCTGTTTAAAAAATATATTTTATTTTGAAAGTGGTATATGCGTAACCAAATAAATTAGTTTATGTATTTAACAAAAGGCATGCCCTATAATAATAAGTTATTAAAGAAAAAATCAGATAATGACTTCAGTATTCAATAAATTTTAAACAACATGCTGCAATTACGTTGTTTAAAAAAATTATCTAAAATGTGTTCATTTGCTCCAGTTAAATAAATTAATAACATGTGAAATCGTAAACAATAAATATAATTAAAAACTGTTTAATAAAAATAATTAAAAATGTATATAATTAATATACCAAATAATCGGGGTGCAAGTTTTTCAGCGTTCCATTTTTATATATAAATCAGAGACAGCCAATGCATTTGCTCTTAAGTTAAACAAGATAAATTCCTTAATTTTATTGACTACGTAGGCACATTTGCCGCAATAGATTTACGCTGCCTTGCTCCGCGGCCCGAGAGTAAGTATGATACATCTAAAACGCTTTCATGCATGTGAGTATTCTTCGACTTTAGCTTCTTTATAGCTGCCAGCACTATTTCGAGATGATTTCGCTTTTGCTTTCTTGTCTGGGTAAAATTCAGAAAAAAAAAAATAATTGTATTTTTATTCTTAAGTTATTGGCACCAACTGCTAAACTCACTCTAAGAGGCAGAATTATTTCATTTCTTTGTACCGATTTCACAAGAGCGACTTTCTTTGTGGATGATACAGGAGTTGATTTCAGGGTTGTCGATGGTGTATTATCTGTCGATTCCGGCTTTTGTCTTCTTGGCTTTAACAATGAGGGATCAACATCATGAGGCTGCGCGAGATATAAAAATTAAATACAAAGTAGACACGTTAAAGTTATAATGCTTCAATTACCGCATAGGTTTTGGAGACTTTTAACTTTTCTTCGAATTTCTTGAATGCATAGTTTTTCGTGCATGTTGGCCAATTGACTTTAGCCTTAGAGAAAAATCTTGCAGATTTGTCAACTCTAAGTTCACAAATGAACACATGCTCCTCAGCGGTACAATCGGCAGGGCGTCCTTTGCAGAATGTTGTACGATCCAACACCCAACATCGACCAATTACTAACTCGATTGGTACAACCTCATATAGAGGAACCCGAACAACTTCATTCGGGTAGAAGCGTCTTGAAGGTTCGTGAAAAGTTTCATGAGGGCGGAGGAAATGATGACCGAAAATAACTCTCTTTCCATTTTTGTCCTTCCACAATCTTTCCACACGGAATATATCACATTCAGAATAGTCTATTTCACCTATTGTTTCGTATGTATGCTTTTTAGTTGAGCATATATTGCCCCTTTCATCTTTAATTGGGATATCACGAAGGACATACACGGTGTCGCCCTGCCGAATTTGTAAATCGCCGCGCATTAAAGACAAGTAGTACCTGTAGCCATCTTCAGTAAAGTCATCTAAAGGTATCTCTCGACTAACAATGCGCGGTTCACACCTCTCACACAGATAGCTGTCTGCATTCACATCGGCCTTTGTACATTCGGTATGCTGCCAAACCATACAGCGAGCGCACTGTATCATTAGACCTTCATCTTTGAACAAACCACAAATACACCCAATTATGTCTTCTGTTGATGTTTTTGCTTGCCTCGACTTAGCTGAAAAGTGTTTACTGACAGCACCTGATGGTGGTGTTTCAACCCGGAAATTTTTAAGACTGTTTTTATCGGCAGCTAATTCTACCAGTTGATCATACACCTCATCTTTCTTTTTGGTGTATAAATCAGACAGTCTTTTAATTATTTCAAGCTTCTCTGCATTATCTTTGTTTAGCTCTTTCGTCACAGTCAGTAAATTTTCTATATCTTCGTCGAACTCAACTGGATCTTTGTAGAAACCCTTTTCGACATTAACCTGAATAGTTGAAAATTCTATGACTTTACGCTTAGGCACATTTCCTTGTTGTTTAGCCTGCTTTCCTTTCCTTTTGATTGTATGAGGATAGAGCTTTACAATTTGCGGTTTGTCACTATCATCTACAAAATCAAAAATTTATGTAAAATTGTCGTTCTTACAACATGAGTCATACCTCTTATAGTCTCCAAGGCTGCACATACATTCCTGAAAATTACAGCCATTTTAGCCATCTTTTCAACTTCCGGATCATGAACAGCTTGTGTTAAGCCACGAGTTTGAATATTTCTCGGAGAACGTAATGCCGATATTTGTACAGCAAGGGAAGACGGCGTTGACGGCCTCCTTTGAGCTGTGGCTGCAGACGCTTGTTCGGTTTTGCTTGGCTCCGGTGACACTCCTTTAGACCTAATGCGACGCACCTGTGGATTTTTAACGTAACAAATCTAAAGGCAAAGTCTAAAAAATATTGTAAAGTTACCTTCTCAAAATTCCTTATCAAGAATATCCTCTGTGATTTTACCAACCGTTTGTCTTTTTCAGACAACTGTTGTAGCAATTGAGTCATTACAATATCTTTGGACTGAAGACGAGCGACATCTTTACGTGCTGATCCCTGCCTCTTTCGTTGCCGTCCATTTCGCCGTCCATTATTCACTCCTGCAGCTGCATCAACAGGTTTAGGAGCTTCAACTAGAGGTTTAATACGCTGAGATTTCCCTCCAATCACACCACGGCATTGCGGAGTATTGCAGCGACATTCCTGTCCTTCAGACGGATTAAAAAGCGAGAAGTTATAGTCGTAACTTATTTCCTCGCCAGCTTCAATGTTTCGTGCAGCAAACAAAGCCATCCGCGACAGGCCATTTACCGACCATTTTTGCATTTCACAATTTGGCGAACAAGAATGATTCACAAACCGACCGTCGCTACCCATTCGATGACCATCTATGACTAGTCCACCATCTAAATGAAGACAATAGTGATGTGTATCGTTAGCGTAAAGAGTGGCCATACGTTCTTTGAACTCTTTTTCTGTCACAACCTCGCCAACATACTCAAGGATATATGTTCCCTTTTTGATTGGTAATTTAGTTCGCACTCCCCATCCCTTATTTTCGGTCATAAAACGTTCAACACCTGGTGCAACTTCATGCCGTTGAATTTTTTGATTTTGACACTTTTCCCTTGTAGGACAACTCGAAGGATAGCACTCTGTATAAACCATGCGATTTAAACAGTCATCACCACATCCCACATCTGGTTTGCAGTTACAAGTGGGTCGGTCGATGTTAGCCATGTTGGGTCGAACTTCGGCACAACGATACACATTTGTGCGAATCTTTCTATAATTCCAACTTGGTACTGTAACTCTGGTTGGTAACTTATCGTTGGTGTAAGCCCACCATATATCAAAGGGCAGTTGAAAATCAAACTCTGTTCGACGGAAAAACTTCTCACAATATGGAGGTGGAGGCAAAAGAGACCCATTCAAATGCAAAACAGGTTCGCTACTGTTTTCCTTGCTTTGATTTGAAATAATTTTCTTTCCCCTCGAATTTCCGTTATTGACTTTGTAATACTCAGATAAAAGACCAGCGACAAGATAGTTCTTTTTCCACTTCTGTTTCCGATTGGTTGATTTACTGTCCTCACTTAAAACAGATGTTGAAGACGATGACTCTGAGTCAATTGCATTGGCAACATCACAATACGCAGCGGGTAAAGGTTCCTGCTCCAAAAAGTCAACAGTTTCTAATTCAGTTTTTTTCCCAAGTCCAATTGTTCGCTTTGGGGTAAATTGCTTTGAAGTCTCAATTATGGTCTCCTTAACACACTTCTTCTGCGGCCCAACTGCCGAGATATTATTTATTGCAGAAGTTGCTAAACGGCGCTTGAGACGAATTTTACACGTTGGAAAGGTGATATGTAAAAGGGGATTCACTGCAATTCTCAAGGGTTCCTTAGTACCTACAACAGCCCCCTTTTTTTTAGAAAGGGGTTTTGCTAGCTGTTTCGCAGAGTTTAATTTAGGTGCTTCGGGCGATACGAGTTCTTTTTTATTTTTATTTGATGTTTTTACTTTAATGGAACGGTTTCTATTTGGCATTGTATCTTCACGTGACATTTGCTTCTTGTTCGTGCCTTGTAAACGCTCCAGGCTTACAACTGATAATCTAGGAGTGCGATTTCTTTCCAAGAAAGTGTCACTCGTTTCACCTGCATGAGGAACACGGTCACAAATCGCTTCGGCTTTCGAATCAGTTTCAGATTTTCTATCAGATTCAGGGGCAAGAGACATTTCACTGACTTTCCTTTTCTTTCGCTTAACATTCGGAAAACCTGTCCTATTGATTTTTTTTCTTTTCCGCCTTAAAAGGAGATTACCACCAGTCTTATTAAGTAAAGATTCAACCACGCGCTCCACTTTGGTATTGGAAGAGCTTTCTGCAAAAGTTTTATTATGCAAATCTAGCAGATCTAAAGGTGATTCTACCTCAGATTTTGTTATAATTGATGTTTCGCCTAACTTCGTCATAGGTATTTGGATCTCCAATTCCACAGACGGTTCAAATATACCTGGTGGCGGGTACGAGGATTCAGTACACAGCGGCAAAGGTGGTGCGGTTTGATCTTTAATAGCAGGTGTTGATGCAGCACATAACAATTCACTAGAGCTGTTAGTACTACCGTTGGCAATTTTAGATACAAGTCCCTCCAACCTATTACGTTTTTTGCTATTTACCACTTCTGGTGGAACACTTTCCGCTGTTATACTTTTAACTGTAGACAATTTGGCATCATTCAAGTAATTTGGTGAGTTACTGCTTCCTTCTGATGCACTTGTCTGAAGGAGATGTCGCTTCTTCGGTGTAATGGCCGCTCTTGTCGAAACAGATCTTGAATTTGGCTTTTGCATGTGACTGCCCACCTTAGGTTCCATGCTTTCCTTATGAGCTTTCAAAGTTTCAGTAACATATGCTACTACATGAGCCTTCTCGGTTTTTTCTCCCGGCGTCAGCAAATAATGTCTTTTCTTTAGGGGCAATTTGTGATCGTCAGGACTAGAACTGCACGTTTTTTTATGCCGTCGCTTGCCTGTTGTACCAGATATTGTGTTACTCCCATTAGACAGAGCAAATTCAACATTTTCACTGAGCTTTCGTTTTTTAAGATTCCTTTTGTTTTGGTAAATTGATTTTTGTGGAGCAGCACGTTCACTACCAATTTTTTCTTTTATATAACCACCACCAACCGGTTTATCACAATGAATACGGCACATAGAAGGGAACGAATTTGTTATAATTTCTATCTCAGTTAGTAGTTTCGAATCAACCACCACCATCTTACTACATCCAAATTTCATGCTTTTCCTTCGGCGACGTTTTTTCGACTTAGAGACCCCTGAATAGAAGCTGCTACTGCAAAAGCTGGCAACCGATGAACGTCGCGATTTAAGTTTACGCGATGAACCTAAGTGTAGTGGCAGTTCTGCAGCAGTCATTGATCCTTTTCTTGAGCGGGCATACAATTTGTTACCCATCGAACCCAAGAAGGTATATGTATCTTGAGGATCTTGACCGGCATTATTATTTTCGATGTGCTTTGTTCCAGCGAAACTTGTGGCCTTGCTTCTTCCGAAGTACTCGCCTGTAGTGATATAGCGATTGATTTCACCGTACTTTTTGTATACATTTGACACCTCAGCCTCTTCTGCTAAAATCTTTGGTTTGCATACCGCAGAACCACTGCTTTCTTCACTACTCTGACCGAGACTAAGACCTGCCAATTGCAAAATATCTTGTTCATTTAAGTTGCCTATTGATTTCGACTGATTTACTGTGGATCTGCGTTTTCGGCGGAATTTTGTTCGATGTTTTCCATCACAGCTTTTAGCCCTACTAGCACGACTGTAGCAACTTCTCATGCTGCAACGACTCTTGGCACTCGCGTCACTTTTATATCCAGAGTAATGATTTCCTCTCACGCCATAATCGCTTGCATAGCCACTTTTGGCTGTAAGGATTTTGCTGCAAATTGTAGTAGAGCCACCAACACCGTCACTTTTATAACCGCTAACACTGGGCCTTCGAAATTTTGAATTAACATCAATTTTTCTCCACACGGGATCGAGCATATCTTCTTTATTCGTATTGCTTGGTAACGGTCTGCTGTTACTACTTGTAGAAGCAGTATGGACTTGCTTTGCGGATGCTGGTTGTTTTCGTTGCTTGCTTCTGGGAGGAGGATAGAGAACACGCTCATTCATGGCATACATTCTCTTATCTAGATTAACAATGTCAATTTTTGGTGGAGATGGTTCTCTTTCTCTTTCTACCTTTGTCTGTGATCGTGAACGATCAATGTGAATTTTTGGAGATGGTGATGCGCTTCGAGCCGTTGATGACACCACTCCTGAATCGGCAGATTCGTTCACAACTCGAGCATTTGAAAGCTTCTTAGGTCGACCCCTTTTCTTTTTAAGCGGAATATTTCCACCATTTAAAAGGTTTGTGTTGGTCGACGTCGTTGACATTTCAATACATTGTTTTGCTTTGTCCACACATGCCGACAACATTTGGGTTTTTTCCATAAAATCTTGCAAAAGCGTAGAAGTATATTGAATTTTTGGTTGGGTACATGTCGAGTGAGAATCGGAATCACTCTCAACGCATTTAATAGCTGCATTTACTAAGGCCGGCAATTCATTGTCGCTAGACGAAAGGCCAATATTATCATCTGGAAGAACAGGTGGCTGGCTTAAACCAGCTAAAGGTCGCTCTTTAATCTCTTTTATATGTTTATTTCTCTCTTCAGCGGAAGACGATAGCGATTTGTTTGTAGTCGCTGCTGCCAACTGTGACTTTATTTCGTTTAATTTAGCTGCCTTTGTTAATATATTTTTTGGTTAGATCGAATTAAATACATATAATATATACATGTGCTTACTTTTTTCCGTTTGAGTTTTATCTTCTTAATTTTTCCATTATTGCTAGCCTCTGATCGTGAATCACTCTCGTCGATGAATATTGAACAGCAGGACTTTCCTGCTAACGCTGTTGGCGCACCAGCTGCCGTTGCTGATGTTAGTGGTGCAGACATGTTATCTTTTTTCTTCAGCGGATCTTCTTTAGTCTTTAACTTTGACGCGTCGAAATTATTGTTATCTGAATATTTTCTCACATCTCCTTGTTTCGAGTCAGTAGTCTTGCGTCGAATCGCTGATATTTTCATACGCAGACCATCAGTATCGGATCTAATTTGGAAAATATTGCAAACAAAATTTACAATGTAAAGTTGTATTTCCTACCTCAAGACGCTGAATTGGGTAGCACTCTTTCGACATTTCTTTCGCAAACTCTCCGACATTGAGCTTGTTTCTGTACCTGTGCAATCAGACTCCTAGAAAAGATACTTTTTAAATACAATACTAAACATGAAAAATTAGAAATAGGTCTTACTTCGTTTTCACTCGATTGTGATACTTTCTGACCCATAACCTTCGTTTCATGTTGGTTTTTATGTTTCATATTTTTGAGTCCCTAAAAGTAAAAAATTTCATATTTTGGAAGTAACGCTTAACCAACGTCAATACATAAAAATATAAACGCAAAAACATACATCAATTTTTATACGCAATATAAAAAAATAATAAAACAGGATTGGACAGTAGGTATGTACATACATATGTATAGATATATGTACAAACAAAAAATTTATCCTAATACGTTGTTTTGCGGTACAATATAAAAAAATAATAAAACAGGATTGGACAGTAGGTAGGTACATACTATAAACAAAAAATTTATCCTAATACGTTGTTTTGCGGTACAATTGAGCACGTATACATTACCTAACCGCCCTCAAGTACGAATCATTAAAAGCAAATTTGATTAAATAAATTAAAAATCAGTTCTAAAACAATCAGTTTAATCAAATTCTTAAAAAACCGTGCTATTAAAATGTACAATATGTACATAGTCTAATGTCTTCTCATCTACCCGGTACCGATTTCTTCATCTTAGTGAATACACAAATAGGGCGGCATTAGCAGACTCTCAATTAATTTCAGAAATACTCAAGTGAGACCTACTTAGCTTTTATATAATTCAAGTAACCAAGTCATCAAACATTGTCAATAGCTGGTAGGAGCTCCACCACCGCAACTGCTGTTAATTTCTGGCATTATACGAATAGAATTCCAGCTTATCCAGAAATGACTATATTTAAACTCCTCTGGTTAATTCATTACAATCAAAACTTTTGTAGGCAACAGCGTTTCGCATAAACATTACTTTTTAAGGTTTATGCCACACGGCTCAGTATGTAGGTCAAGTTTTACAAAGCTGAAGAATTTTCAGTCCGAATCTACCACACAAACGGACTTCTTTTTTATACTTCATTCAAGCTACTTTTAAAATTGATAAAATAAACAATTAAATAAAGTTTGTTTACAAAACTTACAAAAGCAAAAATGTTTTTATCTAATTTTTATTATTCACATTCTAAAATGGCGCCGTTTTATGAGCGTCGACAAAACTATTTCTCGGAGCACTAAAGGCGACACTTTCTTTCACGCGCCATTCAACCAACTTTTTGGTTTTAATTATATTTTGAAAAATAAAACTTTGAGCAATTTTCTACTCCTTTAGCTTTAAATAAATAAGCAAATGGTAAAACTTTCATAAAACTTCTTATAAAAATAAAAAAACAATTACACTCAACTGCCCCATCAATGATGATGGAACGTTGACTGGCGCTGAAATGTATTCAATTCCATTTGTTCCCATTTGCATAGCAGACAAACGCTTTGCTGTCAGATTTGAAGGGATAATTTCGAGTTAGAACCAAAATAGTGTTCACAATAATTTTTAGAAATGGAGTCGCGTTCCCTTGATATAATAAAATTCTATTTAATAACAAATATTTGCAGTCGGATCTTGAAGTAAAATTAATATTTTAAATACAGTATTACTTACACTGTTGTCATTATATGAATATTATACAAAAAATTCAATTTCGGCGCTAAATATAGAAAAATGAATCTTTAATTTCCTAGAGCCAGTTTCATGGACATGACTTTTCTTTCGGTAAAAAAAATATTCTTTAAAATTTGACGATCATTATAGTTGATAATTAGTTTTTCACTATTTTCTATTCGCTATCATCGAAGCTTAAGGTAGTTGAAATAGAATGTGTTTTTTAATACCATTATTAAAATATGCCGAGTGAATCAATAACTGTACTACTTATACCCAAAATATTCCAAATAAATAAAAAACCGCATCCACTTTTGTTTTGATAAATATTGTCAAATTGTATGGTTTATCGATTGTATCTCATTTCGTTTGTCGAAATTTCTTCATTTTTTTTTTTCATTTTTTCAGTTCATTTAGTGTATCTTCTTGTAGTCAACTCGGTTTCGACTCGACCGACAATATTACATATCGATTTCAATTAAATAAGCTATCTATGAAGCGTAAAGTATTTCTAAACTTACACCAAATTCTTCTCAGTACTTCAATCGGACGTAACTTTCACCACTGTATGTATAAAGTGAACGTATTCTCCGTGACACGCAGTTTTGACATTTGTGGAGTTTTGTTTTTTGTTATTGCTTTTGGGTAGTTTTTAAATAGTAAAATATAAGTTTTTAGTGAATAACGAAGCAAAATGAGTGGATCTAATATGTTATACGGTACCACATTATCAGCCGAATCGATAAAAGTTATTGCAGAAAGTATAGGGGTTGGATTCCTGCCTGACGATGCCGCCAAAGAGCTCGCCGACGATGTTTCCTTCAAAATAAAGAAAATAGTACAAGATGCTGCTAAATTCATGCACCATTCAAAGCGCGAAAAACTAAGTCTTAGTGACATCGATAATGCAATTAAAGTAAGAAATATTGAGCCTCAGTATGGCTTTACATCGAACGACTTCATCCCGTTCCGCTTTGCATCGGGCGGAGGAAGAGAACTTCATTTTGTCGAGGACAAAGAAATGGATCTGAATGAGATTGTTCAGGCTGGCGCACCTAAAATTCCATTGGATATTACCCTACGATCACATTGGTTATGTGTCGATGGAATACAGCCTACAATTCCAGAGAATCCCCCTCCACTTTCCAAGGATTCCCAAGCCCTCGACTCTGTCAATCCAGTGGTGAAATTAGAGCAGGGTGTGACTAAAGACACAGCAGGAAAGCCCGCTACCGGGAAGATACACAAGCTTAAAAATGTGGAAACAGTTCATGTAAAACAATTGGCTACCCATGAATTGTCAGTGGAACAGCAACTTTACTACAAGGAAATAACCGAAGCTTGTGTGGGAGCAGATGAACCAAGGAGGGGTGAAGCCCTGCAAAGTTTAGCTTCAGACCCAGGATTACATGAAATGCTGCCCAGAATGTGCACATTCATTGCTGAGGGTGTTAAAGTCAATGTGGTACAAAATAATTTAGCACTTCTCATATATTTGATGAGAATGGTTAAGGCCCTGTTAGACAATCCTTCACTATACTTGGAAAAATATGTAAAACAAAAAGTAACTGTTAATGAATTATTAATGGTTGATTATTTTTATACAGCTCCATGAATTAATTCCATCTGTCTCAACTTGTATTGTATCAAAACAACTTTGTATGCGTCCTGAGCTCGATAATCACTGGGCACTTCGAGATTTCGCTGCTCGCTTAATGGCGCAAATCTGCAAAAACTTTAATACCTCTACTAACAATCTGCAAACAAGAGTAACAAGGTATATTCAACTTTTTAATTTTGCAGCTTTCAGATTATTTCTAAAGAGTATAAATAATTTTAGAATATTCAGCAAAGCCCTTCAAAACGATAAGACTCATCTTTCTTCATTATATGGGGCCATTGCTGGTCTATCTGAACTTGGTGGTGAAGTAATTAAAGTTTTTATTGTACCAAGATTGAAGTTTATATCGGAACGCATCGAAGTGCATTTGCAAGGTACTGCCTTGAGTAATACAGACAAAATAGCAGCTGGTCACATCAGGGCAATGCTTCAGAAATGTTGTGCTCCTGTACTGAAAGCGATGCGAAATCCACCTGATGTCCTAGAAGAATACAAGTAAGACAGCAATTTACTCTTCTGTATATCAATTAAATATTTGTCCTAATAGAAACGAATTTGGTTTCTTGGGTCCAACTCTGCACCAAGCCGTTATCAAAGCCCGAAATGCGCCATCATCAGCAAGTGTTCCATGCAATATTGGCAACTCAATATCTAGTGCACCCATTACTTCCGCTGCTCAAACGGCATCAACAATGGGACGACCGCAAGTAACGACAACTCAGCGACCACCTTCCAACATGTAGGTTTTGTTTAATCGATTATTGTGCGTTTCTATCATTAAAGTTGTTTTTAGGCCAAGTGTTAATATGCCGCAGATAAGAACAGTATCGCAAGTGCAGGCAGTACCGCAGAAATATGTTATCGTCTCACAGCAGCGCCCTTCAACTCCTCAATCTGGTAATTCGAGATCTAAAAATTTAAAATTCCTTCAATATCATTGTCTATTTCAGGCATTTTACAAGTACAACAAAATGGAAATTCTACTCCTGGAGGAATAAGGGTGAGTTTTCTGCATTAGCCATACTCAATAAATTAATTAAAACAACATAATCATATTTTAGACGTCTGTTGATCACAATTCGGTATTAATTGAGAGCGAAGTAAGACAAATTCCTGATTTAGATGACCTGTCTCACTTGGAATAATGTGAAAGTAGAACTGAAAAATTAACAGTTTAATATTTAGTATGTACTTGAAATAAATCAGGAAAATATTGATTTTTGTTACTATGCTTTTCAATAAAGAAAATAATATTACTAACTTCTGCACAAGTAATTTTATGCTTCCATTTGATACTCATGTAAATATATGTACATACATATGTACATAAAGTACACGACAAAAATAATGTTAGGATATTTAGTGTTGTATGCGCAGGTCACAATTAATTGATTTTAACGTCCTGCCCCAAAAATTTCTTATCAGTAGTTTAGAAGTAGTGAGTGTTCAAACATCAGAGAGAGTAATTTCGCGTATTTTATTATCAAGCGCAAACAAAATTTTATAATTTAATAAAACATATTGTATACAAGAAAATTTAGAAAGATGAAAGCCCATTTTGCATCCGATGAGGCTGAAAACGAACCGTTTGAGGCTCGAATTGACGAATTCAAAAATGATTCGGAGAAAATGGAGGTTCTGTCGGAATTTATTGAAGATGTCATTAAAACTGCTGAAGTTGAAGCTCAGCAGAAGAAATCTCAAAAATTGCAACAGGTAAAATTATTTACCCATCTCTTAACGCTGAATTTAATTTTGCTTAATTATAAATAATAAGGTTATATTTACAATTTCTTTTAGACACATACTAAAGAAAAATCTTCCAATCAAAGTAAGTACTTCATATACATATGTTATTTACTATAAAATTTTGTGCAGTTCTTAATAAAATAAATGGACCTAAGGAAATTTAAAACTTTGCGGATCAAAATTGTAAACGCATTTTGTTGTGAAGTATATCTTGTCGCATGAATCGCTGTAGCCTTTTTCTACAAAAGAAAATATATTTAATCAGTGTACAGACATCTGGCGCGTCGGTTACTTACGAACTTCTATGCAGGATTCCAATGCCTGTTTGGCTTTTTCTTGGAGTTCTGTAGGCAATAAAATGGGTATTTGTGCTAGAGCCTTTTGAAAGCTGAATTCTCCCTTTTTTGTCAACTGAAATACAATTGAGAAAATTTTTTGATTGTACTGTGTGAATGAAATAATCTGTCTTTATAATTATGAGAGACAGATTTTATTCGTGCACACATAGAAAATTCAATCTACTTACTGTACCAGCCAACTGTGCAACACATTTCGCGTAGCACTGTTAAAACAATAGTAAATATGAGTCTTATTTTTTAAGAACGGAATTTAGATATTTTGTTAAAGTACCTTTAAATCCGTGTTATCATCGGCAAATTTACCACTTCTCATATCATCCAGTGTCTCTGTACTTAGCTTAAACTTTGGTGCACATCCAGATCGCAACATATCCAGAGACGATTCGAATTGTTTCATTGAAACCGAAACACTAAAATTGAGGAGAGATGCGAAAACTAAACACAATAACCAAACCGCAGAGTCCTTATGCATAATTCAATCCTTCAATATATGTAGAATCAATTCTTATTCGTCTTCCTATACGTTAACGATTAAAAAGAAACGCCACATTGAAAAAGTTTTTATAGACATACAAAGATGATAGGGCGGTGTCGAGATTTAATTAAAAGTGTGTCTCTTAATTACACGCCTAGCTTGTTCAATTACGAGAGGTATAACATGTCGTGCTTCTACGATCCATTCACTATTAATTGCTTACTATTAGTGACAAATCTCACACCCTTCCATACGGAAATGTAATAATGTGATCATCAGTGTATTAAATATCACGCCGGTAATTACTTTCCATTCATGTTCCTGTCCATTCTGCAGACATGCAATATTAAAAATCACCTTATTCATGTTTTCTTTCTAAATAGGTTTTACGATAGGTGATCTGAAAAACGGAAAAGTCGTAAACAGGGCCAGAGGATTAGTGGTGCGTCTCTTCGATGCTATTTGTAACTGTGCAAATACTGCAGCAGCTCCAGCTCAAAGAATGCGTCGGAAGCGATCATCTCAACCTAAGTAATAACTTGTGGCAGAAGCTTTTCAAATGGAAATATGAACAATCAAAAAAAAAGTAAATAAATAATATGAAATAAGTGGGCCGATTTTTGGATGGATGCAAACTTGTTTTCTATTAGCTGTTTAGGAAGCTTACACCAGAAATTTACAAATTTCCAAACTGTGTAAGATAGTATATATTATATACTTTTTATATGAGACATCTAAAATACAATATAAGTTTTCTATATGCACTTATTGCGACAAAGAACCATTAAACTCTTCCCACCATTATTGTAAAGTTTAAGTTTTATATGTTTACTGAAATTTCACTACATAGTATATGTTTTATATAAAAAAAGTATTTTTTTTTACTGCCACTCCAAAAGGCAATAATTATTTATTTGTACTGTGATCTATTAGGTCTTTTTGTTTTTAGTTACTGTTAACTTATTTGTGTAGTAAAAATGTGGAAATGAGGTAGAATATACGTTGAAAAATAAATGCAAGCATGTTTTATTGAAAATATATATGTATGTACATAGGTAGGTACAATGAGCCTAATTTGCAACGAGACTAACAAAAGTTCACTTATTTGCTTGGACAAAAAAAACATTTTAGCCTAATATCTCTACAAATTTTTTTTTCAATATTTTTACTTTTAATTTCTCTACACAATTTCAAACTATGTAGGTACATACATATTTCAATCCTTTTTTTTTTGAGTTGGAACCCTTCAAAAATTTGTTCAAACTTTTTTTTCAATTTTGCCATTGGTTGTATTATTGTAATGAATCATACAAACTTAGGTTCGGGAAATAAAGTGCTCGCTAAATTTCTGTGATACCCCAGAGCGCCAAAAAGTTGTTGGCTTTTCATGCAATATGAATGGATGTATTATGATGAAGTAAATTGACAGCGATTCTCACATTCTGGGCTCAAACCATTTAATGTAGTTTGGCTTCTGGGTGTTACTTATAAAACTAATATACATCATGTAATTACAATGTAATCTTTCATCAGAAAATAATAAAGTAGTAAGTACATAAAGTAAGTATATACGTATGCACATACATCCTTATAGCCTTTATTCAAATGCGGTCCGAGAAGTAAAGTTTCCCAAACACATCCAATAATTACGAAATGTCATTTAAATTCACTGAATAGATGTATTTTCTTAAAATTACTATTCAATGCATGCGTCGAAATAACAAGTTAAAATAAATACCATAAGCTTTCTAAGTACTATAACGCTATGAGAGCTCGCTACTTGTATTAACGACACAAATGTATGTACATACATACATATGGTGACACAAAAGCGACTTTTGCTACCATACACACAATACATATTTATCATAACAATGGGAAGTCTACTTGATTAGTTGTTGTGCTTGTAATTTCGCATAGGTATAGCACACTGTACAACAAAAAAAATATAACACGATAAGAGATTTCTCGGTCCCAATCCTTCTAAAATTGATAAGAATATTACTCGATCGGGGCCCCTCCTTTAAAGTGTTCATATTAAATTAACGAGATCCGTAGACAATGAAAAGAAACCTTTCTAGCACAATGTATTTGATAATTATTTTTGGATTCTGCACAGGTAGTATATACGGACTCGGTAAAGAATATATTGGTGAGTCAGTTACAGCATGGATACAAATATAAGTTCATATGAATTAATAACTATACATTTTTATTGCACATTGATACAGAAGAAAATTCAATGTCTAGACTAAAGCGGCAAGCAGTCTTACAAAATGTATTGCATAAAGACCGAATTTGAAAATAAGAGTAATAATAAAAAAATATTTTCAGCCAAATAAAGAATACTCAACATGTATGACACCAAGTAGGCACCCCGGTCACTGCAAACACCCCATGCATTGCCGGATGCCGGAACTAAAAAACGATGTTTGGAAAATAATAGACCAGTTGTGCATAATTGAACAAAGTTAAGTATTTTATAATTAAATTAATAAGAAAAGCGTTCTATAAATCGTTACTTGTTTCATTTGTTTTGCATCCAAAATGAACCGTGCCATTGGTTGACACGATCAGTTATTTCCAAATTAACATAATTCCGAACAAGTACAACCTCGTACGTCGCATTTAAAATTTAATTTACTTCACTATTTACCTTTACAGTTCAATTGGCATTTGTTGTCCGGACAACTATCGGTCGGGCCTAAATTCTAGACTTGTACCAGAAATCGTAACAAACATCAATGACAACAGCATAAATGGTGAAACCAGAATAGTTAACAGGCCGGAAGAGAGAGGTTGCGGCATTACAACTAAACAATTTCCAAGAATATCCGGTGGTCGGCCTGCTGAACCCGATGAATGGCCATGGATGGCTGCGATTCTACGTCACAAATTTCCTCATGTTCACTGTGGTGGTGTTCTTGTAACCGATAGGCATGTTCTGACCGCAGCTCATTGCATTCAAAGCCTTACAAAAGATGACATTTTCATTCGCTTGGGCGAATATGATTTTCAGCAATTTAACGAAACGCGATCTAGAGATTTTCGTGTAAGGAACATGGTTTATCACATTGACTTTGATCCACAAACTTTTTTGAATGATATTGCTCTCTTAAAAGTGGAAAGACCAACGCTTTTCAACACATATATATGGCCTATATGCATACCCCCAATTGGACAGAATTGGGAAGGGTGGAACGCTGTTGTTACTGGTTGGGGTACTCAGTACTTTGGCGGTCCGCATTCTAAGATTCTTATGGAAGTAACAGTGCCCGTCTGGAAGCAGAGTGAATGTAAAAAAATGTTCATTGAACGAGTTGAAGATAATGTGCTATGCGCTGGAGCCGCTGAGGGGGGACGTGATTCATGTCAAGGAGATAGTGGTGGACCGTTGTTGGTTCAACTACCAAATCGCCGATGGGTTGTGATTGGCATTGTATCGTGGGGAGTACGTTGTGGAGAAAAAAATCGCCCTGGATTATATACGAGGGTAGATAATTTCCTTCCATGGATAATAGAAAATTCGGATATTTAATAATTATCAATTGATTTATTGTTGATTCTTCAGAAACAAAATCCATTCTACTTAACTGTGAATAATAAACCTATAAAAAAATAATATTGCTTCTTTTAAAGTAAGTTAGCATAATTAATTTTGGGCATTGCTTTCATGCAAATGAAATAAAATGAATAATTTGATCTCTAAGCAACTTCTATTCTATTGACTATATTTGTTTTGCTTCGAATATATTTTCCATACCAGTTACAAACGTCTTATTTAAACAATTAACAGTAATTAAAAAACTAAAAAAAATTGCATCTTTATTCTAAACAGAATCAAATGCAATTTTATAGACATCATCGTAGTTCGCTGCAAAATGAACTTCCAACCCAAAAAAAATTGCATCTTTATTCTAAACAGAATCAAATGCAATTTTATAGACATCATCGTAGTTCGCTGCAAAATGAACTTCCAACCCATCAGTAATAAAGCTGGGAAGTTCTGCGAAATCTTTCTTGTTTTCTTCCGGTAGAATGATACAAGTTACTCCGCTTCGCTTTGCCTAAAAAAAAATTAACATAGGTATATATCTTGTATGTAATAATTGAAACTTACAGCTATAGTCTTTTCCTTAATTCCGCCTACAGGAAGAACTTTTCCTTTTAAAGACACCTCACCAGTCATAGCGATGTTTTGCCGAACTGGTCGTTTACTTGCTAAGGACATCAAAGCAGTTACAATGGTTATGCCTGCACTTGGCCCATCCTTAGGTGTAGCTCCTTCAGGTACATGGAGATGTATGTGGCTGAAATGCAAGTGACATTTTTCTTAGAGCTTATGTTGATATAAAGAGATTATTATTACTTCTTTTCTAGGTACGTATTATCTTTATTCAGTGTACGAAGATAGTTCCTAGCAACTGTTAATGCAATTTGAGCGGATTCTTTCATAACGTCGCCAAGATGCCCCGTGAGATGAAGTGAACCAGATGATTCACCCTTACTAATATCCACTGTTTTACGTTGTGCTGTCTCAATGTATAATGAGGAACCGCCCATAGCAGTCCACGCTAATCCCATAACTACACCTTCTGGCGTTTGGTCGTACATTCTCTCCTGTGAGAATATTGGTTTGCCCAAAAAAGTTGTTAGATTGTCATTCTTTACATCAAACTTCAGACCCTCCTTTTTAACAATTTTGAAAGCCACTTTACGAACAACCTAAGAATTATGTTGTATATATTTGAATTTCATAATATATTATGCTCGACTAACCTTTTCAATATGTTTCTGTAAATTTCTTACACCTGATTCTCGACAGTAGCTTCTGATAAGTGTATTTAAGGCCTCTTCACTGATAACAATCTGTTTTTCGTTTAAGCCGGAGTCTTTCATTGCTTGTGGTATGAGATATTGCCTTGCTATTGCTACTTTTTCTTCCGCAACGTATCCTAGAATAAATTAATTTCTTCAATACAATTTTGGTTGCAGGTAATATAAATGAAATCAAATTACCAGACATTTCAATCATTTCCATTCGATCTCGCAATGGTTCTGGAATGGTGTCGGTGACGTTGGCAGTGCAAATGAACAGTACTCGAGATAAGTCAACAGGCACATCTAAGTAATGATCTAAGAAATTTGCATTTTGTTCAGGATCGAGAAGTTCTAGCAAAGCCGAGCTAGGATCGCCTTGGTATCCTCTAAAAGAAATTTTTCTGTGGTATTACAAACATTCAAACGAACCTCGAGACTTTCTTACTTTCCGATTTTGTCAACTTCATCAATCAATACCAAAGGATTTTCTGTTTTGGTTTTTTTTAGACATTGAATTAGTTTTCCAGGCATGGCACCAACATAAGTCCGCCTATGGCCTTTAATTTCAGCAACATCTGTCATTCCTCCAACACTGAATCGGAAATATTCACGATTTAGTGCTCGCGCAATAGATTTGGCTGTAAGTATATATTGAATGGGAACTGCATAACTTCTAAATTAGGTATCAATTAACCTATACTGGTCTTGCCAACACCAGGCGGCCCGTGGAAACAAAGGATTTTTCCCTGAGTACTGCCTCTAAGTTGACTTACTGCAATAAACTCTAAGATGCGTTTTTTAATGTCTTCCATTCCATAGTGGTCTTCCTCAAGAATTGTTGAGGCTTGGTCAAGACTCAAATTTTCTTGACTCATAACACCCCATGGGAGTGAAGTTAACCAATCTAAATAGTTTCGGGTAACGCTGAAACAGAGTTAAATGCAGTAAAAGGATCAACGATAAAATCTTGAAATTACTTGAACTCTGAACTGTGACTTTCGAGGAAATTCAGCTTATTCAGCTCTTCATCAATGACAGTCATTACTGTCTCTGGAACTGTCTTGTCTTTTAATTTCTCCCTGTATTTTTCCCCAATTGCGTCTTTATCGTCCTTTTCGATGCCGAGTTCTTTTTTGATAACTTTAAGTTGCTCTTGGAGGATATATTTCCGATGCTGTTGCTTTACTTTTTCTTCAACTTCTCTACCGATTTTCTGTTGAAGCTTAGATAGCTCCAACTCTTTTTTAAGAAGCCCTAAGGATAACAAAAGTCTCTTCGGAATCTGTAAAATAATAAAATAATAAATGAATACAAATCAAAAAATTAAAATAAAATATTGAACTTCTGACATCCATTTCCTCCATGATCTTTTGAAGTTCCTCAGGATCGGCTGCTGATAGGGAAGCCCCCAGGTCGCACAAATATACAGGATTATCGACCACGCGTTGATTTTGATGCAACATTTGCTGCAAGCTTTCCCTAAAAAGCAACCATGATCAGAAAATTCTATTCTTTTGGGTGATGAAATCTGTAGCGAACCTATACAATGGGTTCATAGTGATAATATCTCGAATGGTTTTGATAACCTCCTGTGTAAGTGCCTTAACTTCCTCTGTTTGTGTGTATGGATTATGCTTGACGTTCTCCACTTCAACCATTAACACAGGTTGCGGTGACGCGACGGAATTTTGTGGTTCTTCCTTTGATGTAGTTTCTGTTTTGTCTGACGATGATGGCGGTGGTGGTGTTGATGCTTTTGCTGGTGCTGTCTGTGATGGTGATGCTGGAGGTTGTGATTGTGTGACGGCTGGCTCTGGACGGTTCGATTTGTTATTTCTTGGGGGCCGAGGTTTTCGCTTTCGTCGATCGTTATCTGTTTCATCAACTGAGACGTTCATTTTAACATTAAACATCGGATAATGGATAGTCATTTCTAAATTTCAAATTAACACATAACACATAAAGTAGTAAAAAATGTAAACGAATTCTACTAGCCCTCTATATTATAATATCTAAATAACAAACCTTTTGGGTGTTTTGTTAAATCGTCCATTATTTGTCCAGTAATTTTAATCCTTCTATGTGCTACGACCACTATTCTTAGTTTGTCCCCCAGATCTTGGAGCTCCTGAATCTGGGCAAATGTACCAAAGTTGTACACTTCGTCAAGTTTCTCAACCAATTCCGACTCATTTTCACTGTCTTTTTTCATGAAAACTCCAACATAGGGTTGATTTAATCTCACTTTCCTCCTGATAAGGTCAATTACCATGGGATTTGTTACCTGGTCAAAAAGAAAATTAGGAAAACACAGTTTTCCTGGAAATTAGCGAAAACTTCAAGTGATTGTCTAGTATTACCTCTAGGATTTTCATAAATCTTGGAAAGACAGGATTTCTCCGCGTGGCTAGAAGTGGAACATGGGGCCACACTTCAGGCACTGCGACAGTTGCAGGAAGCTGTGGATCTTTATTAACGACATACCCACTACCATCGCTCATTTCATCATCATTTTTTCTTTGGCTACAGAAGTTTCTTGAAACGATTACGCCAAGGCACCGTGGTTTTCTAACAAGTTGTGCTTGCTGAATGAGTTGCCTATTAACGATTACTGAACGATTTTGGGTGAATAAGGCTAAACTACGCGAAATTGTGCGATATTTTGCAATACGCGAAAGCATTTTATATTTTTAATTGAAAAAAAAAAAAACCAAAATCCCTTTAAGTAAGAACCGTCCAATTGATTGGGGTTATGTTCGACCGTCAGACTTCAAAATTGAATTGGGTTCAGATGAAATGTCAAATGTACACACACTGAAAAAAAAGAATCTTGCATTTTATGTTCATAAAATAAATTGCTATTAATGCATCTACTATGCTTTTCATGTATTATATATACATTTATGCCAAATATAAGACGAATTGAAAAATTGATTTTTAATGGGGACTACCTACAGTTATCCACAAAAGTCTGCGCACAGTGACGAAAATTTGGAAAACAGAGGCGTTGTGGCTAAATAATAAATATTCGATTTTTCAAATTGGCATATTTCAATAAAAAACATTAAACGTATTCATTTTGAGTAATATTTTCATAATTTTTTTTTTTTCTTAAGAAAAAAATAACAAAAAGAAAACAAGTCATTGAATCCATTCTACAAAAGTCTGCGTACAATTGGGGATGTTCCTTGCTTGAATTCCATTTATGCATAAATTGCTTGTAACGCTTGTAGAGAGTTTTCTTTGAGATTCGGTCAAAATTAATTCAGAAAATGGCAAAAACAGAATTGAGTGTGTCTGAAAGGCAGTTTATTCTTAATTTGTATATAAAACAGCAAAAGTCGTACACTAAGATATCCGAAATAACGTCAAGATCCCGGTCAACGATCCAAAGAACAATAAGTCGCTTTAGGGATGAACATCAAATCGAATCAAAGCCAAAATCTGGAAGACCATCAAATTCACTCTGAGGGATAAGGGGCGATCAAGCGGATTGTGGACCAGGAGCCCTTCCTTAGCGCTTAAAAGATAAGTTCGCGTCTCGAAGTGCACAATAACACCACAGTGCATCCAGAAATGGTAAGAAGGGTCATCGTCGATATGGGATTTAAGTCGTGCACACACAGAAAAAAACCATTTGTGAACAAAAGTAACAGACAGAAACGTCTCACGTTCGCAAAAGAGTCAAAATATAACATTTTTGGCTCAGACAACCACTTGAGAGTCTGGCGACGTCGGAATAATGCACTAAATCCCAAGTATACCATCAGGACAGTGAAACATGGATGTGGAGGTTTGATGATATGGGGCTGTATGTCTGCATCGGGGGTCGGAAAATTGGAAATAATAGAAGGAATCATGGATCAGTACACCTACATTGATATCCTCAAGAGAGATCTAAGAGACAGTGCTGAAATGCTGGGAGTTTCAGATAACTTTTACTTCCAGCAAGATAATGATCCAAAACATACAGTCCGTAATGTGCGTATGTGGTTTTGTTCAATGTTCCCCAGATGTTGCGAACGCCCCCGCAGAGTCCAGACCTCAATCCCATTGAGGAATAAACTGCAACTTAAGGAAGCGTTACTAGCAGAATGGAGAAATATTAGTAGTTCGTGTGCAGAAAAATTTAAAAATTATTCAATTGAACTATTTTTTTCCATTTTATTTTAGAGCTATGCAGACTTTAGTGGAATGTTATTTTTTTCTTAAGAAAATAAAAAAAATTATGAAAATATTGCTCAAAATGAATGTGTTTAATGTTTTTTTTATTGAAATATGCTAATTTGAAAAATCGAATATTTACTATTTAGCCACAACGCCTCTGTTTTCCAAAGTTTCGTCGCTGTACGCCGACTTTGTGGATAAATGTATATTGAATTCGAAAAAATTGGGAAAATAGTAATAGAGGCAGAAATGTTCTATTGCGAAAATTATTCTCCAAAAAACAAGAGAGAAAAAAATACAGTTGAAGTTCAAACCAGACGAAGAAAAATTTTAATGAGATATTTTTTATTTTTTGTTTTGATTGGCTAAACAAAATTGGAAATATTTCTTCCCCAGACTCTATATTTGATAGAAATAAGCTGTTTCCGATTTTGACAGAGTTCTTCCTTGATAATATTTCCTTATATGAAAAAAGATAATAAACGTAACGATTTCCTAGACAATTTTATTCAAAGACGCATGTAATAAAAGGCATTCTCATCATCTCATCACAAATGAAAATACTCAAACCCCAGTATATGTTTATTTTTGACAAAAGATTTGCTCAATCCAATCAAAATAATTTGTTAAAATGACAAAAATATTCTTAACAATGTTGCGCACATAAAAATTTGGCAAGGGATTATTATCATTTAATTCAACGTAGGGACACAAGTTCAGGTCTATGAAAACATTTTTCTGAGTATCTAGGTATACTTATTCAGGTATCGGAAACGAATAGTTTACGAGATATAAGTTTAGAACGAAAAAATCCATCCCCCATCTACTCCTACGCTTTCACTGATATAAGGCCCTGCCTGACAGTTGGTGACATACTCTTAGCTTGAGTTTTTTGCAGAATTCGGAATAAATAAAGAAAGGTACCCGAAAAAACTTCGTCAAACAAACAGTGCTTGTAGTATTTGTGAACATGCTCAGCGCTACTGTCATGTATTGACAAAATGCAATTCAAAACAAAAAGAATTTATGTACTGTGTGAAGGGAATTGATGAAAAATTGGGGTTCCCTTTTACTACTTTATTAAACAAAACTTGTAAAAATCTCAATATGTATTTAGCTGGATATATACGAAAAAGCAATTGTGACCATAAAAACAATTAATGGTGAAACAAAATATTATTTACTTTTTCCTTTGTAGATTTAATGACAGACGAAGAGTTGCATCAGTGGCAACGCAATGCTATAGTTTGGTGTGAATTCGATAATTTTCTGAACAGTATCATAGACGGTAGTTTACGAGATAATGTATCCGAAATTCTAGAAGAATCTGCCATTAACATGGCTATTGAATCCCATGGCATACAACGGAGACCTCATCGTGTAGTGCTTCCCAATGTGCACACCATTCAAGCTGCCAGTGCCGAAGACGATTTAAATTATTTTGACCAACAAGCCATCAGTGCTGCTATAGAATTTCAAGGATTGAGAATGCCACCGCCCAGCTAGAGCGCCCATTAACATTAAATTATTTCTTAAGATGTATTATAAAATCGCTTCTCAATGCAATTAAATGAATAATTTTCAGTTTAAATAACAATTGTATTTCTCTATGAATTTTTTTTTAAAAAAAAGAAAGATACGGGGACAGCTACTTTGAATACGTTTAATAAGGATATTAGTTTAGTGGAAGTGGAAAGATCTCGGAATGCTTTAAACTTAAAATCGCTTTAAGAACTCTTCCGAACAAATACGGGCTCGGGCGTTGACTGCAAGCTTCATTTCACTTATCTCCTTATCAATTTCTTCCATGAAATGAATTACGAAATCGACCAACTTATGCTTGTACATTTGTTCAGTATGGAAATTGGTAATAAGGAAGCTGATATCATATCCCTCGATGGGTTTTCGCCGCAAAATCACAAAACTCTCTGCACGCCTCATCATGAATCTGGTAAATTTGTGACACAAGATTTTCTCAATCTCATCAGCCTGCTTCACAGCAATACTAACACGAACCGAGTTAACGCTGGTTTCGATTAATACGCGTTCCCTTTCGTTACGAGAGATAACAACGGGCGTGAGAACGAGCTCTTTGCTGCTGCGGACCTCGACTTCGGGTTTGTTATGCCGCTCTACAACTTGTGATGAAAAGTTGGTTAAACACATTGCAGCAGTCAAGGTATGTCGAACCGCTGTCAAATATGGTTTTAACGTAGCAGCCATGGCATGAAAATGTATAATATTTTCAATAAGAAAATGTCCAAAATTTTATAAGTGAATCACTCAACCAACTCCCCCAAAAATCAACCGGACACGAAAGTTTGACGTTTTAAATGTCATGCCAAAAATATTTCTAAGGGTGCAGTTGCATTGTTTGTGCTAAAAGCAATAGCAAGCAATACAGGTCGTAGGTCAAATCAATTAAAGAAACTATTTTTTAAAGTTAGATCTAAAAAAAATTACATAGTATTGAATTTGAAATCTGAAGATATTGAACAAAACTAAAAAGTAAGTTTTCTGTACAAAATATCAGGCAAAAAGGTAATTTGCTAGCAGAACTTTTTGTACACGTCGCATCTCACTGGTTAGTGCAATAAACGAGTTCTACTGAGTGGTAAGTTTTCTTGATTGCAATTATCTGCTAAACGTAGTAGTGTAATAACTGTCATAAGAAATCCTTCAATCAATTTGTATTGTGCGACTTATTTGTGTATAATTTCAGAAAACAAACTTCCGAGAATTAAAAATGTTTTCTTTATATCCTTAGATGCGGTCTCTTGACAGCTAAAAGTTGTTGCGTCATTACAAATTTCCACCTTGACTTCTCACAGTACCTATATACTTTTGCATGATCAGTTCAAAGTCAAGGCTACTGAATCTTGCCAAAGCATTCGTGCTGGAGGATTGTTGGATAACGTCGACTTTAGAGATTAGTACATGATATAGGGTACATGAAGGAGTTTCAGCATTACATTCGTAAATATTTTATTCGACGAGAATAAAAATAAAATAAATTTTGCTTCATATAGTGATTTATAACTTACAACTAATGCAGCCGTCTCTGCGAGTATTTAATATTGTTCGATACATTTATAAAAATCTTACTGACGTTGCTGTACAAAAATTGCTATAAATATTTTAAAAGGGTGTAATTAATTAAATAAATAACTGCAATGATTTCATTTTACAATTGCGTTCAATCTTTAAGGCAAATTTCACATAATTTAACATAACCCCTTCTTTAATTTAACACTCAAAAACACAATTCCTCAGCTGTCAACATTAAGGCTGGTAAGGTTTGCAGGAACTCTTCCTATACATCCTAGATAGGGTCCAGAACCGCGCGTTAAAATTTATAGGTGATAGAGACATTGTGAGCTCCTTAGTCTCACTAGAACATAGCAGAAATGTCTCGTGTCTTTCCAGGCTCTGTGTTTCCTCTGTTCCTCTTTCCCCTTCTTCCAAACGCCCGTGCCCTGAGAATTCAGCATAAGGGTATTCATACCCCCTTTGGCGCGCGCGAATTATAAAAAAGAAAAAAATACATAGATGAAAGATTTATATGCATTTAAGAGTTCAAATGTATGTGTCAGTATGAGAACATTATAAACGTCGAAAATACTTGAGTGCAGCCAGCCCTCAGCATAATGTACTAGATTAATGTTCCAATATCAAACTAAAATTGGAAATGGGTTTTGAACACTTCGTGGGATATTGAGTGGCTGACATTTAGCTAAGAAAATAGATTCGGAAATTTATATCGCCCCTCGCAAATAATTAAAGTGAAGGGGAATCTTTTAATTTTTACAATCATGGAAGGTCTAGTAAATTATAGCAGTGAGGATGAACGTGAGGACTCACCTAAGAGAAATGCGGTAAATATTAAATCACTTCTTTAATACTTAACCCGAAAGGATACTTTAAAAAAAGTCTTACTGGGGGAAATATGGTAAAATGGCGTCTTCCCTAAAATCCGCCAAAAATCAATAAAATTGCTTTCATGTTGCTATTTAAAAAAATTTGCAATCTTTTAAATATTGGTTATGGGTATATGCATCTTATGATATCATTTTATTCGAAGCATGGCTACTGACCTATCAATTGAGATCTACGATCTCTTTCCATTCTATTAAATAAATCTTCAATATCATAAACTTTACTATTAGTATTAAAGTAAATAACACAGTTTGCTGTTTCTGAATAGTTGCCAATTCTTTAGGCTGAACGCTGTCCGGCACATGAAACCGATCTGAACAAGCGGAGTAAAGGAGGCTCCAGTCGTCGCCCCAGAGAACAGGTAACCGCTTTTAATTCATTTGTACATATGTATTCTTAAAGAAATATCCAGTATTAGAGTAGAAACTACATCCAGAGTCATTTTTACTACTTATTGTGCCTTAAGAACATACGTATATATGCAAATTGTGTATAAAAGAGGTGTATCTTGTTTTTAGACTCCAAAACAAAATGCACCGTACTGCTTAAAATATACAATTTAGAATAGAAAATAAGATTACAAAACCATCTTTAAATGATTATATTAACAAAAATCCACTGTGTTATTATGTGTAATTCTCAAATCAACTACTACCCCACCTCAGTCACATCACAAGATGATAAATAGAAGTTTGTTTGTGTGCAAATGCAATTGCAAAAAGATTTAGACTTACTGTTGCCAGAACATTATACTCGTATGTGTACTGAACCTGTATCAAAAACAAATATTCCGAACGTGAGTATTAAGTAAATTCCCATTAACTGTTTTATTCCAGGACAAAAAGGCGCGATGTAATAGTAAAAAAAAACAAGAATTAAAATGGATGTATACGTATACCTTATTATACCCAGAGGTCAAGCTTGAATGCGTCGAAATAACCGACTATTATACTTTGCTAAAAAAAATTTTAATTGACAGTATAACAGCCAATCCAATAAGATAGTAATGTAGAATTTTTTTTTTTATTGGTTTCAGAATATTCGGAGCAGTACAAATGATGGATGCCAGAGCTCGTCTCATAGGGATAAAGAGACCTCACATGGTAGCTTTCGAAAGGTTGTACGTACATAACGCAAAATCTAAAATAACCCAATATGATTTGAGAAGGCTATTGCTGCCTTTTCGATTTTCTGTATAATTCTGATCAGTCAAGTCCTTTCGATTAATTTGACGAAGAGTATGATACAATGGATTTCGTTGAAATCGAATTAGTTATACCTTCTGTATAGCATTTGGCTACCATGCAGTAGGTACACTAGGACTAGGTTAAAAGTTGCCACTAAGCATTTTAGCTTTTACTCTATATAGAGTAAAGCGAATTTACTTTGTTGCAAGGTATGTTTTTTCCTGCGTTATATGATGCAGAGGATTAGCAAAACTATAAATAAGTAAATTAAACGTCATAGAACTTCCAAAACATTTTTATTCGTTTTTAGGTTAAGCAATAAACTCAAAATTAATTAAATTCATTTTCGCTCACAGAACAGTCACAAGGAAGAAAACAGTCGAGGTTCTGGCCGCTTCTCTGGTAACAGAGACTATTATCATCGTGATGATCGACGTCCTGACAGAGTTTATGATAAGAAAAGAGATCCCAAGGATGATCGAAAACGCAGAGATGGCCATAGGGACCGTGATCATGAATATCGAGACATTGACAGAGATCGTCGTGATCGTCCGGACAGATATCGTCGAGAGAGACATGACAAAGACAACTCTTATCGTGACAAATACCGACGAAAAAGATCATCAGAATCCAGCCCACCGACTAGTAAGGATCGCAGCAGTAATTATCGCAATCGTAATCGGTCGAGTTCGCCCTCGCGTTCTCCAACAAAAGAGTATCCTTCATATAACAAAACAAATTCATTAATGTCAATTGCTGATAACACATTTAAAGGGGGAAAACCGCAGAAATTTGATCAGAAAGAAGTGGTAACTCCAACACCCCCTTTAACTCAATCAAAAATTGCACAGGTAGTTGTTAACCTTCCGCTGAATGATGCACTTCCAAAGATGCCAAATCTGAATAGCAAACCTGATGAACCTACAATTGCTCTTCCAACTTATTATAATCCTAACATAATCAACCCAACGAAGTACGCCGAACAAGTGCAGAAAAGAAAACTAATATGGGGAGCAAAGAAAGCCGAGGATACTGCAGCAAAATGGGGTCACGCTACGTTCTCAGAGGATTCTGACGGTAAAGTTGCTTCAAAGTTTATGCGCCTCATGGGCATAAAATCAGCACCTAAGCCAGCAGATAGTGTAGCGGAAACTTCTGCTGGTGAAAAAACTGGGCCAGACGTAAAATCAAGACAGGCGATGTTCTCCAACATGGAACAGCAGTATGAGGTCGCCAGACAAGTTACACATACTATGCGTGGTGTCGGACTGGGCTTTGGTTCCCAATCCAGACAGTATTAGATAAGTTGTTACAAAGTAAATGAATAAATGTTAATAAAGAAGTTTTGTGTGAACAAAAACCCACTAATACACTGTACCGAGTTTTTCATATAATTTATTCTTAAGGATTTAATTGTTTCTATTACTTTGTGTGGAATTGTTTGAAAAATCTTCTATTTTTTGTTTCTTTTTTTGTATTTCGATCACAATTCGTTATGTTTAGTTGGATGTGAATTGACTTTTTCTTCACTAACAGCAAGGTGGTCATCATGTTCGCTGTTCTCATGGTCTTCGATTTTCGACATTAATTTCTTTATTTCGAGATCGTAATCTTCCCATTCAGGCACAATACGTTTGGCGGCAGTTAATTTTGCTTCTTTTGTTTGTGGATTATTACACAAATCGATAACCTTCGCTTTTTTAAAGGAATTATCGCTGCACCAAGTTTGACACCAAAGCCACTCGTCTGGCAGGGATTTAATAGCAACTTGGTGAATCATGTTGTTGGGCAGATCTTGATCGAGATTTGATAAGCTGTTGGGATCCTGGCTAAGAGCTTGATACTGCCCTCTAAGGCGATCGCCAGCCGCTATTTTTCGGAATCGTTTCAAGTCGACAATGTATAAAGCAGAAATATGATAGCGTCTGCCCATTAGATGACTGCGCCAGTAGCCTTGTTTCCAAAATCGGAATCCTTCCATTTCCGTTCGAGAATCACAGAAAGGAGTATATGCGTAGGGGGCACCATTTAGATCCAACTCGTTCAGTTCCTTTAGATCTGCTCGGACAATCTATTGACAGTGGGGATAGCCATAATTGGGATAATTTATACTTTTTAAAGTATTCTTACCGCATCAGCATCAACGAAGATAATTTTGCGAATATTCAAGGGGAAGAGCACGTCGAGGAAGAGAATTTTATATCCCCAGATGGTCCTCTGCTTTTCAGTTTGCTGATGGAGCCATCGCGGCCATTTATATTGAACAAGTTCGTATTGGAATCCATATTCCTTGGCCATGTGCGGTAAGAAGTCTGTAAATTGGGGCGACAAATAGTTCTTTAAGAACCAGAACTTCACGGGAGACTGCGAATGAAAAACACTTAGTTTACGATAATCTTTATTCTCATGTATTGTGATATTACCTTTGTGTGCTTCATTAACGACACCATCATTATACGAAGAAGACGTTCATATAAATGTCCAGAGGCGACCGAAAAAATATTGATAATATCCGTATCGGAGTCACCCGAGCCCGAGCCGAATGAACTAGTTATTGAGTTCCATATGCCCTTGGAGCTCTCGTCATCGTCGACCAGCAAGTCGGAATTAGCCATGCTAGGCTTTTTAGTAACGCGCAATTTAATCACATGTGATCGAAGAGAACTTATCATTACTCGTGTCGATTTGTTGGCATGAATTGTATTTGTACCCTCTGCACTAAATTAAATTTTCTTATTTAGCAACATCCTAATTAAATATAGTTTGACTCTCTTACTTGGTTATGTCGTAGATTTCTGAGCTTTTACCTTCTCGTAGACGCAATTCCCAAATACCCGGATTAGCCTTCAGCTGGAAGTAGCCCAAATTAGCCATGACAATTGTATCGACCATCGTCGGATTGTCTTTAGTGCCCAGGGTGACTTGTAGACCTCGTGGTGGCGCTCCTGTTGTTGAGTCAAAGCAATGACCTTCTAAAAGTAGGTATTCCAACTCGAACTCGCTGTGCACTGGTCCACCAATTTCTATTAATTTTATGTTATCGAGGTCATAGACTGACCGCACTACTTCCACCAGCCAATTTTCTGGAACCTAAAGAATATTCAATCGTGAAGTATTACTTATATTCTACGGCAGAAGTTACCTGTAAATTCTGAGTTAATAGTGGATTCGCTGGCAAACCATTAAATTTGGCTGTGGGTCCTTCGGATTGTTTACCGTTTGGCAAGAACTGAACTTCCGGTTCGACAACATACCGATAGAAGCTATAAAAAACAGACTTTAATGTCTGCTTAAAATTTAGTTAAATTGGTTGTACATACTTTTTAATAGGCATATCACTGTGCTGTGCAACTGGCAGCATGAATACACGCATTTGACAATTGATTGTATTACGTAAGAGGATCAAAATCGGTGCAAGTTTCTGAGCACTTCTAGATGCGGGATCTACCACAGCTACTATATCAAAGTGAAGTTCATTTCTCTTTTTTGGAGGTAATTTTACAACCGAGTGATCTTCTTTTATATCTGCCGGTATATTGAATCTGGTTTTTGATTCCCTTGGTATAAGAGTTGACAGAATCTTTAACAGAGTGTCGCTAGACATTTCAAAATCTACAAACGAACGCATTTTATCTTTGAACACACATTGCAAACTAATTTACAAACTGACCTTCATCACTATGACTGAGAAGTGTTTTTCGAATTTTATCTCCGTACTGATGAGTGTTACAACGATCTACTAAACCGAAATCTTCGATATTAAATTCCTCTTCATTGAATAAGGGGCCGAAGATTTTTCCATTGGCAACCACCACTCTATCTGATTTATTAGCATTTACAACCCGTTGGCTGTAAACACGCAGCATTTTCATGTGTAATTCAGTTAATGGGATGATTTCTTTCACCGGTTCCTGAGGAAGGAATTTGTAAAGTTAAATTTTCACCACCATGGAGACTAGCTTCAGTCCAGAAGAAGCACAAAATTTTTCGTATCAAATTGTACTTACCGGTACATCATTAAATGGTTCTTTAGGCGACTTCAACCATTTTAAAGCCAACTCTAAGCCTTCGTTTCCGGGCACTGTTTGTGACAAAGCCCAAACAAGCCGGTTAAGGTTATCCTTATGCGAAACTGCACCGCTCTCGACGTTCGGTATGAAAGCAACTCTAGCGCTTGTTGTTGATTTCTAAGAGAAACGAAGTACTGACACATTTTCTTAGTTGACGAAAAGAATTTATCGTTACCGTATATTTTAAGGAACTGGCCAAGAGTTCTCTTCCTTTGGGATCATCCAAATCTGCAAAAACCCACAAGGTCAAAAAGTGAATATTATTCTCGCCTATTTTATCTGAAGAATGTTTTCCAGTAAAGTATTTTAAGTTATCCATCAAAGTAGCCGTCATGTCACGATTAGATAACTGTGCCAACGCCTTAACATTACTAAGATCATTGTGTGCATTTCCAGTGAGGTCCACGAACTTTGGATCATCATTAGAGAGAATTCGTTGATTAAGACGGGGCATTACATGGGGCTGATTCATTAGGTAGTCCATTATATTTTCAGAGTCACTTAAATCGCCACGATAGACACTTTTTTGTAGACTCGTTGTTTGCTGAATAATTTCAGTTAGTATGGCCTCTTCGAATTCATCTGAATTTAGAAGACTTTTTTGCATTGGAACTCCATTTAAGAGAGCTTGTGGAGTTTCCTTGAAACCAAGTCGCTCTAAAAACTCTTCAGAGAGTTTACGTCCGTAATCATAATCAGAATCCTCACTTAGAATTTCGTCGAGCTCTGATCCAGACAACTTATCGAATGTCCTTTTCAACTGTGAGCGAATATCGCGCTGTGTTACCTGTTGAGTTGTTTTTACTGAGGCAAATACCTGAAAAAAAAAAAGTTTTAAACAATTCATATTATTGCGCACAAGGAGTAGTAGATATTTGAAACTTACATCTGTTAAAAAGCTTAAAGCAGCACGAGGGTCTTTCTTTTGGGAGACATAGTTATAAGCGCAGAAAACGGATAAGTAATCTACAGCAGAATCCTTCGATTCTTGTCTTGCATCGAATACTAAACCTAGTCGAATTGGTGCAAGGTGAATCACAAAACTTTCGGTTAACTTGATTAGTGCGCGGCTATCGGGATGCAAAGGATCAATCACTAGAACCTATCAGGCATTCAATTGAAATTTTTAGTCAAATATATTTATACCTTCAAGATTAAAATTTTTACCAAATTAAAAACGTTCTTTCGTATATTTCTCAACATTCCTGGAAAGGTTGGTCGTAGTAAATCCATTACACTAGCTGGCCAGCGGCGGTATTGGGCATCATTTTCGATGTCATTCACCCACATTATAGCTGTATCCCGAATATCAATCGCAAAATCTTTAGTCGACGAACTGGAGAGGTCCAAAGTCAAAAGAGAGGAAGCAATTTTACCCTCGACATCTGAAAATGTTTTCTTAATACATATTCATGGAAATTCAAAATTTGCTCACTATTTTTGTACAAATTTTCTAAGACACGTATTTCGGATCTGAATGTCTCTACGAGAGAACTAAGATCTAAAGTATCAGCATCAAAGAACAATCCATTGATGAATAATGCACCATCTGGTGGAGCAATATTTAAGGTTCGACCGAATGCTTCCGTGTTGTGCTTAACTTCTTGCCGGAGACTTTCGCTAACTGTTTGTGGTAGAAGAGATTTGGCCTGAAAAAAAAAAACGCTAGAAATGATCAATCTAAATTTATTTATAGGCTTCTAACTTGTGTTGGAAAATTTTGAGCAGTAAACTGTAAAATTTGTAAGGCCTCTTCCCCTTGTATCTGTGCGACTCGTTGTGCAGCTTGCAAACCCAGATCTTGGAACTCCCAAGCCTTTAATGGAGCGATTTCTTCACTTTTTTCCAGCAAGTTATTTCGAAGTCGGTCTAAAGCATGCGCCATATGTGGAAACTTTTCTCTAAGAACATAAAGCGTAAGAGGAATCACTGACTTTTCGATTAAATGTACTTACTTCAAGGCTTTAAAATCGAAACCATCGACTTCTGTTTCGCCAGATTCTTCGGCCTTGTTTTCTTCATCGGCTAATTTTTGTGAATCATCTTGACTCTTGTACTCCGTTGATTTAAGATGTAATTCTACCCCATACCCAGAGAGACGGACTTTCTTCCCTGATGACTTACGTAGGTAATGTCGGCAAATGTACTTTATATCACCATTTAAAGCTAATTTCTCCAAAACATTATGAAAATCTCTGAATTCGTTTGTTCCTATGTCACCATAAAGCACAACTACTTTTCCGGTTGAGTTTTCTGTTCGAGGATAGACGTGATCAAAGCCATAGATCATATTTTCATTATCCTGAGATAAAGTGATTTTTAGTATGTTTCGCATCTCATCTGTGGAGCAAGCAATTTCGTTGTCTACTGTCACGAAGTTGTCCGTTCCACAGTCTCCGTTCGCAAGTACTTCTTTGGCTATTTGAAAGTGCGCTTGAATTCTGGGTGTTAAGCTATGCATTGAGACTGCAAGCTTTAATAAAGGTAATTGCGAACTACCTAGCAGATTTTTTACCAGGTTCATAGAAGTGATGTACTGTTTTGATTCAGCGTCTAAAGTTTAATATTATTAATTACAATAATAGCGGTCTATATATCTTAATAAGTTACCAATATTTGCCAGCGGAGTTTCCAGTCGAGTCACTTCTTTAAGAAAATTCCAATAAAGAGCACGGTTCTCATCGGCGAGATATTCAGCTATTTCGAGATATAAAGGCGTCTGCTCCCACTTGGCATTGATAAGGGTTGTAATTGGGTAGCTTTTGGATGTTGAATCTATTTGCGCTATCTTCGAAACGCATAAAACAACCCATAAAAGCCAGGTAACAAGATTTCTGTAAGAAATGGTTGCATCAGTGGTTGTTACGTACCTGTTAAAGTTATACTTATTTACCTTAAATTATTCATTTTGTATTTATTGCTGTTGCGGAAAATTACAATTGTTGACTAAAACATAATTTCTAACGATAAATCACGAGCTACCGGTGCTCGATAACAATTTATTAACCACGTATACGTCTAAAAACTTGACAACCGTCCGCTAACAAGGGCTGGGAAACATAACATGTATAAACGCAGAACTACAAATACAAAGGCCAAACGTAAATTTTTTGTATTAAGTACAGGAACGCTATGGAAGTAGCATGCCACAAGTTTTGTAAATTATCCTATGTCTAATCAAAATATAATAAGAAAACATAAAAATAACAAAACAAAAAGCTATCTCCAGGCATTTATTGATATTTTCCAAATCATTTGCAATTAAAATTTTAAGTGACACGGTGGTTTGAATTCCAAAGTGGGGCGAAGTTTATTTATTATTTCTCTGTAATTTGGTATACAGTAGGCAGATGTGGAACTGAAATTATACCATACTGGAATCAGCTGATGCACGTGGTTGTCAAAATTCGGTGCTCTTGCTCTGACGAAACTTGAAATTTCTAGTAATATTTATATATTACGTCTTATCAGTGACAACGAAATAAAAATGGTTTGATAATTGCATAAAAAAATATTTTTTGTTAATTAATAGATTTAATTGGCTTGTTTCAGGCTAGCTCGGTTATTTTGGCCGGCCTTGGAGTGGCAGTGGTAGGCTTTGCTGGAAAACACTTGATGCGACGAATGCCTGCAATGGGGGTAAAATTAAATGAAGCTATCAAGAATCTCCCCAAGTTTGATGCTGAAACAATAGCTAATTCCAAATACTACAAGGGCGGCTTCGATCCTAAGATGAACAAGCGAGAGGCTTCTCTTATTCTCGGTGTTAGTCCAACTGCTTCGAAGGGAAAAGTAAGCGGTCGTAACAGATTTAGTTGAAGTTCTAAGTTTCAATCTAATTGCAGGTCAAAGATGCACATAAAAAAATTATGCTGTTGAACCATCCTGATCGTGGCGGTTCTCCATATTTGGCTGCAAAAATTAACGAAGCAAAGGATTTGTTAGATAATAGTAAATGAATCTAGAGATGCTTTTTAGTGTTAATTGATAGTAGTGTAGGTTGTGCAGAAAATTAAATAAAAGTGATTTTTAAAAAATCTCATTATCAATTTCACTGTGTTTACATCTGTCTTGAACGCTGACGATGTACCATTCCAAGGCATTCCAGTTTAGCCATGTCATTGAACATTTTTCTATTTCTTGTATCTTAGATTTGATTACACGTCATACAACGTCGTCAAATAGGGCATTGGGAGCACAGAAAGTTGTATGATTTTGTGATAGAAAATAAATTGTAAGTAAATGTTTAGATTTTATAAACCTCGGAATTTTTAGATTTTCCTTTTTGTTATAAATTCAACTTGCATCTGTCAATTATATTTTGAAAATTAACTATAGTTGATGCAATCCTTATAAGAATGAAGAAACATTTCAATTTCAGATAAAGATGCGGCAGTTAAAAGGAAAGGTAAAAGAAACGCGCAAACAAAAGAAGGAGCGTAAACAGGAGAACGCCGAAATTCAGAAGAAAATGACCACTTTAGTGTTGCCTATTCTAGGAGTTATTGTGGCTCTGATAGCCTTATTTGTGTATTTCAAAACTCGTCCTGTAGAGTCATAGAGTATTTAATATTTGTAGTTTCTTGTGTACAGCCTTCAGGCCTAAATTTTACTACCTACACATAGTAAATTTTAAAAGACTTGAGATTACTACTTTGTTTACTATTTTCTGTATACTGTGCAAATATTAGTGTTAATGTTAAAATGTAATAAAGTTGCAAATATTTATTGTTTCTAGTATTAATTGTCTTGTAACTTAAGGTTCATATATGGTCTACATTCTATAAAGTTATTTCTGGATACTTTGGAGGCATAATAGTGCAACAGGTAGTGTTGGTTCATGTTACTGTGTTATATTATATACAAATATTGTAAACTTTCATTAAAATCAAAATTTTGTATCAAAGTATAATAAACTTTAACGTTAAAGTCCACCAAGAGATGGAGGCAAAATAGAAGCGATCGCACAGTTCAATACTCTCATGACCCCCATCGTGATATTTAAATGTTATATACCGCGTCTCAACAGCAAAATATCACGAGATTGCATTAAACTATAGATTTTGTCCATTCGCACAAAGAATATAACATGTAAAAGACAAATGACTGAAATATACTAGTTCTTAAGCCATTGATGCGCTGTTTACGTCACAATTTATTGTTTTAACTCATCTACAACTACCGTGTGCGATGAACTATGGTGTGTTAAACTAATTTTTACTTGCAGCATGCATTTGGCAACGATTATATAGGAAAAGAATTCTTAAATAGAATTATTTATTTCTGAATCACTCCTACAGAAATATATATCTAATGTTTCTCTTTCTTCCATTAAAAAAATTATTTTTGTTTTAAAAAAATTATGAAGAGGGGAAAATCATCATGTGAAATATAACTAGTCATGAAGAAATGTGCATATATTTGGTATTATGAAGTCCTAAAGCGTACATATGTAGTATGTACATGGGTAAGAATTCGGCAATGTGTTTTCCGTGATTGAGTGTATGAACGTTCATATATGCTTTTTATTAAATCTTTTAGCAGCAATCGTATGCAAAATTTGAACTAGTATGGTAATGCGCTCAAATAAATACATATGTATGTACATATGTACATAAATATGATATTCTCCGTTAAATAATAAAATAAAACTTATTTGTACAAATCATTAATAAGGAGCAAGTTCATATCTAATTATTATTTTGAAATTATTAGTAGAGAAGGAGTACGAAAAGCCACTACCAATAGGCTCATAAAAATATGTGCATATGTATACACAATGTGCGAAAATGGTTAGGCAACAAAAATATATTGACTTAACATGCAATAATTTTGCTAAAACTATGAAAATAAATTGTGGTCAGTTTGGCTAAAATTCGGTAAGCGTACACATACATATGTATTTTAATTTTAATGAAGACAATTTCTTAATGTGTTGTAACGAATTTCCTTGTTTCTCCCTTACAACTTTATTCCAACAGTCGTATCAACAATTTAGCGCTTGGTTCCATGATTGTCGTCAACTTAAATTGCAAAAATATATTTTTGGAAACAAGAAAGTATAACACAAATTGAAAAAGTTCTAAAAAATTATTTACCCGTTAAACGAAATTAATAAGCGGTTATTTTTTTATTTCATACCGTTCAAGGGTAAGGTAAACACAAAAAAAAAATGCAAATACTTGGCACAATAGACCGTATGTGGTTCAGGGCCTAGCTTCTCGCGACCATTCATGTTCTGCGCGTTATATTCTTTCACACAAATGGAAGGGACCTATAGTTTAGAGCCATATCTGAAAGGCAAAGTGAGACGCTTACTCTTGACAGTTATTACTCTCGGACGTTTGTCAGCCATTTGCGAGAGGTGGGAACGTGAAAAAAACTTTTTGGTGTTTCTGAGATTCGAACGTCAAAGCTCCCGCTCAGCGATCCAACGCACTAACCAATTGAGCCACGGCTCCCATGTAAGGTAAACATACTTCTTCTAAAAAAACACGTTTTATGTTAATATACTTAAATCACATCCTTCATTTATTACTAATAACATATTCACTGATTCACAAAATCCTTCAAGTGCGAAATTTACATTTTTTTTCCTTAACTGTAAATAATAATTTAGCATTTTAGCGCACAAAATGTGTATAAAACAAATAAAAAACAATGTTCTTTCTATTTTTTTTTGTAAGTTTCCTTTTAAAATATAATTTATGTATGTATACCTATATAAATTTTTATTTAATAATTATATAAACAAAATTTACTAAATTAATGTTAATTTTATTTCCTTAAATTATTGCATGATAAATTGTGTCCATAATGTGTTCATAACTAATTTTAGGGCTAATAATTAAACTAGTTTGGTTAATTATTAATTAAAGATAATATAATTATAATTTATTTATTATTTTTCTCAAGCAGATGCAAGCGATCCATTTTATGATATTAGAATCATTTTTATCTTTCTAGATTTTTAAACTATGTACTTAAAGCATGTATGCAACTTATTTAAAAACTTATTTCGATCTATTATGAAAATAAAAAATAAAAATATATATTTATAAACAAATACGTTCAGTCCTATATAGTAAATATCAAAGCAAAAAAAATAATATAAATTGCAATAATGTTTTTGTTTTGTTATAAAATATTGACTTTTTGCCAATTTCAATGGGTTTGTGATGACTTTTTAACTTAAGATATTAAAATGTATCCATACACCAGATGTTGAACTTCGATGGGAGAGAAGGCTGGTTTGGCTGGTTTCCTATATGATTTTGTTAACACTGTGTGTCGAAAATCTTTCTAAATTTACATGGAATCTATCCTTACTGGCAAAAGGTATATGTTTAGTTGAATTTAACATTACTCGTACATACGTACTACCATCATTAAGGAGCATTCGTTAAGTACAGTAACTACCTACATTTCTTAATGATGTTAACATAGCTCTTATGCAGTTGCCATAACCTTAAACTATATTAATATTTGTCATATGATCCTTTGAGATGTGAAAAAAAGTTAGTTCAAGAGAAGAAGAAGCAAGACCTTACTTCTTCTTACTACTCTACTTTCATTTCGTTCGTTAGTGAACTGTCTTCTTTTTCAATAAATGTAAACAAATAAACGAATTAAAAAAATTATTAAAAAGTTGTGCTGCAATTTTGTCACCGTTCTGAAACCTTACAACCACTTCTAATCTATATCTGGTAAATATATCCAAAAAATACTTTCATATTCGATACTCTACAAAAATTAAAAACATAAAAAACTAGTTTCATTTACACACTGTTCCTCACACACACACTACATATTTACTTTTTATTTTCTCTCCTATTTTTTTAACTCCTTGAATTACGTATATCTGTTAGTTCTTCACTTTAAAAAACATTTATGCATCCTACAGCTATTATTCAGTTTTAATAAATATTTTATTTTAGGACCTGCGAGTTATACGAATTAAGTCCACTGGATTTATGTGCAAATGCATACACAGCGGATACTCCGACAGTTAAAATAATAATAGTGATTTGAATCGAACGCAGATCCTTTCATAGCAATAATATTTGTTCTTCACTTTAAGAAACATAACACAAGATCTTCTGAGAACTTTAAAATCACAGTAAATCTAGGTTGTGATCGCTTCCACTAAACCAAATCACAACATAGAGCGGGAGTAAGTACGTAAACACTGGCCACTGTTGCAAAAATACATCTTTCAGTCTGGTGGCACTACTGATCTTTGGCTCATTTGTCTGCAGATGGTCATCATCTGTCTTTTCTTCCTCTTCGTGACTATTTCTACTATTACCACCATCGACGGCACCTCCATTGTGACTAGGACCTGAAGTGTGATCAACTAAACCACCATCACCATTATCGTCATCTTCGTCATCACTGTTGTCAACTTTGTTGACTCGCACAGACGGATGTTCAGTATTGCCACTGGTTGTAGATGGCTTATGGAATGTCGGATATGATCCAGGACCCAAACCGGAGCCTTCGTCATCATCATCTTCATCGTCAATACCACCACCAGATCCTGAACCGCTGCCATAGTAGGGTTCTTCTGCAAATAAAATAATACAAATTTAAATTAGAATCGCACGAAATTCCATAGAACTGTTGTAATGAATGCAAAACCAGAATAAGAGATAAGGATAACTCTCGAGTGGTAGTAAAAATTAACTTTCTTAATTTTAGTCATAAATATGTTAAGCCAAACACATAACTTAAACAAATTTTCCGTCTTACCTTGATCAGACCAATCAACATCTTGACCATTATAAGCATTTCTTAAATGACTAATGGCAGTCTTTAAATAATATAGTTGCGCAGCGACAGCACTTTGCTGCTTAGGAGATGTTGGATTGCCAGGAAATTCAGGATTAGATGACCCGTGTTCTGTCGTCACCGAATGCATATACCTTAAAATAAATGCGTGTTATATCAGAGGTAATAAACAAACTGCTAAATATCTTACCTATCTACTGTGTGACCATTCCAGCACATGTTGTCTGCATCTGATGTGGCCGTAATATCTTCATTGTTGCATATCTGATAAGGCAAATTCGACCAGAATTTCTTCGAGTCCTTAACCTTTTGCCTGATCTCTTTAATAAGCTTATCTAACACTGGCTCACGAGTTACATAATCGTTGTCCTCATCCTTCCTACTCTGTTGTTTCTTTTTATTCTTTCGTCCACCACCACCACCACTACTACTCTTTTGAGGCTGACTATTTTGTTCTTGATCAGAGGCAGCAATATCATCCGATTGTGATTCAACTGAGCGTTTACTTAAACGCTGTAGTACACTTTCTTTTAAAATGATTTCATTGTCGAGCTTTGCATCGATATCAAGAATATCAGATTCTATGTTCTCATTTCCAGTCACTCTACTATTTTGTTCTAAAAACTTTGGACTTATTGTACGTTTCTTTCGACCCAGAGACGGGCGACCACAGCCTTGGAATACCTGATTGGATATGTCTTGTCCTGCTTCCTGTAAATAGAATACAGACGATCACAAAGGTAACTTCATATAATTCAATATTATTTTTTTCCACTTTTTAATAATAACAAATCAATCATAAATTGTTTTAATCGAAATTGAACATCATAATCATATCTTATCATACATTTATTTCTCCTGTTTATTTTGTGGGCCCAGTGATGAAATGATAGCATAATAGAGCACAGATAATTTGGGTGTGTATTTTGTGAACAATTGGTAACTTATGCGCCAGGTATTTTTAAAGAAAGCATGGGGTTAAGTATTGACATGAAAAGTAATAACCACTTGAGAATTGTATCTGACCAGTTTATGTTTACATAAGACCACAAGCTGACACATGGTGCCATTTTTTAACTGGTTTAAAAATTGTGATTACTTAAAAAAACGATAAGATTTTAATTCAGGTTCTTGGAAATCATACAAGGTAAAGAAAGTAAGAATATCTATCTAAAAATGTTTGAAATGAAACATACATACACTGCTGTGCAAAATAATAAGCACAGGCTTGTCAGAAAAATTAATTCCGTTTTTTAAAACCCAAACGATGAGTAAATACTTAAATACTAATGTGTTTCTTTTTTTTATTAATCTTATTGTAAAACTCAAAACATAAACATAGATTTCAAATAATACAAATTTTAAAAAAATCAAAAATTAAATCACTTCAACGATTTTAGCTGTGCAAAAAAATAAGCACACTTAACAAAAAAATTAAAATATTTACATAAAAAATAAAAGTATGAAAGAAAGTAAATTTATATTAATTGGTATTGATGTTATTATTAATATTTAGTAGTGCTGCCTTTATTTTTTATTACGGCCTTGCATCTACGGGGCATTGAATCCACCAGGTTTTCGCACAGTGATATCGGTATTTCATACCATATTTTTTTTACGTTTTCCCAAAGTTCCAATCTGTTTCTTGGCTTGGGAGTCTTACTGAGACCTCTTTTGACATGTCCCCAAAGATTTTCAATCGGATTGAGGTCTGGGGATTGTGCTGGCCATTCAAGAACTCGAACATTCCTATCCGCAAACCACTTTTTCGTTACTTTGGCAGTATGTTTAGGATCATTATCCTGTTGAAACTGCCAAAGCAACGGCAAGTTATCATCTGCAAATGGATACATTACTGTTTCCAAGATCTCTACATATTTTTCTTTTGTTAGAATATCTTGGATCCAGTGAATTGGTCCAACACCATAATACGAAAAACATCCCCAGACCATAATGTTTCCGCCACCATGTTTAATTGTTTTGACAGTAAACCTGGGATCAAATTCTTTTCCTTGCTGCCTTCTGACATACTGTTTTTTGGTATCCGGTCCAAATAAATTAATTTTGGTCTCGTCAGACCATAGGACGTTTCGCCATTTCTCAGTTGCCCTATTAGAATTCAATGTGGCAAACTGGATTCGGTCCTTAATATTTTTTTTTGAAAGAAGAGGACACTTTTTTGGATGGTACGCTTTAAGATTGTGCTCTATTAACCTTCTCCTAATTACGGAGGTATCGATGTTAAGGTTTAAAGCGGTTTTGATCTCATTGGATGTTATAAATGGATCTTTTTTAGCACATCTAACTATACGAAGGTCAGTTTTAAGAGATGTCTTCCGCTTCCGACCTCGTGTTTCTTCTGAATTATGGTATCTTAGAGCATTTCTTACCATTCCTAAAGAGCACGAAATATTTTTCGCAATAACTCTCAGTGATTTTCCTTCATTTCTTTGCTTGTTTATTATGTCCCGTAGTTCTACTCCAGATCAAAACAAATAACATAGAATTGACTTATTTCACTATCATTTAAAATGTAACAGAGAATGTAAATGTTTACAGGAGCATGTGTGCTTATTATTTTGCACAGCAGTGTATGTATGTATGAACATACGAAAATCAGGAGGCGTGCATTTGTGATTATTTTTTTGTAATTACCCATATAATGATATGTAATAGAAAGTCAATACCAAGAGATTATTGATAAATTTAAAATTTGGCGAAAAAGATGTGGTCAGCATCGTTTTTGTTTTTTAATTGCTGATCAAATGGGCGTAGTGGTTCAAGTGGTAAATGCGTTGGGACGCTGAGCAGGAGGTTCGACGTTCGAATCTCAGAAATCACCCAAAAAGTTTTTTCACGGTCCCACCTCTCGCGAATGTCTGACAAATGTCCGAGAGTAATAACTGTCAAGAGAAAGCTTCTCAATTTGCCTTTCAGATATGGCTCTAAACTGTACGTCCCTTCCATTTGTGTGAAAACAATATATAACGCACAACACAAATGGTCGCGAGAAGCTAGGTCCTGGACTACATACGGTCTGTTGCGCCAAGTAGATATTTGTATTTGTATTTTTTTGTAATCAAATTAAAATTTTCGTCAACATCTCACATTGTACTCACATTGTTTATTGCGAATAAAAACCATAGTAAAACATTTCTCAAATTGGAAAATTTGGGATATTCCTTAACAGTCTTTCGACATTTGTGCAATATGAAATGATTTCTAATCGGGCTATTATTACAGAAGAATAATGTAATAAAAATATATTTAAATCTCGATTAAATAAGGGTATTACACTCCTTAATAGCCTAAGAACTGAATTAAATAAGAAGCAATAAAATAAAAAGCCTAACAATAAACGTGTTGAATACAAACACAAATACTGGTGGAAAAAAGAAAAATGATCTGATACGAACACAAAAATAAGTTGCATTACCGCAAGAATATTACGAATCAATATAACAAAGCTACTGGCTTAATATGTTAATTTTATGTACATCCAAAAATAACGAAACAATCAGACTAACTGACGAAGGCGGAAACAAAAACAAGTGGACGATCACCTACTTAATCATAATCTCATAATTCAATCATCGAGAGCCGCACAAAGCCCATAGACAGACTGTTAAGTTAGGATGAATTATAATACCTTACCTGGAAGTTCATAATTGCCTCGGAGATTTTTATGTTGATTGGCTCCACAACCATGACAATATTAAATGAGCCCAACAAACGTTCGGAAACCTTCTCCATGGATGAGACAAAATTATCCCATTCCATATCAAGCTCATGGAAATAATGTAAGCAGCCTTTGATCACATTCACACAGTAATTCGTGCAGGGTTTCTCCACATAGCCCTTGCAAGCACCACAATGTTGCATCTTTGTCAGCGCAGCCGTACAGTCAGCATTTAAACGAATCTATGTTGGAGGGTTAAATGCATTTATTTGTTTTGGTTAGACAGTACGAGATTGAATCTTATTTTTTATCAAACTGTTTTTAACTTACATTAATCATTTTCTTCGTAACATCAGCAGCTGTCATTAGTGCTTGGGCATATGTTCGTGTCGCAACAAACGATCTCTTTATTTGGACGGATAGTTTATCGGGCACATCACCGAACGGTTTCAGTTCCTTCATATGTTCGCTAACACAACCTAAATATCTAGAAAAAATACGAAATTTGATAAAAAAAAAACTTACGATATTATATTATTCCTTTGGTTTTTTCTTTTATCTTAAGTTTGAGGCATTTAAAATATGAAAATTGTACATTTATCAAAGTCAGCGCATTTAAATCTGCGTGTACGAGTATAATCTCCCTGATCTTTCGTTTTATTAATCATTAGATTAGGACTAGAATTACAAAAAGACCCGTATAGTATGTCATCATAATCTGATAAATTAGTGTTAAACGTTTTTTATTTTTAAAATTCAAACACAATGCAAAATCCAGTTTAATTTGTAATCTTTAACCCCTAATGCAAGCAAGGAGTCATAATGGAACACTTGCAACAGAATCTAAGTGCATAAATGCGATAAAAGTTCTACAGACCACGCACTTTGCATGAACAAATTTAAGTGCACTTGTAGATCTGCGATGTATTAAGGGTGTCAGCTTTCTCTGCCTTGCATTTATTTTGCAAAACACATAAGTAATTACGTTAACTCTTCTATTAATATTCAGGTTTCCAACAAGTCAACTACAAAACAATTAAAAACGAAACGAGGCAAAGCATAATTATACTTTACAGTGAGAAAGACGTTTTGCGGACTTAACCGGTTGCTCCACACCTAAATTTAATATTGCACTACGGAAGACGTTGCTTCGTGGTTTACCTCTAACGCTGTGCTTATGCTTCACCGCATAAAGTTATAATTATCTATTATCTATCTGCAGAAATTTGAGATGTGCGTAGACAAGCTTCTCGAAGCGGTGACTCTACTTCTCATCGGGCGTTTTCTATTTAAAAGAAAAACAAAACAACGGAAAAGAAGTTTGCAGTGCTACAGATCCGTCGGCTTCTAAGAATACTGATACCTCCCCAAAAAGATACGGCTGTTGTTCTTTGTTCTGTTTTATCTTTCATTGTATATGATAATAACACTTTGATCTTTTCCGTGCAGAAGAACAAAGCTAAAAGTTAACTCCTCGTGGGCTTAGAACAACCTGATTTCAAATGGTTAGCTCCACAAAATACAAAAGGAGCACAGATATTTTCTTATTTCCGTAGTAAACCTTAAATCAACTTACTTATCATCGAATGCATATTGTGCGTTTAAAACGGTGAACATCTTTTGATAAAGGGTGTTAAAAAATGCATCCATGGCGTCACCAAGATCCACCTTTCCGCGGGAATAGTACTTTTCCAATTCGGTGAATAGGTCGGAAAAAACGTATGCATTTTGTTCGTATATTACACCGTAAGTTCTCTTAAACATCGAATGGAATTCCCTCTTAGACTCTGCAAGAAGCTGATTAAAAACATCTGTGAATAGAGAGTTTAAGTCCTTGTTATTAAAAATATCCTCATAGATAGATGCATATAGGTATCATTCAATCTTAAAATTAATATGAATTTTATAAGAATTATTTGAAAACAAAAAAACCAATATGGCTGATTACGAGCTAGATTAAAGTGTTCTAGTTAGAGTATCTGAACATGTGGCAAATTAGACTTTGATTTGCGTGCGACCAACTTTCCATGTCAACAAACTTTAATGTGATGTTAACAAAATTCGTTTTGGGGCTCAACAAATAACAGATAGCCTGTTTACACTACACATTTTTCATCAAGTTTCTTCAACTACCAAGCACGTCGCAGACTTAAAAAAAATCCTGTTAAATTTGAAGCTTAAGAGTTATAACCATGTTTAAAATACTCGAAGTATGGTTTTCCTATGCCCAAGGTAGTAAAATTCTCAAAACTCATTTTGTTTGCTTATGATGCCCTACTCTACACCTATAAAAAGGATACTGCGGAATGCCTTCAAAAAATAAACCAAGATTTAGACGTGGCTGAAAATGAAAAGTCTAAATGTTACATTAACTTGTAATCCCGTAAGCTCTCCAATTAATGTTAATATCTATATAAATCATGATTAAATTGATCAAGTGAAACAAACAACATATTTTGGTGTGGTCTTAGACGAACAACTTAACTTTGCCGAACATGTGCATTATGTATAGTATGTGAAAGAAAATATTTTAAAAAAATTGGTGTATTGCATGAAGTAAAAAAATATCTATCTCTTTAAGTGATTATTGAATGTATATCATGTCTTGATTAAACCTCATTTTGATTCCTGTCACAAAGATAGATTTTAATTACTACAAAACAAGGCAATGCGAATTCTTTTAGAATGCAGTAGATACACTGCACTGCATTGTGTTCACTTTAATTTATAGATGCATTTTGAATGATTTCCGTTGTATATCTTTTGTGTGTTATTTATTAAATCAAAGCGTCTTAATCTCACAATGTGATTACAAGAAATATGAAAAGTGACACGCCACACTGCAGTCGTGTGTGTTCTTAAACAATAGTGCAGGTACTGCACGCAGAAAGAAAAATCAACACAAAAAGAAGTCTGCTTGTACTAAAAAATGTAAAAAGAATGCCACCATTTCCGTTTGCGTGCATTTACATACACTGCACTTGAACCATTGATAAATCAATTCCTTAAAAGGCCATTTATCTTAATAACAATGCATACGAGCGGCCTTCATACAACACGCTTATACCAGGAGAAATTCTATTTAAGTGGGCGTCGACAAAAACACTGACCACATATTATTTAAGCTACAAATTAAGCAATATGTAGGAGATATTCACAAATCTGTTTATGATTCACTCACCATTAAATTTATGTGCTTTGGCACCCAACGCTGATGATAGTCTGTTTATCTCTTCTCTGGAATTTTTCTCCAGATGTAGTCTTGAAGACATGGCCATCTTTGTTTCCATGCTATACGTACAACATGTTCCGACCGAAGGTGATTCACAGTACCTAAGTACCATCTCTGAAAATAAAAAAAAAACAAACAGGTCAACTACTTTAGTACTACAATTTTTTAGTTAACGTTAAAAGTTAACCTCCAATATGAGATATCTAGCATAAAAAATGGAGTAAACATTTTGAAAGGAATAAATATTGCCTCTTGCATCATGGATTATCTTTCATAAAAAACTATGCACATATAGGTATGTATGTGTGTAGATACATACATATACATATATACACATATGTAACATATGTATGTCGAATGTATTCCAAGATTAATAAAATTCAACTGCGAACAGAGTGAACATGTGCGATGTACTCCAATTTTATATACAAAAATAATTATTCAAACAAGAAGGCAGTGAGGATTAAAATTGGTTTCTAAGAATAGATAGCTGGTCTCTCACCTGTAGATAGATTTTAAATTATCATTAAATATTTTCTGTTATATTAAATGTTTGTGTTCGGATTCAACCTGAAGGCCCACCTAATTTATAACATAATAATAAAAATTGCTTTCTTCGCGGCAAAAGCCAGAAGGCACCTATTTTGGGTAACCAGAATTAGGCTCTAAGGGTCCTTCTGCCTATCCCTGGGAAGGCCAGACAAGCACTGCGACCTAAAAGATCTTTTGTGCTATCCCTAGGTTCACCTAGTAAAAGAGAGAATATTTATCCCGAGTAAAGATCAAGGTCGTGAAGGAACCTTAGGATCGTTTTTGCGGGTGACTGATTGACTATGTTTGGGGAACTGATTTCCCTTCCAAAGTGTCTTTGCCTGCTTCGAGTTATGGCGGGACAATCGCACAGGATATGCTCGGCAGTCTCTTGATCTTCCAGACAAAACGGGCACATGTCCGTAGGACTTATGCCCATCTGAATCTCTTGGCTTGGCGTAGCCCAGTTGCTGAGTTCTACTTAGAGAGTCTCTCTTGATGATACCATAAGTTGATCTCCATTTTTATGTGGCTGGTGGGTAAGCCGCAAAACGGAGACTAGCCAATGAATGAAGATTGCGATCCTAGTCTGGCTAGCTCATCGGCAATTTCATTGCCCTCTATTCCCTCATGTCCTGGAACCCAATGAATTGTGATTTGATTATGAGCAGCGAGCTGCTTTAGAGCGTCCAGGCAGTCCCAGACGAGCTTGGACTCAAAACAAAACGAATGCAGACAATTTGTTTTCTACGGAGGTTGCGTCTGATGCACTCTCTGGCACATAGCTCAATTGCAAAAACATCTGCTTGAAAGACAGATGTGGACCAGCACAGAGAAACTACTTGTTCGAAGTTGGGGCCGTATATGCCTGCACCAACTCCGTTTTCTGTTTTTGAGCCATCGGTGTACCACACCGAGTAGGAACTAAAGGAGGTTGGGACCCCATAACTCCATGCACTGCGTTCCGGAATAATGGCTTTGAAGGGGCTGACGAAGTTCATCCGAGAGGGCATAACTTCCGTAATAGGAATTGGAAATCAAAGGAATTGTAATTAGTATTTTTAGATGCCCAACTAGATCGCCCAGTTTGAAGTTGTACGAAAGATGAAGTTTTATGGCAGTGCCTGCGGCCGACTTCTTGATACTTGTGTGCAAGCGAGGAAGATCTACAAGAGCTTCCAGAGCTGCTGTAGGACACGAACGCATAGCACCAGTGATGCCAGTGCAGACGAGCCTTTGGAGCTTTTGGAGTGCGTTTTGGGTGGAGGTTTGTTCAGCCTTTTCCCACCACACTAATGAAGCGTAAGTTATAATAGGAACTATGATAGTGAGGTATGTCCAGTATATCATTTTTTGTTTTAGACCCCACTTCTTTCCGAACAGTCTTAAGTAAGCCCATAACGCTGAGGTAGCCTAGGCTAGGGTTTTGTCAAGATGTGGATTCCAAGTAAGTCTTTGGTCTAGAATTACTCCCAGGTATTTGACTTCCTTTGAGAATGGAATTTGAACGCCATTTAGCGATATGTTTGGGAGATTCAATGTTCTCTTTCCAGTCAAGGGAATGATGACAGTTTTATTGGGGTTTACATTTAACCCCTCAGTTTGACACCATCTCCATACCTTGTTTAAGGCACTTTGCAATAGACTTTTGCCTCTGATTATTATTACCAGGTCATCAGCGTAACCTTGAGTCATTAAGGTCGTTTAGCAGCTGGTCGACCACTATGGACCATAGGAGAGGGGACAGAACCCCTCCCTGACTTTGATTGTTGCAGATGACTGTCGCAGCTTGACAGAAATTTTCCTCCTACTTAGCATCGAACTAATAATCGAATACAAATTCCAAGAAATTTATTAATACTTTGAGTTTCTCTATTTAAGAACTATCGATAGAGTTTCAGTTTTGAAATTAAAAAAAAATCGAGACATGAGATAATTAACAAAGCTTTCATTGAAATCATAGCATGCAATTCATTGATTTCGAAGAGTCCTTCCAGAGCTCTAAACTAAAGAATGTAAACATGGAATGGCCTTTAAAAAAGGAAACCTCACTTCAGATTTGCTCGTTTCAAATCAATTTGAATCCGTAAATCAGTGGGACGCGGTTAAACAACTGCTTTAGAAGTTAGGTGGGTTCCTATGCTCAAATCGATAGGGTGAATGACCCTAAGCGAACTCAATTCCATAAAAACACGTACACGCTATTTTATAATTGAGAATAATGCAAGAAATTTCCAGCGGTTGTTCTTAAGAATTTAATTTATCAGAAAGTATTTTCAAAGAATAAAACATAAAACGTTTCATTAAAGGTTCTAATTCATTAAGCTGTACTACTACAAAGTTAATAAACTAATCATAACGCTTAAATATACATTCATACATACTATGTAGCTCCTTTTGTGTTTATTAGGTGCAATAAGACTATAAGGCCCAAGTTTAAAATAAGAAATTTACTATACTCCTCGTTCACTAAATTGAATGTTTATACGAAAACTTTTGGATGAATACTGCGCTCAGTCCCACAATGTTTAGATTAAGAAATACCAGAGTACCTCAGGAGAGAAATGTATTTGTACATTTTTACGTAATTAAAAAACAGCGGCAGTCACAGCAGCAACAGTACACCGCACACACATTCTACTGACAAACAAATCTTCGTGAACTCCTTGAGCATGAGTATGCAAACGCATACTCTCCTCGGGGGTTAATGAATGCAAACAATCGCCTTTGTTTAAAGAGAGTAAAAGCAGAAAAAATATATGTATAAAGAAAAAAAGACGCCACATCCCATGGGCAAACACGTTGGAACGAGGAGGAGGAAAGGGAAAACCTGAAGCGCAAACATTTCTTTTCTTCGGCATTCAACGTTCCAGATTCCCAGGGTCGGAAACACTTTACAACTCTTTTCATGGGCCTTTGTTTATTGTAGATGAATGAATGTAGTTTCTATCATGGTGTAAGGTGCTTGACAATTTATGTTCTATCGCCACTAATCAATGCGTGTGCAGTGCTATATTTTCTCAAGACAAATAGACAAAAAAAAAAAAAATAGGTAAATATTTATCCATATAGAAAGTCCTGCCGCAAATGCAACTCTTGGTGTACACCGGATAGAAATGTTTTCTATAAGTGACACATGACATATCGAAAACTAAACACTTAAATATGTACATATGTATGTACATATCAAAATTCAACTGCTTCATGCTTCATTTACTTGCCATTGTATGTATGTACATATGTACATATATACAAATGTACTCTTTGTATAGGCTCCAGTGCAGTTCCGAAAAAATGAAACTGACTGTTCCTTGAGTCGTTTTGCACTTTGCATAACGCAGGGATATGAAAACCAAGACGTGCAACAACGTAACACAATAAGCGTACGCGAAGAAAAGAGTTGCTTGCATGCTCCCACTCCGTGAATGCATTCGGTGCGTTTACGAGTGCATTAAGAATTTACTTACATGTGGTTTGTGTGCCTATTTTGAACACAAGTTTTTTTTCTTATACAGTCTTTATGTTTCTCAGGACGTCTGCTGAACGCCTGTATAGATGTATTTATTGCTTCTGAAATATTATTTCCGTTATTCAACCCCACTCAATCGAAATGAAGGATACAAAATGATTTTTTTTTTTAAAAACATCATTCGGCAATGGGGTGTAATTGGATTTCCTTAACATCTGTCAGAATGAATTTCGCTAGGTGCAAGTTTTATTGGAAACTTAACGCCTTTGCGAAATTAAATCAAGTACACGATTGCAATAACTTGCGTATTTACCAAGTATTTATTCTCCTTACTCCCCCTTTGCTTTGTGTAAGTCGCTGTTTGTGTTTTACCCTTGGAGAGACGTTGGTGTGAAATGCGTTTTAACGGGGGTAGTTTTTGTTCATAAAGCTTGTGCTTAGGTATATTCTTGGTGTAGAAATAAAATCAATAATATTTTGGTAGAAACCAAATTTATGTATGTACGTCTATTACTTAGCAACTGTACCCATGCTTAGATATGTATGTATGTATGTACATACGTTACGATTTGTAGAAAACATTATGGTCGAGTATATAAGGAACTTTCATCCCTTTCCGAGAGAAGGGTGTATGTACAATTTTCACTATACATATGTATGTATGTACTATAGGAAAATCATTGCGGTCGAAAGATTTTGTTAAATAGTAGTAATACGAGTACGAAGTAATCTTAAAAGCTCAATAAAGCGTAACATTCAAAATATGGAATTTAACTCTCCAACAATTTCTGACATTATATATGTATGTAGCTTTTTAATTATTGTTCTTCAAAAAATTTAACATCACTTACATACACATTGTCCCATCTTAAACGAAATTGTCATCCATTTCGAATTTCCTCGGCCAAAATTTGCTATCTAATAAGCATTATGATGGTCTTACCATGTTTCGAAATTGATAATGGCATAATCAGCCTTTAATTAAAACCCAATTTGCTTGATTTAAAACAATAAAGGCAAAAATTATTCAAAGAATAACACACAGCCTACACACTGTCAAGCGGCCTCTGAAGCATTTCAATTGATGACTGAGCAATTAACTTCGAGTTTATCTCACTTCTTTTTTTAGAAATTCGACTGCAAATCGACTCATGACGACTGGTGCCGTCATACAGCAAAATCGCCATCATAAAAAAAAAGCAAATCTCAAATTACTGGTCCGCAAAACGGCTTCACACAAAATTGACTGACTGCTTTATAGACGCCAATTAAAAATATCCAATATTTGATCAATCAGCAGATAGTGTGTTAAAAAAGCGAACTTGAAGAGATTTTTGATGAATGGAGTGTTAATTTAAATTAAAAATCGGCGCTAATTCACTTTTGAAATGAACTACTCAAGATTACAACAAAAAGGCACTAATTGTGAAATGGTGTGTTGTGCCTGCGAGCTGATTTATTCCCACATAAATTTTCTGCTTACTCATAACATCTTAGCACCATCGAGGAGGGTCGTTTGCTACTACAATACCAATTCTTTCTCATTTGTTGTGTTGAAATTCAAATTCTTTTCTTTTTTTTTTCTTAATTTGTGTCATTTTTTTCTGGACTGCTTCGTAGACGGCTGACTATGTACATACATATGTGTGCTTTCATTTGGATGCTAAACCATACTTAAGCCAGGCAACATATTCCAAGAAGATGTGGTATGTATGTATGACCATTGTAGCATCTGATTAAAGTCACTTCGTGATTTTATTTATTTATGTTCTCATTTTGAAGTGGCTCCGAAGAAAAATAACACACGCTAACGAAAAAAAAAGTGAAAAGTAAATAAATTGGAAGGTAATTGGAGGCAAAAAGATATACACGCATGTATAAAAGAAACAGACTTATTACCACGAGGAAGTTAAATTTTTCAACATTCCATTTTAAATGAGAAAAATCAATATTTAAGTAATGGAACGACAAATTTTAAACAAACTTACAAGATCTATAAAAGTTTATACAAAAAATTAAACTTTGATTTAAATCAACAACTGCGAGTGTATTGCAAGGAAAAGGTGTACCTACAATTGCTTCCGTTTGTGTCTTAGAAAAATTATGCATTTGCATTTGCTCACCTCTGATACCGGTGCAAAATAAAAATAAAAGGCAATAGGGCAAATTTTAGTTTGTTTAGTTTAGGTACATGAATTTCAACTTGTAGTCTCACAATGATGCAACGAGATATCGCTGGTTGATTTTTTTTTATAATATGTATGTACATACATACATACATACATATGTATCTACAATAATAATGATATCGCCTTGCTAGAATAACATATCAATTTCCGCGATGGATCATTGGGAGTACAATTTAAAATAATATTTTTTATTGGTTACTGCTTATTGTTAGATGTTTATTTCATTTTACTCAAGTGTGAGAACTGCAAAGTGCACTAAGCCGTCCGATTGAAAATTAAGCTTTCATACCAAATTTTTTTAAAGATAAAACCAAGCGAAGCACTTTCATCGATGAGTATGCAATTTATTGATTAAAACAAGTAATATGTACACATTACGCACATATGTGATTTAAAGTCATATCCGAAAGGGGAATTAAGACAATCATTGCTTATGGACGTTTAGCAGACATTCGCGAGAGGTGTTACAGTGGAAAAAAAACTTTTTGTTGTTTTCTAAGGTTTGAGTTTCGCACCCCCCACTTAATAGTCCAACGCTTAAGAAAAGAATATCAATCCAAAAAATTGCGTCACTGCATAAATATAGTTTGCATTCAGATATTGCTTTCGCAATATGCGATGAAGCCATGCATTTAATTACGGATAACATGAATATGTACATATGTACATACACACATATGTATGTAAATATGTACATAGTCAACACCTATTGTACCCTAAACTGCGTGCAGGTTTAATTCTCCCAATCCCAATCTTGAAACCATCCACCGCTTGTTAAGCCTAATTTATTAATCACATCTATTCCAATATTTCGCCAAGAAACTATGCAAATTAACATCTTTCGTGGGAATGACATTGTGCTATCGATTAAGGTGTTTAAAAACAAACGACCTGTCACATTCCACATACCTGACAAAGTTGTCAATCCAGGCCATTAAATTCAATTCACAGCATGTAGCGCAGCACAAGCAGCACCGGCGGCAGCGCCAAGCCGGTTCAGATCTCCCTTTTTAAAAACACACATGACACACCATCATCAATAGCAGCACAAAAGAGATTAAATACATTAAAATTAGAGAGAAGGAAGAGGAATATTATAGTTTAGGTGAACCGAAAACTCGGGATCGGGACAAGTGAGTTCCTTCAGAGTTATTTAAAATAATACGAAAGAATACATAGGGATCGAAAAAGATAAATTCCGAGCGATTACGTTGCGTCATGTGAGTAAACATCCCAACGTATGTAGAAAGGATAAGGTAATTTCACACCCGCCTCGCGGAAAAGAACAACGATACAACATGTATAACGATAGCAAGGTATCCGAAAACTTTAAAATAAATTTAGATTTGAACAAACGGGTGGACAAGGAAAATTATATAATTCCATGATGCGGCATTTAGCAAGTTAATGCAGTGTGACCCTATTATTCGATATTAATGAAGATATACAACGCGAGTTTATGCTATAAAAATAATTTATGATGTATGCAAATGTACATACACGCACTTTCAATTTAATCCAAATGCATTTTGAACATTTTGTTAACAGTACCTAAAATGATTCATCGTCCAATTTCTATTCAAACAAATACCGTAAATTTTGTTGTTCACCACTACCTAATTGAAGCATTTAAAATCCATTTGTGGAATGTATGAACACGACGGATTCACATCCACCCAAAGAGAAAACTCAATTAATTAATCACATGAAAATTGACATTGAGATGTCATATAAAGGACTAATGGCTAACCCCGAAAGTATAGATGTATGTCATAAGTAGCCACATATTTCTCTTTTCTTTCTACTTCTTTTTTAAAAAAAAAAGAAAAAGGATATGACTTGGCAAAAAGATAAAAAATACACGTTCTCATAGGTTTGTAACACAATACAATCGGATTATTAACGATTTTTCATGGTTTACATCGGAAGAAACTACATATAAAGCTGACGACCCTATCGTCTCTCTACTACCTTACCGCGCCGAATCGAATTGCTTTGCTCGAATTTCGTCAATAAAGCCATAAACACCTAAATGAATACAAATCCTTCTTCAAAATTTATTTACTTCTGCGTTAAAAAATGGAGAAACCGAAAATCTCCCGGGTTGTGGTGCCAGACATTCCACAGTCAGTGTTACTCAGCACTGTATCAAGTAGGCGGTAATTAATTCATTAGGGAGTTGTGTGTGAATTTGTTTTTTTTCACAGGTGTAAACATTTATCAGCGCAAAGAATTTATGTATCCACTGTTGGGCATGGGTTTGTTGATGTATGTACATATGTACTTTTTTTTCAATTACACTAGAGATGTATGTACTTACATTTGGAAATATATGGAAGATCAATTAAATTACCTAATTAATTAGGCAATGCCACAGTTCTCGTCTGAAAACAACATTTTATTTTATTTTAATACTTTTTCAGTTAAATTTAATGGATATGAGGTTTGAGCTTCTTTATTCTTTCACTATGATCGCTTCTCCTTCGCTTTACTTTGCATTCTCGGATTTTTCAATATTTGTGCTCACTTAAAGCTAATGTCTAGTGGTTAATTTTTGCAAACTAAAAAAGAAGCCGTTTAGTTTAATATTTTTGAAACGAAAAAAAAAAAAAACATTTTCAGCTTAGTATGCTAATTGATGAGATGATCACCGGAATAACCCAATCGAAGTAGTGGGGTTGAATAAAATTAGATATCCTCCAGGTGATTGCTTTCATAATAATTGTGGCACTCACATCAGTATTCAGAGTGTGTTGTGCCCAACTATGTGTATCATAAAATTCGTATTTTATTGCAATTTGCGGTATAATAAAGGAACCACTTTAATTACGGTGAGTTTAAAATAGGCAATTTCAATGTGCGAAATGTCTCCACAAAACGAGGAAAAGAAAACCGACAGTGTGTTTGAAAGAAAATGGAGTTGATAAATAGAGGAGGGAGACAATGGAATATTACTCAACATTTTCTTAATTTTTAAAATTGTAAGCCGCTTTACCGTGCTCCAAGAAATTGTTCGTGGTGCAAAGACAGCTTATTGTTGGAACCTGGTGTGCTGGCACTCTAAGGCGTGGCTTGATGTTGATTCCTGTATATTATGATAAATCTCAGAAGTAAAAATTACTTAAACGCAAGCACATTGCTGGAATTTTTACTGAAACGTGAGCTTCTTGGACATAGAGGATAGTATAGGGTAGTAGGTAGTTAAAAATGTTAGTAGTTTCAACATTACTCATTTCTTTCGACAAATCAAATATTTTGGCTTTAAGGTGGGACAATTTAAATAGATGAAATGCTAAGCATGCTCAAATCAGTTGATTGAAATTAAAAAAAAAAAGTATGTATTCTAATACTGGAACTACTGAACGGAAGAGGGCCTTCCTTGTGAGGCCAAGGAAGATCGATTTTTAATCCTTCAAAGACGTCGGAACTATTTTAAGATCTCATCGGATATAAGAAATGACTTTCTTTCACCAAGTGGAAAAATAAATTCGTACGATTGATCTCAAGAAGGCTGGTAAAATCCGGGAGCGTGCGTTTAAGCTCAAAAGTATGTTTCTCGAATACAGAAGATGTGAGATTGCGTCTTATTTTTCGACGATTCCAAATTTAACTGCATGCTGTCTATGGAAGAATCCTTGTTAGAATTAGACTTGGAGAAACGCTTAGCGACGAGGGCCTTAGAAGATTCCAGCCAAAAGCTGAAGGATTTATGGTCTGGGGATGCTTTTCCGAATAAGATAGGGACGAATGTGCTTACTTTCTTCAATAGTAACAGCAACTGCTTACTTGAAAATGGCACAAGAGCTTTGCAGTGCATCGGTCCATGTCTTACTTATTGTAGACAAATCAATTTACTTTCAAATAAGTACCTGGGAGTACGAGCTACGTCTCAGTTTTAAAGATAATGTTGTGATAAAGATCAATGGGCGCCGTGGCTCAAGTGGTTAGTGCGTTGGATCGCTGAGCGAGAGGTTCGACGTTCGAATTCGAGAAACACGAAAAAGTTTTTTCACGATCCCACCTCTCGCGAATGTCTGACAAACGTCCGAGAGTAATAACTGTCAAGAGAAAGCTTCTCAATTTGCCTTTCGGATATGGCTCTAAACTGTAGGTCCCTTCCATTTGTGTGAAAAATATAACACGCACAACACGAATGGTCGCGAGAAGCTCGGCCCTGGACCACATACGTCTGTTGCGCCAAGTATTTGTATTTTTTTTTTGTTGTGATAGAGAAAATAAGACAATAAAAAAACAATAAGTCCTAATTTATGCAACAGCTTCTTGTTTTTTCCCCCAACTTTCCGCTTATTGGTCCAAATAGCGGTTTTGTCTCATAGAAATGCTTATTATTCAATAAACTGATTCATTTCAAATTTAAAGATAATCTCAAATATTTGCAAACCGATTCCTTATAGAACGATAGAACGCCTCTATTAGAGTCCGACAAGAGTAGGTAAATTCAATAGACTGTTGAATTTTATATGTTAGCCAAAGGTTTAAATAAGTTCTTATATTTCACTGCTATCCACCACAAAACAACGCTTTCAGTCTGATAACTTTCTATACAGACTGTGCGCCTTAATTACACAAAATTAAAATAGATGTTCAATGCGAAGAAGAGCTGAAAAATTATAAATTAAATCTAAATTCAAACAGACTTCGAGAGCAAAAAAAAATTGCCTAACATTTTTGCCATGCGAGTCACCTTTGTGTGCACAGTTTTTGCTAAATCAGCTCGCTTTGGTGCCATTTCCCATGCATGCCACCACTGCGGAACGTGTTCTTTAACTATACGCTCGTTGTTATCGTCTTTATCTCCATGGTGCTCACAGTTCAGATGATCATCATCATCACCGCATACCTTCCTACTGACTTGGCTATAGCCAATAGGTGGTGCTTCTCTGTGGTGCCTATGTTCATACACACAATATTTTGGGTTGTTGAAGTTTGGTTTGTAGGTATACACTGTCCGTGTGATGAGCCAGGAATAGCGCCCAGTTAGTCAGGTTTTCACACACTCGCTCACCGTATGGGAGGAGGCGGGTAAATGGTTTGATTAAATATTTTCAATGAAACAAGTCGATTCATGAATGTTGACCGTGGTTGCCTTGTCGCGCAATCGCACTACGTTGGTTGAAATTTTTGTCTTCATATCACCTGTACTCAGGCCCACGATGCAAACGCCTAAGTAGTTTCTTATTCGTCCCTCTGAACCCAAGGAATGTATCATGTTCAGTGTGTGAAATATTTTCCACCTTTATTCCCGTCTCGTCTTAGTTGTATGTAGTTTTCCTTGCGTTGCCTTTTATGGACAAAATGTGCTAAATTGTTTCTCTTTGCTTTCTCACTGTGAATTGACTTACTCGTACAATCGTTTAATTGGAAGACAATTTCAAATATGACTTTGTGTTGAGTATTTCTTCATCTCCTATGCTGTTGCAATTCAAGTAGAGGCATCAATCAATTAAAATCTTCTGAAGTACTACTTAACACTACTTAAAGCCCACTTGGGACATCTCAGAACATACACAGTTCAAGTGAGTGAGAGAATATTTTACGTCAGTTACAATCAACAGCAAAATTGAGAAAGCAGAATCTATTGGATTGATTGTATGTACATATGCAGATTTATTAAAAGATGCTTTAAATAGCAGAGTGTAATGTTCAAATGTATTGACAGCTGATAAATTACAAAAATCATTCTAGTGCGTGTTGTATTGATATCGATAGTAGAATATAAGAATAACCAAACTGTGGTTTTATTGGCAATTGATTCTTGCCGCAGCAGAGTTTGCAGAAAGACGATGTTACATAAAATTCATTAATGAACATTTGACTCTTTATTGACGTAGTTTATGACGTATGTATGTACATATATCTCTCTGTCAGTCTCTTTCATTCACGACAAAAATTAACCGATTTAATTTTTTTTTTTTTTTTGTGAAATATGTACATATTCCTCTGAATTAACATAACGAGGTTTTTTGGTGTGGATAGAGCGTTTTCTTTGTGTAACTCATTATTTTCGTTCAAACCGTTATAGATTACATACATGATTGTGTATGTATGTATGTACATGCGTATTATTATCCCTACCCTTACCCTTTCTTTTCCATAGTTATTGCAAAAACTTACCGATTTTTCAAAATCTTTCCTTCTATAGGATAAAAATCATGCTTGGTACTTTATATGTACTAATATTTAGGCGAATTATTTTCCATTTTATAATAGAAAAATCAATACGTACATACATATGTATGTATATGTACAAACATACATATGTACTGTACATATGAACATAATGACTCTTATCTCATGTCAATAAACCAATTTCGGTATATACATACATATGTATGCACATATATATGTATGTATGTATGTATATATCACCTCCTCAACTCATTACCTCCAATCACCAACTAAAATTATGCACTTATAAAAAAGGAACGTTTATTGAGCATGGGAACAGCATATAAACGCAGAACTTATCTATTTTCTAAGAACTAAGATAAACGGAATTTCTAATGAATGGACAGTTGAATGACTGTACACAGCTGTCATGACCTGGTCTGTAGGAATTCATTCTCTCCAACCTCTACCACCCTGTCACCGTCACTATTTTATAAAAGTAAAAATGCATAACTATTTACCTACTCCAGTCGAAAACGGAACGAGCAAGAGTGAAAAATAACTTTGATATGAGTATGTACATACATACATACATATGTACTTTTCCTCTAATCTACGAAGGTACATATACAAAGAGGCACTCTTCTCCTATTACATTTTTCACATGTTTGGCAAAAGGTGTGCGGATTGTACCCTACACCAAATGTAAAAGGATAAAAAAAAGACAGACTCGTATGTATATGAATATATGTACATATATGATGATAAAAAGAACTTTAAGTAGATGTAGAAACACATTTCCCTGCATAGCACAGCATATTCGATGGGTTGAAAAGGAAATATGAAAATACAGGAAAGTCGGCATAAATTGAACTTGCACCTACACTCTAATGCAATGACACCGAGCAAGACGAGCAAAGATGTGACAACAGCTTGTTTGCTTTGTTCGCAGCGCCAACGATGACTGAGGAGTCTCAGCTCAGCTTACCTCACAGGCATCGTCTCGGGGGCATATGAACATGAATAAGGGGATGATAATGATAATTATGAGAATGGTTATGCAGGTAGGATGCATAAGGGCACTTGCTCCTCCAAGAATTTCGCCGTCCTTCATCAGCATCAACATTTACATCTACGCACACTACATTAACATTCACTCTTTTGCGAAAAAAATATCATTCTACTTCAAATACAAGTGATAAGGCTGAATAAATATAAACACACAGCAATAAATTTTTATATATGTACATATGTACATACATGTACATACATATGTAGGTATATACAGATATGGTTCCTAGGAATTTTCGCGAAAAAGAAATACTCTCCACATTGTATGATTATAAATATATGTATGTATGACTATGTGCAATCACATACAATTTGCCAACAAATTACACTCTGGGGTACAAAATCTCTATTCAATGCTTTCTTATTCCAATTGGATTGAAGAAAAACAATGCCAACAATTATGAGCCCTGCTAACTAGTGCAACGATTTACAGCCAAATCAAAACTCCTTCAAATCGTAAATATAAGTCAAAATATGTACGTATACATGTACATACATGCATATGCATACATCGCAACAGCCGATTGAATCTTTCAGGAAGTCTTTTAACTTAGTATTGCACAAATTCGTAAGTCTTCCGTTTTCGATAGAAAAATATATCCAATATAAATTGCACACTTCCTATTCCTTCTTTAACTTCAAAGCTCCTACAAAAGGGATATTTTCTTATTTTTTCTATCTTTCCTATCACAGGTTTCGTCTGTCTTGTTGCAGATCAAATTGGTTCATTGATTTCATAATAGTGTGAAAGGGCACATTTGAGTCAATGCTTTACTATGTATATATTTCATCCGATGTGACGGGTGGAATCTGATTGTGAAAGAGTAATCTTGTAAAGAGAAGAAGGATCCAGGAAGGATCCTATGATTTTTCAGCTAAAAACGGTTCGTTTTCATTTAGGAAGTGTAATTTTTAAAGGATGTACTGAAATGCATGTATGCGTAGCTTTCTTTTGAAACACAATGTGTAAAAACGAGTTGAACAAAATTATACATAGCAATGTACACGCATACATATGTATGTATGTATTGCAGTAATCAGAACTAATTCTTTTCCACACCTTGCATTCTGTATGCCAGCTTTTAGTTGTAGATATCCTTTAACATTATTAAACGTTAAGTGATTCTCTGAGTGCCCATTTCACGCAGTATTTATGTACATATGTACATATACAAGTATGTTTACCATTTTTTTTATAATCCAGCTTGCAATTGTAGAAAACATCAAATTGATCTCGTGGTATATATTCTGGAGGATGTCGTCATTTGAAGAAAATCATGGATGAATGAATGAACTCCACAAGAAGTCTAAGGACCGGTACGTACTTTTTAATGTGTATGTACATGCTCTTGAAACGTTTCCTTCATCTTTTTTGCCTTCACAAAGGACGTTACGTTTGAATGCAAAGATGCACTAACAGGAAAAACTTCGTGACAATCTCTGGTTATATACACATACATATGTATCTTCACGTATAATGCATACATATGTAAATATGTATTTATACATGCATATGTACAAAGTATTTTAAGTTTTAAATGATTTCCTCTTGTCATTTCCTATTTGTGTAAAGGTTTCCCGTGGGTTTGATGGCACTCGTATTTTAGCTATCGCTTGTTTAAAGTTCTGTTGTTGAGTTTTGATATTCATGTAGCAAATCAGTTGTGTCAATAAGTTTTTAGTGTGTTGAAGTGCGACAGTCATGTGCTAAACTCATATGCATAACTGTAAAAGCATAGGTGTATTCACCTCGTACACACTTTTAATTCAGGGTTCGAAAGTTTTCTGAACAACATTTACATACAATGTATGTACATATGTACATATGCCACCAGCGTGTAGCTTGTGTAGCGCCACCAATTAATTGACAGGTAACAAATTATTTGAAATTGTTCAAATGCTGTTGTTCTTAATAGCATAATACAAAATAAAATCTACTATGCCAGATTCACGAAAACTCTACTTTAAACATCAATACCTACCGTTCATCCACCAACTTAAGGCACACATTTACTGCAACATACTGCGAAATATACCTAAAAGGCGACTTAATTAATTTCTCGCCCTTCACCTGTATTGTGCGTGTTTAACTCTTGGTCCTGTTCTACAATTAAAATCGTTATGGTGTCAGTTGCACCGTCCAACAGCTATGGAAATTACACTCATTTTCCACTCGCTTTTTATTGTCTACAACTGGACCACTTTAGACAACTGCTGCTATCTGTGTGGTCTAAATGAAACCCCATGTGTATTACGACGTCCTCTGTTCGGTGTCGGAGTTAAGAATCCTCAAACTATTTCCCACCTCAAACTGGTTATGAATTCTTCTATCTGTCGTTTGTGTATCACTGTGAGTTTGTTTATTGTTTTCTAAGAAGCCCTTAGGCACACTTATTCAAATGCCTCACATGCCCAGGAAAATTATGTCATTCAGGTAAATTCTTGTAGACTTCATTATTTTGTCGTCCAATCTGGCAGAATTACAAAGGTACCGTTCTCACAGCTCATTCGATCTGACAATTCGAACTAACATTGTAACATCATAAGCTGTTTGTCGGCTGAAACAACGTCCTCTTGCTCTATTCATTCCTTTAACATACAACTAATCAAGTGGAAACCTCTTCCATCCCTAAGTAGGCTGTACATATCGTTTGTGTGGGCTATTATATGTTCACACCGCCTGCAGAAATACAAATCCAGAAAAAAAATCTAGAACCTCCTTTTCAAGTTCAGCTTTTCAGAGTGTCTTCCTTCTTTGGTTGCTATATTTTTTCATCCTACACTACTCAATTTCGGTGCATTTCCGGCTGTCATGCTGTTTGTTGTCCTGTTATACCGAGCCGAAGAACAAAAAAAAATCTAAACAAAAGAAAAAGCAACAAACACAATGCGAATAATAACAATAAAATAATATTGAGGAATCTCTCAATCAGGGAGCACCAAGGCATCTGTGTGCAGGAGTTAGGTAACGATTTCAATCGTCCCATTGGGTGGTGTGAATAAAAATTGAGTGTGAGTGTTCCCTCAGCATTTTGGAGGGAACACTCCATTTGGTGTGAATAAGAGTAGGGTTCGTTAAGTTTAACGAAAACCCTCCACTCACATATTTTGACAGTTGAGTGTTCCCTCCATTTTGGTGTGAATAAAGATGGAATCAATCGAGTGAACACTTTAAGAAGTTGAGTGTGCATTGGAGGTAACTTCAGGAGATAAAAAAATGGATAATACTATTTCGGAAAATGAATACCTTGACGGAATAAGTGAAAAACCTTAAAAAAAAGATATCTGGAATGGACGAAGAATAGTTCATAAAAATTCTACAATTTTATTCTTCCTTGATGGAAAGAAGCCCAACTCCAGACATGAAATTTAAAAAGCAAATTTCGTTGGAAGCTATGGAAGAAAAAATTCCATGGCATTGATTTGAACAAAAAGGGGATAGAAACAAAGACGGGCAATTTTGCCATGATTTTAAAAGCCCATGACAAGCAGCTGCTGGATTTGACAGCTCTCAACTCTAGTTTTCAAACTTCAACTTGAGGGGATGAACCTAGTTAGAGGAAATTTTTTATTCACACCAAATTGAGTGTTCCCTTCAACGAAAACACTTCACTCTTGAGTGTTCACTCAGAGTGTTCCCTTAGTTTTTATTCACACCACCCATTGTGTAGCCGTGGAGTGGATAATCCTTTAAATGTTTTATCACAAATAATGTTACCACTCATATTCAAGCCCATTCAATACTTATGTGTTTATGTACACACACACACATACATACATATGTAGGTACCTGTTTCTAGTAGAAAAAGAACGGAACCTCTAAGCTGTGCCTCGAGAAATTAAGAAATTTCTCGTTCGCCTAAGATCGGAATTCATTCAGGAAATCCCACATTTAAAGATCAAGTGGAATGTCCCAATGCGTAATTATGTACATATGTATGTAGACTTGAGCTCTTTTGTGTGTTCACTTAAATAAACGCAACCAGACCGAGGCAGAGGCACTGAGAAGAAGATGGAGATCCATCCAAAAATTAATATCAAAAAATCAAGAAGAGATGAAGAGAAGGAGAATTCAGGTAAAAGGTACACATCCCATCGATCGTATGCGCGCAATTTACCAAATCAAGGCTGAGCAAGATTTTCGTGCGATCCAACGACTGTGGTAACGGCGGCGGCTTCTTTTATATTTTTTTTTATCGCCACTTTTCACTTGATTTTGATTTCACTTCTTTTTTTGTTCTCCTCTTATGTGTTCCTTAAAACATTCCAAATACCTGTCGAGAAAAAAAAATAAAAAAAAAAAATACTTCCCTCTCCTTTATCTCACCACACACACATTCCAATATCGGATGGACATAAAATGTTGGTATTACACTGATCAAAAGAAGTCGTAGTCAGGAGAGTAAAAAAAACAAGGGATTTTGTATTGTACAAAAATAAAAATTGCGAACAAAATGAACCGTTGACACGGCTTTCATTATCTGATCGTGTACCGTTATTATGCCATGCAAATACATAGTATCACCCAGAATTTAGGTAATTTCCTCTTTCCAATACCCCTAGAGTCCCCGACCAAAGGAAAATGTTCAGATCTGGATTTCTCCTCAATTAATTTAGACCTCATTTTGGCTCTGGTTGCTGACAGTGGCGCTAAACGAAGTCAATTTCGATTTACAATACGCAAAAACGAACACCAAACCAGCCGACCACGTACCAATATTATTTGTTCACCTTCTTAGATCGCTGCGCCAAGGCGAATATGTATGTACATACATACATACATACATGTACATAAATACGTGTACATAAATAAAGTCATTTTATTAGAAACTCGGATTTGTTTTCGAATTTGGTATGCATGGTGAATACGTACCGAGGATACACGCTTATCAGCTATTCAAAAATACGAGTATTCAAATTAGTTCCATCTTGTGTGCGTAAGCAGCAGATAATGGGTAGGCACATTTAATTCGCCGGCAGGCGGTGTAATTGAAAAGAAAAGTGGGGCTTTTGATTAGGGGAGGAAGCATCTCGTAAGGTGTTTTGTAGAAAATCGCTAGATGCATACATACATAGCAGTTAAATTCAGTTGTCAAATGGACATTAGAAATTCTTACAGCAATCAAGGCAGTATGATTCATGGCCATCGCGATGTAAGTTACATGTGCTTGCGTGCTCGTAAAAGGTTTAAATGTTTCACATTCCTGCAACCAGTTAAAACAAAACGCATTCATACATACATACAGACATATACAGACATACGTACTAATTTGAAACATTGTACTAAAAAATTCAAACACGAAATTCGGACAAAGTCGCAATAAACTAGGTAGGTACCTACTGTTACTTTGTAGTTAGAACAAAAATCCCAATTTCACCACGAGAGTCTTTTGACTTACTCTAGATGCAAGCCAAAATTTTCCATGATTTAAAAGATATGTAGATGGTATGTAGATCGTTATATGAAAATTCGTGAGGTAGATGTAGTCTTTTGGTTTCTCAATTGCATAAGTATACTACATATTACTAAACAAATCTAATCTTTTGAGATAAATTTTACCGGTGGAGGTTGGACAGAAAATTCACGCTATAAATGAGACATTGGTTTTTCTTCTACCCAAGTTCTACATACGTACAAATGTATATACATATGTAAGTCTACATATGCATGGATGCACAGGGAAAGGAAAATGCAGAGTATCTCGGTATTAACATTTAAATATTAAAGTAGAATTTCCCTTTAACTCTCCAAATTTATGAATGGTATGATATACATCAAGACCGCTATATATTAATTAATTTAAAACATCCTCACTTTAGCGAACACTCTCACGCCAATAATAAGCACAAGAATAATTTTAACCAACCCAAAATGCCGTGAGAAAGGCTAGTGTTAAAAATTCCAGCGTTCTATCAGATTTGATTAAAACACCATATCATGACATCATTCCTTGTGCACTGCATACGTACATACATATGTATGTATAAAACGCTGCGATAAAATATTCGGGCCTGATCAGCAGAACATTTTCTTCGTCTTCATTCATCAATAGGAGCACAGAACTTAAGTTAGTTGTCCAGCTAGCGATCGCCTCTCGCCTAACCAACACATTCAAAATGTCCCCGCGACGTAGGCCACAGATTGCAACGTTATATCATTGCATTCCTATCATCTAAGGATGCCTGTGCTCAATACTCGTCGTGGTCTTGGTATGAATTGGGATAGGATCTGTGTGGGCAATCGAACCAGACAGGTAGAAGAGGCACCAAGCACCATTGCGACCAACAACAAGTTCTCCACATCCACACGTTGTAGAGGAGGAGAAAGAATGCTGCGAGGACAAGGAGGAGAATACGTTAGTACGTACATTGGCTAAAAACCAAAGGTAATGCTTCATATTTTAGTGAAACTGTGAAAGGTAGGCGCAATGTTTAAAAGTGGATGAGTTAACGACGAGGTGTTTACCCTTCTCGCTCGTTCTCTCTCTCTCTCTTTATATATAGCCCTCTTTCTTGCTTATGCGCCCTTAACCTGTACCTGTACACTCGTTAAGAGGCAGACAGCAGCACAAGGTAGAAATCCATGAAGTAAAAGGAGATTTTCTTGGGGTTCGGTGGGTGAGACGTGTTGCAAAAGGACCGAGATTTGTAGTGGAAGTACGGCATTTTTATGGGAATTCTTTTGGTCTTGCCAGTCCTTTTTTGCTCGCTTATTCAGGATTCTTTCTTTGGCGGTGGTAGATTCATAGGGATTTTGCATGTGCTTATAGAGTGGATGAGCAACCTTTTATAAGTACATACTCTTTTTTTCTTTCTTTTTCTTAACTTCTTACTTCTGAAATATCATGAATTGCCATTTTTAGGGATATATACACAAATATGTACATACAAATGTATGAATTTACGTATGCATATATATACATATGCATATATTTATATTCAAGTTTTGTAACTATTATAGGCACATGTCTAGAGAAACAGTATGGAATTTCGCTTTTACACGGACATTTAAATAAAAGGTCCAAAATTCCGTTCTATCACTTACCATTACTAGGTTTCTGTGGAATATCAGCCAAAGGTATCCCACGACTTTCAAATATATAGGTTACGACCGTGCAATTGGGGCTGAAGTCTAATATAGACCCCACTAAGGGTTTAGCAGACGGCACAGGCGACAGCGTCCCCAAACTACTCTGCGATTGACTGGGGACGACGGCTGCAGGTGAATTATCTCCACCCACCAGAGACGCAAGGCAAAGTATACACACAACTCGGAGGATTTTATCCATTTTAACGAAATACCGGTGGCCTTTGTTATCGCCTAAAGTTCTCCAAAGCGCCGCCATCATTTATTTTGCGTTGTATAACTATTTATTCTTTATACTATATACGTATGAACTATATTAGGTGTGCTTAAAAAGGGTACGTGTACTTTGGGGTTTTACTGATGTAAAACGGCTTAGCATTTGTATTACTTTATTTTTCTTATTACTTTTGATGTGCTATTGTTACTTTATTTCGGGCAATTACTACTTTATCACAAGGCACTGTATACTTCACTTAGACAATATAAAACACATTATTTACAACAATTAAAACGGATCAAATTGATATGTTCATAGATATTGGTATATTTTTACTTATCGTCTCCTACTTTGACGATAGAGTCGAAAATACAAAAAGTGAATAATAATAAACATATAATAGAAAAAAACACATGAAACTATAGATAATTATTATAAACAATATTAGGGAACGACGAAACACACCCGACGAACAGACGCACACCTAACGAATTTCCAATTTGCACTGACTGACTTGCCATCAGACTAGTTTCTTCGAAAGGCAGTGAAATTTGAGAGAAGTCAAGTAAGCGAAGTGGTGTTTTTTTTCTCTGCCACACGAAACAAAATGGAAACTGGAGCTGGAAGTGTTTCGTTTTAAGAGGAACTGTTGGATTTTAGTTAACTAGCTGACAGCGGCTGTGTTGAGCAATACAAGTGATGTCACAACCTAAGCTTTTTCCACTTTAAAAAAAATATGTGTGCACTCGGTTGAATCGGTTACATATCGATGAGTAAAATTTTAAATAGATTACACTGTTAAATCGCAACATTTCGTCAAAATTAAAATAGGATGCTTTTCCACTGAAAACATGAAATGGTAATAGCCCATATATTTTTTGAATTACTAGGGGCTGTCAGAAGGATACATACAGTTAAAGCACTATAGATGCGCGTTGAATTACTGAGCGGGAGGTTTAAATCTTATAAAACGCCAACGTTTTTTAACGGTTCCACCTCTCGCGAATGTCTGACAAACGTCCGACAGTAATAATTGTCATGAGAAGGTTTCTCAGAAAAAGAAACATTTTCGGTATGGCTCTAAAGTCTAAACTATAGGTTCCCCCCATTTGTGTGAAAAAATATAACACGCACAACATGAATGGTCAAGAGAAGCTAGGCGATGGACCACATGCGGTCTGTTGCACCAAGTATTTGCGTTTTTACTATAGGTATGACAATCATAGAAATTTAAATAACAGAAAGAAAAATGTTAATTTTATGACTCATTCAAGCCTGTTATTCACGGGCCAAAACAAAAGCCTCCAAACAATTACGTCAGATAAGTGTTCTATGCCAGCGGCCAGAAACGAAGGAAAATACGAATACGTTTATTTTACATTGAGCACAAATAAGCCAGAATTGGTTAGACAGTGATATTCTAGAAATACAAAGATTATTTTAGAAAAAATCCGCTGTCAAATTAAAACCGGACTATAGTTTTCATTTCATTTATGGTACGACCTACATATGTGCATTTTATCACAAGTCTTCACCATTTACGGATTAGTTGTTTTCGTAAGCAGTTAATTCTAATTTCATCAATAAGTCTGAAATTAGTTTGTTTTTTTTCTAATATAATCGGTGGCTTTAGCATTTTTCAGATTACTACCATGACCCACCGTAAAGTATTTCAGTATATTTCAGCGGCCCCTAGACGATCAAAATCATCCTACAATAAATATCAAACCTATTTAGGTTTTAATACAATATATTACACAAGGTTGTAATATTATTTACAGACAATCAATATTACTGTGCAATTACTGCCCCCGATTTCTGGCTTTGTTCAGTACCACCATATCACGATCAGCATCCCTTTTTATTTAATTGAGTTTGGCTATCATTTTTCGTAAGCATTCGCTTTCAAAACCCGAAAGCTGTATTCATTACTTTTGACTCATTAAAAAACAGGCAGACAGGCAGAAATATAATCTCAAACTAAATTGAGAACATAACTTTGCATAACAAATATATTTCTTGTTCCCATCACAACAGGAAAAGCCATCGCATACTAGTCACACAAGAATTAGTGCACAAGTCCAAACAAATATCGTGGACAGGAGTAAGACATACATACATATATATGATACCTACAATTGTACGTATAAAAGATCTACGCTAAGTTGGCCTAATTGATAAATATAAACATTTCTTTTCTTATAAGTGTTTTTGTATTACAGGCGCATGATAACTACGAGAGGCTAACTTTCATTGTAGATACATACATATGCAGATCCCTTAAAAACAGAACTTGTAAATTTGGCATAAAAAAATTTAAAACCTACAAATTTACATTTTTAAAGTATGTAAACAAAGTAAACAAAGAACAATAATTTTTAATCCAATTTTGTGCTTTGTGCTAGAGTTGCTTTCATATTACTGCTTTTCGCACTAAGTTAAAAAAAATGAGCTTATTAATGTTAACATGCCTTATGCTTATTCTTTTTTCCTGATAAGCAATGTTTTCCTTGTGTCGAAATCATTTAAACTTGATCTTGGCCTTAAAACTTTCTATACAAGAACTTTAGGGCTGACTAAATTTTATCATAGAAAACACACATACAAATATATACAGTTCGGTTAACATTATTCTTATCCACTGACGTAAATATCAATATCAGCATCACTGGAAATCATCTTAGTTTTTTTGAATATATCGTCAATAAAGGTTTTACTATTATCCTTATCTGCAATGATGAAGAACGTAATGAAAACTGGCAAATGTAAGTGCTTATATTAAATAGTTTACCTAGTTGCTTGGAATAAATCTTATGGGATATTTTCTTAGCCAGGGCTTTGAATACATCTTTATTTGCTATATTAATCTTGTAATATGGATTCAAACACTTGACTACATGATCACCCACAGCTGCTTTGAACTTCTTCATTTCTTCATATTCAACTCTACTGTTAATGTTTTCCTTTCGATTATCCTTGTGATGCACAGTGCTTTTGCCAGATTGAGCATTTTCTGAATCAACTTTGAATTTCGAATGTTTATCCTTTGTGGCATCTGAATCTTTCGTTTTATGATTCGCATCTCTGTTATTGTTATTATTTTTGCTTTCACCAGGACGCGTAGTTTTTTTGTCTCTGGATTCTAATTTCTTGTCACCTTCATGTAGTCTACCGTTGTCAAATGAGGAGGTCTTTTCTTTTTCAGAAGAACTGGAACCGCACATTTTACTCAACTGTTCACTTAAACTTGAGGTTTCCGTCACGATTTTAGGTTTTTTCATTGCCACACCTCGATCGATATTATTATCGAGCGACGCTTGGCGTTTGTTATATCGATTCCTTGCTGGTTCTTTCTCCATCTCACTGGAATAAAACGACAATGCTGTTTGAAAATCTGCTGATTTCTTAGTTTCACTATGCAAAGGCAATGCTTCCAGCTTAATGAATTCTGAAAATTTATTCACTTTTTCTGACTTCTCGTGTTTGCAATAATGAGTAGTTTCGGAATCGCTTTTATCATTGCTGAAGGAGTCCATTTTCTCTCTCTTAAGCAAAGTGGATGCTTTTACAAAAAAAGGCTGTGTATTTACATCAGTACTCTCAGAGTCGGAAATCTCTGGCATTAGTAGATCTGAGCTTTTCTCGCACTTACGTGCTGCATTGAGTTCTGAATTGTCACTCGCTTCCTCTTTGATTTCTTTTCCTAATAAATCTTCACTACTCGTCGAGGTATCTTCGGATTTTGATTCAAAGAATGAATTGATATTGGTTTGCTTCTTATGGTCCTTTTTATAGCTGCTGGGCTTATTCAATTTTGATTTAGAGGCAGCTATAGCTCTTTTAACTTCATCAGACACTGAGGATTGCAAATCTTTCAGTTTCTTTTCGAAATATTCAACAGAACCTCCGTGAGTGTTGTTTTTTTTTGGAACGTAATCTTTGATCATAGGAAGAAGTTTAATCTCTTCTGTACACTTTCGAATACCAGCCATCTGCAATGAAAAACATAAGGAACTTTAAACATGTTAAATAATAAAGACTGATAGTTTCGAAAAGTCTGAAAAATATTTGTTCTACTAAAATGTGTGACCAGAAAATTTTAGTTTAAGTTCTCATTCACGTCGCTGTGCGATATGGGGGAGCACATTTTAAAAGATTGATAATTTCGTTTTTTAGTTGTCACTACTACTAATACAGATAGCTGGAACATTTATTCATTGGCTTGCAAAAAAATAATAATAAACATCAAACGACAGAAACGATTTAAGATTACTTACTTTTCCGCAAGTTGAGCGGTTCAATCGTAATGGAATACCAATAGCATTTAGAGCCTTAAGAAGTTTTGCATGCACACATGCAATTAGCTTAATCTTGACTCATTTATACATATTTATGTATTAAATATTGGTACACACCTCTTTAGCGATGCTGTGCCTATATACATTCACAACCTTGTTAGATGTGAAACATTGATATTCGATTTCTTTGGCAATGTCCTCGTAATCCTTGTATTTCAAATTACGCACAGCTCCTTCACGAATACTAACACACTTTTCTACATTCGCTTTTAATGCGTCTATAAGCATTGTTAGATAGTTCTCCCTCAAACTATTCTTTAATCCGGCAACCTTCGTTTCTGTAGCTTGAGCGTACTTCACCCTTGACATCTGGGCTTCGGGCTCATTTTCAAGCGCCTTAGCGGCACTAAGTGCTTTTCGAATTTCAAATTGTTTTCGAATAAAATCTTCCGTTTCCTTTTTTGCTTTTTTATTTAGATACTCTCTGCTATTACTACCACTGCCGTCACTATCATCATCTCCCAAGTAGCTTCGAGCTGATTGCACTATTCCGGAGCGACCACCTGTATTTGAAAGACATAGAAATCAGGATCAAAACGAAATAACATAAATTGCATACCTTCATAAAGATCTGAGCTATCTTGAAGGCTAATATCAGACTTAAATGCTGAGCTCATTGAGAGCTTGTGAAACGTCTGCAGAGCTTTTTCAATATTTTTTGGATTTTTACAGACGTCGCATTGGTTTGTACATGGTGGAGGAGGATCGCCAAAGTAGTCGGAAAACAGTTTATGCCTACAACGAACGGATTCACAATACTTCACCATCTCATTGAAATTTTTAACGGCGCGAAGAGCCATCAAGTTGTCTGCGTTTTTGCTTCTTTTTACATCATTTTGCAATAGAAACGTTATAGATTTTACATCGTCACGACCATAGTATAAACGGCAAAATGACTGCTTTCCGTCTCGTCCTGCCCTACCAGATTCCTGGTAGTAAGCAGCGACATTCTGGGGAATATCCCAATGAATTACGAACCGTACTGTCGCCTTATCCACACCCATTCCGAAGCTATTTGTAGCGCAGATCACCGTGTACTTCCCTGACATCCAGTCTTCTTGAACCTGTATTCGCTCGGATGTCTTAAGACCAGCATGGTACGCAACAGCTTTGACATTTTGCTTGGAAACCCCGTGAGCCACACGTTCTGTGGCATCTCGAGTTCGGCAGTAGATAATGCCACAACCACGTTTGGAAGAAGCTAGGCTCTTGTCCTCATTTTTTCCAAGACAATGTAGTGAAAAATTGGCCAAGTGCTCGAAATCGTCTTCAATGGAATTCTTAAATACCACGTCATAGAACAAATTAACTCGAAAGCATGGAGTTTTGAATTTAGCAATGGGGTTCTTCAGCTTTAGCTGTTCCAAGATATCATCAATCACATGCTTGGAAGCAGTAGCCGTTAAAGCAATCCATTGGATATGCATATACTTCGTCCTTAATTTGCCCAGTTTAAGATAATCTGGACGGAAGTCGTGTCCCCATTGGCTCACACAATGGGCCTCATCTACCGCGACATAAGCTATCTTGTCGTACTTAACCATATGGCCTAGCAGGGATTGAAAGGATTCTGTGGCAGCCTGCTCGGGGGTGATGTATAAAAATCGTGTGGTTGGATGTATGCTCTTCAAATCGTAAATCACTTTTTCGCGATCTTTACTGGACATTTTCGAATTTATCGATTCTGCAGAAATCTTTAACTTTCCCAGGTGGTCAATTTGATCCTTTATAAGAGCAAGTAGGGGCGAAAACACCAACGTAATTTTATTTGCCAAAAGACCTGGTAGCTGAAAGCACAGGGATTTTCCTGATCCCGTCGGCATTGACACATAAATATCATTTTTCGCTAGAAAAATGCAAAAATTATTTAACAACCAAAACAAAAAATTTTGGAGTGGATTTACTATTAATCGCGCACTTGACAGCATTTTCCTGTAATTCATTCTTGAAGGTCTTGTGGCCAAAAAATTGCTCTAAGCCAGCGTAAATATCATCGTCGGTTAAATCGCCCATTTTTTAATTGAAAGGAAAAAAGAAATAATTTTTGCGAACAATTTTATCAACACTTTTGACATTAATTTACTGGCAGTGCTGCCCATGCCTTATAACTTAAATGTTTTGGCGGTTAGGTAGTGACTTTAACAGAATGCAGTAAGGTGGAATTACATTAACCTTGTTAGGGATTTCAAACTAACTCATAGGGCGTTTTATTGGTGCACAGCGCACGAGTGAAAAACCTTTCAATAATTTCAAATGAAATTTTTACTTGCCAAGTAAATTCATAAGTAACAGTTTGGTTTTAATGCATTTAAGCTGTGCAGCGACTTTTTATTAATTTCAATAGAAAGACTTTGTTCAACTTATTTAAAAAAATATATACAAACTTACCCGCTATAACAACTCGAGATTTTTATTTTCATGTTAAATTTATGGTACACAAGAAAAGGTTCAAATGGAATGACTTTCGGGGCGAGTGCAACGAACAACAGGCCCCAGAAGACTATTCGTAGCTATTTTTCAAAATATAGAGTAAGAAAGACGAAAATTGAATTTGATGTTTTGCACTCCATACACTTTAAGCAAAACATCCAGAAGTGATTAAGTAAATTTTGAAAAATGAGTGCAATAAAACAAATATTGGAATTAAACGAAGTAAAAACAAGTGCGCCGTTGAACAGTAGTAAATGCGTTTTACTATTGACACATCAAAGAGTGTTTCTTTTTTCTAGGTTCCACCTATCGCTAATGTCTGATAAACGTCTAAGCTTCTCAATTTGGCTTCATAAAAAAATATAACACGCACAACATTAATGGTCGCGAGAAACTAGGCTCTAGACTACATACGGTGTGTTGCGCTAAATATTTGCTTTGTTTACATATCGCATAAATCAAAATTACATCCGAGGGTAATAACTGTCATCATTAGATACTCAAATTCGTATTAAAAATACGGTATTAAACTACAGGTCCCTTGTTTTCGTGAAAAAACTATAAATATACTTATAGGTTTTTTATTTAAGAAAAAATATTTCACTAAATTTTTAAATTTGTATAGTTTTAGTATTTATTTGTTTAGACATCATCAGTACATTTTATTTAAAAAGTTGCTTCTACTGAAAGGCTGAACATTAAATATAATTCACCGAACACTTCCTTATTTTTCAAGCGCTCCCTTTTTTGGCAAAATTTTGTTCATTGAATGCTTCTCACAATTTCCGCCTATTTGACAGCGGCAACGTGTTTCCCTCTTTTTCGTTGTGAACTGTTAAGATGGCGGTCGGCAAAAATAAGGGTCTGTCCAAAGGTGGCAAAAAAGGTGGTAAAAAGAAGGTCATAGATCCTTTTTCACGAAAAGATTGGTACGATGTTAAGGCACCAAACATGTTTACTACCCGTCAAATCGGGAAAACCCTAGTAAATCGTACCCAGGGTACAAAAATCGCCTCCGAAGGTCTCAAGGGACGCGTGTTTGAAGTTTCTTTGGCCGATTTGCAGAAGGACACCGACGCTGAGCGCTCATTCCGTAAATTCAGACTGATCGCTGAAGATGTTCAAGAACGCAATGTCTTGACCAACTTCCATGGTATGGATTTGACCACTGATAAATTCAGGTAAGTAAGTGGGAGGTGTTTCCATCCTAATTGTAAAATTTGGATAAAACGTCTTAATTTAATTGTTGGCTAGCACGCGTGGAAAATGGAAGTGTTGTAACCTTAACGAAAAAAGATTTTTCTCTACGTGCCATGATATTTGCAACACAACTTATGTTTAATTTCAGGTCAATGGTGAAGAAGTGGCAAACTTTAATTGAAGCTAATGTTGACGTAAAGACCACCGATGGATACTTGCTGCGTGTCTTCTGTATTGGATTCACCGCTAAGGATCAGATGTCACAGCGTAAGACTTGCTATGCCCAGCAATCTCAGGTCAGGAAGATCCGATCTAAGATGACTGAAATCATTACACGCGATGTTGGTACGTCTGATTTGAAGACGGTCGTTAGCAAGCTTGCTCCTGATTCCATTGCTAAGGATATTGAGAAGATGTGCCAAGTCATCTACCCGTTGCACGATGTTTACATTCGCAAAGTGAAGGTGTTGAAGAAGCCACGTTTCGATCTATCTAGGCTCTTGGAATTGCATGGCGATGGTGGTGGCAAGGGAACCGAGGGTGTTGTTTCTGAAGGCGCTGTTGTCGACAGGCCTGAAGGTTACGAGCCACCAGTTCAACAGTCCGTGTAATTTTATTAAAGTTATTTTGTAAAAAAAATAAAACAATGCAAAACTTGAAACAACAGTTTTGGATTAAACAATGAAATGGATCGGTGTTTAGTGGAATTTCGTGTGGAGTAGAACAGGGTTTTTGCGATTCTTTTTTTCTCTTTTCTTTTCAGCTATTTTAGGTTTGGGAATGTATGCCGAACCACAAGGATATGACTTGTGAATATTTGGATGCCATATGATTCACACCTCAGCATGGTAAGTTTACATGCGAAATTGGATTTTCTTTGTTTGCAAAATGATGTTTAACATATTTTTCGTCGCTGAGACTTGATGTCAACAAATATCTGATAAAATAAAATTTTGATACAAATTGTCTTGTCTGTTTCACAGTTATTAATTAATTGTTTGTTAATTTTCAGATTTTCCGAATGTGTTTTATTGACGTGCAGAATGATTTAATTGCCTCTAGGTAAGCATTACACACTGCCAGGTAATCTACTCAGCTACAAACATATTCTGATAGTTTTATCGACATACTTTAGAATAGAAAAGTCAACTATCGTAATTTCATATTTGGTCAATTCGATTATCAGAATATGAACATTCGTTTAAAATGATGTTGATTTAATTATTTGCTACTCTGAGCAATTTGATGTTACTTACCATCTGATTGTTTTTTTTTTTTAAGTATTAGAGGTCGGTTTTATAGTTTAACAATGTAAAATACATATAATTGTATTCTTTTGTTGCAGGGGGAAATTTGAACGAAATTAAAGCTTTCTAATTCAATGCTGTACTACACAAGGTATTTCAATTAAAAAAAAAAAACAGAATTCAGTAGAGTCTCGATTATCCGATCCGATGTGTGAAATAACTTTTGCACTAACCGACCAAATGATGTGGGTCGATTCTTTTCATTATTAAAACTTAAAAATTTTGAAAGAAATATTTATTCAGCCAATTTGGATAACGGAGATTCTATCAATATATAAAGACATACTCTAATGTACATTTTTATTAGCATGTATACAAATTATTAGCAAAAATAGCAATAGTACTAAAGTTTTGTATAAGCATAGAGCAATTATCTACTGTTTGTTTATACTACATGTACATATTACATACATCTTTGTAGGCTAATTAAAATGTGCATTAACGTATTCCATTGATGACAATTTATGAACTGAAATCAGCAATGTTGCATACATAATTAGATAGTAGAACTGAACTAATGGTTCTATACTAACTTACTGATTATTCTCCTTACTTTTACTAATCTATTTATGCATTTATTGGTTTCAGAATGTGATATCTAAGAGATGAAAATAATTATATTACTGGTCAAAAGAAAGGTATTTTTTTTTTTGTTATTTTACGATTTTTGATTTTGTTATGATGATATTTTTTCGGATTCCCCATCATTTGACTGTTAAATGACACAAAATCCATTCTGAACTCTAAAGAAAAACTAAATTAATTTCTAAACTGGAGCGAAGTACTTAAACAATTCTCTTTGCAGGTTCGTGCTATGACATGTATCCAGCTACAACATTAAGGCAGCGTAAGTTACCATTTTCTCATGTAAAGCAGCTTTATAAGTACATAATTGCTTTTTATTTATCTTCAAAACACCACGTACAATTATTTATATGATGATACTCTGACCCAGCTCGCTTTGACAAGCCATGAAGAGAATTTGTCCCAAATACCAACGCTAAATAAAAAAATCTGATTAAATTTTGTACATTAGAGGCGAATTTGTAAAAGCATTATTATATATTCATACCGTTAAAATATTAGTGACGAAATGTATGATATATACTGTAAAAATATCTGATTTTGTTATCTGAAGCCGTTTTTGAGAGCTTCCCAATTTACCATTTTTGTTTTAATACATGCTGTGCAAAACTAGTGCATTTACGAATTTCACTTACACTTTACACTTACGCAAAACTAAACTTACTTTACTATGTAGCTTTTGAGTCTAATTTTTGATTTACTTTCCAGATATTGCTGAGAAGAAGATTTTCGAAGAAAGTTTATAGAAAGCATGTAAGTTGTCTATCTTATTTTTATGTCTTAGGAAACACCAAGAGCAACAAATTATTGTACATTTATATCTCTCGATGTGCACGTGAAACAGACGTATCATGACATTTTCTTATTGTTTTTGAAAAACGTTTTTGGTGTTTCCTTAATCTAATAAATGTAATGATGATCCTCTGACCCAGCTCGCTTTGACAAGCCATGAAGAGAATTTGTCCCAAAACCAACGCAATTTAAATTTCTGAATTACCTTCATATTTATACTGCGTTACAAATGTTTCGTGATCTGAGTTTAATTTTGGAATATGTACTTTTCCTTTACAGCAGTTGGTTGAGGACATCTTAAATTTTTACATCTGTGTACACGGCTGCTTCCATAGTTAAGGTAATTTTAGTTTGCTTTACAGCTTTTATTTATTACGTGATGATATTATTTCGGATTCCCCATCATTTGACTGTTAAATGACACAAAATCCATTCTGACCAACCGCAAAATAAAAATATTTTTATTTTTCGTTTCTAATGAAAAAACCAAAGTAATGATTTTCTTTTCAGATGTTATGAGGATATGTCTTGATGAATACATGCGATTTTTAATAGAAAACAAAAATTGGCTGGGAATGGCATGAAGGGAAATCCCTTGAGCGCTGATTATTACATTCAAATGGTCTTGTCCGCCAAGTTGTGTAAGTAATATGTTTACACAGATTTATGGGTCTCTTGAGAGAACAGGAAGAGCAATAAGATTTTTATTATTAATAATGTCTACTAAATCAAATTTTTTTAATGAAATTCATCTTGTTGCTCTTTTAGTATTGTTTGTAAGGTTTTCATTTTATTTAAATGATGATACTCTGACCCAGCTCGCTTTGACAAGCCATGAAGAGAATTTGTCCCATACCAACGCAAAATAAAATTCTGATTATACATATATTTTGCCTTTACTCTACACTGGCAATGTTCTGTGATCTGAGTTTAATTTTGGAATATACTCTTCTTTTACAGCGGCGAGCCCCACAGGTGGTCGAGTAGGAGTGCAGTAAAGTGACCATATCCTCGTCAAACAAAAGGAAGAAGAAGACTCTTCTATTGTATGCATGTACATACTCGGAGATATGTATATCTGCAGCTGCTTCCATAGTTAAGGTAATTTTGGTTTGCTCTACAGCTTTTATTTATTATCTGATGATATTATTTCGGATTCCCCATCATTTGACTGTTAAATGACAAAAAATCCATTCTGACAAATTAGAAAAAAAAAGTTTGTTTTTGTAAAAAGAAAAGAAAAAAACTAAACCATATTTCACTTTACTTTTCAGGTGCTACGACAAAGCTTCTTTAGATGAAAACCAATTTAGCCCTGAAATATAAATTCTGCGATCACCAGAAGATTGATTTGCAATGTAAGTCGCTATGTATTTTAAGAATTTTTATTATTTAACTGCAAAATATAAAACACACAGCAACACCTCTTACCAAAGTTGGTTGCTTTTTGTTTTCTTACATATTTCTTTAAATGATGATACTCTGACCCAGCTCGCTTTGACAAGCCATGAAGAGAATTTGTCCCATACCAACGCAAAATAAAATTCTGATTATATTCGCATTCAAATTACATATAGCAAAATTACTCTTGGACACTGATTATTTATTTTTTTTTTTTTTTTTATTTTTTTTTCACAGATCTAATTGACAGCATGTTAGGTCTTTGCAGTCGGTTATTGCTGTAGACATGTAAGTTGCCTTTTTATTTCAGAAATTTAAGAAGAAGGAACAAGAATTGATTTTACGTGTTAATGTACATAAATCACTTGGAAGCAGTGGGGCAAATTTATAGCCAGGGACCAAGTCGTGGGCGAGTTTATGTACAAATACTTGGCGCAACAGACCATATGTGGTCCAGGGCCTAACTTCTCGAAACCGTTCGTGTTGTGCGTATAATCCTTGCCCCCAAATGGAAGGGACCAAAAGTGAGTTTATAATTGTCAAAAAAATTGTAAATTCACCGCAGAAAATTTTGAAAGCATTAAGGAATTTCTGTAGCACTGATGTCGGAACTGTGCATCATAACAAATCTTCTGCAAGTTTGCAACCCAAAGACAGTCTTTTGATGTACATACATATATGAACCCTAGTGATTCTGAAATAGCTGCAATGCAGTCTTTACATTTATGTATGAACGCAAACTGCAGAGCTGCGGTATTTTTACAATTATGAACTCACCCCTTCTCATCCGTGAACAGATGACAATCCAGAATGGAAATTACGTGATACGTTACAAGATCAAATACACATTTTTACGTGACAAATAATATGCTCACAGAATAGAAGATGCAACCCTACATAATTAAAATACAAATAAATTCAAGATGGAGTAGCACTGCTTATTGATTTTGAGTTAAGAAGGCTCGCATAAAATTTAGAAAAATGTATCACCACTTAATGCCAGGCGATTTAAAGGTTTATTGTGCATAGCGCTAGTCAAAAGGTTGACTATAAATTTGCTCCAAGGTCTTCTAATTCATTTTTTAAATTGTGTAAATCTTGGTTTTTCCTCCTTTTTTTTTTTTCATGATGATACTCTGACCCAGCTCGCTTTGACAAACACTGAAGAAAATTTGTCCCATAACCAACGCAAATAATTATTTTCTGATCCAAATCTAACAAAAATCCCAAAAAATGCACTGAAAAATGTTTTTTAATGATTTTTATTTTTCTTTATTTTTTATTTCAGACGGTGATATCCAGAATATAATTATGATAATTTAGTCTTTACATTTTGTGAAATAATATAATGTTTTGATGATTTATTGGTTACAAATAAATGTGTATAAAGACAGCAGTCAATTTTTTATAATCAATTATAGGTTCGCTCTATTCGATAGATAATTTTACTTATAAAACTACAAAGGTATGTATATAAATATTTCATTTACTTAAATATAAAAATTACGGTAGAAAAATGATACAAGTACATGATACAAAACATTAAAACAATGCGAAAAAATTAATTACAATGTTTATATAATATACACGGTGTCATAATCGTACTCATAAAAAATTAAATCACTTGTAACAGTATGGGTGAGTTCAAATTGTAAACAAATTGCCGTACATAAATTTACTACAGGAAATTCTGAAAACATTAATGAGTGCAAATTCTGCATCAAAACATCACCCTTTTTCGTAAAACTGGGTCGTCAAGTTATTTTTTCACTCTTACCAAATTTGTACATTTCTGTTTTGTTTTTCTCTGAGCAATATAAATCTAAAAGAATTAAAGCTTTCGAAGGCTGTATTGTTACTCGTATTCCTAAAACACCCTTTAATATGGCATTTTAAATTGTTGCGATAATTTGCCCTACACTTGCATTGTTGTAATTAATATTAGATTCGCATACCGTAGCAGTGTGAATTGTATTAACACTAGCCCGTTATCCTTGGCAATTATATTTCACATATATATTTAAACCACCCTTAAGGATACATCACTACAAGTCGGTCATCTCGTTTTGAGACCCAGTCTCAATACATCCCGCAACACTTGCTCGGTTCGCTTCATTAATTCGCACAAGAAGTTCATTCTGAATTCGCCTCAGAACTTCAACAACTTCTGGCAAGACACCACTTTGAACGGCTTTCTGCATAGCTTCGTTAGCGTCAACTAAGGCATCATTTAGTTCAGCTTGCTCCATTTTTGCTTTCGCTCTGGCGTAGTAACCTTCGTAGCTCGTTGGCTTCTGGTCGATAGCCTGTGTAGCTAACTCAATAGATTCTTCAAGTTCCTGGAAAAAAAGGTATATAAGAAAAGGTTAGTTCCTTATAGCACGAACAACTTACGTTTAATTTTCTCTTGCATCGCGAGAGGTTAAGCAACAAGTTCGCTCGAAGTTGCGTAAAGACCGAGTTTTTGTCCAGTAGGCTCTCAATATTGGTTATTTTCTTCAGAGCGTACTGGTATCTATGGGCTGCCTCTTGAAAACGATTCTTTCTATATAAAACATTCCCATCTTCCAGAAGCTTGTTGAGAAGGACCACTAAGATTTCGGGTTTGCCCATTGCCATACTCCAGGTTGTCGGACCGAGTTTAGCTCCACGTTTAAGAAAAACTTGCACGACTTGAATATTCCGGCAAGCAATTGCCCTGTCAAGTGGTCGCATGCCATTGATGTCGATATGTTCGATTCGAGCTCCTTGGTCAAGAAGATACTGAACTAAACTTGCTGATCCCTGATATGCGGCTAAATCGAGTGGAGTACGCCCATTGTTGTCAGCATGTTCTTTGTCGCAACCCTTTTCAATTAGACATTTTGCAGCTGTATGTCTTCCGCGCAGGCAAGCCCAGGATAGCGCTGTAAAACCCTCCTGATCTTCTGCATCGATTGTAGCACCTCTATCGATAAGTAGTTCAAGTATACCGATGAGCCCTTCTTCTGCAGCTATCATCAATGGAGTCTTCTTACTCGGAGTTACTGCTTCGTTTATTTGTGCTCCGTTCTGAAGCAACTTTTCCGCAACAGCCCAGTGTCCTTCCTTGACTGCAAGCCACAGTGACGTGATTCCGGATTTGTTCCTACCATCAACCCTTGCTCCTCGTGATAGTAGAACAGCGACAGTATCTACACATCCATTTTTCGCAGCAGCTGTTAAGGCAGTATCGCCGCTCAACGGTTCAATGTGGTTGATGTAGACGTTTTCCATCTCAAGTAAGTCTTCAACAACAGTGGTGTGATCCTGCGAAGCCGCCCCGATTAGTGCCTGTTGCATAGCCCTCTCCAGGGTAACATCGTTAGAGTTCATCCTTGGCGTCCAATCACTTGCTAGCAGATATTTAACAACGTTCAGCCTTCCCGTTCTAGCCGCGTGCACCAGAGCACACCTTTGCGTAGTGTCTGTTTGTCCAAGACTGCTGCCTGCAGCAACCAGTAGACGCAGAACATCACAATGACCTTTCATGGCCGCCAAAATAAGCGGTGTGCAACCCTGGCTGTTAGTTCGCTCGACGTCAGCCCCAAATTCCAACAGTAAACTCACCATCGGTACTATACCTTCGTGGGCAGCTATGCATAATATTGTGGCATCACCCATAAACTCAGTTTGGTAGTGGGGCGAAGCACCAGCCAGGAGTAGAAGGCGGGATACCTTCATGTTTGGATTATATACGTTTCTTAGAGAGCCCAATGCAGCTGATATTGAATCCGTGACGCTTGCAATCCAAAAGGATTGTGTATCCCTGGGTGATGGTGGGCCTTTTGAATTTCGATAAATGTGGGCTTTCAACACGTGGTGGCCTAGTTCTAGAGTTTGTTCCGGATCCAAAGGTGGCTGTAGCCTAGACAAACGAAATGCTAGTGCTGCATGACCAAGGCGAAAATCGCACAAGAACTTCAAAGACTCTCCATCATCTCTTCGGATTAGCCACTCTCTGAATGACGGATGAAAGAACATGTAAGTGTTGTCTATACGCTTCACTAGGAACCCATCGAGGAGCTTAAAACGTTGCAGAAATTCGTCCCAATTCATAATTTCGTCGGTTTTTAGTGCACATATTGTATAATAGATTTCATTCAGCGTCAATGGGTAGAGCGCTGCAAGGCACACATTTAGAATAGGGGCTGCTTTTTCGAAACTTGAACTCGTGGGAAATCTCAAATTGAAGTGAAGTAAAAAAATCTGCGCTAATGAAACTGGTAGAATTTTGTAACTGGTTGATTTGATAACTAATTGACCGCGTTCGATGAGATCTAGAATTAGCTTCGCATACAAGAACGAACCCTTGGTCAACGCCTGCAAATGACCAATAAACTTCATTTGTCCCGAACTATTCTCCTTAATGGCAGCTGCTATATTGTTCTGGATGTCAGCGCTGTGATTCACTCGGAATGTAATATAGTCGAGCATGTCTTTTTGTAGGAGGTCATTCGAAGCCCAACTATCAAGGGTCATCTTCGTGAATGATAATCCTTTGACGAACTCCAGCATCTGTGTTCGTACAGTGGCGACTACCTTCAGCCACGAAGGAAAATACTGCGTCATTTTTGCAAGGAAAGTTGCAATTGTGTGCCCATGGTCCGGTCGGTGGTATTCGGCTTCACACAGAGCGTCAATCAGAATCACACAAGTCTTAGAGGCGATTTTTCCTGACCGCTTTAGAACGGTCAGTGGCTCTAATATTGCCATACGCATCACTCTTTCAGCATCAGCGATGCATTCCTTTACGCAAAGAATGTCCTGTAGATGCGGTTCATTTATCAGGTACTGTCGATAAGCGACCAATTGTGGAGCTTGGCATAGCTGGGCGGCAAGGGAATGCACAAAATCTGGCACCAAACATGTCAGATTCGTATCGGCTTGGCAGAAATGATAGCCAACAATGTGTGAGGCAAGAGCTTTCAGTCTATCATGACCGATATTTATTTGGCAGTAAATTCCGTCGGTCTCGATGTATGGAACATCCTTGCGTCGTCCAAAACATGAATATTCCACAAGTTGTAGCACGAGGGCGGTTTTCCCTGTACCCGGGTTACCATTTATTAGCACTCCTGGTGTTTCGGTAGTTGTAAGTATGTTAGACAATTCCCGAAGAAGCCATTGTCTACCTATGAAAGGCGGGTCCGGCTCTTGCAGTGGCACTTCGAAGAAGAGTGGCTTGAGAGCTAATTGAACTGTTTGTGCTGCTGGTGGCTTGTAGACCCCGCTTGCATTTCGCAACTGAGAACGTGCAGATCGCCTAACCACAGTTTTTCGCATTTTTGGAGACTCAAATCCATCGCTTCGGTCGCTAACAGAAAACGCTTTAAATTTGCCAACGATACTACCAACCTCCTCTTTTGCTGTAACCGAGAACTGACTGCCGAATGTCTTACTATAGTCTTTCGACTTGAAACGTCCATTAGCGTCATTATATTCCGAGGATTCCGTAAGAGTTTGTGAGTCAGGGCTGATGTTTGTTGAACTATTAGACTTTCCTGCGTCCAAAAGTAGACCCAGCCTAGTCCGAAGCTCATCGTCATTTTGCTTCTCACTAGAAACTGAGGTCAGATTGATTCCGTCGCTTGTTCCACCTGTTCGAAAAGATATTAAATTAAAGTTAAAATCATAATTACATACATAATGAAATTCTTATCAATCAATCAACACCATGCAAAAAAAAAAATAAGCATGCCAAAAAAGAAACACTCTGGTAATGAAAATAGAGTTTCCTGCCTGCTAACTGATTGAGGCCCGAACTGGTGGTCGATGAATTCACATTCCACAGAGATTTGATCTTTCCAAAGACCAGCGATGATAGGTGCCCAGCATAAATGGATGTTCCGGCTAAACTTAATCGATTAAGTCGATTTTCACTATTTCCACCAGTGAGATTGTTGTTCAAGACCTTGCGGCGGCGGCGCGTAACAACTGAATCGGAGCACGTTGATGTTTCCAGCAGATTATTATTGTTTCCTTAATATGATATGAATTAAAGTAGACTTGAACAAAGCGATAGTATGTATGTACATGTACGTAAGCATGCGGTTGAAAAGTGTGCTAACCTCGACCAAAGAAGAAAACCACCAATGAATAGAGTTTACCCTATGGGACAAAGTTAACCTACATTATATTTTAATGTTAGCTGTTCTCTTCGTGTGGCTTTTGCGATATCACTGTAAGTTTTCTTGTACGTTCCTTTGCAAGCGCAAGTGAAAAGAGAAGCATTTACAAAAAAATTATCTTTAGTTATAATACAATTTAAAGCCAAATTTTGATAGAAACCGACTTTATCTCAAAAACCGAACTTGTAACGTATAACAAATTGCTATCACAATTTAGTCAATAGTTAAACTATAGTTAATTCAGGTCAAAGGAAAATTTAAAATTTAAAAATTCATTACACAACTTACAATAATCTATTTAAAAGCGAGTTTACAAATTACTTTTGGAATTTTTATTACTAAGGGTCACATGGTTTGGTCATACCATTATCAACATCTCAATTAATAGATGGCCGACTACTTTTGTCCCGTAGTGTTGAAGTATTTATAAGAATTGCACATATTTATTTCACTTTTTTGTCAATTTTTGTCGATTATAAAGAAAACTGTACTAAGCCATCACTTACCGGATAAAATCGATGATGTGTCAATCGGACAGCCACTCGATGCCGTTCTCCGGTGACCACCGGTCAGTGCACTCCTTAAATTTTTGTGATTGAAAAATCTTCTCCTAGTCGGTGGTGGTGTAGCAAATGATGCTGCCGCTGCATTTGGGATTTCTCCAAAGTTGTCATTGCCCGATGATGAAGTTGTGGTTGTAGCAGTTCCCGTAGTGGAACTAAATGATTTTGGTAATTTGCCAACGCTAGCGTATCTAAAATCTGGCGATATCGACTCCTGGCGATTCTGCGAAAGTTATTTTTTGAATCTTTAGTATATGCATTCAATATAAGGTTGAAGTTTATTAATAAAAGATAAAGGAGAAATGAAAAAAAAGAAACACAGTACTTATTATAACAGATACCCACACACAAAATTCTCTGGACGACTCAAAACGGATTTCATTCTCAGGAAAAGAAAGCACGAAACCATGCAAGTATACATACATATATGCATAAAGAACAGAACTCAAAATACATGGTCTTCAGGAGGTGGTTGTGCAGAAAGGCAGATATTCATCTCTTGAAGTTCATGTGCATCCTCCATTCAGCCATATGAGTCATCTTTGCGCCGGAGATGTAGCATATGTATATGTGGGAATATACCAGTTTTATGTTTCTGTGTTACTCGTATGTGTATGGTTCTTCGTTTGGATGCAATTATAATTAAAAACGCGTAAGATACAAATATATCTACGACTAAGGCTATAGAAAGAAACTTTGCAGTCTTACATGGTACAGGGTTTTAGCTTATATGTAGATACACAGATGGACGATGTGTATGAGGAGCCTTTGATATCGACATATGTATATATATTTGATATATGTATATTTATTAAATGGCTACTACCTCGATTGTGTACAACAGTTCTTACTTATCAGTCTCTCTTCCTACCTTTTTCCGTGAAGTGACCTGTTTGTGCAGACATGGTATTGTGAAGATTGCTATGCAAAAAAAGTATAATCTGAACCATAATAGTATAATAGAACCATATAAGATGTTCACGAAATTTTTTATTTTTACGTGGATGAAGTCCACGGAACAATGCGATCAATAAAGTGGAGATAGTGGTCACTGTAATTGAGTAGTCAGACTTCTTTCCATACAGTGACCGTTGGTACAGCAGAAAACTTTTACTGCTGGGTTTTGAAAATAACTGCCAGTGGCACGAGAGGAAAAACTGTTGAGTAGAAATTACTCTTACTTTGACGAATTTGGTGTCATTTACAATGAAATTATAGCTATGAGAAGTTCTGCTGTCCCAATAATAGAGTCGGATTTCAATATCGCTCGCTATGGTTGATTATGACCTTACTGAGCCATAAGACCACAATCGATGGGTCAAAATGCCACAGGAATTTCGTGTGAACCCATCTGCGTGGGTTATAAGTCTACAAGTCAATTGTGAATTTATAACCCAATCAAATGTTCATTGTGGGTATTTGGCCTATGAACTTGTGATTACGCTATACGCGAAACAATTGAGTTGCTGCGAGATAAAGTTGGGTAATATCAAGAAACGCCGATAAAAATTGGCCAGCAAAATCGCGTGACATGACACCATGTAACTTCATTCTTTGGGGGTTTCTTAAAGTCGCTCATACTTGCTAAAGAGGCCATAAAACAAAAAGTACTGAGTAGCGTAGCTAGTACTTCCTTTCGGGGCGGGATTATAACCGATATATTTTCTATAAAAAAAAAATATGCAAAATGTCAAATGTCCTGGTACCCTTGGCAATCTCCAACACGGCTCAGTGCATTCAAAACCAAGAAAAACTGTAGAATTATCTTCTTTTCTAGGAGTAAAGAATGCGTTGGTCTGGAAATCTTTTGAAATAATAAAGGCATCTATCTGTTTACTGGGAGCTATCGATAAAAGAATTTAACTGAACTGGAGAGCAAAGCTGGGAGTGAGTTAAGACCCTTGCTGTAGGTGGAGTAGATATAACGCCGATATGTACTTACATATGTATATTACTTTGATGCCGATTAGACATAAAATTTAAAATAAAATAAGAAATTCTATTCAACCTGTGATTTTTAATGTGAACCCAGATTGAATCTGATAAACTTTTGTCAATTAATAACGGTTTCCATTTCTTTTCATTCTCTGCACCGTACCCACTCGTAGTGCATATATACATACATACTTAACCATGTATACAAAGTCAACACCGTGTCCCAATTTACATCAAAAGCATGAAAAACAAAACAACAAAAACATGAATAAAAAAGGACTCAATCTTTTTAGCGATTTTCGCGCGCAGTGTTAAGCCACACTAAAGGTAACGAGAAAATTTATTACGATGCAGCAAATGAAGTCAGATAGCTGAGAGCTTACCTGCTTACCTACGGATTCGATATTTATTTTTATCAATTACATCATTACTCGAACGTGGCGGGAATTCGTTGCACGGTTTTCACAGACAGGGAGGCTGATTTAAACGCGTAATTTTTGAAACCAATATTAAGCTGCACCTCCTCCCAAAACCCGAATGAAACTTATTCGGGTTTAAAGATTAGGATTGAGTTCGATTTGAACCTGGGAACGAAAGCCAATTGCCCCTTAAATGTTTCCGCTTTTAAGAGTAGTTTAACTTCGGCGCTTTTCTCCTTCTCTCTCTCTTTTGATCTTTTCTGTTGCAACTTCCAATAGAAACAGATCAAGATAATCGAAATAAAACCTGTGGTAGCTATAAACTTCGACTATTTAGATCTGTGTTCAAATTTATAGAAATTTTTTTTTTCATATTTTTCGCTACAAGAGGTGTAGATTTATGCGCGCCTGCCCATTCACCTAACAGTGACCATGCAATCCATGTAACCAGCTACCACTGCAGGTCAACATTAATGCATAGCCAACTATTTCAGCTGAGTTATGAGTTTAGATTTAGCGTGAATCGATGTTACGAAATAGACAGCACACAGTTGCTGGTTTGTATTCGTATCTGGTACGACGACGGTACGTCTGATATGTTGTTTGTTTGAGACATAAAGGCCAACTTCGAGAATTAATTGTACATAAAAGAGTGAATGGACGTATTAAATTTACATGTAAGCATATTTAAAATGAATCGCTGAACAATTTCACCACTTCAGATGTCAAGACTGAGATAAAAAAGAAAAAGACGAGAGACAAAGAAACCGGCACTGGCCACTTACACTTGGAAAAGAAAATAAATTTCATGTGAGAATTTGGGAGGCGAAATTGCTCTTACGCAGATATGAATTTTCGGCTTTCCGTTCTTTAAGTTTTTTTTTCACATGTAACCTTTCTACGAGTATTTTTTATTATCTCTTCGTTTTCACATCGCTTAGTTAAGTAAAAAAATTTTCAAATGTGCGAAGATATTCCCGGTTTTATTGGTATTAGATTGTAACACTGCATTAAACATTGAAAAAACCAAAGGGATGACTTTCTTAACTTGTTTTAAATCCGAAAATATACTGCACTATGCACTATTATTTTTATATTAAAGAGTTGGCAAGATGGACCATCGAGTCAATAAGCCACAATTTAATTCTGCGCTTTGATCAAGCGCTAAAACAGCAGTCGTTGTTTTGAGTTTACAATGTTAGATAAATATCTTAGAAAAGAAATGAAAAGATACGCCGTGATTGTTGCCATATGTGATCTCGAAATGTTTCTAAAAGTTGCCCGATCGTTTGTTTAGAAGCTTCACGTCGAGTAAGAGCCTTCTAGTCGCGATGTTTCGCCTGTTTAGAAACGAACTCAACTTTCTCAACAAGTGCAATATAACAGTAACAAATACCCTGAAAAGTAAATGATAGGTCAACATGTTGAAGCATCCGAAAGGTTCAGTCCTTCGTAAATTATTCTTCCTTTGACCTTTAAGGTTTTTTTTGACACCATAAGCTCTAATTAAATATTGTGTAGCAGAGATAAGGAGGAATCAAGATCTTTGGAAAAAAGGTTAACAGCGGTAAAATGCGTAGCAGAATTCCGAAGACGACGGCGTTTGAACGTTAACAGACCCACGAGAGGTGACCTAATAATTCGTACGTAACCAGATTACTATACGTAAAGACGGCTAAGCCGGCATTTTCGTAAGTATTGTATTATTTAGAATATTCACGCCATTAATAATTAATATTACCTGTATGCTTTACATAGGTGATTAATCAATTGAATCTGTTAAGTATCAGCTTTACGAATGTATGTCCAATAAAAAAAGGGTCTTGTTAGTCATTTATTGGATGAGCCAGTTTATTTGTGAAACTTAAAGCTTACCGATAATAATCTGAGACTCAAATCTCCCTCCATCTGGTAGGTTTAAATTTATTGGTCTTTTTAGATTTATTGGGGCTAGGCAATGAATTACACACGTTGATTTACGTGGGCCGGTGGCTACTAAGTTTTTTATACAATTCTTATAGTCATGAAACACGTGCTTTTATAACACAATTTATTTAAAAAATATCAAGTTGCGGCTGTTCGTATACCTCTTTCAACAGGTTATCATAAAATGAAGATAAACAGTCTAAACCAAGCATCTACTTATCGATTCAGTTGTGTAGGAAGCGACAACCGGAAGGAAAATCTTCTTATAGTGCTTTTCCAAAAGTTTGTTTATATGTATGTACATCATGAGTGATTTTATCACATTCAAGTTCAAACGCCTAATATGTTGGTTTCAAAATCTCTAGAACAATTGAGAAGAACCTGTTCAGATGAAATGAACCTGGAACAATCACTACCTTGCGTTATTGATCTGACGAGTCACTGGATTATGTACAAACGAAGATGATATCTGCCAAAAATTAATTTATAATGTGATTGAATATACGTACATACATATGAATGTATGTATGACTCGTTACCATCAAAGACAGTGGAAAAACCTATTAGTGAGCACTTCATTGTCTTATGTGCCACGCTGATTATGTGTATTATCTGACATTCAATGTCTCAGATGTAGAATTGTATTGAAGTGTCGATAAGTTTAAATTGCCTTTAGGGCGCGTATATAATCAAAATAAAGTCTTTGACCTCATTTCTTCCTAAAAACCGAGGGAGAACACTTTATTTTGCGATTAATTTTTCTCAACAAGAGAAAAAAATGCCAGAGAAGCGGTTCATCCTTAAGCCAAAAATTGCTTTCAAAGAGAACTTTACAATCTCTGCCTGACCTAATTCCGAATTGTTTAAATGTCAGTCAAACATGTACCTAATAAAACTAAGAATAACAAGATCTCGTACATTCACTATCCACACAGAGCTCTAACATCCATGTACATATACAAACATGGTGTAGCGATGGAATGGAATAGCAAACACCTTGGCACCTTACCTGCATATATTTTGACAAAGCAGCAGCATTTGTGCGCAATTGTGATCTTAGCTGTGGCTGTGGAGACCCCAGAGGACTAACAATGGTTGATGTCGATCCGCCAATGCCCGTATCATAGCCTTGGGTATTACTACAGTCGACATCTGTAAAGAAAATAAGAGAAAAGCAAATTCAAATAAACGATCATTTATTTCGATATAATGTTAGTCTTTTTTTTGCATGCTAGCTATACGTATGTATGTTGTGTAAAACTAAATATTTTATAGTATTTATTTAAAAAAAAAAAAAAAAACAGGTTATAGTTTGTAAGTGTAGTTTGTTATAAAACTGAAACGTGTGGATTTTATCATTATAAATAAAAAGTTAACAGTAGTGGTGGTTGACAGTATTCTTCAAAATAAAAAAAAACTGGACGAATATGTATTATATTAAAGCTAACAAAGTCACAAGGCTTCTTAAGAAAATGCTTCTCATATTAAGGAATACCACCATGAATTGATAGATTGAAAGAGAAGATATTAAAGTGAGAGATTTTAGTTCCATCTAGCTCCTTTTTATTTTGATGGTAAATATCACCATTCATATTTGATTGCAACCGAAGATTCTCTATTAGAATTCCTAGCGGAGTGGAATGGGATGAAGGCAGAGTCCCTTTCGAGAATGAACTGGCCATCTTCACCGACAGATCTAAAATGATCGCTCGTAAGGGTGTCGGTATATACTGTGAGTCTCTCTATACACATATTGCTCGTTTAGACTTGAGGACAGGTGCAGTGTTTTCCAAGCTGAAATTGCTGCAATAAAACAAGCTGCGGATATGATTATTGAGGAAAATATTTCAGAAAAAATAATCAGCATCTATGTCGATAGTCAAGCAGCCATTAAGGCTTTGCAGTCTACATCGATCAGATCCAAGCTCGTAAAAATCTGTAAAAAGCGACTGGATGACATCTCAGCGGCCATCACGGTGACCCTATGCTGGGTACCTGGCCACACGCATATCTCCGGTAACAAAAAAGCGGATGAACTAGCCAGCAAAGGGTCACTTATGAACTCTTCACGGGCCCTCTCTGGGGCCAGTATGCCGCTCAGCACAATGCAAATGGAGATAGACATCGAAACTAATTAGGAGGCTAATAAACGCTGGTACCGTTTAGATACATGCGCAACAGCCAAATCAATATGGCCAGTCTACGACAAAAAGAGATCTATCAATCGTATGGAACTAAGTCAAAGGGATATCCGAAAAGCTGTTCGCGTCGTGACAGGACACTGTGTGATAGGTAATCACGCACAACGGCTACTGTATCAGTTGCAGGGACGAAGAGGAAATAGAATCCGAAGACGTGCTCTTGGCAGTTACTTCTTTTCAGAACTGGACGAGTTATATAACATTGAGCTAAGCAAACCCCTGAGATTCATACATTTATCTGGGAGGTATAACTTAGTGGTCGAAGACTGATAATTATGTAGGTTCCCAGGGTTTTTAAATATTGCGCACAATGGACTCTTGTGGTCTAAGTGAGCCGTTGACAATCCTGTCACCTATTTGCCTAACCTAACCTAAGGTTTTAAACGGATTTATGTTCAATCTTCTATTATTGCCGTAATAATGAAATTTAATTTAATTTTCTATATGGCCCTAAACTTTAAATTATAAACTCTACATTTTGAGCCTTAATTAATAAATTAATATTTTTGGATGGGAGAACTTAAGTAAATTTCATAGTTACCGTGTAAACTTTCAATTGAGCACATGTTTAATGCCAAGAATCTATCATGCATTTGACAGACATGAAATAGTAACTAGGAGTTTTATCTATTACAAAATCTTTGATTTCTATGTATAATACCTATATTTTGACTTTTTCGTGTCAAGAACATGAAGGCCAAAGACACATTTAGTAATATAATAATTTGCTCAGGATTGTAGCTCTACGCTATAAAATCTGAAGCTGACGCATTCCAACAGATACCACATTAATTTGTGAACAGTGAAGGTTTACATTTTACGATTTTTAAGCTAATAATACTGAAGGCCATATGCACGCCTGTAGATTGTAACATTTGTTCATTAACATATTAATTTGTCATCAATAAGGCATTTTAATAAAAAACATTAATTTTACGATATCTGCAATAGTGAAGACACGAATACATAATTGTCTGTGCATAAATATTAAATTCTATAAAATCAAATTCCAAAAACTTTGAAACTTTATTTTCTTTTATAAAATAGTAAATATAAACTATGTTTATACCAACCTTTCAAGGAGCTGTTCATACACATTGGACACTGATCGTTACGAAACATACAGGAATAACATCTTTCATGGCCACATGTGTCAATCAGTTTCCGCCGCTTTCCTTTATCAAACGATATACGACAACTTGGACAGACCGATCCACTTGCTTCATGCTCTAACAAACGTCGAATCGATTGTAAATCTGTAATAAAAAAATTTAAAAAATGAGAAAAAAAATTATAAAGAATGCGGCATGTGCATAAAACTGCATACTTAAGTAGGTTGCTTCTAAAGCTAGAAAAAAGTCATTCTACATACCCTATCAATATATTACAAGGCTAACTAATCAAAGCGAAATAAATTTCCATTTGCTTTTATTAATTCCAAAACGTGATTGAATAATTAACCAAACAATTGTGATTTTCAATTCAGTTTGCGCGATACTACACTCCCAACATGAAGCGATACAATTTTAATTTCACACAGGCTAAGCGATATTTTCGGAGAAAAAAAAACATGCAAATGGGATATAAAAATGTCAAATTATTTCACGATTTGGACCTTCACTTGAATGTAAAAAACCTTTCTGGCAAACTAATACCACTAAATGAATTTTCGCAATCTGCACGATCACTATAGAAGTTTTTTTTTTTTTTTTTTTTCTGATGATTGCACCACTCGAACCGAACCGAAGTGAACTCAGTTACAAGGAGCTTACGTGATGTTAATAATTAAAAATCGCATCTTCCCGATACAAAGATACTTTTGCTAGTTCGCAACAGAAATTAAAGCAAAGGTTGCTTGCGCGATTCGCTATCCTATCCACATTGAGGCGTCGCGTCGTCGTGCTTGGAAGGCACGAGAACGAAGTGCATACACTGCCTACAACCACTACATGCATGGCAACACACACGGCTGGGATTTTGGGGGCAGTTTATTTATTTGCTTTAAGCATTCAAATGGAGCTGTGAGTGCAGCAACAGCAACAGCAGCAGCCAGCAGCATAAAGGCAACACCATGTTATATGAATTACGTGGGCTTGTCGTTTCCTATGCCGCTGCTAGACTTTGTGTCGTTTTAACCTGACACAAAACCGAATAAAAAAGATCGTCCGTCTACTGCGCCGGTCATCCCACACAATGTAAGGCTCTTTGCGAAAAGATGAAATAACTTCTAAGCCAAACGTTCGTACGATATAGATAACGCGTTTAAATGAAAGGGTGTTGTGAAGGTAGACATGTAATGTTGTATGTCTACCTTCATATACATGAATACACTAAGAGTACGAAAATGTACATATGTATATGTGATTCCGTCACCGTCACGCATTCGCGGCCCGCAGTCTTATTGCCTACGTAAAAACGTCGTATTTGTCGAATTTTATTTTTCAACTTTTTCGATTTTATTAAATTTATGAATTCGATTTTTGTGAATGAAAATGCCCGCTAAAATCATTTGAGATTTCAATCAAAATGAGTTGAGCGAAAGGTACGGAGACTTTGATTTTGGTTGTAGGTGTTTCAAGCACCTTTTTTAAAATGTGCCTCAAGAATGAGTCTCGACCCTTAAAACAAAAAGAACTACATATGCATGTATGTATGTAAATGACTTGTTAGGGCATCTTGGGTTACCTAAAGATGCAGCGAAACTTCTTGGTTCTCGTTTAAAAGGAAACAATTAGTTAGATCCTGGAAGAATGATGTACACGGTGTACCTGCTAACACAACTGCTACTAGAAATAAAGGTCTTGCCGCACGCAAAAAGGACTGGGACGCCAATCAGTTTTTGACGAGTAAGCATCTAAAAAGAAAAAGGCTTTCGGATATGGCTCTAAACAGTAGGGACCATTTGAGTGAAACACGCTCAATATAAATGGTCGCGAGAAGCTAGGCCTAGTACCACCATACAGTCTGTTGCGCCAAGTATTTGTATTTGTTTTTGTATTTTTTCCACATAGATCCTTGTAAGCTTATAAATGTGAGTTAATGGGAAAGCGTTGAGCTTTGGATGTATTTCGATATTGAGTTAATTAAATGTGTACAGCACAGCTCAGCTATGACTAATGTCACAGAGAAACCTAACCTTACCTAAGGTAATTGTGCAAAATTTACGCAAGCACATCCATAAAGTTCATTACTATGAAATCACAATGCAAATCATTGTTCCCTTCTCTTGGTCATCTAACAACAATAATTTACATAATAAATTACAAGTCAATTCATTAAATAACGTCAAGTGCGTGGATTGATTGTGTGTGGGTCCATATACATATACGAGTATAGTGGGAACTCAACTCAGTGAGTGCGTCACACTTTTATTTGGACATCACTCAAAACATAGTCTGATGGCGTATAATAGGTCAAAATATTTCACAACCCACGATTTTGTACAGTTTTGCAATAAATTTACTGGCGATCCACACGCTTAAAATCATTCATTAACTTCATTTTAAAGTCTATTAACCTCAATTAGTGGGATTTCTGCTTCAAAACATGCGGCTAAAATACTACATTCAAGTTCAGCTTCCTCTCTGAGTGAAAGATGAACCCGATTCACCTGCCTAAAATGTCTTATCACTCGCCTACATGAATAGTTTATGATGACGGATAAATTACTTTCTATGCATCTATTCGTATGTGTGGAATGTAAAATTATTTAGCTTAACTAGCCATGTAATTGAGCATTTTAACTAACCTACTACAAAATGCTACGACACTTGTTTTATATAACAATTCAGTAATTGCCTTTCGCGATTTATTAAAGCTAACTATATAAGCAAATACGCAAGTACATATCTACTCAAATTGCGGGTATGCTCGATCTACATACATAGATGCCAGTGCCATAGTCATAGTACCCCTACTTGTGCGAACAATCTAAACAAATTTTGCTTTGGCATTCGTTTTATGAATGAAAACTGCGCGCGCACGCCCAACACTTATATCCATTCTTTGCGGATGCTGTGCAATGCATTCGCATTCGTTTGGTATTATGTAGATGTTAAACGTGGGCGAATTTCGAATAACATTTGTTCTTGTACGGTTTATTTGCGAGGCACGACCGGTGAGCGAGCAGGTATCCTTTTTTTCCTGTTTTCAACCAACGCAATGGTTGGTGTAACGTTTTTATTCCCCTTTTCCGTTCATTAATCGGTTGTAGTTATTCGAATTTCGTTGTTGTTTCTTTTTGAAAGTTAAACGGAAGGAAGTTCAAAGTATAGTATTTATGTAACACTAAGGAAGACTTACTGAAGAGAAGTTTTGCTGGTTTAGATTTTTAACAGTACAGATTTTGGCAGTTGAACAGGAAATTTACAGTCCCAAATGGGGTTGAGTACATACAGTTATTAATAATAATAAGTCCATTAGATAGAAGTAACTTAATGAACCCAACAAATAAACTCATGCAGACGTGTTCTCGTAATATAGTAATATACGAGTTTGTTTGTAAAGCAACAAAAAAAAAAAAATTTTGTTGCATCTTTTTCATACTCCACAGTTTCAGTGTGATTTCCATACGATTTTTTATATTCTAATATTTTTTTTGCATTAACCTTAGGAATGTCTGGAGTAATTGAAAAAATCAAGTTTTTGAAAGGGCCGGCAAAATGTCTTGATCAATTTGAGCAGGAAGACCTGCAAAGCTAAGTCCGGGGGAATCACGGATCCTTCGCGTGAGTCTTGTCCCGAAGGCAAGGATACGATGAAACACTTCCTCTGCCTTTGTCTGCCGGGTTTAATAAATGGGTTCTCTACGATCTCTTTTTCTGGTCGAAATTATGCTGTTCATTCAGAGTACGCGAAAATTTGGTTAGGTGTATTTAACAAATCGGGCTAATCACTGTATGAATCAACAAGAACTCTATGTGCGCACCTTTGGTTAGGATGTTGTAAGAATGGCTTCTATTAATGTAGAAATCAGTTTAAGTGTCTGAGTGCTAGGGATAATAATATATATTTGCCTCCCCCTTTGTAGTTATTTGTACCACAATTTCTATTTTCTTTTATTAGGATACATTACGACCTAACTATGTTTCACTGAAAATATAATTTTATATGAATAAAATAATAAAGTTTGTTTTCATTACAATACATATTATTTCCTTTTGAATGAAGGCGTTTGAAGCGTTTCCTTCAACTATGTACATACTATTTATCTATTCACATATTTAGCTTGCATTCTTATTATACGTTTTTCATAAGAAAGGTAAATAAATACCACATCTATGTACTTTAATATTAGAAAACATTATCTCTGTAAACATTTTCGCTACCAATAAACTAAACATATTATTTCCGTGAAAAAAAAGAATACAGACCCTTGGTCGAATGGTTGAGAAATTACAAGCGAATATTTTATGTCTCGCGATTTATGCAGGGTACCACTTTCGTATGGAAGAAAACTATGTACATATGTACAGACATATGTACATATTTCAACATTAATGAGTATTATGTATTCCTAATTAAACACCAGTTTGGTTTTTATGAGTAATTGTTATCTGATCTTTTAAAAATAATTTATATTAGGTTCATACCTAAGTTCACAGAAACATTTTACTCTCCCACTTACCGATGAAAACAGATTACATACTATGTATGTGCTTGAAATGAAATCATGGGTAAGCTCATTTCGCTATGGATTTAGTTAATTCTACTTAAAATTAACCCACATTCAGATAAGCTACGAGTATAGCTTCAGAACGTTGACCTTAAGCGCCAAGGCATTGTTCGCTATCATCTATGTATCTATCCCATCGCTTCTAAAAAAAAAACTAAACATACTCGCACGTTAATGGTTGGTAATGAACGTTGATTGTGATCGTAAGATACCGTCTTATATTCAGAAGCGGTCCAACAACTTGACCACCTAAAAATTTAATGGCTATTGCAATAACATGATAAGCCACAAACGAAAACTATCATAGTACAAATCCTTTTAAAGAAAAAAAAAATACAAAATGGGATGATATTAGGCTAAGAATTTGTTTAAGTTATCTACATATGTATGTATGTTAAACACTAAAAGTTGAAATACTACTCTATTTTGTAATTTTTTCTAAACTTTAAAGGGGATTTACAATTTTTTTCCTCTTGTGGCTTATTATGTTATTACAATAAGCCCTTCAATTCTAATAATGTCTGTGTTTATTTACTTTTCAACCACCACACCTTTTGAGATATTTATATCAACAAATTGTACCTACGTTATATATACATAGTTGTTAGAAAAAGTTTTATAAGACACATAACAATCACTGCAAGAAGCCAACCTTTGAACCCCTCACTGATATAATAAATCCTTGGTCTGGCCCCATATTGTCATTGAAAACAAAATTAATCCACACTTGTTAGTCTTTTTCTTCTTATATTCCTCATGATTCGCTGATGATGGTCATTATGTTAAAAAAAAAAAAAAAATCTTTGAAATTGAAATAGATAGAAAACAAAACAACATATATGTACGTCAATAGGCAACAAATTAGTAATCCGAATAATACATTCATACATATGTATGTACATATCATAGCTACCTCTCTTGCTCTGTCCCGTTCCCATGCGAATATTAATACGGATTATTGATTATGAGGACAGACTAAACATACGAAATACATATGAAAAAAAAATTACGGAAACGAGAAACCGCTGAGCTTTTGGTTAGGAGTAGTGTAAACTGGTGTCACCATTAATCTTTCTTAATACTTATTTACGTATGTTTTGATTCTTTTTATGGGGACTGGAAAAATAAACAAAAGATAAAGAGAAGACTTCTAGTCTTTTAATCGTTTCAAAATGGGTTTTTGAAATTCTCGTTAATAACATGTCAACATCACATACTACAGTTGAAGAGATACTAACATATTTCAGATTGTTTGAGTATTTCGACACGGACCGGACATGGCCTACCTGCGAATGATTTATAGGTATATTGAAATGGAAGTCACTAGTGATGAAATATGTATGGACATGTGTTTGCCAAGGCAAATAGTCATTATGCCAAATGTTTCGCGCTGCTTTTCCACTCCATATAAACGAGTATATGACACCTACCTCAATCAGAGTACGCAATGCTTTGGTCAGTTGGGAGTAGAGAGTACCAAATATGGTGCGAATTGAGTCAATAAGGTATCGAGTTTTGACGATAGAAAGATGCTATCAATCTGACGAGGCTGCCATAGCGGTATTTCCCAATACACACGATATACATTTTCCAATTTGAGAAGTTTAGGTTTAGGGAATTTAATGGGCTTATTCCACGCAATAAAAGATAGTAGTGGGCTTGTCCACCTTTTTGTTATGGAAATAGATGTTAATAACGAATTCATAACCATTAACTTGAAGTGCCGTAGAAACAATATCAGCGGAAATGGCGACGTAAAATTTATAAAAACAACATCGTTATTTTTAACCATAAAAATTACAGACCAGTGCGTCTTGTAATTTTTACCTCCAGATCCACTTTCTTGTGCCCATAATATACCTAAAGTTATGCTGAAATTTATCATTCGACCAATGACAGACTGTTCTATTGGGCCAATATTCACATTTTTATAAACCAATTTTAACGGGCTAACTTTGCGGAAAAGTTAAGAGTTCGAATATGAAATGCGAGCACCGATTTTCTAACGCTTACTCTCTAACTGCCACTGTCTACAGATATGGCGATTTTCGATTCGATTAACTTTGCAAATGTCTGGCTTTCATCATGACGCACTCAAAGCATAAGCAGCGGATCACAGAGCTTTTTCCAGGGATAAGGGAAAATAGCTGATACTAGCATACATCATACGAGTGTAACTAAAAATATAAGCATTGCCGATCCTGTAAAAGACTATGCCTCTGATCATATGCAGATAACTAATGCTTATGGACAAAGCCGTAATGAAATGCAAAAATTCTCTGAAGGCTATCAAGCCTAATGATTGTGCAAACGTCAGAACTAAGTTATGATCAGCTACAAAATCTTCGGCATAGCATATTGATAAGCCATAAAATTTGATGACGTTATTTGTCTGTCATGTGATAAGTTTGTAACTCATTGTTTCGATTAATTTAAAGCCTAGCTGAAATTTGCCAAAAATGTATGTGATGGATTAAAAAAAAACGTCTGTTTCTGGGTCAGTTTTGGTGTAATCAAATAACGCAGATTTAGAATTTAGTGATGAAAATATCCAATAAACTTTACTTCACCAAATTTTCAAGGGAATTTTGATAAAAATGTTCGCTCCAAACTCTGAATTTCTTCCAAATTCGACTAAATAAAGATAACGATTGCAAATGTTTTAAAAAAAAAAAAACGTGTTTTTGAACAACGTCATGTAAATATCTAGTATATAGTTCAAGGGTTTTATTGGGCACAACGTGTTGAATTTAAGAAAATAAATCCCTCAAGACTTGCACAAGTTTTATGATCAAAACTAAAGAACAGGTTCTCCAGGCTTCGAAAGAAAATAAGCCAATCTTTAGCAAAGCTACAGCAGTTGTAAGTTGTAAGTATACTCATACATATACTGATGATAATAATATCAATGTCTTCCCGAATTCTAATCAGTGCCTAAAGCTCTTCTAATTTGAGATTATTACTCTTCCAAAGACCCAAATAAACTTGTATCTATGTCGCGACCAAATTTCATTTGTAAAGATTATAATTGTTTTTTTTTTATTATGACTTCACCGGCCATCTGAGAATTAGCAACAATTTTTTTATTTTTAAAGCTTATTCACAAACTTAAGTTACTGTCTGCCACCCACTTAAAAGTGCGATAACAAACGATAACAGAGATAGGGATTCGTAATCCCTTGCAGAATAGATTGCTGGTACCCCATATAGCGAATGGAGTTTGCAAAATGAATGACGTGCTGCCTACTCTAATTTAATTTCGTGATGCAATAGTCACAAATTTACATGCATTTATACATTCGAGTATGTATGTATGTAGATATGTACATACTCGTATCTATGGTGACAGAAATGTAGGTACATACAACGACAAGTATGTTATCAGTCAACCATTCTTATCACTACTATCATGTCGAAGATTGGGGGTTTTCCATAAAAAAAGAAACAAAAAAGAAACATATAAGACAGAACATAGTCCCACCTGAGCGTGAAGAACCCTTCTTCGTCATATATGCTCTTCAGTTGAAATTTCAGTTAGACTCATGCAACCCATACTAACGAGACAGGAAGTGCTATCACTCAACCTTTTGGTCGAGATTGTACTGTGTATGGATTCTACATTTGTTTAATAAACAAATATCCATGTTTACAGATATTTTTTCGTTGGTGGCAAACAGTATTTTGGACAGGTAATTGGTACCTCAATGATATGCACAATGTGCTTTTAATGAATACCATTTTCAGTCTAAATATTCCTGCGTGATAGCCAGCTTTAATTTATGTATGGCGGTGATTAATTATCAATTTCTTTTACATACTCGTACATAAATCTTTTTAAGGAATAAATAACAGTTTCGGTAGCGCCTACACATTAAGTTACAAAGTTACAAACACCTTACCGCAAGAGTTATCTCATTGAAAAACCATTCAAAGTGCATTAAGATCAGAAAAATGTGCACACACTATGATGGTCGTACTGTACAACTGGTTGTCTCTCACTCTGGCAAGTAGCTTGCTGCCTTTTTCTTTTTTTTTACTCTGTTAATGGAAATTGTAAATTTCACGAGAGACAAGTTTTTCATTACGTTTTAATTGACTTCAGTCTTAAAAGGCTGCTGCCGTTACAGCTGCTGTGAATAAAACTTATAATAAAGTATCTGCGTATCTAATAGGTTACATGCACTCTGCATCAAGTATGGAACGACAATTACAGAGGGCGACGGGACAGCGCATAACAATTAAAAGCTTGCGAATATCCAGAATTATTGCTTTCAATGACTTCGGGAGATGGGAAAATAATTTTCCAGAAAGTGGTAACCTTTTCAAAATCTTGCATTAGCACGACATTTAATTTTTTTTTTCGCTTGCATATATCGGACTTCCGTATGTGTGTACTCTGTGCTTTCACCCGTTTAATGAGTCTGTAGTTGATGATTTTTTTTTTCAGTTTTCAATTAAGAGACCCGTATTCTGCGGCTCTGTGTATTTTCTTCTTTTTTTCCCAATAAGAGATTGTCTTAGGTAATATTTTAAGGTAAGAGTTTGTGTTAAAAAAGGAGAGAGTTTTAGACTAGGAAATTTGTCAGAGTGTTTGTGTGCATGTGTATGCCGCCGAGAAGAAAAAATGGGTCAATTAGTGAGATGGTGAAATAAGTTTCAAGCTGAAATGTCTGCCCATGTGTAATCAATACGAGAATTACCCTGCCAACAATAAAAAAATGTAAAAGTAAGTCCAATGAAAAAGGTTTATGCAAAACGGTTTCATTCGTATGTACTCGTACGAGTATGTTTTGAAATAGCCCTTCCAGTAGTAAACGTTTTGAATAAGACTCGAGCTAACTTAAAATCGATTGTGATAGACAATGCAAAATTTCGAATGTCACGTCTAAAACAGGAAACAATTTGGCTGTGGCTTAGCTGTATCTGCAGATATATTTTATTAGAATCTGCTACAAGCATAATTTACCACAAAGTTTAGTTTTGCAAAGTTAATGCATCTGACTGTGAAAATGAAGTATTTGACAGAAAATGAATGCTTGTGAGAATTTATGGCTTAGAACTAGACTGTTTGTGTTAGATATTTGTATCTAGAAAAATAAACCAATAACAGCGAGCTTAAGAACAAGTGGGGCTTCGTAAAAAAGTTCGAAGGGTGGAGTTAGAATTATTACGAGCGCTCACCTCGGTTTATTTGACCTAAATTGTTCGTATTGAATTTTAATTAAATCACTAACATTAATTTAGAATATTTGCCCTTTGTCATCACCATACATGTAATGTATGAATAAATGGATTAAAGAATGGCTAAATAAAGAGCTTGACTGGGTTGTAAATACATACATACATATCTATTCCTATAAACAAATTGTCCCTCGTTGTTTTCTTTCTACAGTTTCATAGAGTAGTTCTTCTATCACATAAATTAGAAAAGATAAGGAATGAGGATGAAGATAGTAGATTTGCATTCACATAACAGAAACTACATACATATGTACATATGTATATCTGTGGCAACAAGGAAAAACAGCACAATTCTACTCATGTCAAAATTGAGTTCTCATACAATCGGAGGAGCCATACTCGATTCTAGAATTGTACAGAAACAATTTTTTTCTCATCTCGATTTCTGTATCTAAAACTTTCTCATAGGTTCTATAGATAATTTTTTTTGTAAACTCATGACAAACCTTTAAAGATCTGTCCTGAAAAATTGTAAAAAGCGACTTGTTTTTACTTGTTGCCACAGATACATATGTATGTATGTATGTATATAAATAAGTCTACGCTCTGTTGACAACTTTAGTGATACCTAAAGCAACTGTTCAACTTTCATAATGTTTCTTTTTTAAATTTTCATACGAATACGTGATAAAATATCAACTGGAAAATGTTTGCCCGAAGCCGTAACATGGCTTTGAAAATCACAATTATTTTATATCGTCCGTATGTAGGTACCTGATCATAAGCTCTCTAGTCCTAGAGGTAAGTAGAGGCAATATAAGAAACTGCAAAATTTTTTAACAGAGTTAGGAGAACATACGAAATATTGCAAAACCTTCCGTGACATACACAAAATACATACGTTATTATAGCTTATTGCATAGAAAATCGTACTATCTTAAGCGATAGCGCTTTTTTTTTAATACAATACAATCTCTCATGCGACGGGTCATATCCTAAACCTAAAAGATTCTTTGGGAAAATGTACGCTCAGACAATGTATAAAATATTCGAGTCATAAGATGGTCAAGACTTTTTACAGACAACGATCGTAGGTACGCTAATGCATGCAAAATCCAATTAACTGTGTTGGATTTTTTACCATTTTAAACTCCTTAATAGTTTTTAATTTAATTGTATACAGTCCTCAGGGAAAGTTTAACATGTTATTATCTATTTACAATTTCAAGGGTTAACAGCTAATTCTTATACCTTAAGGTGTTAATTATGCGATAGAATTTCTAATAAAAAAACTATTATTATTTTGTTCTGCTTCCAGCAGTGAAGCGTTTCGTCCATTCCATCAAAAGAAATATAAATATACCCATAATAATAAATACTAATTAAATTAGATGTGGCGAGCCCAGCATACCACATTCTTTGTTCATGACCATTTACCAGACAAACCAAAGCCCCACAGTAATGAGAAATGAGTTACCTAAGACACTGCAGCTATACCCACTTCCAGTACGGCGACCGGTGGTTTTATTGCTGCCCCAAGTATTTTGAAATAGTTTGTCTTTTAAAGACATCTTGGACCCGACGGTGGTAGGTGCTCTCCCCTGGAGCAGAGGGCGAATTTTATGAAGATTGTCGCGAAACTGTTGGTATCCACATCGGAGTTTCTCTGTATTTTTCTTCGTATTTTTTTTTTTTTTTTTTATCGGTGAATGTTATTTCTGGTTTCTAAATTTAGATGCCCGGTTTTCGTTACTCTGTGTATTAAGCTAACCACAAAAAAGGAAAACTTAAGAATCAGATACAAATCTCTGAACGTGAAAAAAAAAACGTTCAAACACTTGCCGCTGTCTTTTCACTGTCAGGCCGGTTCTGACTCACTCTTGTTCTTGTGGAAATTTTTAGGACGAAACGTCTTTATTTGCAATAAAACAAAAAACTTTTTTTTTTATAGCGCATTCTCGGTATAGAATTTAAAAAAGAAGAACTGAGCCGGACGAAGAAGAAGTCACACCGGTGTAGTATGCTCTCGTTCTTTCACACTCAAACACAGTCGTCTTGGTTGGTGCCTTCCAAGAAGCCGCTTCGCAAAGTCCACACAAAATAGCAATACAACAAAATCGCAGACAATTACAACAACGGCCGTAGTCAATTGACTGAAATGACAGCCTTATCGAGGCTCGTTCGATTTCTCTGCCATCTATTTCCAGTTTATGTCAATATTGATCTCGATCATACATTATTTTTCTCATTTGTTTGTTTTAATTTGCACCTTCGTATTTTTTTTTACACATCACGACACGAGGAGCTGTCTCAAAGACAAAGCTAGATATCAACACCGAAGTACGAGTATAGGTATCCGCTAAGATAAGGAAAATTCCAATCGGATCACCTAAAAGTGCACATCGAGTACAAAAAATTTCGATAATCTCATACAAAACTGTAAGCGTAATGAAGAACCGAAATAGTTAATTTAAATTGTTCGTTTGGCGGTTGCGCAAAGAGAACGCACTAAAATGCGGGAACGTGCTAGCAGCTAAGCGGTAGCTGTTCTTTAACCTCAAACTGACAAACTGAAACTGAATTGGAATCGTGTTTTGTGTACCTTTCGAATAAAAAAGGCCAGACTCTACACAGTTAACTATAGATACAACAACAACAGGGGCAATACAACATCGAATAATCTCAACAGCGTAGTCGTGGTTGTGGTACCTCTGTAGTATCCCATACTCCATGCATACAGTCTAATAAAAATGTAGTCTCTCGTGGTTTTCCAACTTCCTTATCACTTTTTAAAAATGTTTACGGTAAAAATGTGCTGAAGTGATTATCGGACTCTCAATTTGATATTTTATTTGGGAGAATTGATTGAAGCATACGAGGTGATTAAGGATTAAGAATAATTCTTAAAGGAAGGAAACGAACAGCAAGGCTTGCTACTGACCTATACGTAAGGAATACACACTTCAGCCGCAGATTAAGGGGCTCAATTAGCGGAAATTTCAACAAATCATATTCAAAAGTTTTGCTTAAGTTGAGCAACAAATACAAAGTAAAACTCTAATTAAGTCGGGTGCCTCCGGTAGTGGAAAAATAAATAAGTCCCCTATCTGTTGCCCGTCGAGAAACCAACTCATGAAGAAAGAAATACTTGGGGATCGGATTATACACATTTTTGAATCCAAAAAGTGAGTTAGATTGCTCATAAATAGAGTAGTAGTGTTGCCGCAAAGATCTATGAAGGATTACACTCAAAACGACCAAAGTATCCAACACTTGAACAACAATGATTTGCGCTTACAGTTAGATAGAAAAACACTAGACTTAGACATAGGTATCTACATAAATTTGAATGTTTAGTTTGCTGTACAAAAGAGAAAATAATACTGTCGTTTAAATGAAAATAAATGCGATTTGACAGGCCACAGATTTTAACAGCAGAATGCGATTTTAAGATTTTAGTTCTTTAGTTCAGAAAAAACATGAAATTTCCGAGCAATTCTGCAATTCGCGTTTATCCAAACATCGATTTTTATTTTTCGCTCGATAAAAAGGCGGTGAAATTGGTGTCCAAAGTCTAGATAACTTTTCAGTTTTAATTTAGATATCCGAAAACAATCGTAAAACTCCTTCCTTATCCAAAATACTAAATTGTTTACAGCAATCCCAATTTGAGATTTGGATCAAGGCTATTGAATGGACAAATCTACCTCCCCCATTAGGAGATAAGATCCAATTTTAGTTATAATTTAGCATAAGTTCCACATTAAGAAACCCGACTTAAAGAATTCTTTTTTACTTAGTGATGTGAAAATTGTAGTGAGGTTTAGAAAAAAAAAAGATTTGAGTGCTCTCCGATTCAAATGTGATTCAGATTGGCCCTAACTGCGGCGATTACCATTTTCCCCACTTTCAAAGTGATCATTGCTTTCAGTTATCGTTCGTCTCCTCGCTTTTTCATCTTTCAGCTTGCGCGCACGCTTCGTTCTCACATATTATCTAGACTGGAGCTTGGGCAAACTCGTGCTTAAGCGAAAAACGGCGAAAACCTCCAACACCACCACCTATCCATCAAGCATACATACATATGTACATCATGATTGTATCCACACAAACGTGTTGCTTACGTTTTGTTAAGATAAGACGTAGGGCATATTCAGACAAGTCAAGAACATACCCCCTTCATCAAATACACAAACATTGGATACTCGCATATTCGTACGAGAGTATATCCCCGCATAACCGGCCGTAATCTACCTGTAGCACTCCTAGGACCTGCATCAGGTAGACCTATGTATGTATGTAAAAGAGAGAAGCACTTGAACGCCAGGCTGAGAAAGCAAAAAAAGAAACATAAAATACAAAAATCACCAACGCGTTCACCTTTTAAACGGCAGCAAGATTAGAGCAGACTATACAATAATAAAAGAGAGTGTGAGAATCTTTTCGAAATGCTAAGTTATTTTATGGTCCCATGGAAACACGGAGACGGACCTACAATCGTGTTTTCAACGAGCTGTTTTTTTTTTATTTTTGTTTCCATTGTTGTAATCTCTTGTTAGGTGGTTTATTGTGAAGTGTTAGCGCGGGGCTTATGTATATGAGATAGTTTAAAAGCTTTGCAAAAGCTCGTTTTGCACTTACCTGCTTGAGCGGAACTGATACATTTGGTTGCCGTAGCCTCCGACACGTCATCGTCACACCAACCAACTTTTGTTGAATCATCCAATGAGAAGACAGATAACTCCATCGGTGTTGAGTTGCCTTTAATGCTGGTCAGGTCAATGGAGGAGGTTAGTGAGATATTCATCTGCTCACCGTAGATGAAACTTGATTGAGACTGGCTCATACTGTAGTGATCTCTTCGCTTCTCCGGTGTGGCATATAAAGGCTCATTGCTGGTTTTCTTCTGGCTGTTGATTGGAGTGGCATCACTTCCAAATGAACTGTTAAGTGTGCCATAACAGGAAGTGGTCATTATAGCAGGTAATCCATTTTTGTCTTTGAAATGCGTTTTATGAACTGGCTCAGATACAGTTGATTGCCAGTATTCCTCGTTCTCTTCTTCGGTCTTGCTAAGCCTAAGCTCTTCGAAAGATTCAATATTATAGAGTCGAGCTTCATCAAGGGTTGTTATGTCGTCACCATCCCACGACTCAGAGTTCTGCTCAACGATCTTTTTAAAACTTTCATCGGCATCTTTGATGACATCATACGGAACAGAGTTATGTGAATCAGAATCGTTTTCCTCAATGCATGACAGATGCCTCGTACGAAAGCCATAATAATGGGCATGGACCTGCTGTGGTTGCGGCTGATGCTGATGTTGTTGTTCCAATTGAGATTCTCCACTGAATCCATAGAAATTCAAATCAGAATCATAAGATTGATCTGTTCCTTCGGATGTGAATGAAGCATTTAACTCACTGCCCTGGAACATTATCACTCTGATCGCCAGCCTGAATCAATGATAAGAAAAAAAAAAAGAAAGAATAAATCTAAGTGAGTGTGGAATAGATTCATAAAAATAGACTTGAAAATTCTTTGCCCATAAATAAACGTAGTAGCGAAGTTCAGTACGAATTCCTATTTCATTACGAGCGCTCGTATGTATGTATCTTATGCGTCTATGACCTAGACCATCACTTGGCGGCGGCAAGAGTACACACTGCCGTCTGCAATGTCGCGTGTGTGTTATGTTGTACGAGAACGCGCGCGCCACTAAGGAATTTAATTTATTTTTAGTTGCGGTGCACAATTGCACGCACACTGAAAGAGTGTGTAGCTTTAGTTGTTTGAATATTTTTTGTTTTCGATGTTTTGGTCTTGTTTTAAATTATAAATTTGGACGGATGGCCAAATCGGAAATGTAATTAACTCCGCATTTGATTATTAAAGGAAGCCTTTGGTATACGTACATGTGTAGATATGTATGTACGTATGCACGTCTGTATGAACATATACATATGTAAATGAAGTTGTTGAGGAACTATTTTTTATATTTACTTATTTCATTCAATAACATTTAAGAAATCATGACAAGTCTTGCCAAAAAAGTAGCAGTACAAGCTATTGATCTAGCCAAGTACCGAGCTTTTATTCGAAGTAGACGTGTAGGTTCCCAACAATATATGCATGGATGGATGTACATATGTATGCTATGTCCTAAGTGGATAACAAAAATCAACTGAATATGGGATTCTTGGTCCTTTGTATGTGCATATGTATGTACATACATACATATGTACATATGTACATATGTACGTAATCCTCAAATATTTCATGTTGCGTTTTTTACGTGCTTAACACAAAGTTAACACACATATGTATGTACATACAAAAATGGCAATGAATGAATAAAATTAATATTCATAAGTTCTTAAGCGACATTTTTATTCAGATGTCCAGCAACTGGTTCAATGTGTCAGGTAATTGGTTCAAAGACAGATGAGGCCTGTACAGGGGTCCTTTTTGAATTACATATTACATATGCATAGTACTTATATACATTTGTAGATATAATCATTACGTTGCGCATTATAAAGTTGGTGACCCTGGAGCGTAGCGCTAACGTGTTGAGCTGTGGTATGGAAGGTTTCTTGTTGAAGTTGCAACTATAACTATGGAACAACTTCTGGTAAGGGAATAAATAAAATACGGCTGAACTCTATAACCAATGTACACATATACAAAAATACATACATATATAAAATTACAGAAAATCGCAGACAACAGCAACAGAAATGTACATACATATATGTGAATATTTTAGGGAAATGGTGTTCCAAATTGAACTTTAAAAAATTCTTAGATACACTATGTTAACTCTATCATCGTATTAAAGTTAAACATCATCAAGTTCAATATACTTTGCCTGTGCACATTTCCATTCCATAAAACTCCCCACACCATGCGTACATATCTACTTTCTGTTGAGGAAGTCCCTGGTCTAAGACCCCCAATAGTATTCCCAATTACTTCATAGTGCGCGAATGTGTTATATTTAAAAGTATTTTCGTTCCCAATTTTATTTTTCCTCTTTTTCTCATCTTTAAAGTAACTTCTATCTCTTTGCGCTGGGTATTCTTAGTTGTGCACGCGTTCATGACATTAGAATCTGAGGTATTCCATTATCCCCAGTCATCATATTGCCACAAAAAAAAAAAAAAAAACAAAAACAAAACAATGCAATCAGTTGGAAAATAATATTTCATCAAAAGGAAAATATATTCTATTTTTAATTGTGCCTGGATGGCAGGAATAATTGTACACACAAGGAAAACTCGGGCCAACGATGGAAAACTTAACTCCATGGGGGAAACGATGTACACCCATAGGCATTAGTCCTCTATTTAGACAAATGCCGATTTGAAAATAGAACTCTGTCTCTCGCGTCGACACAGGACACAAATGGAGGATCCCCAGCAAACTGAACTAGTTTTTGTTTATTTGGTATTCTTATCGTGGCGCAACTATTTTCGTGATCCCTTGCGCGAGAGTGAGAGTGAATAGGCGCGCGTGCCCCATGTCTGAACGGATGCATCATCAGACAGTAAATTATTTTTAGACTAAATACTTCTTAGATGTACGTTACATAGAGATGGTTTATGTAATGAGAAGAACGAGGGGTCCTTTTTGAGCGGAACTTACTTACTGAGTGGGCATTGTGCTCAGAGGTAAGTGACTCATGACTATGTTTAGTCCAATGACCCCCTCATACGGTGTAGATACGAGTACATAGAAATGCGCTAAATGCGGCATTTTAAATTGATTGGTGATGACAGAGATTCGGGATGCTGCTGCGACACATAAAATTTTATCACCTTTAAATGTGTGTTTGGTGACAGTTCTGGCAACAAAGATCGTAATATCGATAGCTTCAGCTGTCCCACATTGAGTCGATAATCTCTTGAAATTTTATTTCTTTTAAATCGTTCATTGGCGTCGAAATAGTCACCTAAGGTGTATTTTTTAAAAGTGATTTTTAAAAGATAAAGCTAATTTAGAAAACGTTTCTATTTCATTTCTATACTTTTCCATTTACAGTACATGCCCTTTTTTATAAGAGATTTTGTGATTGCATGGTAGTGCATTCCGTGAGTTCTTTGTGAGCATTTCAATAAAGCAAAATAGAAAGAATAGTAGAGCATTACAGAACTCCTATAGAGAATATACCAACTTTTTCACTCACTTTGACTGTGCAAATCCCTAATCCCATAAATTAAATCGGAGGCAATATCTAGAAACTACCAGGACAATTTAATGATGACAGGCGTATTTTTTTTTTTCAAAAAGTGAAAATGCTATTGTATCTGATTTGCTGCTACGTTTTGGATGTCTATGATCGACTCTTCTACATTTCATTCGCATGAATTATAAACTAGTAGACAAAGTTGTTGGCTTTCAACTTTCGATTCAAGTTTTATTCTTACCTTTGAAAGAAAATGGTTTGTTATCCAAAGATAGTTTTGTCCGATTCGAGGCTTACAGCTATCACTTCAAACATTTATGTATGGTTTCAGTTTTATTCCACATAAAAAAGCACTAATTTGTAAAAGGTTTTTTTGTCCGCCAATTTTCATTCCATTCACTTTTATATATTTTATATCACAAGAAGCAAGAACACTCGCACCAAAAAACTTCACAACCTCAATCGGCGTGCTCCGATATTGCACTAAGCCCAAAGTAAATCACCGGCAACTGCGTACAGAGTACCTCCAAACCATGCTGCTGCATCATCCCCTAACTGGTGGGGATGCCGTCGCGCCAAGAAACAATCTCAATTCCTGCTACGATGGGAAGAAAGAAAGTGTCAAATTCTAAAAATAAATTCCAACAAATTCAAAAGACTCACGGGTGCATTGCCATTGCGCGTTTAATTCTGTCTAGGTATCTATGAAACGTGCATTGTGATATCTCGGATAGTGTCATTAGGAGGTTGCATTTGAAAATCTCGTTACATCGTCCTGAGTTGACAATAAGATGTAGGGGTGACAGTAAAAAAAATTCACCACATGTTGGTTTTAAGGTTACTTTGAAGTATCTCTTCGGTACATTGACCTTGTATCCTGCTGCTGGTGGCTTCCTATTTCTAATTTGTTATAAACTACAACTATATTTTTACAGTTGATAGTGTAAAAAATATTTTAAGCGTAAAATGTGATGATACAATTTCGCAATCAATCCATTCAGCCATTGATGATAGATGCCGATACGACAGTTCATTGACACAAAGCGGAACTTATTAATCTCGTTTAAATGAATTCCGTGCGGTATGTAGGTGAAGTATTTATATAATTTGGAGTTTTCCTTTTCTTGTGTTTGAACTATTTTAGGGTGTAGGATTTCTTTTTCAGTATAACCCAACTGTTTCACATTGTTGAGATGGATGTTTTTAAATTCAACGTATTTCTTCTTCAATTGTGGTTTTTGGGGAAACGTACATCTTAGTGGAGTACTCACAGGAAGTAAGGATAATTAAGTTTTAATAGGAGTGATTTTGAATAATGGGAAACATCTAGTTGGAGATTTGATTCAATAAGATCATTATATCAACATTTTAAACATTTTAATGTGCTTTAAACAATAGGATGAAATAATCTTGAGGAGAGATTGTTATTATTATTTATTAGTTAAGGTTAAGTAAAAATCTTAATTAATGCTAAGCAAAAATTTAAACTGGAATCGACCGAAAAGTTTCTCAATAAAGAAAATGGATTATCGGCAAAGTCTTTTAAATTACACATTTATGCCACCGTTTTTCTAATAAAATTGTACATATACATACATGATAATTGTTATCTGTTAGACATAGGCCAAACTGTAAACCATTTGAAATGAAATAAAAGCCTCATAAACTGAAAAACAAAACTATTGAAGTTTATTTTCAGTTTACTTTTTAGTTCCAGACACTGAATAATTCGAGAAACAACAGTTTGGCTCTCTATGAATATAAGGAAGGATTTTTATATTTTAGTATACATACAATAGATAGACAGGCAGATAGTCCTTGCGCTGGGTTCCGGGCGATTACAAAACGGACGAACTAGGAAAACTGGATGTCAGGCAGTACCTCTCTAGCGAAGCTCCAGCTTAAGTTAATTTTATTTGAAAAACGAAGCGATACAAATTGCCAGGGTCAATGCCGGATGAAATGATTTCAATACATGTTTCCTGTCTAGGCATATCTGGTCAGACTTGAACATCAAAAGGACAACCAGAAAAGGACAACGAGGTCTATAATTGGAGTCCTCTTAGGATATTGTATGTGCTTTGCAACGATTTCTGTAAAAGATGTAGAAACGAGAAAGAGAAAAAGACGGCAGCTCAACTTCTGGGCAAATGCCCTGCGCTATCCGCTAGAGTACTTCTATTACGATTGGAAATCCGCAAGATTAGAGGTTTTATCTTCAGGCGAAACATCTACCATTTCCGTTTTATTGGATATTAAGGGTGGGCTACTCACCAATTAAGTCTTATAATAGAGAATTAAGGCTTACGAGTACCGAGGGCTTCAGAAACTCTTTATGGTATCATAATTAAGTCAATTTTTGTTCTAAATGAGTCCTAGTTCTTAGGTATGGTAGCCATTCATTTATCCCTAACCTAAAGTGAATAAAATTTCGATTCTGAGTTATTCCATTGTTGCATTACAGTTAGTTCGAAAACAAATATCAGTTTAGCCATGAACGGATACATATGCCAATAGTCCTTTTGATTTAATTTTTATCTCTCCAACACCGATGTAGTTAAATAAATATCGTTGGCGCTAAAATAAATCGGTTAAGCTATTCTTTAAAGCTTGGAAAATTATGATTATTCTTTGTAAGTGGAATTCGTATTCGAAATTCCCATGGTTTAGCTTCGTTTTCTAGGTAAGAGAATAGCCGTGCATACTTTAAGAGCTCCCATTTGGTAATCACCCGAAAGATATGCTACGACTTTCATGAGTTGTCACAACTCTCATATTCACTACTTGAATAGGTTCGAATCTACGCTACTGTAACTACATTGAAAATATAATCGAAATTTAAAAAAAGTAGCGCGGAGTATTTTTCTGCATCCAGAATTTGCCTTGTTGCAGAACTAGTTAAGTGGTGGTGATATAAGATAAGAGATTTTTAATGAGAGAGAAAGCATGGGAGTTTTGGAGAATAATGAGGTTGGGGAAGAAGGGCATGTGATCACGGTTTGTACATATTCTAATTCTAATTTGATTACTTCAGCATATGCTCCTACTACGTAAACGTATTCATGGCACAAGTGCTAATCGCGTTGTAAAACTTATGAAACTACTCTCGGCAATATTCTTCTTTTGTTTAGAAATAATCATCAATTCGCTATTATTTACAGATTATCTCGGTTCGGACTTCAAAAAAGTTTCTTATCACTCTTAGATATTTTTTTTCATTTTCTGACATTTAACCCATGTTACAGACAAATCGCCAATTAGTAGCGACGTTTTGATTTTTAAATGATTCCAAGGTTTGCCAGGTCAGCATATAATCTAATGCTTTGTGTGAATGGAAACGTATTTTTAGTGCTGAATTTCATAAACACTTGCATCCATACTAATAAGCAACTTAGCAAATATTGACTAAATAACATTTAAGGCGTGGTTGCGATTCCTTCCCTATTGTTTTGTTGACTTCTTAAGTGGAGCATCGAACTTTCTTTCAAGTCATTCTAGCCGAGGAATGTGTTGTGCGGTATTTCTTTGTATCTACCAATGGTAACTGAACGGCAGCGCATCTACCTGATTTCGACAATGAGCTATTCCACGCGAAAAGGAAACTTCAATATTATCTTCTTACCCTCTTGTTTTATTGTTGAGGAAAAACCTGTCGGCATCTATGTTTTTTTTTTTTTTATTCTTGTGTATGTTACTCCATTTTGTGTTTTCGTTTCGCAAGGTCAAAGCGGTCGTAAATAATTACGGGTCAAGGTTATTTGTGGAGTCGCTTCAATATTGAATGGCAGAATATTTTTCGCTACTTTTTCAAGTGTGTAATTTTTTTATTTGGTCGCGTGTTCATCATCCTAAGGAAGATACTGGAAGATAAAAGATCTTGGCTATTACTAAGAAATGGAATGGCGTGGTGGGAACTGGTTACTTGCGCTTTTGTTTCATTTTTTTGGTTGTTTCTATTTTACGTTCGGTGGCCGCGATTTCTGTTTCCCAACGGCTCTCGAACTTCCACACTAGCAATTACACTATGGTGACCGTAAGTTAGATGATAGTAAAAGGTCAATCTATCTTCACAGGTATTTAGGGAGGTGTGTTTCGCGCGATTGAATTTTAGCTTGAATCCAGGGCACCCGACTTGTAAGGAATGTTTGTCTAAAACAAGGCAGCTTTCTATTATCCATTCCTCTACTACTCGGCCAAACAGAAAAGATCAACTTTGGGCTCCGAGTTAAGAATTTCGAATCCAGTTATTTTGCCAACTCTAGGTAGCAACAATTTTAAAATATCAGTCGCTGAGAACTTGCGTATCAGTATACAAATAATTTAGCTTTGAGTGAAAGTCAGAAAATGCATCATGTTCTGTTTAAAACTGTATCGCCGCAAATATATAATTTGAATTCAACTTCACGGATCACGCCGCAACCTCGAACTCATTGCTTTGCGGAATACAGCTTAACTTATCGTTAGACGCACGTCAAAACAACGAATCTAAATTTTTCGGTGTTTGTACCTGTAGGCACTTTTTTGGTTAGAGCGAGAATCTACAATAAGAGTGCATAATTACTTGCTGTAACACATACATAAGTCTAGAAGATTATTACTTGAATTTCTTGCGATCTGTAAATCTTCGATCTTTACCCAAAATAAGAGAATAGGCATGAGTCAATTTATCGCATTTGCTAAAATAGGATTCGAACAAACTTTCAATTGAAACTACAGAAGCGCCAAGTGGAAATAATGTCTTAGAAGTAGGCTGCTTACCAAGGGATCAATTTATCATTTTTTTTAATGGCATAATAAGTAGATCGTCGTTTTGGCTAGCATACCTGATCTGAATATATGTTATTACTTAAAGAGAGTAAGCAATTGTGTGCTTCTCTAAGGTTTCGCCAAAGCTTACCACGTATACATCCGAAATTGTGGTAGCCACCAAAAAAACACTGAAATCTTTACGATACACGCTATTGCTTTAAACCTCATAAATCTGAGATATCCATGTTCATCCATTCGGTTGAATGAAGCGCTTTCTTACTTCTAACAAAAAGCTATACTCGTTGTATTTCAACCAAATCTACCAGAACGTGCTTACCATACATACCAAGGCGAGAAATTATAATTAAAGATCACAGTGTTACATACACCCCTACTTGTAACATGAGGAAACAATTGACCGATTGATTATATATTCTTGTCAGATCCCTTCACGCCGCCGTTGCATTTATCTCATCGACACATATAATGACTTGAAAAAATACACATGAAAAATCCATCGCTTACAAGTAAGACTATCACCATTACGTAGCAACCAGGCAGCCGCACCAGCAGTAGCAGCCACAGCACCAACGACGGCAGCACCACGGAAATCCACAAAAACCAAGTTGCGATTTTAAGCTGATTGCACAAATCGGTTCAGTACGAGTTTGCAACTGGAAGTGGCTGATTCGCCTCTAACTTAGAACCTCTGAATCCTCTAAGACGTACACATATCGAGACGCAGAGAATAAATCAATTTTGAAAAGAAATTTTCAATATTTGTTTAAGAAAGTAACAAATCTCTTAAAAGTTCAATGGATCCAGCGGTGGAGTCTATACGTCGAAGCTTGCCAGCGGATTGGAACGTCTTGCGATCGGTCTATAACCTGTTGCATAACGAGAATGTATTCTGTGTGACCGATAACCATCAAAAAATTGTTGACTTTGTCCAGCCAGCAGAACTAAAGGTAGGTTCGAATTTTCTGACACGGTTTGGTCGTATATTTTGGCGCTTAATTTAGATCATCCAACCAACCAAAATCTGAATTTTAGTATATTCTATGGACTTTTTACTCTTGTATTGTTTTGCGTGCCTTTAGCAATAAGTGAGTAATGAGAAATAAAAACACTCGCGAGACATACCGTCGAAAAGGTGAATTATAAGTGGCGTTGACTGTCTTTTCGGAGTGGACAGCCATAAGCATTAAGCTGTCGTCGCTGCCGCGCAGCTTGATGCTCTCTGAAATTGATATGAAAATGAGAATAATCTGCTTTTGATATTTGTTTTGCCAGACAGAGCAGTTTGATGTTTGACATGTTTGTAGATATGTACAATCATTAAGTGATGTGCAGCCGTATATTGTATTGCAAAAACTAAACTGAAATTGACCCAGGTCAAGTTCTATTTAAGTTATGTAATCAGGCAGAGAGAAGCAACACAATGACCCATATAAGAAGACATTTTTATATACATTTTTGATTACAGTCTTTTGTGATATTTTCCATTGATTATTGCCTTTGTTATCACTGGGTGCTTCATGTTTTACATTTTTCTGTAATTTACTACCTAATTTCAGTTCACATTCGATTCATTGTACAGAAGTAGAGTAGACGTTAATATTTTCAAAACAGAACATTGGCTACTTTTATTTTACCGATTGAATGACATTCACGGCCGTAGGCAAGGTTTCGGAGGTATTGCCTTGACTTGTCTCAATCTTAATGGGTCATCGTTAACAATGTCGATCTTTCACACATAAATTTCATGTATTAACCATAAAGTTTATCATTTGGAACAACGAAATAAAAGTCAATCATTTGTGCGGTGAATTAAAGTGCAAAATTAAAAATACTCGTATATACACACTCGTACATGCATAGCAATTTCACAAGCAGCCAAAAGACTAAGCAACAATTTTATTTACACTCATTTAAATTGTTTGTAAGTGTTTAATACTTGGCAGTAGCTAGAGCAACAAATGCAATCTATTTGCGCCAAGACCCTGAATATTTCCGGCCCAAGGTATAGAAGTTATGGAGGCATTACCGATAAAAATGTTGAAGGCTATTTATAATGGAATTGTAAGTGCAGTTCATGGATAGACTTGGATTTTTGCAGATTTTTCGAAATTTTTCTTTCCGATTTTTAATTAAGGTTGCTGCAACATTGTTAACATAAATAATTGTGGTGTAATGTTATGTACATATGTAGATATATGTTCATATGTGTATGGCAAGATTTAGCTTCTTAAATGTGACACCGCGAGTATGGAGGAAAAGAAGTGAATGCACTAGAGCTCCAAGCTTAATCGAACAGCATCAGAGTCCGTCTGTGTTTGTAGATAAGTACGTAATGTGTTTAAAAATTGCGTTGTAGTAATTGTTTAGCGGAATAAAAATTCACTGAAATTCTCTGCATTCTGTAGAAAGAACACTTGTTCAGCACGTCCCTACAGCCGCTATAAGCTCTTTATTTTATGAGAATTATGGAACAGCCGAGGGTGTTTTTAAATTTTTTAAACAGACGGTCATTTTTGGACTGTCTCTGGCACTTGCGATGATGTGAAATTTATCTTCATTTGCTTTTTCCAATTTTGAATGTTTTAATAACGTAACTTTAGGAAAAAATATTTTCAAAACTTTTTCAACAATCACATAATCGAATTGTCCTAAGGAAAATTATATTTTTGGGATAAGATATTTGTAAACATTTAGCTTTTATACAGAAGGGCAATCTACAGTCAGTGAAAGGAAATTTTGCAATTTTGTTTCATTCCCTTCCAATATTACAAAATTTTTATTAAGAACAATGTTTATTAGAAGACTGGCATGAACACTATTAAAAGATTTGATTAGTTTTTTCAGAAGAGAATAATGGCTGCAACCATTTTCCATCGATCTTTCAGTTCGCAAATTTTTTCTTCTGTTTTCACTTAATAAGCAGTTTATGGGCACACAGCGAACAATATCGACTTCACTAAATTTTTTGTGGTTATAATAATAATAGTGTAAGAAGTGAGGATAGTGTCGACCAAAAGCTAAACCTTCTTAACGAACGATATACTAAGGGAATCTCATAGGCAGGGTTGAAACTTTAGATTAAATAAAAAATCCAAGCATAGTATGTACTGTGATTATCTTTCATTCCAGTTCAGACTGACTTCTATATCACGTTACACCTGCTACTGAGCTTTATTAATTTGTTTGATTATAATTTGTTCTTCCCTTCCGCAGAAACTCATAGATCTCACAATTCCCGATGACGAGTCATTGAATGAAACCGAAATTCTAGCCATATGCCGGGCAATAATTCAATATTCAGTCAAGACGACACATAATCGATTCCACAATCAATTATTCGGCCAAATGGATCCGTATGGTCTAGTTGGTTCCTGGATCACTGAGGCACTCAACACAAGTGCGTAAGTTTCCGGCATTGTCAGTTAAAATAGATAATTTATTACTCATTGGCAAAAAAAAAAACGAAAAAAAATACATTTGTTTGCCAAATGCAATAGATATTTTTGCGTTTTTTTTTTATCTTTTTCTTTCTCTTTCAATCAACAGGTATACATTCGAAGTGGCTCCAGTTTTTTCACTCATCGAAACGGAAGTTATAAAAAAAATGTGTGACATTTGTGGCTACGCTAATGGCGATGGTATATTCGCTCCCGGAGGATCCATTTCAAATATGTGCGTATCCGTGTTTTCCATTAAGCCTTAAAAAATGATAACAAGAAATCCTCTTTAAAACCGCGAGTAATTGTGTGAATTCAGCCTACTCATGCCCCTTAATTAAACAAGAAATGAAAATCTATAAATATTGTCTAACGATACTTAGACATTTTTCATTTACATTTTGGGCGGCAATCATATTGAAAATTCGCAAGACCGTATCTTAATGAAGCCATTGTTATTGTTTGTAGGTCTGTTATTCAAAAGTGTAGCAAAAATCAAAAATTAGGTCAATATTTTGGCACACCTTTTGCTTTTCTCCTCTTTAGGTATGCCCTAGTTTTGGCCAGATATAAGAAATACCCTGAGATCAAGTCTAATGGAATTTTCGGAATGAAGCCCTTGGTCCTGTTTACTTCAGAAGAATCGCATTATAGTTTCAAGAAGGCAGCACATTGGATCGGTCTGGGCACAGACAATTGCGTTTCAGTGAAAACGAACGCAGTGGGTCAAATGGTAGCCAAGGATCTGGAGGCGAAGATTTTGCAAGCACAAGAGGAGGACAAGATGCCATTCTTCGTTAATTCCACAGCTGGAACGACTGTTTTGGGAGCATTCGATGATTTAAATGAGATTGCAGATGTTTGTGAGCGCTATGGACTTTGGCTGCATATTGATGTAGGTGTAATTGCATTCATCTCTTATTTTTAATTTTGATTTTTAATTTCAAGGCCTGTCATGGAGGTTCTGTGCTTATTTCCAACGAAAATCGTCACCTCATGAACGGAGTAGAGCGAAGCAATTCGGTTGCATGGAACCCACACAAGGCTCTGGGAGCCCCCCTGCAGTGTGCAATGTTTCTTACAAAGGAGACGCACCTATTGTCACAGTGCAATAGCACCGAAGTAAAGTATCTATTCCAGCAAGACAAATTCTACGATGTCTCATATGACACTGGCAACAAAAGTATTCAATGTGGCCGCAAGATCGATGCGTTCAAATTTTGGTTAATACTCAAGGCACGAGGTGTAAACGGTCTGGGAAGCTTAGTTGACCATGCTATAAAAATGGCAAAACTTCTTGTCCAAAAGCTCCAGCAGAGAGAGGGATATCGCCTTGTGCAACGGTCGTTTTCCTACACGAATGTCTGCTTCTGGTACATACCGAAGGCGATGAGAGGTCAAACGGAAACCAGTGAGTGGGAATCTATATTGTACACGGTAAGTAAAATAATTGGAAATTGTAACGTTTTGATTTGTTGATAAGTTTTTCTTGTAATTTTAAACCTCTGACAGGTCGCTCCAAGAATTAAGGAGAAGATGATAAGGAGTGGAACACTCATGGTTGGCTATTCACCCCTAACATACAGAGGAATCGGGAATTTCATAAGAATGATTTTCACGTGCTACCCGGTAATCGATGAAGTGGAACTGGACGCTATTCTTGATGAAATAGAACGTTTAGGAGAGCAGGATGCCGATTAAAGGAAAATGTATCGTAGATCATAGTTTTTTTGTTTGTTACATAAGTTATATTAATTTAATGAATTCCTTTTGCGGTTATTGGAAATTAAAGTTACTTTTTACACAACATTTTTATTTTATTTTTAACTCAGCGAGTTTTCTATAGATTCTGCAATAGACACGTGTAGATTTCTTAGCTTTTCCGAAGTTTTCTTCTAACAAACTATTTCATATTTCACACATATGTATGTACATAGTATATTTCACTTATATCTTTATTTTTTTTCTGTAATGCCATACAATTAACCTTTATTTTTCCTTTCTTAGAAATGATAAAAATGCATTTTCTGGATTAAAAAGATAAGGTAGGAGAATTTTCCGCCGACTGCATCCTTTTCCCCTTCGCCACCGGAATAGGACTGCGTTCGGTGCTTGCGTAAACAGCATATAGATATGTACATACACGAGTCCCAATTACTCTACAGTTGCCGAGTAATGCATTTGAGACTTTGGCGTACTTCCAGAATTGATTTATTCATTCTCCACAGAATCATGTCGCGTTGTAAGCTTCAATGCACGCGAATTAAAATAAAGCAACGATTAAGTTAAATTTGAACATATGGCGAAAAAAAAACACATTTACAGAGAAACCGCACATTTATGTATATGGGTTTAAGTCGATAAAACAGTGCACATAGTGTTTTATTATAGTTTTTTATTTATGTACATATGTTTTCACATTCACATTGGTATAATAAAAAGGAAGACACGAAAATATGAAAAAAAACGAAACACCCACATACAAAATGCCCATATCTTACGCGTTTGTTTACGATCGTTTGCGGTAATAATAAGACAGTATCTACTTTTCTTCAGATTCTGAATTGACTTCAACATAGATACCGCATACAGACGATTAGCTGCAGGTTCTACTTTTTTTCTGTGCTCATAAAATACTCCGTCTAAGCTCTGTTAATTTTTGGTTTTCAAATGAGCATCTTTTTTTTTGATGATGGATTGCATACAGACATTTACGACCGTAACGCGTGCACAACAAATATAGAAACATGCATCAGAGAAAGATGGAGACATGCTTTATTTAAACAGAGATTAGATATTCAAGTTAAGATAGACGAGTTATCTGCGCTCTACTGTGTCAAACTAATTGAAGAGATTACGTGTGCTCAAGATTTTATAGCTTTGGGAACGAGATGAATTCACTTACTCATAAGGGCTAATATTATCAAATAGATAATTCGAAAAAAAAAAACATGACTTGGGATAGACGTCGTTTATCGAAAGGAGGAGTGAAACATAAAACTCCTACGTGTGCATGAATTTTGATTTACAAGCAGTCCCATATAGAGATATAAATATACATACAGACATACATACATATATGTACGTTAAGTGTGTATGAGTAAAGTGTTTATAAGTTCGTTTATGCTGAGCCTGCATTCAACAACAAACAATATTAACGCTCGCTTAGTTGAAAAGCCATGCAATATGGACTGAGTGAAGCGCGCGTTTGGGTGGTTATTTCGATTCTCACATCGTTTTTCTTATGTTCTCGTTTATTTTTTGCGGGAACCTATACTTGTAAAATAACTTTATTAATAAAACAGTTATTTGAGAATTGAAATCTTATTCCTCTATGTGTCAAGGGTAGAAGAATCTAAGCAGTCTACTGCACTTTACTTTTATCAAAATTTGTGGTTGGAATCTAAAAGAAAAAGCCCCGAAGTTCTACCGGCTGTTCATATCACATTCTTTAGAACATAAGAATTCAGAATTTGATTTGTAAATGTTCCTTTCTTTGAATAATTTTTTTCCAGGAAAAATAATTCACGTTTTTGGGTTTCGCCTCTAAAGCTCTAGAAATTCAACCAGTAGAGGCTCCTCAATGACAACATAACGTTCGATGAGTAGCATAACAAAAGCCTTTCACCAAAACGAAGAGACATAAGATCTAGCAGAGGCTAGTGGAAAGGTTCGACGTACGAATTAAACAAAACACCAAGTTTTTCTCTCACGAATGTTTGACAAACATCCGAGAGCAATAACTCTCATGAGAAACTTCTTAATTACGCCTTTCGGATGTGGTCCCCATTCAAAATATAACACGCACAACAAGAAGGATTGGGATAAGCTAGGTTCTAGGCTCTATATGAACTACAAATATTTATTTATTTATTTTTTGCTAGCCAGATCAAATGCCACGTAACTTTGGTGGTTGCTTAACGTAACAATGTTTTGAATAATCAGATAATGCTTTGATATCCATGAATCTGCTTACTATCGACTACTAACGCATGTATCAAGTATCCAAGCTTATTTGCGAAAGATTCAAATTTCACCGGCGGATAACCTCATCAGAGGGTTGCTCATGTTAATATTCAAATATGGCGTTCAAATTTACTAGAAAACCTTTACGATTTCATTCGCATTCGAAATATTTGATTTAGTAAGTAAGATAGCGTGGAATGCCGTACTTAACATAAAAAAACTTAACAATTTTTTGATTGAATATAATATCACAAACCATCCAGGCACTTAATTCACCCATCCACACACCGTTTGCGAAACCTTTTAAACTTTCTTTCAAGGACTCTATAACCTATAGTGACACTTCTACAGAGCCTTATTAGGTAAAATAGTAATGTGAGTATGTACGAAACTTTAGCTGCTATTTATCTTGCTCAAGACATTTTCTTAAAACTACCAAAATAATCTGAAAACAAATTTTATCAAATAAATATTTCTTAGTTATTAATTTGTATAAGTCCACCTTGTAGATACATAAATAGATACATCGCACTCGCATAGTAATTGTTTTGTCAAACATGTACTGCTTTATGTTAGATTATCGCCTTTACTCTTCACGTTTGGATACAAGATCTTAAATATTTTAATTATTCGCAACAACTAGTTTTTGTTTTTTCCACCTTGCTTTTCAGGTACTTTCAATGGTTATGTGATGAGCTCTATTCGAATATTAAAACTAAGTTGTAATGTAAAGTTGTAATTTGACGTGCGTGCTTAATTTATTTTTATTTTTTTTCTATATTTTCGCTAAAAGGGAGGCTCGCTATCTATACGGATTCATAATGAAAATAATAAAAATCGGGCACTAAGGATGAGACAAATGTTGAATTCAGGCCGAGAAGATGTGAAGATGAAACAATAAAATCAGAGATCATAAATGAAGTCACAAATACATTTGTACATACTCGTACCAACATACAAACGAAGGCGATTACAATTATTGAATAATCAATTGTGTGCGATGCTATGGGATTGTATTTGTCGCCGTGTTTCCTCTCTGGAGATTCATTACGTTGCGATTCAAGATGCTAACTGTGTAAATCTAGTTCTACCTCTGTAAGTTTAGAACAAGCTGTAGAAAAGTAGAGGTTCCTAGAATTCAAGTGGTTTAACCAAAACAAGGTACCGAATGGGGGCGATGACTGAAGTACCTAAAGGGGTTACCTGCCTCTTTGCTGCGACTACTAATACACCATGAGTTGAGTTGTCGTATGCCAAAGTGCCTACCTGTGACCAGGTAAATGTGATCAGAAAACCGGTCACAATGAGAGGCGTTCGCATGATTTTTTCTTCTTTTTTATGTGTTATTTTTTTAGTTTCTCTCCGTGGATGGAGTGGTATACTCTGTTTACTGATTCTATCATTTTTAGAGTGACCAGAGTGCTGCATATCAGTTTGATAAATACATTTTTCTGACGTTCACGGCAAGTTTTTCTCTTAATTCAAAGGAAATGTGTCACAGTTCAACTTATGCATGTGTTTTGCTATTAAAACAATTCATGCACATGCAATAATGATGTAATTTTATTATTACTTGCTACACTCATTTTCAAAATTATCGCGGCTTTAAAGTTCTTGGGAAGCGATTTGTAGACGGGTAAGTCATTTCCTTTTATTTTTTTTATTTTTTGTTGTCAGGGAAAGTCAAAAGGTTATCAATGGAAAAATAATTATCACAACTTGACTTTGTATTTATTCATGAAGTGAATAAAACTATTTCTTTTGACTAGTTTTATTTAATTTCGAGCAGTATATTTGTGAGAATATCACATCGCTTTTTATTAACTACACCTGGTAACCTCTTATCAGTTCTTTTCAGTTTTATTTTTTACTTCAATGTTGTCTAAGAGGGAAATAAATAAAAAACGAAACCTGAATTGTGTGTACAACTAACCAACCTTAGCCTTTATGTTTCGACGATCAGTCTTCTTTCGAACTTGCTAGCTTGCTAGCAGTGCGCGCATAACACAAAAGTTTGTTAAATATCCAGAAGATTGTCGGGTCGCGCCAATCGTACTTTGTTTGTTGTATGTTCAAATGTGAATCCGTGTTCGTGTTGATCGTATCACAGTTTAGAGCGTTTAGTGTTTTTATTATTTCTTCGGATTTCTGTTTTTTGCACGTTGTGCTTATGAGAATGAAAATTAACATATGTGACTCTTGATCGCGCGATCCATTTTGTTTACAACTTGAAGAGGATTAAATCCAGTTCAGAATAGGAATGATTCTTTAAGAATTTATTATTGTTAGTGTAAATGTTCTTAAATATATGAGTATTAGTGAAAACTGCCAAACCTAGTTATCTATAATTAAAAATGTTTTTATGGAGTGAAACTTTCACTCAAGTCTGATTTGCAACGATCCCATGATATTCTACATATTGGATCTTATTAAAGTGAGTACCTTCTAAGGGATATTAAAAGTTTTCTAAACATTTGCGCACCTTCTTTTCAAAAAGCAATACGAAAAAAAAGTGGTTTCGGTTTGCGGCTATTGGATATATGTATGTACAAGCAGCATGAGCTATAGCTGTAAGTTTCCATAAATATTAATGCCTTGACAGGAGGTTTTTTCTTATTAAAAATTCAGTGGAAGCATAGAACAAGCTTTACGATAAGATGAAGTAAACTCCAGAGCGCAACCTATGTATGTTTGTGATTTCTATACATGTAGCGAGTTGTGGTGGCTATGGTACTGCATCGCATCGGTCGCTCGGTTCGGTCGTTTTATGCAGCACAAAGTCAACGGCGTTGGCAAAAGTGCAATTGCAGTAGCAAATCCAACAAACAAATACACATGTATGTAGGTATGATGAAGTTATTGTTGTTGGCGCAGATACAGCAGCAACGACCTACATACATAGTGCTTCATCTCGGATAGTAAAGTATGTATCTACAACCTACGGGTAGAGAGTTCGTATGAAAAGTAACAACAACTGAGCTCACAATGCAAAGTCGCATAAACGCAAACAATTACTGGCTTGCACATTTTTAATTTATGTACAAATGAAATGTGTTAAGCTGTTTGCTAATTTAAGTAGTAATTTCGAAATTATGAAGAGGTTATAATTAGGTTGCTTTGAGGTCAGAGTTGGGGTTTTGATTAATATAAGAAAGAGAGTAAGCTTCCGTGAATTAAAAAAAAAACATGTTAAAGTGTTTGTAAATAAAAAGGGGGGCTTAACATGCGTATGACTTCCAACCCCTTAACTCTCTATTATTAGCTGTCAAAGGGTCTAACAGACGTGGTGGCCTTTTTTTGTTGGGGCAGTAACATAAGTTATAAAACAAGTGTCAGAAGTGCAAGTTCCCACTTTAGAAGAACTTTAATATCTCTCAATTTTTATAAGCTTCTAGCAGAAATGGTGTTTATTTTTGATGCCCAATAATGCTACCCACACGAGTAGCAATACATATGAGTGTTTAGTTAAGAAATCAAATTCTAATCGTTTTCGTCTCAACTAGTGCTGGAATTGAGGTTACGATAACCAAGCAATACATACGAGCAATTTATTAAAAACATTACAAAATCCAAACTAAAAATTTGACCAAATAATCAAATTAATTAAACATTTATCGAAACTCATAACCTTATCCATCAATTTCGTAATAAATTCATTACCACTTAAGGAAAGTAGAGCACATTTCCAATTTACAACAATTTATGTAACGAAAGGTAATTGTTTAACGGAGTGCATATGAAACACTCGTACCATCACTTGAAACCTTATATTAATGAAGCATACTCGTATTCATTGTTGATGTGTGGAATTTTACTCGTTTCACTTTTTTTGGTAGAAAAACTTGTACCGCTTCGCCCTCGTAATGAACCCAGATAATATTACGATTAAGTCAAGAGAACCGCGTTTAAACTTTTAACCAGCCCACACGAAATAATAAAAATAATTCTAAGGAAAATTTTGGACTTAACTTGACTTGACGGACCGACCTTTGAAATTATTCTACCGCGCTATCAATTTTATATTTTTAATAAAAAATGTCCATCGTCAGTACTTGTACGCATATAATGCTCTTATCTGTCCACCTCTGTAAACTCCAACTGGCCGCTATAGACAAAATATCTAAGCCCATAAGCGGGATGATACTACAAGTATGTTTATCAAAAAATCATAACCTAGTTTTTTTTTCGAAAAAAAATAAAAAGCGGGCCGAGGTTTTTTTCACTTTCTTGTTGTTTATCTTAAGCAGTATACTTAGGTACTTATCTGATTTACGAAAACATTATACGAGTATCTACCTACGTAGTTCTTTCTGTGTGTTAGCAAGAGAATTTGGTAAATAGCTTCTTATTTTTTATAAAAGGAAATTGTTTTCCGATCATAAACACACCAAGATTGCTTATAAAAGACATTAGTTTGCAATCATTTGTGGCAACTTATGTTGCTGCTAGCTCCCAATTTTTTCATCTGATTTTTATTTGACTTCAGTGGCTTCGTACGTTACGCTATATTTTTAAGAATTTCAATTGCGGTTAAAGAATTTCAAAATACCTCTGTAAATGACTGCTATTCAATGATATTTCCCAACGTATCAGATTTTGAATGTGCAATTTTCACTTGCAGGCGTACGTGGGAATTCAGCTGGAGAAAGCAATGCAAGGCGTATTCACATGTGTGTGCCAGCCTATTGGATTACATAAGAGTGCACGTCAATTGAAGCCTTATTGAAATTTATATGATTGTGGCAAAAAAATATTTCTTCTGCGGTAAGGATGCCGCAAAGTTATATTCCATTTGATGGCGATTATGATGGCAATAAAATCGAAACTTAAAAATCAGACTTAGATTATGTAAATACATAAGCAATTTATATAATTCAATGGTAGACTGTAAAGAATGAAAATTAAGGTATTTTCTTAAATTTCCGATCTCTAATTTTCGAATTCGCAAAGTTTTCTTAATATTACAGGTCTTACTCACTTAGTTGCGCATTTTGTTATCGTCTTTATTTCAGTGGCTGTGTACAAATTTCTCGGATTTGATATTTTGTGAATTTGAAATAATCTTGTTTATATTTTTCTATTTATTTGCGTGATTCCCCGAACTCAAATAAACCTTATACAAACGTATTTCCTCGTCATATAAATATTTACATTAAACTATTAGGATTAAGTCATTCAACTTGCCCAACATCAGCGATCATCAGATACAATCAGTCGATCTGTTAGAAATTAAAGCGTTTATATTTCTATTTAAGCCTAAGCCATTGTATGTGTTAATGACACCAACTTTATTCGCAGATAATGGATAGTATTGAGAAAGCAGGCTTACGCAACTATAATATTTAAAGACGAAAACGGGTGCGCCAGCAAGCGATTTGAACTAAACATCTTTTTCGAACAGTTAAACCCAACATGTCTTTGGAGCTAATCGAGTTTCACCCAAGTATGAAAGAATAAGAGATTAAGAATTTTAATAAGTACGCTACGCGTGATATAAGCTCTCCTGGTCATTTTAATAAAATACATAAAAACAAATATTTGACACAACAAACTGAATGTATGTATAGAACCACGGGTCCAGCTTCTTGAAAGTATATTGTGAAAACAACTACAATTTATAAAGTGATCAATATCTCTATGAAAAAATAAGTGACTGATTAAAAAAGGAAAAGAAATAGAAAAAATCCAATAAGCTCAATCGGTAAAAGTGTACATATATACTAGTATCTAAGTCGACTAGGGGCATGCCCGTCCATCCGTCCTATTTCCTGTGTGTTTCTTACATACATATGTGTATATTTTTGGTTAATGAATCTCACTCGAATTTCGAATCGGCTGAAGGCAGCAACACGAGTGCTAGCCGATTGAATCTTAGGGCAAAATTGAAGTCGATGTATGTACATAAGTATGTAGTCAACTCATCATTTTTACAGATACATTTTTTAACCCTTTGATACAAGGTCTACGCAAATAATTCCCAAAAATCACAATTGGTGGCCATTTGTGCGAAAACGTAATTTAAATTTTCGGTAAATGGGTGGCTTTCACACGCTATGAATTTTCCAAGAGTTGAGTAGAAGTATTATTTACAAAGCAGATTTTTCCTTCTCAGTCTGCGTTTTTTTTTATCATTTTAGACTATTGACAAGTCAATTTGGACGATTCAATTGCCAAATCACTTCAAACAGCTTCTAATTCTTTGAAGGATACATACATAGCACACAGATAAACGGAAAAATCTACTTCCAACCGCTGCTAATACGACCTACGACTTAAAACCTCCCTATCTTAGGAGGTCTCTGAAGAAATTTTAATTAAGGATGTAAACTTATGCTAAAACTAATGAGAACCCATGCTGTTTTTTTTTTTTGTTGACACCAAAGTTCTTAATAATAACTAGGGAAAACTATTTTCAAAATTATTTTTCCATATTTTGTTTGCCGGTGGCCACCGAACTTTTATTCATGATAATAAGAAAACCGAATAAAATGATGCCGCTGATTCCAAAAGATAGCAAGAATCAACCATATTTATGCATAATACATTAAGTTTTATGGCAGAGGAAATAAATGCTTTGAAGGTTTTATGTTCACACAATTTCCCTAAAACATTACCCAGCAAATCGACCAAGTTTCCTTAGTTTTCTATACGCATAGACTTCATACATAGCACGAAATAACTCCTAGGCCAAATGGATCAGTCACAATTTTTGTCACATTAATTATGATAGACGTCGTATACCTTTTTTTATGCCCCCCCTCTCCCATGCCATAATCCTTAATTCCAATCTTTTTTTTTAACTCGAGACGTGGGTGCTGCAAGAGGTTATTAATTTTGATCAGTATAAATAAATTATGACGTCCTTGACTGTCTGCTGACCATGCCTGGAATTTAAAGCATTATTGTCACAACGGCCGGAGGATCTCTCCGACGAGCATGTATTTTTAAATTGCCCAACCCAAACTTAGGTATCATACCTACATACATACATATGTAATGTGTTTGTATGCTCGTATTTGCAAAGTTTTATGACCTTTGTTTGTCAACATTTGGTGTGTTTGATGAATGTCTTTATCATTAGCATAATAGTTTTTTAGTCTAAAGCTGGTAAACTCTTTTTTTCACGATTATTATTAAAATTATTATTTGCTTACAAGCATATACCAGCTATTGATTGCACGAAGATTTATTGTTTTAACAGTGAACTAAATATGGGCTCATGTTGAGTATTCAATTTGAGTCAAACTACAGATTTTTGTTATTTGCCAGTTAACGATCGTTACGCCCCTTTTTGTCTTCTTTGTCTTGGAGAACTAATTACCATATGATCAGACCAAACATCAGTTACAACTGTTACATGTTTGTTTTCCATTATCGTTAAACGGCGAAAATCTACATCATGAAATTGAGTTTCGTAACTTCCTCTTATTAATTTTCAAAATACTGTACAAGTCAAACGCCCTTTTGGGTGAAGTGTCTACCTCCACACAATCCATGCCGCACGCATCTGTGCATACACACATATGTATATGACAGTTTAAGGTCAATCAAGCAACATACACGTACGTCGCTTCTCTTGATACACAACCAACAGATATTTCACACTTAAGATTGATCCAAATTTGGAAAGTGAGGATTTCCCAATGGCTTGTGATGCGATGATGATAATGGATGCCCATGTGGGTAAATCATAGCATTTATCGGAAACGAATATGTGCATTAAAAAAGGTGTAAACGGATGGGTCTACCACGCATATTAACCCTACGCATTGTTAAAGTGTCATTGTATCTCGCCTTCACGATGATAAAAAAAACGAAAACAAAAATTTATGCAAATAAACTACCGAATCGAATTACATTAGGTCAAATTTCCTGGGTTTCGACCTATTCAATTGGACAAATATGGATAGTTTCTACAATCATTGAATCAATTATGTATTTCAAGTCGAAATACTTTCTGTTCACGTGGGGACATGTACGCTGATTTGGTCAAGTGTATTATCGTTTGTTACAAAATGGGCTCAAGGTTATCGCATGGTACTATGGACCGCGGTAAACCACAAAGCATTTAATTTTGACCACTTATCATTATTTTTGTTTACTTGTATTAAAATTGGCAGCTATGGTTTGGACAATTAAAGCCTTGATTTATTTGAGATTTTGTGTATTTTTTTATTTCTGAATACTATTTCGATCGACTGTACCTCGTGCCACTGTTGCAGTTGTGAGTAGTAAATTATCGGTTCCGCATACTTTTTATGTACATTCCATTTATCAAATCACTTAAGAATATCGACAGAAATGAAATCATTTACCAAGAATGCCAGCTCAATAATTGCAGCACAAACAAGACACTCGTGTCGTGCATTCTTTCCTAGTGGAAGCTCAAACTTATAGACAAAAGAATGAATTTAATTAGTACTTTTTTTTAACTAGCAATAATAATTAACATTATAATTCAAAGCAGTAAATAACTTATTGAGTGGGGGATACATTCCATCGATTGGTATGGAGCCACTCAATTATTTATTTCATCAGGGTATTCCATTTAAATACAATTAGATGCCAGGCGTGATTTCTCCTACACTTCTCCCTTGCATTGAGAGATAGAGTGGTAAATATTTATTCAAAGTCCTGAGTGAAGTTTTTATATTTAATAAAAAATTACGAGTAGAAATTCTAATTCGACTCATTCTAAATGCAGTGGGTGTATTCTTATGGAAAACATTATATGAAACATTCGATCCGGTTTTCACTCTTATTGGGTGCATTTTCTTTGCAGCCAGCAAGTATTTTAATTAATTCCGTTCGATGAAAACTTTTGTATTCTAGAGTTAAAGTTCGATTTACTATAGTAAATATTTAAAAATGTCGGTGAGAGTTGACAGTAGCGTCGTATAGTTACGAATGTCTGGGCCCTAAGACGCCTCACGTCTACAATGAAAGCTTTAGAAGACATGTAAAGTCGGATAGATGACAAATTTATTGCTAGCATTGGTTAATAAAATGATTTAATGAATTAATTTTGATTAACTGCATATTTATGAATCGTAATCAGAATTTTAATTAAACTAATCGTATTGGTGAATGGATTTTGTGACAATTAATGAGTTGAATATTTAAATGAGCGGCGCTTATTTCAGTGATTTGGTTTTATCGTAAGTTTTGTAGTGCAAGTCGGAAGATAAAAGCTCGGGTTTGGTATTTATGATATTGATTATAATTTAGCTTCTATGTACGAGTTGTGCCAAACTTAGCATATGGTTGACATTAAATGGGTTTCTGAGCAAGAATTTTGAAAGTGCGGAAAATGCAGCACATTGTCGATTGTTTGTTCCTCTATTTCGCGAATAGCTCGATGGATGTTTTCCCCAAGTGCGGTAAATGCTTTTTTCTCAACAATCGCTCATAAAAAACAGTCTAACAATGACTGATAACCCGCTTACCACAAAAAATCAATAATCATACGCACTTAGTTCACCGTAACGTGACCAGATTCCATTTCCTTACCTACGATTACGTGTGGATTTTGAAACCCAATTCCTACAGTTTTGCTTATTGCTATAATCTTCGAGATTAACAAGAGCTTTATCCGAAAGTATCAGTTTGCTACCAAAATCAACGTCATATTTCAACTCATTGAAAGCCATGATCATTTTGCTTTAACTCTTGAGTGAGTTGGACCTTGTAAGTAGATAATCGGACATACATATTTATGCAATATTCTCCTCAAAAGAACTGCTACGAGTTGAGGTTCTTGAGTTATCACGTAACAACATATGTACTTTTAAAAAATGCACCTCACCTCACGACCTTCAATACGATTACGTATACAAATCACTTAAGTAATTGAATTACTTCAATATCTTGCAATTGTAAAGAATGAGTAAAAATGAGAAAATTGGTTTACCTTTAAGATCCTTGAATGGGCTTGACATTAACTACTATACATATTGAGATGTTTCATGGGTTTTTCGTGAAGGTGTTGTATCCGCAAATTTCTTTCATCAACATTTTCAGTCTACTTTAATTTTGTTATCTTTTGGGTAAAAAAGAATGGTACAACCCAATGAGTTTACAAAAAGCTCAAACTTAAAAACCAACCCTACAACTAAACTTGAGAGTGCTATATACATATACGTATGTATGTATAACTGCTGAGGGCACTACTGCCAATATATTGTAATAAATAAAAAAAAAATAGCACAAGCTATCTAAATACAAACGCCAATGAAACAGTTTATTTCTTCTTCTTCTTCTTCCAAGTTGTCTATTTACCTAACTCCAGTGTCTGGCATTCAGCCTGTCAGGACTATGTGAATTGTTTACTTTTCCTTATTGACAGCCAAGACAGTATGTTCGAGCAAATTGGCAAGCTATCCCCGACGCACCACCCAAAGGATACATGACATTTCCGTTTAAACGGTCGACGAGAGATTTTCTTTTAACACCATAAAGGAAATACGATCACTTCTACCATACTATCACGCTTCTTTATTACTATCACGTGGACAGGAAATCCCCTGAGTTGCGAATATCCGACTGTTCACGCATGTTTTACTCCCGGCGATCATGTAAAATTTCTGCGAAAATTTTTCTAATCAGCGGTGAACAACACATCTTTATTTTCAATACTTTTACGTGATTGGAATTCAAACTGAGATAGTAAGCAAAAAAAAAAACACTAGGCGTATTGTTAGTACGTACCCTAGTTACAAGGTTGGTTCCTCTTCAAGTGCTCTGCAGACTATTTCAGGTCATATTTAAGAAAATTCATTTCAATGGCATGTTCCATTAAATGAAAAACATTGTTTACGTGTGCGCAACAATAACATACTGGCTTATAGAATCCCGCCCGTAAATCCTGTAAAACACACGTGCCTTGTAGGACATTGGTGATCTGTGTCGAATGTCCCTCAGACGAACCTTTTTTTCCCCTCAAATGCATACAACACGCATAAAGACGTGACATTTAAGTGGACTGGTTGGGTCAAAGAAATTTGAGATCACAGAAAATTTGTCACTTGAGCGGATAGTGTGGGATTGTCAACATCGCAACGGACAAGTGGAATCAACATTTACTTTACTTATTTTTGTTAGTTTTAAAAATAATATTTCTGTTTGATAGAAAGTATAATTGGTATTCTTTCTTTTCTTGTAGAATGGAGAGAAGATCATTTCTGATAGTTTTACTACTTGCGATTTACGCAAGACCCAGTGCCACCGTAGGAAGACGTCAATTTCATATACTCGAAAACGATTCCAGATACATATCACATCAAGGTAAGAAATCTTCTGTTAACAGTGTGTAATATATGTGTTTATGTCGAGAGAAGGGAGAAAAGTGAACGACTTATGTCAAAAGATACATTTTAATGAGATACTCATGTTGTTGGCATTAATTACATACAAATTGCATTAAGTGATGTATTACGTGCTTTTTTGAAAGTAAACTTTCTTTCACGCAAATTTAAATAAACTAATTTTTATTTTTTTATATACTTTTCCATGTAGACTTGATGTCGTCGTCGAATCGTTTCGAGGATACTAATATAACAACGTTTTCAAGAATGCTTTTCGATGTGGCTAGAAATCAAATGATTGTCGGCGCAAGGTGAGCTGAAATCTTATTTATCGTAATCGTAGCGTAAACTTATCAACTTATCTTATCGCGTAAATTTGTTAGAAAAAGTGTCAAGCGATTCTATTTTTGTTGTGACAAAGACGAAAGCCTACATTATTAAGTAAACAGAACGTTTAGTACTGCTTGGATTTTGATTTAGTACAAGGTTCTAAATGATTAAAATAGACATATACGTCAGCAAAGCGGTTAAAATATTGTTACTATACTTTAAAGTCCATCGTTCCAGTGTGTTTTATTTTTACGACTCCAACTTGTCTTCCAAGCATTCGAGTGACGCGTGTCGGCAACAATTGCCGCAGTAAGCTTATGTTGATAACCCCAATTCGAGATTGAAGAAGTCTACAAACAAGTGATCGCTATCTTTACTTTGTACGATTGCTAGAATTTAACCGCCAAAAGAATACAATCATAAGCGACGCACTAGTTGTTGTGTTCTTTTTTTGTGCTGATGTTGACACCAGTGAGACATAGTGAGACGCTATGCTTACTCAAAATTCATGAATTGCTTGTGTTTACGAAGCAATTAATTTTTCATGGAAATTCTCATCTTGTCGTGTGGTATATTCATGTGATACTTCGAATAGCAATACATTGTCTAACTGTATTAATAATGCGATATTAAGTAATAACATGCACCAGCTTTCAATTGGATGAATGAGATTGGGGCAAGTTATATAAAACTCTTTCGCTTGATAAAGTTCTGTTTTCGAACGATAAATGTTCGTTACTTATAGCATGGTTATTCCCCTTGGAAATAATATCGTATCTTTAGGTTAAATTGAAAAGCAAATAGCAGTATGTCTGACGTGATAAACTTCACGTTCTGCTATGGCAAATAAATATTAGCAGGTACATAAATATATCTACGTGACATAGCGGTTTGTTTTTTCAAAGCTTGTTATCTGGAGATGCTATCTTCGGAAAAGTAAATATTTAAATTGCTGGGATTCTTATATCTCTTCGATTAAGGATTAATAGCTTTTAATTTATACATATGTACATATGTATGTAAGTAACGAATTGTTTTTGTTGACGGTTTAAAAGAGAAACAGCTTTTTTAATGTACTTACATACATATGACACATATCATCAATTGGTTTGATTTGAAGTGTGAAATGTGTGTAGGCGAAATTGAATTCTGTGATTGTTTTGTAGAGATCTGTTTTGGGGTTAGTGACTTCTGGAATTGGTTTGCATTCAAACTGTTTTTAAGAGTATAATTATTTTAACATCCCACATTACCATTGGTAGGTAGAAAGGAAATATGTCAAGAAGTCCAACGCCCAAGCACAAAAAGCAACACTACTCTGTTTCTTACCAAGCGGGAGACGATATACATAAGACAATATTTTAGACGATATTTTAAAAAGGTCAAAAAGGGTTTATTAGGCCCCATAGGTGTATGTACATATATCAGTGGGTTTTTCTATAAAGCGCTCTATTGTGGCAGATTGAGCAGATATTGTCGCTGCGAAATTCGACAACAACAAAAAAACACAAATTATAACATAGTGCGAGCAAACACTATACGAGTGTGTAACTCTGACAAAAGGAGTACAATTTTGTTTATAAAGTAACAGATATGTATCACTGTTCAAATAATTAGGCAAACAGTTATGAAAATGTCAGAAAATAAAAAAGCAGATCTTGAATGAATGTCAAAAAAATATTTCCTAAAACAGTATACAATTCTGACCCTTTTTCAAGCCTTGTTTTCGTTTATCTTTAAAAGAAAACCTGGCCCGCAATTGATATAGTTTGCCCATCTCTGCTAAATATGTACAAAAGTACATGCATACAACACATTATTTTAGTAGTTCTAATGGCAAGCATTTTAATCGCATTTTTTTTTTTAAATTCAATTTATATATTTTCTGAGATAGGGATTGGGTATTTTCGTCAACAGGAAGTAATTAAAAGTTACTCTAAAATGTTTCCTTTGTTTAATGGCAAACAGTTGATTTATTAAAAGGTATAGTCAATAAGAACACGGAATCTCTTCGAAAATCCGCCAATAGTATTATAATTTATTCCTTGAAGGATGCTAAAATGAGATAACCGGTCACGAAGATGTACATTCTTCGCACATAAATGCACAGTTCTGAATAAATTTACCTGTTCGTATTATAAAACTTTTAAGAAACCTTAATTTATGATATGTCCCCTGCCTAAAACCTACTATATATCTTTGGAAAGTCTACCACTTAAAATAGCAAATCGCGAAAAACTCACAAAGGTTGCAGCACAACATTTCAACGATTAAAATATATTGCCACACAACCGCCACAAGAATGCCGACTCAAAGGCGCTAATTCGCCCACCACATAAGTAATGACTACGCAATAATGAAAAATATTTCATTCAAGTCAATCCACATTATACTAAGTCCGTTCAAAGTTGTAGTTATTAAGTGTTTTTTTTTACAAGTAACCATGTCCTCAATATGTAATCAGAGAGAAACAAAAATTTAACTAACAACTTTAATGGAACCTACATAGAAATGCAGCCATCGATCAAATCGATAGCAGCAACGACATCGAATGCGACGCACGGGCGGCCCACTGGCGTAACCCTTGATCAACCTTCTGACGAAAAATAAAAATAAATAATTAATATTTTTGTGTTTTTTTTAAACGCAATTTTAGAGGCGATTCTACTTTCAAAAGATACGAGTACTCTCACAGACCGCATCACAGACAGAGAGATCTCCCTTTGAAAAAGATCTCGTAGTCGTGAAGTTCCCTTCTTGTGTCGTGGTGCACAGAATACAGAAATCGATCAGAGTTTTGGGTTTACAGTGTAAACACGTTCAGTTTGCTTAATAAGATCTAGATACGTTCCAAATACTGTCGGGTAGGCGCTATAGAATGTTGTTTTGATTTTATTCGGTTTGGGTTGGTGGGTAGGTAGTATGGTGGTACTTGAGGTTTTTATGTACATATGTATAACGACCGCCAACGTCCACAAAAGAGAAACGACGGAACGCAGTGAAAAAAATTCAAGAAATCTTCTGATCCTATAGTTGAGTAGAGTGTGTCAAGCTTACCGGGCGTCACATAACTCGTTTGCCTTGTAGTTCAATGGCCCAAACGTCATTGGTTCGAATGGGGCAAATCTACAAGCAATAATTTTATTATTGTAATTGCGCTCTTGCTATATTGGGCAGTGAAAGATCACACTTTTCACAAAAAATAAAATAAGATTAAAGTAAGTACATATGTACATATGTATGTATGTACATACATATATCCGTAGTTGTGGAAATGGTGTTGACATAAACTTTTTGATGGCTTCGAGTCGACAGGAGTTAAGCTTGACACGTACATGGTAGTAGCAAAGATTAGATTGCTTTAATTTATGTAGTTATCAAGCCACTCATATCTATTGACACAACTGAAGTATGGAAACATAAAAAATGGCGCAAATAAAATTAAAATTAAAAGTATTGAATTTTCAAATTTTATGTCCGCAGATATCGTAAAATTGTAGCAGATCAAATGCTTCAGATAATAGGTACATATCTTTATCAGTGTTCGAACTTTCATTAAAAACAAATATGTACAAAATGGTACTGACAACCACTGCCGATAATATTCGTCTTAAAAAAACATGAAGCTCCTTAGATTGTTAAACTGAATTGAAAAATGGCTAGCCAGTAGTAGATAACAAAGCTAGACTTCGCATATAAAGCAAATACAAGAATTGATTGCCAAGTTAATACGTTAACTTTCATCGCCAGTCAAGAGTTACTTTGAATTCAAATATGTAATCACTTGCAGCTATGGCTAGTTTTTTTTTAACTAATTTTTCATTTAAAACCCTTACAGAACATCATAAACACTAGCAATCTTATTATGACCTCACATATTGCATTCAAGTTAAATTAAATTACTTTGATTTACATAATACCTCCATGTGGTATCCCCTGCATTCCTATATATTGTATGCACTGGGTCTGCATAGTTTTGCGAAAACATGTGGCAAACTTAATCACAAATGAATGGCTTGAATAATAAAAAAATAAAAACCTGTAAGCGTGGCCCGATGCCCACTCAACTTACTCGAGTAGTAGATACATATATCAGCGCAGCCTATGAAACAGGATCACACTGTAAAATTGTCACAAACATTTTGTAAACACCATCGATAAACCATGAAATCGAGATAGCATCGACTGATGACTGTTTCTTGTTTCTCATTTCAGAGATGCAATCTATCGCCTATCCTTTGACCTGCAACTGCGGGAGAAATCCCTCTGGGAGGCCACACCATCGCAGATCCATATGTGCCAAATGAAAGGCCAATCGGAGCACCACTGTCGCAACTACATCATGGTATTGCAGAGTTATGAGAATCAGCTGTACGCGTGTGGGACGTATGCATTCAACCCGAACTGTTCGTGGCGCCAGGTAAGTTATTTTGCACCATGCGCCCTCACTCATAGATAAGTTCGGACGTGAGAGCTATACACCAGGACTAGTTTGTTAATTCTTTTATGCTTAATTAAACATTCTACAGATGGAGAATTTAACTGTAACACAATATGACAGTGGCGTCGGAAAGTGCTCTTTTAATCCAAATTCAAATATAACAGCGCTACTGACAAACGAGGGGCAAATTTTTGTTGGTTCACCTACTGATTTTTCGGGTTCCGATCCGGCAATTATGAGGACAAATGTTGCGCAGCTGCAGGATGATGCAATGCGTCGGAATAATGGAAACTTAATTCGCACGAAACAGTACAACTCCAAGTGGTTGGATAACCCCCAGTTTGTGGGGAGCTTTGAAGCAGGTGCTTTTGTATATTTTGTCTTTCGAGAGACAGCCGTCGAATATATGAATTGCGGAAAGGTGGTGTACTCTAGAATTGCTAGAGTATGTAAGTCTGACCCGGGAGGCGATCAAATTTTGAATGACAACTGGACATCGTTTCTAAAGGCGCGTCTGAATTGTTCCTTGCCTGGAGAATTTCCGTTCTACTTCAATGAAATTCAAGGAATGACGTACTCAGCTGAGGAAGATGTGTTATATGCCACGTTTACAACTCCAAAGTAAGTTTGAAGATGAAGACTATTGTGATAAATTTATACTTATTCCTGTCTGTTTTTAGTAATGGCATCCATGGCTCAGCTGTTTGTGCCTTTAATCTATCTGCAATAAATGCAGCCTTCGAAGGTCCTTTCAAGTTCCAAGAACACATTGACTCTAACTGGAAAGACGTGAACACTCCGCATAGAAGCCAATTTTCTTGTGAAAATCCAACCGCTAACCTAAGATATAAGTTCCTTCTAGTGTCCTCCAGATATCAACTTATGGATCAAGCGGTACAACCAATGACATCTGCGCCCCTTTACCACTCTTCACTAGAGAGGTTTGCCCATATCGCCATAGACATTGTTTCAACCAAATACACAGAAGCCACACACGTTCTGTACATATCAACGGAGGCGAACATCATAAAGAAACTTTCCATACTCCCTTCGAGGAAAACTTGTCTAATAGAAGTTTGGCAATACGAGGAAGACCAACTCCATTCGCATATCCATTCCATGGAATATCTAAAGGTCACCGACTCCCTCTATGTGGGCACTGAGCGGGCGTTGATGCGTATCACTTCTCATCACTGCAGACGGCATGTTTCGAAGACTACTTGCCTGAACGCTATGGACCCGTACTGCGGCTGGAATGAATTAATGGAGGAATGTACACCTCCGCCGATTGGTGGTGATACCACTAAAAAATATTGGATACAGAAAGAGCTGCAGTGTCCAATACTAACAGCACCCATTGATGGCGGGTGGTCAGCCTGGTCGGATTGGTTTAAATGCACAAAGTACAACGAAGAGGGATCTTGCTTGTGTCGGTCAAGGAGTTGCATAAATCCAGCACCGCGAAATGGTGGCGAAGATTGCGTGGGAATTCCAACGGAGGTCACCAATTGTACTGTGAACGGTGGTTGGACGGAATGGAGTGCGTGGTCGGCATGCTCCCAGACGTGTGGTATGGCTGTGAAGACGCGACGCAGGTCCTGTGGTAATCCGAAACCAGCGTATGGGGGACGCACATGTGTTGGCCCAGATCGAGGGGAGATTTATTGCTTACATTTACCGCCGTGTCCAGCACCAAAGCCACAGGCAGTCGATGGTGGGTGGGGACCCTGGGGTGCATGGAGTGAGTGCAGTGCCGAGTGTGGTGGAGGATTTCGTATCCATCGACGAGAATGTAATGATCCTAGCCCTCAAAATGGGGGTATGGATTGTCCTGGATGTAATATTGACTATGAGGTATGTAATGTTCAGAGCTGTCCCGAAGTAAAGAAACTGAGTCAGTGGACTCCTTGGCTTATGCAATTGAACAATAGCGAGAGTAGCGATGAAGGAACTCATGTTGAAAAAAGATTCAGATTCGTTTGTCGTGCAACAACTTCTGATGTGGGTTCGATGAAAATAAATCTATCTAAGGAGGAGACGAGGGTTTGTCGCACTGATGGTATCTGCCAACGAGGTTATAGTGAAAACGAAGAGGAAAATATATGGAGTGAGTGGGGCCCGTGCTCTGTCACATGTGGTGGCGGATTGCAGTACCGAACGAGGAATGGTGATAGCGGAAAACATCATAAAAATACCGCCAGCCGAGCATGCAATACACAACCCTGCGCCAATGAATGGAGCTGCTGGACCGACTGGACTCCCTGTTCAGTGTCTTGTGGAATTGGTTCTCGCAAGAGGACAAGAAAGTGTCTTGGCGCAGAGAAAATGTCGTGCAAAGGAAAATCTCTAGAAGAAGAAAAATGCGAGATGGCAGCATGCGAATGTAAATTAAAATGAACTTTCCAATCTCACACATTGACAACACATTTCTCTTGTTTCATAGATATCTTAGGTTGGAGCGATTGGAGCGACTGGTCACCATGTTCAAGCGACGGCATTCGCTATCGGTACCGAAAATGCCTGCTTAATCAACCCAATTCCAATGAATGCCTGGGTGAAGAGTTCGAAAAAGCCAACTGCGCGCCAGACCCCTGTAGTGGTAAGTTTTCCGAAGCCTCATTATACCAAACAAAAACTCTATTTAAACCTTCTTTCATAGGCGCTTTAATGGCTTCGTTTTCAACAATCAGCAGTATCGCTGTCGCTACTATTCTGATCTATGCTCTTTCCATTTTGATGACATTCTGGCTCACCCGGAGACGTTTTATGCCCGTCACTCCAAAAAATAATTCGCCTACACCCAGTTACGATGCATATCCCAATCAATACTCCAGTTTACCAACCAAAGATGTAAGCAGAAAACAGCATTTAAAAAAAATTAATAACATGGCATCCACTTTCCCAGATCTATGAACCGCGACCAAAACCCAAGAGACAAAGCAGCTTCAGTATGAGTTCCGGGTCAAAAAATTGCAACACTGGCGGAACGCTTAATAAATCTAACAACATTCAGCACAACCATACGCCAAAGGTCCTTGCTAAAACCTATAACGACTGCGAGACAGGAACTCTAAAGCGGAATTCCCACGGCCTGAACAACTGCCGTACAAATATCGATGACGAAAAGTTTTAGCAGCATACTGCAACCGAAATGCCATTTAATAGACCATTCTTTACGGCTCTACAGGAAGGTTGCAAATAATTCCATTAATTTAAACTTAATATTGTTACATAACGCAGTGCCATTAGAATAAGATAAGCGCAGAATTGTTAACTAATGTTATTCGCAAAAACATTATGCTCCTGACTCACATTGAGTTGCAGTTTTAGGTTAAGGTATTGTAAAATTATTTTTTATGTGTTTTAGAAATTGTCGTCTTTCTACTTGTTTCAGTAGGGCTTCGAAAGTTTATTATCCGGCTACTAATCATAAAAAGACTGATTTATTAATTTTGTCCAATTTTTCGTAAGTTAAGTGCCGAATTTAACTTCGAATGTATAGATCTGTACTAACACAACAATGAAAGATAAGTATTAAATTCAATTGTAAAAAAGGATATAACAAATATTGTTAAACAGATTAAAAACTATGTATTTTTTTAAAAGATTTTTATTTTTAATGGCAGACTTGGGGATAGTCTTATCGCGGAACTTTCCTTTGGGTAGGCACACGAAAAAAAGACAAACGATACTTACCAGTAAACCTTATTGCAATGCAGTAGACGACTGAATACGGCATGGCAGATTAAAACCCAAATAACTATGTACTTGGAATGTAAGTTGGACATTGATCAGATGTATCCGAATATATATGTTAGTTTGAGTAAGTAAAGAAAGCCTGTAGTAAGTCAGGGCGTAATATAGTAAAAAAAATAAGAACTCTGGATTAAGATCGAAGTTTCCCAACGATCGAGTGTGCCAGCCTGCGGAAATAAGAGATCGTCGACTTATTTTAGCTTCTTTACGGTTATTTTTTTGCTTCTGATAGCGTTTTTTTTTTGGTAAGATCTAAATGGTAAGACGTTTTTAGGTAAATAGATTTGTGAACAATTGTTCTAGAGCAGTGGAATATTTGTTGAGTGCAGCATCTGCATATAATACGATTTGTAAGTCGTCTGGTAGTAGAGTTAGCTCGGAAATGAAGTATAAGAGAGAGTACAAGTCAGAGAATGCCACTTTGCCGAACTGTCTGATTCTTCCGCTAATTTCAGCCAAGGTGTACCTTTGGAATTCATTTTTTGCCAGGGTAGGCGGTCAGCAAATATTGGGAGAAGTTCCCTGATGTCTTGGTAATCGGTGACAGAAGCGAAATGTGGCTACTTTATTTATCCCTAGGTTCAGGAATAACTGTGATAAGAAGGCAATGATGCTAGTTGTTCGAGGCTTTGGAAATTGACTTTTTTTTAGCTTCGACATATTATCGAGTGTCTTCGCTGGTCAGGGTTTTGGAAGCTTGGCGTTAATTATCATGAAAATTTCCATCCTTCCTCTAAAGGGAAGTGGTTGACCTCTTTCAATCTTTAATTTGACTGCACGTTTGTGAATTTGTCGCTATATGCAAAGTTACTTTAGTTTCTGAATATTCTTATACATTCTTATATACAACTCCAACACAGCAAAGGAGTTTGAAGTAAAATTCAAACTAAGAGTAAACTATGTTTTATAAGGCGAGCCTTTTTGGGATTCTTACCAGATGAAACTTTTGTATACTTCGGACAATAATAAATCTACTTGTAAGGACCTGCACTATGTACATAGTCCCAATTTTTTTTGTGACGACCATTTTCCTGAGATGCAGAATCAAACTTCTTTTCAAAATGATTGCGTTTTCGAAAAAAATAATATGCCCATACCCAACTTTCAGTTCTCACTTCACCCCTAAACAACGTATGTAAGCAATTAATGGAAAAATGCTCTCGATGTATTTAATTTTTTTTTAAATATTAAAGTGCAAGTCCTCCATTAGTAAAAATTTTTAATTAAAACCATTGTATATGAAACTTTCATATACAATGGTAAAACTAAAAGAAACTAGGAAAAAGAATGTACATATGTATGTACATACATAAGAGTTTATTTACCCAATTTCCATGTTCAATTCCAAAGGCATTCGAGAAAAACACAAAAAAATATCCGTTATTATATACCCTTCCGAAGAATGATAGTTTCGTCTGAAACACAACAAAATTGTTTTACAAAAGAACATAATTTGAAGCCAAAATTCACTGGAATTATTATTAAATTTCCTTTTTGAAAAACGTTTCAAATATCTACCGCGCAATTCACAACACAACTGACAACTTCCTCAAATTTTGTATAACACGTCGTAATATCAACCGAGCAAGTACACCAACCGAATTAACTGGAATAATTCATAGTTTACACTGCATTACCATTGAGTTCAGCATAACGTCAAAGTCATATTTTCGTGTAGCTGTCAATTTATGGATTGTTTTGTTAAATTTCTTGTAATTTTTCTGTGTCGTGAATAAACTTGGAAATGGTAAGTTTATTGAAAAAAGTTTCTCATTTGGTTATAGTGTTGTGGGTGCAAAGTTTTACTACGAGGAAGGTAGTTTACGCTGATTCGATCGTTCAAAGCGAGTAGCAGACAAGGCAATTCAATGGTGCAGAAAGCTAAATGGTACTACCAGAGCGTTCCGTACTAATTGCAGATCCCGCTGTTAAACTGAACATAATCCAATTTAGAACGAAAAGATGCAAAACCTCTCTTCGCGTCGTAAGCGTTTACTTTATTGCATTAACATCAAAAATAACAAACTTTACATTATACACACCACCATCATCACCATGTACATGGTTCATCTTCGTTTTTATATGAAATATGGTTTTTCAGAAAGTTTATCATCCCCTATGCGATTGCCGAGCTCAAACGGAGCTTGCGATGCTCTTTTGCCACCCCATGAATGAAAACGTTGCTTTTTCCCCAACACGACGGAGTTTCGTTTTTCATCTCTCAGTGACTTTGTACGGCATCGTTCCAACACCGCATCATGTATGATATTCACAAATTCGACATCATTGAACTGAGCCATGAGCAGCTTGAAAAATGCCCAAATCTCACCGCGCTCCTGTGGTTGATAGCTGTGCAGGAAATCATGGCCGCTGTCTGGATGGTAGGAGTCGCACACATCTTCGAAATTGATAATAGCTTGGAGAATAAATTTGCGATACTTGGTTAATTGCTCCTCACATGTAGCGCAGTCATCAGTAGCGACTTCAGTTGCGTTTGTCCGTTCATAGTAAATCGCCAGCAGAAAGAGGAGTGTAAACATTTTTGCGTTTACCATTGCACTGCGGAAGAAATAGAAGAGATTACTTAACTTAATCGATGGAAAATAGGATAAGTAACAAGAAAGTAGCCTAACTACGTTACGACAGGTCCACACAATACGTAGACTCATTCCATCTAGATAACACTCAATCTCACACAGAATAAGTTGCAGTTCGAGTAGATTTGAAGAAATTATTCACTTTTCTTTCGGGTACAAAGCTTACACAAAGTCTTCTTACAGTTCCACTATTAGCTTAAGCTCAGTTTGTATATTTTTACTACTCCGCAGTGACATTTTACTGAAAAGATCGGTGATAAGATTGTTTTTTTAAGAAAACCCTGTTTATTTGGGTAACCTTGCTTTAAAGGGTCTCGAGAAATTCACGTCAAATTATGTTTTCATTGCTTTTCTTACTATTATTTATCACTTCACTGGATTCGCGTTAAGTTTCTACTAGATTCAGTCTCTGTCCACTAAACCAAAATAATTTCTATGATTTATACCTGACTTTAAAATTCCGTTTTTGAAAGTTTGTAATTGGAAATGGAAATTTATTCACTTGTTGATTCACCGGCCACTTGAAGACAACTGTAATCTCTCCACTTGAAATATTCTACTTTTATAGCAGGGATAGGTCCTCAATGTATGTATGTCCTATCTTCCTCCGCACTCGTTTAATTGCCTGCTTTCAGCATTGGCATTAATAAAGTGAAAATACGCGACAGAAACGTTTTAATTTTTTTTTTTCGCTGTAATGAAATAATTATTATTTCTAAGCCGTTTCACTTAACGTTTTTGAACTTGCAGCTTATTTGCGAAAGGCACTCATTGGAATGAAGCGCTGGCAATTGATGTGAGTTCAGTACCCGGAATGTAAACGAGGGAAAAAGGCGAAAAATTATGTTAGATAATAAATTTGAATGCAAGATGAATTGATGACTGGAGAAGTACAAATATATACATTTCTTGTCGCTCAAATGATGAACATATCCTTTCATTTTTGTCAATTACCGTATCCCTTTAATGCTACGTCCTTAATAAGGTGTTTTTTTTATTCAATTTTTTGGTTGGATTAAAGCGCAACATTGCTACCTATAGTAGAAGCAACCCTTTGAATTCTCACAGGCGGTTGTGAGCTAAATTCGAGTTTGCTTGTTATTGCTTGGGTTGGTGAGGGTTGTAAGGATTATTTTTGTGGGTGATGTCTGTAAATTAATTATTTGCTCAGTATTGATGCCATTAAACAATTTGAAGAGAAATTTTATGGTGTAAGGAGCACGGTGAATTGGAGTGTGATTGTTTAAAATGGTAATCGTAATGTGACTTTTATTTTATAATGACGTCAAGGTTTGTGCAATTTAAATCAATAAATTGGTTTTGTTGTAGAAATTCCGTTTCTGCGGAGATGGAGACTGTCCAGATTGGATACTGGCGGAGATAATTTCAACTCTCTCTGTAATGGATTCTAAGAAGCTATTGGATTTGGCTTCGATTATTGCCAAGAAAATTATCGGAGAAGAGTTTTCGGTAGGTTTATATCGAGCATTATTTCAAATCTGATTCGTTGGTCTATTCATAGGAAGATGGTGTGCGGTTGATTACTTCACAACTAGAAGATGATGGTAAATCAGCTGTAGCTTGTATTAATTTTTTGCTCATCAGTGCAGCAAGGCATAGTACCGAAGGATCTGTGTTTAATGAAGAGCTGCAGCAGTTGGGACTTCCAAAAGATCATGCTGCCTCAATGTGTCGTGTTCTATCGGAGTATTCTGCGCCGATAAGGAAGAAACTAATGGACCTATCTCTTAAGAGTAATCGCTTTGCATACAATTTTAAAGTTCGTCAGTCTGAAGTTGTTTTTATTTGTAGTTAATGAACTAGGAACGGTGAATTTTAACCGTGCAGAAAATACAATCGATTGTGTTCAGTTGGAGCTGGAAGTACTGCAGGAGCTTAATAGTGCAGGTCTGCCAAAAGATGTCATTCATAAAGTAAATATCGATTCAGTCAATCTTAAAGCATTGCTTAAAGATATGAAAGAGGCGAGAGATATACTCCGGGAATATGATTTTGAAGGAAAATATAAAGACAATTGTTAGCGAATAATTATTTTTTAGAAGATATGAAGATATGATATGAAAAGAAATTTTCTCAAGACCAAGAAAGCAAGTGATTTAGCTACTAAGTGATTCAAGCCTTATGAGGTTTGTTAAATAAAATGCATGTGCTACGTGCTTAATCAAATATATTTATTCAAATAAATTAGGGGAAATATGTTTCACACAGGATGATTATTACATGTCGTCGCAATCTAATCCACACGCATATGTACATATGTAAGTATGTAAAATGAGTCTTTACACTTCCATGTTCGGTTTCTAGCAGTGTGTCCCATTTGCTTTTAGGTGCCAGCATTCCTTCTCCTACGTTCTCTGCCATATTGCGATACACTCTACGATAGATTTGGAGTTTTCTGAACTTTCTATGCGTTCAGCTAATGCAGCCTTATAGCAAAACCTGTTCATGCGTAAAGTGAAAAAATCTAAGCTTGGTGTTCAGATTGTTTGTACTGCTTCTCTAGCGTCTTCTCTCAGAAGTTGTCCTTTGACTGCTTACGAGTACATTGAATCTGGTACCAGACACCATCTCAAATCGCAAAATATAATTCCATGCAATCATAATGTTTAACTCTGTGTAATGTACTATTAGTTCATTCTATCGAAATTAACTTCAACGCGAATGAAAGGCAGATATAGCAGAGATGCATACATCTGCAATACAATTTTGCCTATAAAGTTACAAACGCATGGAGGAATTATCAAATTCCCAACCAATTTAGGAGATGAAAGTGACTGACAACACAAACAGAAAGACCATCAAATATGATGACTTTTAACTACGCACGCAGGTAGTAGCAACCGAAAGGGGTAAAACCTTTGCATGAATGAAAAGAGCCAGCATGATCAGAGAAATTGATCCAGAGGCTCCATCCACCAAAGAAGAATAAAACACGCAAATGACGCTCCAGTTCTTCCAATATGGTAAGTTGACTTTGAGAAACACTTTCACCATTGAAGGTTCGATATACTAAGTTATTTCTAGGAGTAGTTGTAGAATGCCTATCTTAGGTTTTGATAATCGTTAAATGCTTAAGGCCGCATATAGCTTGTTTTAACTCCTTGTGTTTATCAGACACTAGACACTGCTTGATTAGACGATGAATAAATTTCTTTCCTCGAATCACTGCAAGTGACTAAAAAGACATTTAAAATGATTTAAAAACACTTATAAATAACACTTACAACAAAACATATTATTTCGTAACAGGAAATACCTAGCCAGGAAAACAACTCCCCAAAACAAAGGTTCGTGTATAAGGCTGCATTAATAGTCAAGCAGTTTATATCACAACCACGATTTCCTCTCACAAATACTTTTGTGATTCATATTTATGTATGTATGTACATATGTATATATATATATATATATATATATATCTACGTAGAGGGTATCTCTTCAAAGATTTGATAACTAAACCTTTTCTTAAGTTTTTGCCCCCTTCCACTCACAACAGCATAAGTCATCAATATTAATAATTCAGCAATATCCTCCCAAATTCAATAACACCTAATAAAAGCAATAGTATCCTGTTCGTTGGTCCACCCCATCATACCGATATGGGGTGGACTGATTTCATTATGATTGTAAATTTTCTTGAATATGATTGAAAATACGTTTTTGAACATGCTACTATGGCGCGCACAGGTGATGTTATTTGGTCTGAATTTTAAATCAAATCAACTCATCCCCGTTCCGTCATTCCAGCTCCCCACTAACTTAGAGCTACGTGTTTATTTTGAATTCATTCCCGACCATAAGTTTTCTTTTCGCCTTCTTTCCACAACCTGACTGACAACTGTGGGAGAGCAAGAGCATATACTATTCTTCCTCTTGCCGCTATGTACTAAGAAGCTCAAGCATTGGTAGCCACCTTGTTTAATAAAGCCAAAGGCGTGTACCACGTGTTACAGCTCACTTGTGAATAGTAAAATATAGCTGGGTAATGACCAAATGATGACTTTTAACATTGTTGATATATAGACACACACTGTGATTTCGCCATCACAATGATGTGAATTTGTGTTAAAGCACGTATAAAATAAAGGAGAATAATAATTGAAGCATATGTTTCAGCTCCTGCTTTATCGCATGGCATCATTAAGGGTGGGGGTGTGGGCAAAGAGAGCACATGACACATACAAAGACTTGTGTAACTTTCTCTTCCTATGAGTAACTGTTTGTAATGTTGCGGATTCAAAAAAAAGGAAAAATATGTTTCAACACGCAATTATAATACTGCAGAATTATTAGAACAGCTCAACGCGCTGTGGAGGCATGTAATTGAATGTAATTGTTTCATATGTTGTTCCGTTTTTAATGTAATTAAATGAACATTTATATCCGGTTCCGCCTCCAGGGAGAGGGCTCAGATGTCCCCAAAGGTAATAAACACGTAGAAAAAAATAATCTGCTGTAATAATTCTGTGTAATGCGCATCCATTTACAAATTTTGTGATGAGAAAAATTCACATACTGGGGTGGATACAATATGGTTGAAAAGAAAACAGATTGCCGACTTAATCTTTGATAGAATTTTGTAATTAGAGAAACAATGCCAAAAGCAATTACTTTAAAAATTTTATCTGAAGCATATGTACATATGAAACGAAAGGTCCTGAAGGTACAACGCTCTATCACCATACTGAACTCACTTAAGCCTCCTAATAGCTCATGTTTATTTCGTATTTTGTTTCCGATGGGTTACAAATACTCATATTTTTGGAACGGAGTAACTTGCAGGAACAGAATATTTCATGAGAGGTTAACCTTCCTTTTTTATCATACATTTTTAAAACTGTCGAGATTTATTTATGTTCTTTCTATTCTGCTACAAACTAGTATCACACATATTTTGCTTTAGACTCCTTTTAAACCGAAAGCTTGGATTCCTCGAAAGCGAGTACAAATGTTGTGTAAAATTTGTTCTCCAACGGATAGTCCAACAACACGCTTTTGAAGATCGTACCACATTTAAGTGTGTCATTTTTTTCGCAAACTACCTTGAAGATTTATGTTTATAGCCTACCTAAATCACCTAAAATCTTATCTCAAATTTGTTCATCTTGCATTTGCCACGTTGTGTCGCAGCATCGCATACGCACGGCTGTAAGCTTTCGACCAGTAACGTCTCCTTCTTCGTTATACCATTCTTGTTCGTTTACCTCTCAACCACACTGTATGCAAAATGGTGACAAAAAAAAGCACCACAAAGATTTAAACGTTTCGAAAATGACAACCCTTATGCAAGGCAAATGCTTTTAGTAATTTAATTTTTTCGATTATATTTGAATTTGTGACGAAGTGTGCATTCGCAATTGTGGTTCCTCTCGTCCTTATAGTCATGAGGGAATCACAACCCACGCCCATTGAGATATCCGCTTCGTCATCGTTCTCATCATCTCCGCTTGTCATTTCAAGTGAAGAATAGAATATTTACGTGTGTGTGTCGGCCTCTATGTTGGCTATGCCATAAGGATTCCTGGGTAATTTGTCCTTATCAAAATACCTATATACCTAAGTTCATTTCCAGATGGTGTTCGCAGTTATCATCGCCAGTTTAACGTTTCCGCAAACGGTGTGTAATTTGTTCGTTTTGCTCCGTACTTTCTGGAATATTATGACCTAGAATAATAAATCTTCTTCTATGTTACACTCGCCGTACATTCGAAATATGTATATTTAATAGAAATGTAATTCTTGGTCCTTTTCTCTGTGGTTGAAGTAATATTTGATGAAAAACTGTAGGTATTTAAAGGATTTAGATTTTCTTTTATATTTCTGAAAAGTTAATGTTTTTAAAAAAATACAACAGAAGCCTAGGCTCAGAATATTGTGAAGCTACCCCAATCACCAGCGAGTTTTACGTCTAGAATGCCTAAGCTAAATTCATTATATACGAGTGGTAAATCTGTATACGAACATGCATATGTAAATCTGCCATTCTCCTGACGTATTATGGATTCAGACAACAAGGCAACCCCAACCGAGCTCGATGCAGAATGGTCTCCAGTTCCACAGATCGATTTGGCTGTGTCCTAGCGCGCATTATCTTACGTAAGACTTATTTCTCTCTATGTCATCATAAACTGTTCAGCTGAAGGATCGGGTTTTAATCCCAAAAAATATCAAACAGTTTTTTGTATGTACATATTACTTAGTAATAGCTGTATGAGAAGCTTATCGATTACATCATTTGAATCCAGAAACAAGAATAATTTTGTCAGCGAAAAGCTAGAATTAGAACGGGGTATTGGTGCTAGATATGCATACATATACATATGTACGTATGTACATACATTTTTCACATTTTTCTAATGAAAATCTTTATATCTCATTCCCGAGTTGAAATGCGATCGTAGACATATCGAAATACCACTGACAGTGTCAGCTGTGCCCATGAAGATCGAGAGTTATTTATCTCGGCGGGTACAGCCTTTCATCGGCGATTTATCAGATCCTTATCAGTGCCTGAAGCTATGCTTTTGAACTGTTTGTGATATAGCTTTCGCTTCCCCCTATAAATGGCAACAAAAATCGTGGTACCACCTCGTTGTACTCCCATCATTAAAGCTAAATGGTTGTGGGCAAGAAATGGACGTAAAGGATGTTCTATAAAATAAATTCAATATGGGAAAATTCGTGAGATATCGTCTTTAAAAGAACGAAGTAGTCTGAAAGGTAAAATATTGAATTCACTCTTTGAAGTTACACCAAATATGAAACATGTTACTCATGGGGATCCTTCTTTGTTTACCGAATCTGAATGTTAATGTTTTGCAATACAATTTTTTGGATGTGGTTAAAATTTTATCGACGTTCAATAGATAAATCAAAAAACGGTCCCATCGAGCACAATCTCTTACGGTATCCGTAGATGCAAAAAAGGAGAAAGATCTAAAAATCTAGATATAAACGTATGTATGTACATACATCCAATTTTTGGTTATTTTTCATATTTCTATACATCACGATGGAATATTTAGAATATCGAATATTCTCTCGGGGGTGCCATCGTCCCGGTTTGACTGGGAATCCAGAATTGATTTCTCGCAGCAGTAGTTGCGCATAAATTTGTTTTGCCCGTTATACACGAGTATGGATCGAAAACGTCATATTTCATTCATTACTCAATGATTTATTCGAATATTTGGCAGAGATAAAGGTGAAATTTAAATCAAAATGTTGTGGATTTTTGTTATTTTTTTTTCTTTCACTACGTTCCAAGAGAGGGAAATATTCCTCTTGGCAATGGGCGGAGAGAATCGCATTCAATTTGTTCCGCAGAAATTATTTTTATGCAATTTTTTTCTCCTTCTAAATTTGGTCGTATTAAGACTATCTAGAGTACAGCATATGCGTTATATGCAAAAAGGACTCACATTTGAATAAACCGGGTAAAAGATATAAATTGATTGACTACCATGGGGGGGGAGGAATGTAGTATGTATGGTGTCACAATCTGGAGTAAGGATTTCAGGATGCAACATGTGCGATTGACAACTGACTCTTGTACATTTCGCAACATCATGTCCACATGTAACCAGTGTACAAATGAGCAGCAGTATAAAAGGAGGGATGGAGCAACTACAAGCGAATCTTGAACCGTCAGCAAAGGCAATGTCTGGGTACCTTAAGAGAGCCAAGAGGACTAATAAGTTGGATTTATACTGTATAAACTGCTTCCTCAATCGAATGCCATTTACATAAGAAGCGTCGCTTATTGTCGAAAACACCCTCCTCGGGGTTTCGAGGGAAATTATTGGTTTTGATTACTTTCGGCGTAATAAGGTCAGTTGGGGTTTTCGGCAATAATCACTGCAGCCTATCCTTTCTGATTACCATACATATTTATAGAAATCCGGCCAGTTGGCAGTTATGAAATGTATGTACGAAAACGTTCATACATAATCCGCGTTCCAATGAATTGGGTATAAAATTACTTACTTACAAACTTTTGCCCACATATGCCGGTTACAATTTGTAATTGTAATTGGCATGACTATTGGTAGAATTTATGATGTGCCATAATCCTTAATCCTTCTAATTTAACTGCCTTCCCTGGGGAACAGTTGGCGAGGTCACTGCTATATATATGTACCTAGATGTGGAAATTGGGCAACACATTCGTTTTAGTAATTTCATGCGAACTTGCAGAACGTTTTTATGCGTGCATGAGGGATATGGTGAAGGTAGTTAAAATATTATGGAAATACTCGAAATTCAAAGAAACTGACAAGTTAAAGTTAGAAAGTAGGACTTGAAGGCTATGAATGGATACGTGCATACAACATGTTCTGCTAAATAATCTACCACACAGATTAGGTGGGGTTTGTGTTATTAGTCAGATTCGTCTATTACAAATGGTGATATTTTCTTTAGACAATTTTCAAGTTATTTAAAAATTTAAAGCATAAGTAAGATTAGAATCAAACCAATTTTATATACTCGTAGGTCACAAATCCATACGTCGGAAATGACTGTAGAAATAAGGTGACGATTTTAAGTTGCATACAAGCTGCACCATAGTTCCACGTATGATATACCAATCTGATGCGTCCGATCACCGAAGCATGGGCGATAGTTATTAACGAGCGACACAATGGAGAAAGATTAGTTATCAGAATAGAGTACATACTAACCACCATCAACCAGAAATAATCAGCCTCCATCCAATGACTACCAAAGACGATTAACTGCTTCTCAGTCATGATTGAATGCAAACTATGAATGATCAAGCGCTAGAGGCTACTAAGTAGACATAAGTGAGTGGGAATGAGGGCGAGAAGCTGGAGATGATCACCCATTCAACACAGAGGATCGGCTACGAATGTGCGAACAATGAATGAGCTCCAGAGACGGGTCGCTACATACTGGTCATGAGTGAGTACCAACTGAAAACTAGAGCAAGTCGCGGGTGCATGTACATACATGTGTAGTGTAGTAGTACATAAGTAGTGGAGAGGTTCTATATTGAACCATTGGATCGCTCATATTGCAAGGCTCAAATTTTGTTTTCTCAAGCCTCCCTCTGAAAATAAATGCGTGTTCAAAGATTTTCTGTAGTTACAGTATCAGTCTGCATGTTTCACAGCACATACGAGTGGTCTAATGAATGTGTGTCACAGTTTAATCATATCTCCTTAAAATAACATGAAATACGACTCTCAGGGGACAGTGCATCATTTTATCTTCTCTAAAATCTACATAACAAATCCAGCTTTAAAATATGTAATTGCTTTCAAAGAAAGATTAAAACTTATCCCACACAACAAAACGGCTACAATACGTATCCGAAAAAGAGGGGAACCGTGCGTAAATATTTTCCAAACAATTCAAAGTTTAGCTAAACGGCGTGCGCTCGAATAGAATTACATCAATGACAACAACTTACAAACAAGGAACTATTAAGAATTAGATGGTGATTTCATTATGCGTAACCGAGTGCAAAGTCACCAAGCACAGATTCCCATCGCCGCGACAGGCACGTGACCGATCACGTGCCGCCAACACCGAAAACATCAACATCGCACCACCACCGCAAACCGACTCGGTGAAAGCTGCACCAAGTTCTGGTTCCGTAAATCAGGGGGTGAATAATTGCGGGATAATCACAACCTTATTGGCGGTTAACATGGTTGAGTTGAGTTGAATACGAAATTAAATATTTATTAGATACGATGGATCGGTGCATTCGTTAGAAACAACTACAGTGCCGGCGACCCCTTTCAATCACTTGCAAGCCAAAAGGTCCTCCGGGGAGTTCCAGGGATCCCAAGGGGTCTTGAAAACAGAAATTCGTTCAATTTGGTAATATTGAGATTACCGGTATTCTTATACGCCATCGGATGGTCTTTAATTCATCGAAACATTATCATTTGTGCAAAACTGAGAAAATCTGCAAAGAATTTCTCCGCAAATCTATGAAGGCCATTTGAAAATCGAGTAAATGATGCTCCAAAGGTACGCCATTTGATTCTGGTTTTTATTTTCGTTTCAGGTGTTTCCAATTGGGGTCATAAAACGGACGAATTCTGTTCTAAACCCTCTCTATCTGGGCTCTGGGCTATAAAAACGTATCGAAGGAGGCCTATGATTTTGAATTCGACCGTTTTATTATCCTTAATATTGTCATTACATGAGTGTGCCTTATGGATTCGGGTGGGCGTGTGTGTTTGTAGCAAAATGGCAAATTGGCGTATTATGCGTATTGCATTGGGATTACTTTGCATTTTTGTGTTCGTTCGACATCCTGACGTGCGAATTTTTACGACAAAAAAGGACGCTTAATGACATTATTTTAAGTCAAGCGCAAGGCAACAGAGTATATGGACGTGACCATATGTGCGAGCTGTAAACTTTATACGACCGATGGTTAATATTTCATATTCTTAGTCTTCATTCGTGTTGTAGTCGGCAGCGATTTTTGAGTTGATTCGCTGAGTATGTCGTATTAGCTTAGGTTAGCTATACATATTTACATAATGTATAACCTTTAACAAGGCAACAGTGGGATATTTTTGTATTCTTATATGTTTTGTTGTTTTAAATGCTGGCATTCGGCTTATCCCTGGGGGCGATGGCGGTGAGTTCACGATTAAACAAACCCGGCATTTATAGGCTTATTGGTGATATACTTTTGGTTTCGAATAACAAATATGTATGGAAATATTGCAAAGCTGGTTTTATGGTTCGAAATGATGTCGTATTTTGATTGAATTTTTATTCAAAGGTTTCAGTAATAAGAAGTAGTTTCATGGATATATTTACCGGCAGGGATGATGCGGTTTTTCAGATATTATTTTTCATACTCGTAAATCAAAGTTTTATCTAAATTCTGTACTTGAGAATTTACAACGTTTCTAATGAAAGAATTGAACTTTATGCGGGTAGATATGTACTTTATTTTAGGAAATAACGTAATGCTTTTTAGATAGCTTACATATTTATGCCTCAAGATCGTTTATAGTATAGTAAAGTAATCCTTGTGCTCTGATAATCGCGTCATTTTTTTCGATATCTTGAAAAAATAATTCAGAAAAAGAAAAATTTTGAGAGAAAAAAGGGACTATTCCGTTGGAGCTTATACGAGTACCTACGATTATCGAAAGGACTCATAAACCCATTTCGTCATTGCACGACAACTATGTGACTTGTCAGTAAACCGAAACTTGATCAAAAACTGTTTAGAAAATTATCCACAGTTTGTAGAGTAAAGACACGATGAATGTCATCACAGCGCACTTCCTCACTAGAAGGCGCGCTAAAAGTATTTTATAAAAAGCTACAAAGAGGAGAAAAGTATTGCTTTATCTTTATCTCGAACCTAACATGATCTTTGTGATAAGTTGGCAACAATTTGTATTCAATTTGTATTACATTAGTTGAAATAAAAATCGAAACCACTTCCGAGGAATTTGTAAGTAAGATACTCGATGGTCCTTGGTAGTCACCAGAACCAGCTTCAGTTCTTCGTTAAGTTGGTTGATAGTTACTCGTCTCTATGAAATTTTGTGTTTGGTACTTACTTATGACTTAGTATTGCTTTGTCTCTGGAAGTCCTTTTTGGTTTCCAATCCATCGTGACTGGTTAATAGTCCCTCGAGCATTCGTAGATATGTGGTCTTGGTCTTGATCGGTTGATATGCTCGCTCCTTTTGCATTCATTCGCAGTTGATACTCATACATGACTTATTGCCTAATCGTTGGAACTTATTGATTGTTTGCATTCCGTCGGGAGAAGAAGTAGAAGTCTCTATTACTAGTTTAATAGAGTCTCACGTCTCTCACTTATTCCTCTCTGACAGACATTTGTGCTTGTTGTGCTTGTTTTAAATGGTCTTCCCTCCATGAGGAGCATTTGAAACACTGATGAGCGTCTTCCAGCAGAACTTGAAGTTTGAAAACTAAAAACAATTAATTCTGTTCTAACAATGAGTACAGGTTAAAACTTCAAAAACTTTCGTGATTTGTACTAATATGAATGCTTTCAAAAAATTATTGCCTCTAATTTATTGCCTATTACTTAAAGTAATAAACAACATTAAGTAATGCAACCAACATAAGTATCATTCTTGTTTGCTAAATATCACTTCTATAGAGTTTACCATTTCATTTCTGCAATGTACTTGAATATCAGAAAGGCCTCCCCATCTAAAGTGTAATTTACTAAGTAACCCTTGATTCCGTTTCGGTATTTAACACCCCTCTTTAAGTATTGTCCTTAGCGCGACCATAAACAATCCACCCCACAAATTTTCCGTCGAAATTTCCTATTTTTTCTATTTATTCAACCAGGACAAGTGCAACTCTCCTTCGTACTGAGATCATCACACAACAAAAGAATTGTATCCTTTTTGTTTCGCTCAATTTAGTAAAGTCAAACACTTGGTTGACTTTTTCCTTGTTCGTTAAGCTGAAATCTTTAACCAGAAAAAAAAAAATCATCACCGCAGTATAACATGAATAAGGGCATCGCGCCTCAAAGTCGACTTTGTCAAGCTTCAGCATAATTTCTACTAGTTAAACGGAATATTTCCCTGTATTCTATTGCAACGTAGCTTAAGAGCTATCATGTCATTTTAGGAACTCATACCCCTGTACGGGCGCTTTATAGAAAATTAATTCAATTGCTGGCGTTGCGTTGATATTCGCGATGACAATGAGGGTGAAATTTGTTAAAGTGAATACATATGACTTGTACACTATTGGTGAAAAGTTTCTAATCAGTTGCATTTCTATAAGTTACAGTCTCTCAATTAAGTTGTTGTTTAATTAAGTTGCTTTTTAATTAAGATGTTTTTTAATTAAGTTGTTGTTTAATTAAATCTCGACTTGTACTCTTTTTTATTAATTAATTACCATTCGAGAAATCTTACTTTAGCGAAAATTTCAGTTCAATTTTCGCCCAGTTTTTGAAGCATCGGTCGCTGTATTTCAGCAATATCAGTAGTAGCCTTATTTTAGCTTCAGTCGACTTTGGCCTATCCTTATACACCAAGGATTGAACATATCCCCTAAGATAGTAAAAATATACAATCTTGATGCTATTTCACAGTTGCGTTTTTCGAGATAATCTTATTGTCAAAATGTATTTCTGCAATAAATTGATTGTCTGTATGGCAGGTGGCACTTTTATAACTGCGAAATAAAAATATAAGATGTGCGAGGCCGGAAAGCCTTCAGCTAGCTTAAGTGAAATTTGTCTCTAGACCTTTAGTACGTATACTGGCCGTATAAAGATTTTTAAAACGCTTTTCTTTTTATCATCATATCGTCATTTTATCTATCGCAAGCGGCTGCAAGAGTTATTATTAGTATTTCTATAAGTAAAAGCCAATGTTTACGAAAACTTCTCAACCACAGTGTTCGGATAAAGTCATACAGACACAAATAAAAAAAGGATTTCAATAATAATAATAGAGGGATTTCCTTCTTAACACATGTACTACGCTGTTTCTGCCATTGTAACGTTTGTTGTTGCTATTATTTAAGGATACACCAGGCAATGCAGCAGCTTCCTGGGGGTTGGAATGACAGATCCAGTACAAAACTAAGGAAGAAGCACTTGTTTACAGGGCGAACTACAATCCTATTATAGGGAACACGTGTAGTAGTTATCTTGTTTGTATCTTTGTTTCATTCGCAAACGAAAAGAAGTAGTATACAATTTGGGGGTGTATAAGCATTACAATGCCTCCTTCCCTCAAACCGACAGTCAGTATTTGTATGAGTCTATGTGTGCGTGAGCGGTTTTCTTTTCAATTTAAACGCAAAGCTATTTGAATCGTTCACGAGGGATAATAATGACATAAGGGTGAATCTCTATGAAAGGTGGAGAAGAAGGAGAAGGAGAGTATAGCAAACATAAGGAGTGAGCATCTAAATGAAGTTGTGGCAATGGTGGTGGAAAAATTGTTGTCACAGTCATTAGTGGACCGTTAAAAATTTGTAAGCCAATTAAACTTACAATGGCTAGCTTCACAAGTAGAAAGGACATTAACTTTATGATCTATCTCGCTCAATTATGGTTATTTACCATTTACTACTGTTAGTAGACAAGATAGTTATGAACTAGTTTATGAGGTCAATTGTAATTAAGGGTGTTTTTAGCTTTCTTAAAACAGAGGGCAAGAAGTCGACTTCGGCTTTAATTGGAATCACAATTTGATAGATTACCCCTGAGGTAATAATTTAGACGAAATATATTTTTTTGTTTCAGATTTCAGCATCTTAATAACGAATCATAAATCAAATCAAGAACTTACTACTGAAGCAAAACGAAAAGAAAATGAAGAAAATGATAGAAAAAAGTGTAATTTTTTTCTTTCTTGATGTCAGCGGCAAGTGTCACCGTAAACTTTTAATTTAAACTCGTGACGCGTTCTTTGTTTTTAGATGGCAGGTTGGTGGCTCAGCTGGGTGAGGGCGCATCGTGAGTGCTTGATTCACTTATATTGACCACCCTTAGGTACGTATTAATTAAAAAATAATTCCCCAGTCGTAATATTTTTTTATTCCTTTCTCTCATTCTCATTTGTCGTTGATTGATACAAAAAAAAAATCATGCCTAAGTTAGGGGAAGGGAGGTTCAGGCAATTTTCAAAGACTGTCGGAGGCCATTTTTTTCTTAGTTACGAGATATTGTAAACGGGTATTAAATAAGTCTTAAATATGTGGTTATTCTGGTTCAACCTCTTAAATGCTTAAATAAGTACCTACCTACCAAAAATGTAGGATAGGCCAGGTAATTCAATGTTTAACGTTTCTAAAGTAAATTTTCTTAAGAATCTTAGAAACTCAGCTTTGTGACGGTAGTGTGTTTTGATTTATAACATATGAACAATTCCTTGTTCCACCCCTTTTACCCCTCTATAGGGTCGACTCAGGATCGTAATATTGTACCCAAAGTTCATCTACAGTAAGAATTTTGTTGAAAGCTTCAACTGAATTATTACCACACACCTCCGAAAACTGTTGACGGTGTAAGCAGCGTTGTTTTAAATATTTTGAGCCCCTCCGTTTGCATCTCCGTTATTCAAACTTTGGTGTTTGACATCCCTTTACACAAAAACAAAAGAATTGCCGAGGTCAACATGTATCCATGTTTTGAAACATGAAGTCAACCATCCTTTTCTTCTGTGAGATAACCAATGAACAATGACATTTTCGTAAAAAAGTGAAGCAGGAAAAGTAATGTTTTTATGTTATTATTTTAATTAGATGAATGTTTATGATTGCCATCCTGCTGTGGTAATTTCCATGTATATTTCAGAACCGTTAAAAAATATTATAAAGAAAAAGTAAAAATTCAGGAGAGTTCCATAAAAGAGGGAAGAAAGGTAAAATTAGGAAAATAATTCCCGTGAATAATAATGTCAACCACAGCGTATCATCATTGTAGAGCGTTGTGTAAAATGCCACGATGTTGCAGTCTTATGAACTTAACCCTTTTGCTTTTATGGATTAAAACCAAAAAAAGCCAACAACCCAGCAACATTAAATTTAATTTTTTTTAATTTGGAAAACATTTTTTTCTCCCTAACCGAGTGATAACCTTAAAGTATTCTACCTTTAAAACGCCTACCGTGCGTACACATCAAATAAGAAAAACGTGCAGAGTTACATTAATTAAAAAATAAAAATAAAAACAAAGATAAGAAATTCTGCACGCTAATGATTATGATTTCTAATTCCAGGGGTAGGTAAATACATAATATTGTAGACTTGTAGGTAGATTAAGTAATATATTCTTTAATTTCAAGCAACAAAATTTGTGAATGGAATTAGAAAAAAAGTGCTTTGTAGAATTTTTAATCCAAAGGCAAAATATAAGCGGCTTCAAAACTCTTTTTTTTTGCACTTTTGATTTGAATTTTCACAGGTTTTGCTTTTGTTAAAAGAAAATGTAGGCACTAATTTATACAAAGAGTTCAGACATAAACAAACTTGTCAGTTTATTTGTGTGTTAAGCAAAAATTTATTTATGTGTTTAATAGTTTAAATTAGTTAGTAAAATAATATGAAGTGCAAAAGTGGAGTAGATGGATGTGTTTGTGTACTTTTCTACATCAAACAGAGGACCCATGAATTAATTTGACTAACTAACTACATGTACTACTATATACATTTTAATATGTTGCTTGAATTAATGACATCCACTCCCATTTGTGTACTCGTATATGTGTGTTAGGATAAGCTGGGCTTGATAGTTCTCGAAGCAGGAGGAGGAAGCTAAAAAGGAAAAGTTTTCTCGTGCAATTTCTCTAATCTATTTTTTTTTTTTTTTGTCAACCTGAGTGTCTTTGTTGATAGAGGTTAATCGCCACAAATAAAAAGAAGGCTTGATGGACAATAAAAAGAAGAAAATAATCGTACTATGAAGTTCCTTCATAGAATTGAAACTTTTGCCTAGAAAGGAAATGTGCAATTCCTGCAGCCGTTTTTTTTCTAAATTTTTGAATCGTACTCTTACTTTAAATGGGGCTACAGTCTCTTAAAACCACAATTTGTATAAGTTCTTCAAGTTACGTACGCCAATTTAACTGCTGTCCTTTTTCACTTGTGGGTGTTGTTGAAGATGTGCTTTGAATTGTCGACGTGGTATAGGTTTCGAGAGTCTTCGGGTCGATGTGTTATTCATTCTTCCTTCCGATCTATGTCATCCTTGTTTTACTTTAAGTTTTGAGGTAGAAAGAAGAAATTTCATATGTATATCTAAACTAAGTGAAATTGTATCTTTAATTTATAGCACGTTGATTACTAATAATTTTGTGAATGCTCAAAATCTACCTGTGGCCAGTCAGCGCCCAACTTCAAATTAGTGACGTCTCTTAGCGTTTTATCGGTTTGTGTTTTCAGTACGTAGACGAACCCATTGAGGTACATATCTATTTTGTTTTAGCTGTTGTACGTTTCTAAGTTTTGAAATCCACCAACAGGCGCTATTTTGCAAAAAATTGCGAAATAGAAAGTATGTACTATGACTTAAGTCACAATTCGTTTATACAATACTAATCAACAACAGTAAGCAATGATAAAAATGGTCGCGGTAATGCATTTTCTTCTAAACGGAAAGCTTTAAAAACTTGACCAATACTCTCAAGTATATAATCTTTAATCAGGATTATAGGGATCATAACCATCCATCCATTATAGGGATCATAACTTTACTTTATCCCTACTGGTCCGCCTGTGGGGTTCGCCGATTCGAAATGCTGCTGTTTTTGCATTGTGATCCAGGAGTTTTTTTTCTTCATTTTGCTATGACTTAAATATGATTTGCGCCACTACCGCATGAAAACTTTTCCTAGTTTTTGATTTGTTACTAAGCGTTACTTTCTTTTTTGCAGATAATTCAAACACGAGCATTAAAAAAAATGCAATTTTCCAATCCAGTTTGTTCATTATAACTCGCTCTAATAAGATTAAATAAGCAAAAAATAAAGTCCATTCAAAAAATCACGTCCACAGCCCTTTGTTCCTTTTCCTTAATTTCTATCACACAACATATTTGCTTCAATGGGGTCTCATTTTTCTGTGTGTACGCACGCACATCCTTGTTTTTCCAGAGCAATATCAATGCAAACGATCTGCTGAAAAAAAAAATTTACTGGCGAAACGAAGTCAATTGGAAAATTGATATACAAAAGGATCTCTCTAGCCTGACAGGTAGAGACACCACCGGACATCCTTCCTTTCCAATTTTCTGTATTTTGTCCATGTGATCCATCAACATCTGCAGCACTTATCCATATCCATTCAGCATTCACCTATCATCCTATTAAATGTGAAATATTACCCTCGGTAATCATGTTGACTTCTTGCACTAACACTCGCTCCCTTTGCGACTGACTTTTCATTGTTAAATAATAATTCAGTTGAGGATATCCACGCTACGAACTACTCGTATGTGAACTATTGTGAATGAATGACAGACGATACAAACTGTTTTTCTTTTGCTGAGCATACTAATAAGGGAGACAAATTACCCTATTTACCTTAACTGAAATCATATGAGTGTGCAAGCAATTACAACGATCTGCCAATTATTTGGCGGTGGTGATGCTATGATGAGGGTCGTGGAAAATATATATGCGTGCCTATGCCTAGCTGCTCTTTTTTATGATCCTTTATTAATTTTTTTTGTCGTTGACAATTTATTTCTTGATCGCATTGTGTTGGTTTAGATTTTTTGAAATTGCTAGCATTATTATGGGATTAATTGCTGTGCACTCCATTTCTTTTTCCTAAATTGGTTGTATGTGGGATAAGGACTTTCCTTCGGCGTTCTATTGAATTGGTCTTTAGCTTCAAATCAGATCAATCACACCGGTTGTTCTGGCTTTGTTGTTAGTATATAGCTATGTGGGGTACATATGTATTTTGTTGCATACAAAAAAAGTATTATGATCTCCATTTACCAGCACAGAACTTCAAAGGTGAAGTCTACGTTTTAGGAAACCTTCGAGACGGAGCATTGTAGCTTATACGCGTTACATAGACTTTTTTGATTTTAATCTCGCTACGGCCTCAGATCCTAAACATTTCATTACAGTGTTTTCTCCATGAATAAATGTAGACAGGCGCATACATACATACATATGTATATCGACTCAAGAATTCTTTGCTATCAGAATTTTCATTTGACCAGTAAATCATGATATTTACATAACCATTGCAGCTTAAAAACTGCCAAAATTATGCGGTGTCCTTTCATGTTATAAAACCTAGTAATGGAGGAATGGGTGAAGGGGAAAATTAGAAGAGGTATGCGAAGACAATATGAGGTAGATGTAGCTATGTTGGAATCTATATCGCTTGGAAAGCTGGGAAGCTATGACATATGTGTGTACCTGCCTTGTATGATCCCGATTCGGAATAAATTCAACGTCAATAGGTCCGTAGAATGATAGCGCAGACAAAACTCTGTCAGCGCTGTAGTGTATAAAACATGGTTTTTATATCTTATGTTGTTCTTTTCAAACCATAAGCATCATCCAGGCTTTATTTTATGCCCCGCGATCGCCGAAGCAGACATTTCACATCGCACCTATTAAATATAAAAGCTCAACCTCTTTTTTTTTTTGTTCGATTCAAACAGATTGGCTGTTTTTTTAATTTGATCACTTGTGAAAGCCTCAATGTTTCTACTTAACCACAATTTTTTTATTTTTTGAAATACCTAACGTTGTAGTGAACTTCGTTAAAAAGATATTTATGTGCAAGAAAAAAGTTAACCACTTTGCTTATCACAATGTTTTCAAACAAAGTAGCCAACATGGGGCCAATAATAAATTTTGTCTCTCAGCGGTTTGGCAATGGTGATTTCTACTCGTTTACTTATCCATTTGTCCGACAACTTAATAAATGAGAAAAACAATACTTTCAATGTGAAAACTACGTCTTTCTTTTAGCCGCAAACACATTTGTCCCGTTCCCAAGAAACATTCAGTCCACACTCGAAGGGAAATTTTGCGACAATTTCCACTTTGGCAATAACCACTTAACGGCAAAGTCCATGCATGCGGCAAGGGTAGCAAGGAGATGGCATACGTAAGCGAATATCCAAACTATACATCCATTCTTGGGAAATAATTAAGATATATGCAAAGTAGTTTATACCGAATATACAAACTAAGGCTAAATGGCTAAAGTTTGCTCTGCCATATATTTCATTCTAATTCAATTAACAACTACAAACACAGGCCCATCTACACATGTCAGCAAGGAGCAAAAAATTAAATAGCACTAAAAGCACTGTCAAGCAAAATAAAGTCGTAAAAGCTACCCAATTCGACGTCCCTTCTTATGACCCCCCTTTATTTGTTACCCGATTCAAGAAAAGGGCTGGCGATGTTTTAAAAACACGGGCTCAATATGTTTTTCCGCAGAGACGACATTCGCACAGCTTGGTCTTAGGGGGGAAATGGCAAATAATAAAACATCAATTACACTCAAGAGTTGGGGGCAAGGATGCTCTCCTTTTTCTCTTGGTGTATGTGTGTAGAAATGCAAACCGGTATTGGAGAGATAATAACAAAATTTCACTTAATGTGAAAGCTGTTTGCTATGTGGTTTCATAATTTTAATTTATGCTTGCGCATATCCACACGTCCTACACCTAGATGGCAGGAGGAAACTGATGTTTCCGTTCTTATGTGTTGGTCTTATTAAGTAAATTGGAATTGTAAAATGATAATAATGAACGGATATGTAGTCCTGCGACAAAGATTTTGCTTTGCTTTTTCTTTTCTTCTGTTAACTTGGACCGATTTCGCAGGAATTTGGATGTAGATGAGTCTGACAACTTGTTATTGTCGTCCTGACTAATGAGCGGTTAAGTTTGGAAATTTTTCGGCGCCTTGAGATTCCCAATAAACGAGGTTATAAATATTCGTTTTTGGAAATTGGCTGCTAATTTGGTTGATGGAACTGCGGACGCTCTGAACAGAACAAGCTAATTTGAAGGGATGAAGGCATTTTCATTTTCGTTTACTTTCTGGGAATAGAAGTTCGCGCAAGTCGGTGGTATGGTTGGAGTTTGATTGTCAAAGACCTAGATAGCTTCCCAAAATCGTAATGCTGCATATTTTTGGGTTTCCTTTTCGGATACTACCACCGGTTCTTGCTAAATGTTGTGAATCCTGCACAACTAAACGCATGTGGTCTAGAGATGTTTCTATGGTGTTCCCTCTCATTTTCCTTCCTTGCATTTACTCTGCTATCACGATGGAACCTAAAGTAGGGGCCTAAAAATCCATTTACATATATCTTCGTCAGTTGGAGAGTGATGAACCCGTGTGAATGGCTGTAATGGTTGTGATTTCTTCAACTTGTAACTCAAAAACGTTATTTTTTTCAAAAATGGTTCGGTACGAACGATGGTCAAATTTCAAAAATGGTTCTGTACGAACGATGTTAATTTTGATTTGTTTCAAAGGATGTTTGTTCAAAAACACCTTTTTCTTCATCGAAAAAGATGCGCCTTTACATAGAGCCTAGGTTTTCGAAGGAGCTCTAAGCAACATTTATATTTTCTAGAATAAAAACATAAACCTTTCTCAATTACTTCACGATAAGTTCGGTCTGTACCTACAGTAGCCCCTAAAACATGTGTAAATTATGTTCAGAATTTTTTTCTAAACTCCTCTTCTACATGACTTTGATTCCCAAATTAATTCGGGTCGGGTCTTCTAATCCTGAGGCGCTAAGTACATCTGGTTGTTGTTGTTTCATTGATTCTGGAAGCCTTTATACCCCTGTTGACTGTTCCGTGCCAAAAAGTCGTCAAGGCTTTCTTCTTTGATGTTGGCCATAACACCTAAGCCCCTGGAAATATTGTACCTGCTTCGTACTTGTGTGCTGGTTTGACAGTTTAAAAAAAAAAACTGCGAAACCCTTCATCTATCTAATACTCTTCTTCAAAAGCAAAATAAAACTAAGGAAACTCCATGTTAAAGTGAAGTGAACCAAAAAAGTTTTAAACATTTCCCAGCATTTTCATAAAAATCATAACATCTGCACGATTCTCACCATCAAATTGTTTGTCTATATCATTAGTCAATTTCTCTGTTTAATACTTTTCGTAAATTTTTCGAGAACATTTACTGCCTATTAATACTCGCATCTTTTAATATTTCCAAAAATTTGTGATTTTGTCCTATGCTTTATTCTTTTGCATTACATTTCATTTCATGCATGTATATTTGAACAGTTGTCATTCATGAAATAAGGGATGAACATCCTTGAAACTGGTATACCAACCCCGCAACATCGATACCAGTTCCTTCATGACTACTGCGTTTCATCCCAACCCATTAAATTAAAAGGTAATAAATTGTCCGATCTTAATGCCATTTATTTGAATCATTATCCATTATCAACTCTTCGGAGAAGAATGCAGTGTTCGGTACTCACTCAATTGAGTGTGGAAACAGTAGCAATGGGACTTTATTGTCCGCGGGAAAAAAAGTTTTTAATTACGAGAGGCACTAAAAGGATGTTTCTTTGTAGTCCAAGGGGTCTGTACTTTAGAATTGATTGCGTATGTATGTAACAAACAGTTTCAATGATAGAGATATCTCTTCTTTAGCACATCTATGCGTACGTATATATTGTAGCAGTCGACGCTTTTAAGTCTCTTGATCTCGAGCTGAATTCGGTTTAAACATCATGATTGCAGTTTCAGTTGCATTATATTGCAGCTTAAGAAGAATAAATAAATATTCCGGATGCGCAGTATTAATTTTCTCAGGCGGACCTAATATGAATCACATGACAACATGTTTTTTCGGCTCCAGAAAGATTTTTTTCATATAACTACTAGGCTTCCATCGTCATATTGAAGGTAGAGGGTATAGAAACTTCTGTGTAATATAGGTCCCTCTGAAAATCTTTCAATTAACGTAAGTATCGTTACAACATCTCTAGTTTAGAACAGAAACATCGTCTAGTTGCGGTACATTCTCGTGCGACTTTATATATTTTGAACAACGACTGCAAGACTAACGCGATTGCTTCACAATTCTTGTCCGAACTAGTTCAGTTTCACGGTTGGACACTAAATATACAAAATGGCAAAATTACATTTACTGAGCGGTGAAATTCGAAAGCTTTTGCCTTAATCGTTTTAGTGCTTAAGTCCTAGATAACTTGGGTTTGTTGATTGCACATGTATATAGCGATTTTTCTTAGGCCTCGTCGCACTTAGAACTCGAGGATTCGCGCTAAGAATTGAAGAAGCCAAAGTGTATTACACTTTGGGTTTCAAAGTCTCACCATACAGTTGCAGCTTTACTTTGAGTAAATATTAAAATAGAATAGTTTGGTCTAATTCGACCTAGGCGCCCTCTTATATTGGAATGATAGGGTTTAAAAATGGCTACAGAGAGCTTTCTGAGCTAGAACTATGTAAAGTTAACAATTTCTGTGAACATATACATACATATATACATATGTGTGTATATAGGTATTTGACTTTCGAAGGGCATATCCACTGTTGATTTTTCTGCAAAAATACTTGGGACTCATTTTTCTTTTGAAGCCTGGCAAGGGTAGTATGCTATTTCTTAGATTTATTTTCGTAAAATTTTTAAAAGTCTGTCAAAGTGCTTTAAATTTTTTACGCTGCTGACTTAATCCAACCGTTTTTTAATAATATTTATACGGGCCTATTAAACCTCTGAACGGTATCAGGAGCCAATTTCTCTTCTAAAAAAGTTTCTTTGTACTATAAGATCGGGGAAATTTTAAGATCGGGAACCAAATATGTCTTGACTCTTAAAAACAACGCATTGTTTCATCGAGACAAGATTATGAAATGTTAAAACAGATTCGTGAGTGTCGTCTTATAGGTCGCGGGTTCTTAACTTTAACACAGAGATAGAATGATTTAAAATCTTGGGAGGTGGGTTTGAATTCGTAAGTAGGTAAGCTGGTGCCTTACCTTGTCGCTTCTTGTACCCTTTTCTCTTCGTTCACTGTGTTTTAATGCCACTGCTAATAATTTAAATAACCATTCGAAAACCCTTATCGAAACCGAAAAGATCTAAAACAAATCAAAGGATTATATACATAGGTACATACATATGTACAAGAATTCGTACCTAAACCAAAAAAAAAAATAGTTACTGCAATGCAATTATTCACGGTGTGGCCATAAATGTAATAAATTAGGAAATCCGGAAAATCAACAACACCCATACTTGCTTGTAGCTACTTCATGCTTTATGCATTCTATACCTACCCAATTTTTCATTATTAATTGAAATCAATTATCGATTGTCCCCTAATTTTAGTCCGGACTCTGGGTATGTTTTCTCAACTATACCTCAACCCACGTGTCATTGGCTCCTAATTTATTGATATAAAATATTCTTTTGTCTGGTTTTTCATGTCTCCATTAACTCGCATTTACTCATGTTGTTATGTGTATACATATGTATGTATTTGCTCGTAGATAGATGATACAAGCTATCTTCTATACAATATTTGGTCAAAGAGATACATTTCTTTTATTTTTCTTTATATAAAGTATGTATACGTGTGGATACATAATAATCTTGGGCAAGATTCCGCAAGACAACTCTTTCCACTAGAGAACTAGGTACAAAAAAAATAACTAAATACAAATGCGCTCAAATCATCAAACAATAAACTCGAAATGGACTCCGGGTCAGCTACAACCTACAACCTACAACCACAGCCGTAGTAGAGTAGAGAATCCTTCTATGGCTCTGCATTGACTGAAGCGGAACAGGCGAAATGAAACGGCAGAATAACCCAAATATGACGACGACTCGCATCCCCTTAGGAGCCATTTTAGAAAACCCGTTTTAACATAAACACACCTAGGGGCGTGGCTAAGCGGCGTGTCATTCACCACTATCGTACACTGTGTGCTCCGATTCCATGGGGTTGAAACGATGAATTTCTGTTTGCTGCTCCTCATTATTTGCTTTTGGATGTGATTCTAAAAAATGAAAGAAAAAATTATGCTTCCATGAGGAGAATACACTGAATACCTAAATAAAAATCTTGGAGTAAAAATCATTCAGTCGGATCTGGATTTATCCACCACACATACAAGCTGACTAAAGGAGAGAAAGAGAAAGGCCGCGCAAACGAAAGAACAAGGGAGAAATAGGAAGAGATAGATAGAGAGAGAGAGTGTACAATGAACAATACATGGCACGATATACTCCACTTCATTAAGTTGGAGTGTTGCGTCGTCGTTGGCGACGACGTCTAGGACGACTACGACGCCGACGACGACGACAATGGCAATGGCGATGTTGTTCCTTCCCCCTCTCGAAATAGATCCTGGTGCTATGTATTTAACCAGTGAGCTATCGACGAGTTTAATCTGTTATCGATTTCGAATTTGTTAAAGTTCGTACTGAATTTGTAATCGACATTGGTGTTGTTAGTGCTGTTAAATTGGTTTGTTGTACTTCACGTGCAGAGAGGGGGAGGGGGTTCAGGCTACGTTTGTGGAGTGAAGTCATCATCAGACAGGATTTTACATAATCACAGTTCGAAATGCAATTGAAAGTTGACGGGGGATGGAGTTTCATTTGACTTTGGAAGTTTTATGAAGTCAAGCTAGTGTCGGTGAATTAATAATGATAACAGTAGAATTATGTACATACATACATGCATTTGTTTGTCGTTTGCAGGAGCCTTTGAACACTATCAGGAGGCTAAAAATACCAAATATCTATCTGCACATGTATATTTGACGTTTAATTTCAAAGGTAAAGGCATTGCCCTGAGCTGGAGGATAATCATAATTAGCTTTATTACCCTTCCAAAATACAAATATTTGGCGCAAACAGTCCATATAGGACCTAGATTCTTACAGCTATTCTTTTTTTTTTTTGCTGTTAAATATGTATATTCTACGTTCGAATGGATGGGATCTTTCTCAAGGCGTATATAATATTTATTACCTCTGGATTTTTGCCAGACATTCGCCAAAGAAACTACCGAAAAAAATATTTTTGCTCTCTGAAATTCGAATCCAAATCTTCCACTCAATAGTTTTAGGCACTACTGAAACACAAGCCGAAGATATTTTCCCTCCTAGATGAACACCTAAATTCTTTACAACTTCACATTGAACAATTCGTCATTTATTTCACCAGTTTTGCAATTAGTGAGCTCCCTATCATGAATTACCGAGAAGGCTTTCTTAGAAATCATTGTTGAGACAGGTTTCCTCGTTGGCTGTTACCTATGAAGTTTGAAAATTAGTTTTCCTGCGATCAGGCGTTGGTCAATGGGGTTTAGATAGCCTATGTTCTACAATTTTGGTGATTTTGTTTAAAACCTTAGCCTGAAGCAGATACCAGGGTGGTTTAAAATTCCTGTGGTAACTCAATTTTTTTACAATTTGAGCAGGGACAATAACATCCGCAATTTGCAGACATCCATTGTCATACCCCATTCTGCGTGAATACTACCTTCAGAACTGCGCTGCCGTTAGAGTAGGCATCATCGATAGTCAATCACTTAGAAACAGTGTAATAGAAGTGCTAACAAAACGTAGTTTAGAAATAAATTATGTAGCTGTAGCTGGCTTTGGTGGAGGACTTGATTAGTTTGTCGCTTTAATCATTGTCGAGCTTGACGTTGAAGCTTATCGTTAACTTCCTGGTTGTCAATAAGAGCTGGCCAGTGGGCTAGGCCTTAACTAATTAATAATTAAGCACTGAAGGGCCACTATAAGTCACAAATCAATGTTCGGTTTTGAGTTGGTGGGCTCTCTGAATAATACCGCTAGAGAAAACGTCTCTTAATAAAATGCATCCAATCACATGTAATATTTAATAATAAGTGTCAATAAAAATCAGTCATCCTTCATTAATGTCAAAAGAGAAACATTATTTCAATTCGCGTTCCGCACGTCATGTCTGTCAAGATGCCTGTTAGCTAGCTACCTACCCAACACCGGCTACCATTTCTTCTACTTCAATTACCTTTCACTTCTCAATGAGTGATGATCATTAGACAAGTTGAGAATTCATTCATGAAATAGTATTTCAGAGTTTAGACTTTTTTTCTTCCACTTTTCTTGCTTTAATGAACACAGAGAAAGAAGCAACAAAAAAATTTCATATTCATAAAGGAGGCAGCCTGAATGAAAGATCTTTTGCGCTGCATACGCAACAATGAAAAGCAGATTAGGAAAAATGTCATCTTTTAATAAATCCCTTCAGTGTGGACGCCTTCCAAAAGGTGTCAGAAAACTGACAAGTAATTCCAAACATAAAAGAGACCAATCCAATCCAACCGGGAGCGCAAAGTGGCAAGGCTGCGGGTGAAAGGAATCAGGTGAAACGAGGGTGGACGGAGATTGATTAATGCTGTCAATCAAGAAATAATTAATAACGTTTACAAATGAAGGCAATAAAATTCATTATTTAGTCTATCCTATCTTATTAGGAGTAGTGATTCATGTGATACCTATCGAAATACAGTAGCCGAAAAGAATTTATTACTCGAAAATATTGAATATATCCTTTTTTTGATCTCCTGATACCATTAGCGGGTCAATGGTAATGGAAACCACCTTCGATGGGTCATGTTTTCTCAATAAAATAGCCTTGTAAAGTGCTACGCATGAAGCAAAACCAATCATCATATCTAACAGGTGATTCCAAACAACAAAAAAAACCTCTTTTGCTATCCAAAAAGAACTCTAAAAGTCATAAGAAAAGATCAAACAATCGTCAATACCACACATAAAAAAAAACTGAGAATCCGGAAATTCCAAAGCAAGCACGAATGAGTTCCTTTTGGCAGTCAGTAAACAAAAACAAACAATCAACCTCAGAGTACAGCCTATCGATCCTCCTCCTTTCATTTTAATGAGAAATCGTGCATCCATGAATGGAGGAACCGATCAGCAGCTCATCGCTCTTAAAAGGGCATAAAGTCAGGAAGATTACATTTAAAGCTGTAAAATCGATTGTTCATCGATTTGCTGTTGCATACACAAAAGACAGGATGACAGGAACTAGTTTTTTTGTTATGCCAAATATTAATCCGAAATTTTCAAATTGTGCGTCTCCTTACTTTCCTCATACCCAGGTGTGAGGTTTTGCTGATTCTTTAGCACATTTCCTTGTACCTGTGAAAGTGTAGAATAGAAGAAGTTTACTCCTGTTTCTCCCCTGGGACGGCAAATGTGAATTTGTTTTTGCACATTGATACAGTGTAAAGCAAAAAAATGGATATTACTGAATGTGTGTTTGTGTGTATGCCGGCCGGAGAATGTTTTGTTTAGTATTTGTTTGTCACAAGTATTTGCCCTATATTTTTCTATTTTGTTGATCCGATTTTGTCGGTTTTGTTCAAATTAATTGGCTTAAATTGGGTCTTTGTTGTGTGAACTCATCTGGCAAATTGTTGATTGTTATCGATGTTTTTTTTTTTTTTTTGATTTTGATTTTCTTTATGTTATAGGGATATATCACGTCATTAGAGGGCACTTTTGATATGTTTAACTTACCTACAAAAACAATTTGCTTTCCTAAAGGATTAATGTAAAAAACAATTTTACCACAAGCTATAATGCAATTACAAATCAATAGTAAATCAAAGTCGGACAATAATCTTAGAGTCAACACTGTATAATCATTGAACAAGTGTAAGTGTAACAAATCGTGTAGCGCTTTGCTGTGCTTAGGCAGCTTCAATACTGTTTAAATATGGCAACGAGTCAAGAAATTTTTTTGGAAACAGAATAATTTGGAGTATCACTGCACGAGTGATAAAATTTTGTCACAGCGGCAGAGCTTACAACTCTCTTACCAGACCAAAACCTATTCGCTCTAACTGGAAAATTCTGAGAATGCTACTTTATGTATTGAAAAGGTGTCGGGCTCGGTCAGGGTGACTGGTTGACGATCTCATCTCAAATCTTTAAAAAAATAATATCTCATCTTGCGAAACAATCAGTTGACGAAAAACAACAGTTAGAGATACAGAAAATATATTTAGAATTTTGCACGAAAAAATTGGAATTGGTTTTTTCCAGACCTGGCTCTCACTAAATGTCTCCTGTTTCTGAACCTAAGCAGAAGGGCAAGCAATTTATAAGTCGTTGTAACTGTTTCTTAGTTCTCCGACGGCAAAGACGAATGGTTTTTGCGAGAATCAAAACAGCAAATCAGCAAATTTTGTTCATCTTTGTGCTCACGACTAGGTAATTGCTTTACAGGCACGGGGAATCACAAGTCAGAACATTGTCACATTTTGTTGCGAACACCATTTTGCAACATACATATGTGCATAGGTGCATTCGTACTCAAAACTTGTTGATCTATGTATTTCTTTTAAATAAAGCATGCCGCTGTGGCTGAGCGGTTAATGGATTGCACAACTCCAGAAACTCCAGAAAACGCCAAAAAATTTGGATATGACCTTTCACGGACCGTCTGGAGTTCTCCACAAAAAATTGGTTGTTCGGGTCCTTAATAGTTTTTGTAGTGACCATCGTATCTATTCACTTTTAACTTGACGCCTATGTTATATGTACATATATGTAAACAAAAATGTGAGTGAATTTTGTGTTGATTCCAAAGGTAACATACTATCTCAAATTAGTTAATTGGCAACTGACAAAGTCGATAGATATGTCTTACCATACGGTGTCTGTTATAAGCGAATTGGTAGAAAAATTCACCGTATTTTGGTGGTCGTGATGTTCAGCATCATGTATATAGAACTTACAAATTTGACCATCACTTAAATTGTTTCTTTCTTCCATAAGGGCATTGCCTGTCAAAAATGTTTTATGACGTTTCAGATAAAATCTTTCACCTTTCTTTGTTCCAATAAAAATGCAGTTTATATTTATTAATTAATTTATTTTTTTTTTCTGCTGTTTTCTTCTCAATTCCCATTGTAATTTAATCTTCTTTTAAGTTAGTTTTTTTTTTTTAATTTCTTTTTTTTATTATTAAAACATTTTATCGCCATATCTCTACAATAAATCTATAATAACTATAAATTTGTATCATTTTTTTTTAAATACATAATCAATAATTAAAAGTAAGTACACGTTAGAGTAAAAATAAAAGTATATACAAGCTTTGTTTTTTCGGTTTTTATATGTCTATGTATGTTTGTGTTTTGTGTGTGCCAGTGCGTGTGTGTGTATTTATATTTCATAGCTTTAGATGGTCTTTTAAAGACCTCTAAAGTTATTAACTAATTATGATGAAATTCGTCCTCCATTCGACATCGCTTTCTGTTCGGATCGCCCATGTCCAAACTTTCTGAATCACTGTCTATTGTTTCGCTGCAATCACCATCAGCATCACCGCCATCATTAATATCATCTTGCTTTCGTTTAGCGGTTGCCATTTCGGCTGCATGCCGTTTACGCCATTTCGTTCGTCGATTTTGAAACCAAACCTGCAAGTATACCAACAGACATTACAAATTACTTTCGTGATTAAGTATGGGGTTGTATTGTTTTTGTTTTGTGATTTTAATTGGACCCATGCACTTGAACCCTAGATTAAAATTAAATAATTTTGTTTGACAGGCTGGCACTAGGGATGAAGTCTGGGCAACATACGGTGCAAGAGATGTATATCCGCATGAAATAAAAATAAATAAAATCCGCATTGAATTTATAATTAGAGCCTTGACGGCGGTATTGGGTCATTAACACACGTTTTCCTAAATTCCTTGTGAAGGTTGTGGGAGAATACTTGTACTCGTCCGAGACTGAACACAATATCTTTTTTTTTTGCAATATGCTGCTTTTGTAGAAATAAAGTCCACGACTTTCTATTGAGCTGATTACAGCTTGTCGCTTGCGAATACAGTTTATGACTGAAGGGCAGCTAGTCAGACACAGAATTTTGGATTCTTACCCAGAGTACGTAATATCATTCTCGGAAAGCAAGATACTGCAATAGAAAGTGTTCTATCGTATGCGTTTCCGGTTTTGAGACAAGATGCGCCACATCTATTCCGTTCTGAACCGTAATGCAGCAGTCTCTTGTATAGGTACCCAAATTTAGGTTCAAAAGACTTAATGATTCTGCACGAAATTAAGCTAGACCATCTTTTCATATGTTTAGGGATCATATTAGAGTCCATTTAATACAAAGCCTTCGTCAAGCACTCTTTCGCTAGTGTGTCCCATATGTATCTCGTTGCCTACAGAAGAGAGAAAATTGTGATAAACCCAGTTTTCCAGTTTCTAGTTCAGAAACCCTATTGGGTTTATTCTTACATGCCAGAATAATTTTTGAGTGAATTGCGGGATTTTCGAGCGTCTCTCACAAAGTGCAGGAAAAAATGTTTGGTTTTCTGTCGAAATACCAACCAGATTAAGTTCCATTTGTTTTGCCACCCATTGAATACGAATTCCTGAAATTTAATTTCGCTGAGACAGGATAACAAAACTTAAAAATATTATTTAAATTTGTACGGACAACTTTTTAACTCATTATCATAGAATTAAAAAGTTAGATGTAGCTTAAATGAAAACGATAGTTTCCCATCTGTGGTATTTTAATTTGCCAGGACTACCTTCATCTCATACAAAGGAGACTGGTAAAAATGTCATGGATTTCCATGAATTGCAGCGAATAAAAACCAATGCCAATATTGATTTGATTGCTGGGAATCTATCAGCCTGTCTGTGTGTCTCGTCTTCTGTCCCCACAACTGTCATAAAGGCATAAAATGCATTTTCACATACCAGCCACCACCATCGATATTCTGGCATCGAACAGTCATCGTGTCCGCATTTACCTTTTTATTCCTTCATTTTCTTTTCTTTTTTTTTTATAAATCACACAGCAATAAAAATTCACTTAAACCATCACTCAAAATGAGATTTATTGCAGTTATTAAAATGTGCGCATACAGACGACTGGTATACTTGTACATGTGAGCCATTCAGACAATAAGAAAAAAAAAAACAACCACTGATAGAGGTGGTACGAAGCCATAGCTTTGATGGCTCATACGTCCGAATTGACGGATAGTTGTAAAATCATGGCGTCCAACAGACAAATTTGGAAATGTTGTTTTACTATTTTTTTAATATTTATTTGTTATTACCGGGGTTATCGGTGTATACATACACATATACATACGTATATACTCGGACACATAAATTAAAGTTGGACTCCCCCTAGTTTGCCCTTGACAGATTGCACCTTAAAATTGCCTGTTTTTGTGAAAACTCAAAGAAGTGTGTGTGTGTGTGTTTTATTGCCCCCAAAACGCTTATTCATGCATGTCTTATGGGGGTACCTACCCGAGATAATTGGCTATACAGTAGACGACGACCTTTTTTGATGAATAACTAACAAATTGTCAAAACCATAAATTCAAATTCTATTTGATGTTATTTTGACATGGTCGACCAGCCCAGGGCTGATACTTTGTTAAAGCCGTAGATAAATTCCAAGCGAGACCACTAAAAATTTGTTACGCTCTCCACAGAGCCTACTTATAGCAGATACTTCTGAGAGATGAGGAATCCTTCTTTTTTTTCTTTTTTTAGCATGTTGACCTGGGGAAATCCTTTGACCATCAATAAAAATGCCGATGACTTCTGATTTATGTTGTTTTTCGCAAGAACGCTTACATATAAGTCTGACGTAAATATTTACAATCGTCAGGTATCTATCGCTTTGATGAAAGAAAAAAAAAAACTGGCCACCATAAATGAATGAAAGATTAAGAAAGCGGTTACATTTCGAACGAAACTTAACCGCGTTTGATTTGACAACAAAGGCAATTTCTGACAGGGAAAGTAAGTACAAAAAGGCAATGGTTGTCACAAATAATTATTATCTTACCTGGGTTGTGGACGAATTAGCACTTAGCCCGCACGTAAGCATATTGGCTCGTGGAATATGTTACGCATTTCTAAGAGCTGTCAAAACTTGTCAGAAACTTGGCATAGAAAATAAGATTTGTTCGATTGCTTTTTAATTGCGATTGATCGACATTTATTGTTGTTAATTCTTTCAATTAGAATATGTTTGATTTGACGTGTTTTGGTGTCAAACTTTTGACTGACATTAAAGTGTAAAATCAGAAAAAGACGTTTGTTTGTTTTATTGAGTTTTGTCTTCAAGAATGTAACACTGCCATTAGTCTAATTAGGCTGCATCTTAAACTGTTTAAATTATTTTTATTTGCACCTAAAATGTATAAGTTGGTTTTTGATTTTGATGATTTGATCAATTTTGTGACACTTAAACGGCTGGACTAATTTATTTTCGATATACATACTCATAATATGAAGGGCATTTATTGGCATCCAATTTTAAGGTTGTTGTTAAGCGGGTCCGTTACCTCTGACTACAGCTTTAACGTCTGGGCGAATTAACGTCAAACTTGATATTTGAAGTCTGGGGCGTTCCATTTTGAATTTTTCCTACGATCGGATGTCTCAAAAACACGTCTTACGTCTTGAATTAACGTTATTGTAGCGAGTTAGTTAGCTCACGTGTTATGAGACGTAGAAATGACGGTACTTTATTTATTAACTGGTTTTTGAAAATCAGTAGTTTTTCGGCAAAGAAATATTCGGCAAAGCATAGCAAAGTTAAACTATGTAGGTCAAGAGGTCCGTGAAGAAATTGGAAAGACCGAAAAATATAAAATGTGCCGACATAACAAAATTACTTAACTTTAGCCAGTTAAGACTACATGAACCTTTTGGAAATGTCAGCCAAGCACACATACTTTCCGCAGCACAATTTAAATTGAAAGTGAATTATGTATACCAAATAAAATGTTATCTGTACACAGTTTTCAAAACTGAGGCCACGATTTCAAATATAATGCTGCACCCCAATCGTAAGAATTCCAATTGCAATAGTTTACTTTTATTCTTGTACTGACAGTAAGTTAGCGCAGCGCGTCAAGATTTATTGGATTTTAGCAATCAATTTGCAGGAAGGATGTTGAATTTGAAGTAGATATGTCTTATTTTGTTCGAAGACTATCGTAACTCATGACAAATTGTTGGCAGAGAAATAACGTGCAAGAGTTATGTATACCTTGTTAAAGGTATTGCACTGTAACTTTCAACATTCCTGGTACATTCGAAAATAAAAGTTCAATTCAAGTGGGAATTCATTTATTTTACGATCAATCCATAATGGACTCACCATTAAGCACGCCAATTAATTTATTTACCATACGCGTCATGGTTCATATTTTTACAGCTGGCTTCTAAGCTTTTCAAAGAGTAATCCTCTATTCTTTTATGTTCATCGACTTTATGACCCAAACATACTTTGTACCTCTATAGCCATAATACATCTAGCAATTAGGGTTTGGTTGGCTTCCATCATAAACGCTTATTGTTCTGTATACTTCGCTCGGAACACGGCCAATGGTAAGAAAAGAACATTAAGTCATTGAAGCCAAATTAAATTCTAGTGTTCATTTGTTGGCAATTGAATGAATCAGTGATTTTTTTTTCTTCTTTATTTTCTTGGAATTATTTTTTCTCCTCTTCCTGATGTAGTGTGGCTGGTTGTTGGTTGAAGAAGTGTGTAAGTGATCAGAGCGAGTTCTGTGAGCATTAGTGCATTACATTTATCATTAAGATTTTTCCCATTAAAATGCAATCTATCATATTTATACGTACATATATGTTTTTTTTTTTATCATTTCTTAGGTTGATAATAAAACATATCAGTATAAATGCAAGCAACAGGAAAATGCTATAAGAATGAGTAGGTATAGTCAAAACTTTCTCTATTTAAGTTGGAGTTTGGTACTATACTAAAAATATATATATTTTTTTTTTCATTTTTATTCGGTACATACTCGTTTATGTTGTCTGTTTTTATCCATTTTCTTGGTTTTAAAAACTTCAATCTGTAGAAGATTGAAGGGTGTATCTTGCAAAACTAAAGACATTTTTCGCATCCTTCTCAATTTGATTTTAAAATTTATCATTTTTCATTAATCATCTCGCAGATATTACGTTTTATTTTTGGCACTTTACAGAGCCACCTATCAAAAAGTTTTCCCATAAATTATTTACCATTTAATTGCCGCTTATGAGGTAGAAGAGAAACCGTTGTGGGTGCAATTGTGCGAATTTTTTTTAACCAACGAATACGATATAATCTGTAAAGATTAATCCAGTCATACCTGAGAAATCGTATCGCTTCATGGACAACGTATGAACACATATGGAAGGTCATCAACGATAATTTCCATAGTCATTATTTTTGGTAGCCACAGATGTGTACTGTTGAACCTTTTCATAGAGTAGTCAGAGACGAATAAACCGGCAAATACTTGTATTTTCCCTTTGCTCCAATATTTTGAAGTTTCAGCTGAAGGATGGGGCTTGGATCTTACTCGTACATATTATAAAGCCTGATTTTTTGTCTGTGGAGGAAACGTATTGCTTTCGTTAAATTATTGAATTGAGGGACCTCATGGGGTTCATACGAGTATTCCTATCCGGGTGGTTTTATAGCAGCGAATATTTTTTTTCCAATTCCCAGAGTAAAGACAGAATGGAATTGACTTTTGTGAGTTGTGACATCCTAGGATATGAATCTAGCTTGCAAATACAAATATTTGGCGCAACAGACCGTATGTAGTCCAGGGCCTAGCTTCTCGCGACCAGTCGTGTTGTGCATGTTATAATAAGGATTACCTTACTCTCTAGTCCTTTTGCGCCAATTTTATCAGTTCCTTGTATTTAAGTCTTGTTCACTCATAAAATATTGGTAGTCTCTACCCTTTTCGTTGATAGTATTTTTCATTAAGTTTTCTTTCTTTCGAATGACTCGTGATTGCCACGACTAAACAGCAGTAATTCATGATTGTACGCATTCATGATTGTGGCTGACCCTCCTTCATGGATTACCTATGGTCTTTCGTCTCATACTCGCAGCCTCCTTTGTATGTACCATGTTGTCTTGTTATGGAAAGACTCACCCAGGATCTATTTGAATCCATTTTATCTCTCATATAGAGTAGCGAATATAGACGACTTTACATTTAGTGGACTCGTTAATATCATGTCTACAATCATGACAAGTGATAAAGGTGAATTTTAATTTTTTCTGCAAAATGATAAGCTTTAAAGAGATCTTTGGATTTGGTGCATCTTTTAACCATTAAATGACTCTTAGAACTGAACTAACAAACTAACAAACAAAAAAAACTCCGTTAATTTCAAATAAAGTATTGAATATACATTTTTAGTGTCACTTTTACGAGTGAATCTATTAATGAAACCAGTTAAATCGCTCGTATGTTCACCTAAAATTTGAAATACTATTGGTACATCAGAGACTCTTTCAATCTGAAATATTTACTTTGCTGGAGTTTAAAAAAAAAAAACTAATAAAAATAGATTACTAGCATGACAAGTTCATAAAAAATGATTTAAAAGAAGTAAAAATGCTGATTTATTTTTTATGAGCACAATTTAAATAAACGGTCTGATTTTGATTCCAATTAATCGAAGCTCTTCTCTTTTTAGTTCAGTCATTAAAGCATCAGAATTTCTGTTCTACTTCTTCATCTTATTCAGCCTTTTTCATCGAAAAACATAAATTTCAAAAAATGCAAAAATCGAAAGGCCATTATTTCATCCTAGCTTTTCTATTTGGCAAATTGAACCAATCCATTTATATTCAGGTACCCAGCTGCTGTTAAACAATTGTTTCCAGTTACATTGTCCTTCCATTTTGAATGCATGGAAATTGCATGCATTGGTGAAGCGAACCTCGCACCCGCGTTTCCTCTTCTATGTATGTATATGTGGAGGAATCATTTCGCGTGTATCCTATATTCAAATATACCTTGGTTCCATATAGCGATCGTTGTCGTCGTCGCAGTTTTTTTTTTTTTAGATTTCATTTTTTATGTAACGATTGGCTAGCGCCTGATTCAATAAGGTCGAAGGAAAACTGAAAAATGAATTAATTTCGTTGCCGTGCAGAAAGTATTTATTCGTATTGTGTCCTGAAAAAAATTTCGAAAAAAAGTGCAAGAGCCAACAACAGAGATACTAGATACGCTATATCGTTGTCTTTTACACTGGTAGTGGTAGTGGAAACAATTAATTTCCATAACTCCGGATAGCAGCAGGCGCAAACTCGATTTTTGGAAACATTTTTGAGAACGGCGCGGTGTAATGGTAATTAAAAAGCATTTAGGCCCCCCCTAGACCATCACAACCTTTGGTTGAGAACGCTGTATTCTGCGAGGAGGGGTGCAATTTATCAAAATTATCTAAACTGACAAATCTCGGTCTTGATTTACTTGTTACAGTTTACAATCATCCATACACTCGGTACCGTAAAAGGACATCATCCATCGCATTTCCCTTCCGAAATGTGAACCTATACACTTGGAAACGTACAAAATTGATTCGACCATTAATAACCCAAGAGATGTAATTATATAGGTGGTAGATGCTGTGTAGTGTTTATGTAAAACGGTTTAGTTTTAGCAGAAGGGTTTGGTTTGGCAATGACATTTTCTGTATGTATGTGTTTGTTTGTGGATGGAGTGTGTCCTGGCAAATGGAAATCTGTCGCTTGCTCTTAATTGTGTTTTGCATTTACAGAATACTCGAGCAAAGTGATTTGAAAGGTTTAATTATGATTGTTTGTGTAATTATTCTTGTTAAGTGAATTTGCATATGGGCATGCAAAAGGAGACAAATTGGCTGAAATTTTCAAACCGAAGTAACTGTGTAAGTTTTTTAGGTTAGGTTGTCTATTTTTGAATATTTTGGATGGTTTTACCGAAACTCGATGAACCTGAGAAATTATCTTTGAACAAAATTCGATTCTTACTTTGACCCAAGAGTGGTCGGAATTTTAGTGTTTTTGTAAAATTCGACCGTCAGGAGAGTTATGTGTGTTAGAATCCTTTTCATATTATGTATCTGAAAAGTTTACGGACAGATTCGAACAAAGACGTGTTATGATCGATTTAAATTCGATTTAGCAGCTGCAGTGATTCGTATCTTAAGCCACTCGGGCAAATACTCGAAGATCGGACGAGAGACCCTTTTTGTCTTCCTTTGATATCGTCCGTACTTCTATGTCTTAGAGTAGAACTTTTAAATTTGATAAGTGTAACACTTCGATTTGTCTCTGCACTGGACAAAATCTTGAAGTCGCAGGTCTTGAGCGCTATTCTTTATTGAAGAACGTATGCGACAAAGCAAACATCACAATTTATTTATTTTGACTTTTTTTCAAGATGTTTGTCAGAAAGGCACGTAGATGTTTGCATCTGCTTAAGCTAGTCTTGTAAGTGCATCAAACTTTCAGAAACAAAATTATTAAACTCTTCAACTTATCGAATTGTGGGAGGAACATTGTCGTACTGAAGAAAGATCCGCCCGTTTAATAAATAGTGACAGAATCTCACTGCGAATAATGAATCTAGCAATTGCTTGCCAAAAGGGCATGATCACTTGATTTTATTGGGTTTGATCTTGTACATATCTGCCCAAGATTTCTAACTCAAATAGAAAATCTGTTTCGTCACCTGCTACGATGGACAAATACTGTTTTTGACTGGCTTCGGTTTACTATTTTGAGTGTTTTCTTTCTGTAATCTACACGTGCCTTCTTTCGTGTTTCAATAAAATTGTGCCATATTCATCCTTTGCACCATTACCGAAATTTTATCTTTTGAAAGCGAAAATGTTTCCACAAATTAAATTGTCAAGCCACTGAACTAAGCGACATAAATTTTCATATACATAAGTCTAAGCCTTGCTGCGAAAGGTTACTCTTTTTTTCAAATCTGATAAGTCCACAATACAACCACACACAATTATTAAAAAATAAAATCACGATCTAAAAGAGGATGCTTACTAAAACTCCCAATTAAAATATGGATTATGTCTCATTTGAATAACAGGGAACTCTCGTAAAAGAATTCTCGCTCTCCTCTCTTCAAATGCCATAAAATGAGAAAACTAAACATTTTAAAATGTTTCGCTTCCATGAATTCCGCTACTTTTGCTGTAATATAAGACACATACACTCATACTCATGGTAAATAAAAGTGTATCCCCGTCGACAAGGCTAACTGTGAACCAACAACCTCCAACCCTCACCATCATCCACCGGTAACATCCCAAAGTAATCCTATGCAGACATTAATCTGGAGTCGTCATCGAAGGAGTGAATGAACAAAAAAAGGAGAAAACTTTTAAAAGGGATACCACCCACCGCAACGTTAGCAATTCAAAGTTGCGGTAAGTCCTTGCGGACGTATAAAGTGCGGCATAGCGGTGGCACAGCAGCAAGTCAACCAAGTTTTTAAATCCACTTGGATTTGTTTCAATAAATATGCAAATGTCTTTTCGAAAACACGGACCTCCCAAGTTGCTGGTGAGTACGAGTATATCTGTCGCGCGGCGGCTATGCTTATCAGCGAGAACTTAATGTTTCCAGCGTTATCCCTCCGCTTACGCAGCATAAAAACACACGTTTCAAGGATTGTAACTTTTGAAAAAAAAATTTTTTAAAACATGACTCAATCACATAATAGACATTCGGTTTAAAGTAAAAAGGGACGGGGTGAGAAGGAAACACTACCACAAGCGACAAGCATTTTGTGTTATCGCCGAATGGAATCTAAGAATAAATCGTAATGTATCTCCTTAAAATGGGTTACCATCCCATAGATAGGAAGTGGTACAATTAAGAAAATGTGAATTTGTGCATGTGTTATTTCTTACCTTAACTTGGGATTCAGTCATTCCTAAGGCATACGCTAACTTGGCACGTTCTGGTCCAGCCAGATATTTGGTTTGTTCGAAGGTCTTTTCCAGAGCGAAAATTTGCTGTCCACTAAACGTAGGTCGCGTGTGCTTTTTCTTTCCATCCTTATCCGTGCTCTGGTGATGATGATGATGCTGATGATTATGTGATTGTGATAGATTTGCTGACACTGAAAAAGAAAGAGAGAAGGGATCGTAAATTACGCATTTTTATTATGCTACTCTTCCAATTTTGTACAAAAAAAAAAAAGAAAAGTAAAAAGGATCCAAATGGTGAGGATACAGACGAGCCCTCACACAAACACAGAAACACATTTAATCCGGGTCTATTACTGTTTTTTTTGTTTTGTTTTTATGCTGTTGCCACATATTTGTTTGTCCGTCCTCATGCCATCGCTGCGCCTGTTTAGAGATCCGCCATGTCGACACTCCATCTTCTTTGGGATCCTTAAACATTGGCGTCATCGCATGAAAACATTATTTATCCCTCCGTTCTTTTTATATTTGCCCACCGGGGCGCACAACAATATAAAGTGAATGTGCGTTGCATATTGGATGGTGTGAATTATAAGGAGACAGTATCAAATCGGGATAAAGTGAGCGCGGATTGTTTTTTTCCGCATTTTTCTTTTTTTTTCGATTTACCAGGAGGACGATTAAGGGTCGCTCTTCGGTTGGTGTATAGATGTGTCTGACTACCGAGCGCGTATTCAGTGTCTCATCTGGTACTCTTGGCGCTTAATTTTTAATATTTATGGTTCGTAAAGACTGAGTTCCACCCTCTATGGAACATTTAAATGGTGTCCGCAGGGACAACGTTGTATTTTGTTTTCGCTTGTTTTCCTTTTTTTATGAATTACGATTTTATTGATTTATTGAAAGGCGGAATCATATTAGATGAGTGTTGTTGTCGATGGTGTGAAAGTAACAAATTGCCATTTGTGAAGATTATTAGGGATTTGCATAGCATGTAATTGATTAAATGGATTGCTTTTATATGAAGGGTATTTGAAAGGCACATTTGTCATGACGCGGTCAGTTTGTAAATAGGCTTAGCACCTAACTCGCGAAAAATCATCAAACTATGCAAATCTATAAACCATGCGTTTCGTTAAACATATTCCAAATCTGTACCACAAAGCGTCTTGTCCAAGGAAGACCTACTTCAGATTGTCAGTTTCCAAGCACTGTGACGGCATTCTTAGCCCCTCACCCTACCAGCCCAAAAACCGCACCGAACAGTGATGTTTCGTTGATGCATTTTCTCTTGAATTATTCTGGGGCTTTCCGTATACTAAATTCGAAAAAAATTAGATTATTTACGCAGGCATTGAGATGAAAATATGCGTCTCATCGCTAAATATGATTTTCTAAGCAAATTTGCCATTCGTAGCTGATGTTCCAATTAACGTCGCTCTTATTTGGACACCTTTGACCCGAGGCCATTGCTAATTGCTCTACAATGAAGTTTCTGTTATTTTTTTTGGGTAACGTGTTTTCATTTTACACAGCTTCGTTGAACTCTATGAATTTTTTCCTTGCCACAGTTGTCTCAGTTCTTTTTGTCTTTGAAAGAGTCAGGTTCAGAAAAAGGGTTCAGCACCGATTTTGATCTCAATTTCACTTGTTTGTTTTATCTGAAATGTATGTTCTTTTGTTTTAAGACTTTCGCAACCGGTTAGAGTTTTGGTCAAAGTTTTGGTCAAATTATTAATATCTCTTTTTTAGACTTCAAATACAAGGAAATCCGACAGAATTTTGCACAGAATTTGGTTTCAGAGTGTCACATTATATCTTCTTCAAGATGATTTAAGAGTCATCAAATTTGATAAAGTGTGAATGGTGGAAAGGTTATTGTTCTTTTTTTGTCTCAAATAGCTCAAAAATCAAAAGCTTATAACGTGGCAAGCAGACTGACTGATGATGATACCATGAATATTTGTTGTGCAAAATATTTATGTTTTTAACTTTTAATACCTCGACATCAAATTCAAAAGTTTTGACCGGCTACACTGAGTCGCAAAGTTATTTTTTGTCCACCGATGGATTAAAAAAACATTTCAATATCAGTCTCTTTTCTTATTCCAAATGCTAAACTCTACAAAGCTCTTCCATCTTCTGTAAATGGCGCCATTCTGTCCCTTTACACAATTAAGGACGCTTTATCATTGTTGGCTTTCTAGTTCCTCAACGGCCTTGTTGTTGTAGAAGTGTTTCCCTCCTGCCTAGATAAACGAGTTTTCGATATGAGAAAGGTCCATTTCGCAATTGTTTAGTAATTCCTAACAAGGGCGGCATGGTCCCACTCTTAGCCTTTCTAAGTGACTACGAGTTCAAATAGAGGAGAAATGAGAATGTTAGAACGGATATTGTTGAAGGATGAAAGTTGTCTTCCTATTATTAGTCTTTGCAAAGTGACTCGGTACAGTAAATCTGTCCTGCGATGTTAGCAATAAAATTAATGCTTCCCTGAGTTGTACAAGGAAACAATGCCCCTCCCAACGTTGGTATCCAACTAATTGGCTATGAAAAATAATGAAAATGCTTGAAACTTGAATAACCCACTTGGGAGTAATAGAATAATTATAGTAATTTCAAAAATCCATCTGTACCACGTACTATAGGCATACATATGTATGTACATACATATGGGCACAACTTTTGCCAACCCTTTTGGAGACAGAATCTACGCACATTCACACAGCCTCATATTTAATAATCAAGCATACATATGATTATTTTTTTTAACGACAATCCGCTTTCTTATCTCCGACCCCGTTCTCGGAATACGAATTGTTTCATTTACGGAAATTATCCTCGCATATGCAAAGAGAAGGATATGTGAGCGAATTCATTTGAATAAGTACTCTCGCGTCACACAAGCAGGAGGACCAATTGTTTAAGATAATTAATAAATTTATCACTCACACAAGGACACAACACGGATACCGTCATTAACTGGAAACGCTTATTGCGATAATTAAACCATATGTAAAATGCTACCCTTACACACTTGTAGCAGAATTATCTGCAAGAAATTATCTACTCAGTGAGTGTCCTTAAAAATTTCATGTATAATTTTATTAGTCACACACAACTGTTGAAAGGGCGAACAAGGGAAAATAAGAACGATTAGCCCCGTTCAAAAAGAAAAAAAAACGTGAATTACGTTCCGTCCCTGCTTTTCTCACTTTCGAATGTTGGTCGTGTTTTTATGGATTTAAATCATTTCACATAATTAGGGATCACTTAGTAATGGGGTGACATTAATTGCCCCAGGGTGCACGTCCGCTCTCTCTGAATCTGAAAATTGAATTAAATTCCGATGAGTGTTTGGGGATGGGCATAACGGAGGTCGGAAGCTGTAGGGTACAATTTACTAAATGGAAATGGAGAATTGTAACCACTGCGAAAGTGATTTGCTTACACACTTTCGTTGCCAACGCAAAACAATCAATTTTTTATGGTCGTGGACGTTGTTCAACTCATTTTCGACTACCTGATCTCATTAATTTTGTGACCACGGTCGTTTTTCCAGCATAATTGGTGGCATTTTGTAGGAAATGATTGTTTTATTGTAATTTGAATTTTTCCCAAAATGACTAGCAAAAAGTGGCGCCCAACAGCGGTGCTCCGTGTTTAGAATCAAATTAAACAATCATTCGGATTTATTATAAATGAATTCATTACCAGTTGAACAGGGAGATAAAATAATTTTATCTGTTCACCGCCCCCAATAGAAAGATCTCCATAAACATCGTATTAAACAACTACAGCAAGAAATAACCATCTCCTAACGTCCCCATCAAGAGCATGGTAACTGCCATTAGCGCATTATGTCATACCGGTGCGGTGGTAGTGGTGGTGGCATCAGTTTATCCAGCTTCCAGAATTACCCCACAGCAGTCATTACATAATTGTAGCAAAGTGTCGCACAGGAAGCACAACGGAGGAGGGCACCCTCTTCCTAGAATTCATTAACAGCTGCTGCGCTTAGAGAATAATTAATAAATGCCACAACATGACCGCAAAATCAGCGTCGCGTTTAACAAAGTCTGGCGGGGGGAAGGACTTAACGCGCCTCTTTCCGAATAGGGTAGGTACCGGCCCTGGCGCACACATTACACTTCGTTCCGTGTGCGTACTCGTATGTTGTAATTGAATTAACAATACAAACGATTGTCTGTTAAATTGAGTTATTAATTCCCATTCGAACACGGCACCGGGACTGCGCCTGGCTGTGGAAAAGCGCTCGTTAATCGAACATAATTAAATTTTATTCAATTATTAATTGCGTTTATAATACTTTTTAATAAGTCGTGGCAATAACGTCTGTCGCGGTCATATCTGTGAGCATTTAAGTGGCTTAATTAGCAAACGTGAACGTGCGAGTATTGATGAATGCGACTTTATTAATCGAAATTGGCGTATAAGTCTACCAGATGAGCAATTTAATTGCATCGTGTTCCTGTGTAATCACTTTGGAGAGGTTTCAAGTGATAAGAAATACATATCTGCTAGTGCTAGAGCTACCGGTCCCCCGTCGGAGTGCGATTGCTAAAATGCATTTTAATATGTATGCCTTGAGTACTAAAATTGTATTTGCCTAGCGGTTATGATAGTTTAATAAAATTTTAATTGCGATCCTAAACAAATATTTTGATGATAAGCTTCGTAGAGTTAATGGGTTGATGGGACTATAAAGTATCACTTGTGGTGATAGTTTGTGGTCGGTTACTGTTTGCAAATAAAGAGGATAATTTGATAAGAAAACATTTATTTAAACAGTTAAGAGTTGTCGGTTGAGGGTGGTAAGTGTTTGGAGCTCAAGCAATTGGAGCTCACTTAGAATGTAACAGCAAAATGGATAGGTAAATGGAAAGGTTAAGTAAGCCGTCGTATAGTGGCTGATTAGTATCTTCTGGAAATATAAACGGTTGGTCATTTATTGGTGCGATTTGATGCCGTTGAACTTTTTTATAGTCAGTTCAGTTTAATTAACGAGATCGTTACCCTTGTACACTGACAGCAAAGCATCAGCAAAACCGGATCCTGTACAGTCATATGTAGTAATCTTTCACATCAAATTCTGACTGCAAGCGATTTCCATTGAAAAACATAAACCACGTTTGGTGGACCAAATTTAAACAGCCGCGGCCATGTATCCAAAACCTATTTTCAAATATTATTGTCATAAATTGGTCTTTCGAATAGAAAATGAGACTTAAAAAAATGTGGTTAATAGGGTAGATGTTCCAAGAATTCATTCTTTAGGTCTTTTAGTATTCCAATTGCCAAATCACCTTTGTAGGCAAGTGCATTGTCCTGATGAAAGATGATTTTATTCTTTTGCAATCCAGGACTCTTCTCACGGATTTTGTCCAGAAAATTGTATGGTATTAGCCGGTTTTTCTTTTACGCTTTTGAAGCTTATCAATAAAAATAATCCCTTTCGCATCAAGGAAAATAGAACAGATGAAATGGACTTCCCACTTTTTGGCTCAAAACCACCGGCTTTTGTTCACGGCTGTGATTGCTGTTAAGCTTCTGGCGTCTAGTGGTGGATCCACGTCTTATCTATTGTAAAAAATCGACGCGCAAAATCAGTTGCAATCTTTTGAAAACAGTCCAAACATTTATTCAAAATGCCCCAAACCCTTTTTTCTGATATGTATGCCTTCAGCCTTAGCTAATTTATTCCTTTCATTAAAACAAAGTTAGAGTTATTTACAGGCCAGAGGTATGTACATACATCCAATTTTCAATTAAAACCATCAATGTTTTATTCAATTTGAACTTATTACGTCCTAAAGATTGATCAAGCCTTACTTCCTTTCTAAATAGAACTTCCATGCCAAAAATAAATTTGTAAAAAAACCTTACAAAAACGGAAAACAAATTCTTCTCAAAATAAATCTCCGTATAAGAAAATAATTCTGCAATGTTTATCAAAATCCCCTCAACCTTTTCGCAATATGCATATATAATTCACTATAATGTTCATTTCATTCGACGAAAATCATTTTCACATATTTATGTATCATGAAACCAGAAAAACATATACGAGCAAGCAAAATAAACATGTTCATTCATCCTCCCCCCCCCCCCCCCCGGCATCCACCCCAAAATATAATAAATTCTCCATTTTGAAAACAGCACTCTTACACCGTGGAACACAGACAGAACCTACACGAGATATCGCTCCTTACACGATGTAAATGTGTGCTTCCACCCTCTTGAAAACGGCCCAAAATGATTTCCATAGATAAAGAAGTTGGGGGCGCACGATGAACTGACATATATACATATAATAATAATATATGATTGCATTATTTTCACAAACAACTGGAGATGATGAGTACAGGGGTAGATACACGAAGAACGCAAAGAAGGATCTTGTAAATCTGTGAAGAACAAACCGACTAACAAGTCTTTTATTGATGTGTGTGTACTCCAGAAACAGGATATACATACATATGTACATATGTACATCCCTCACATGTTGGAACAAATGTTTTTTTGGGTAGGATGGGAGAATTTGTTGTCGACGGGTACATAATAAAAAGCTCCATGAACTCCATTGCCCATTGTGAAACGAAGGATAATACACAGCAGCAAGGATTCAATGCTGTGTGGTGTTGTGTATACTTCCGCTTCGCTCCCCCGCATTTGATGTTGGCAGGGCATTATGTACCGAGAATGGACAGAAATAATATAGAAAAACACCAGTAAAATGGAGGACTTACCAAACACCCCAACACCCAAAAAGGAAAAAAAGGAGAGAAATGGCGCACAAAGAAGGAGCTTTATTTGAGAGAAACAGTTGTTTACAAATACATTGCGCTCGAATAAAATTGGAAACACGCCAAGTAGGGATGGTTTACTATTCAATTTAAGTAATATTATTAATTTACTATTAACTATGTGGTTGCCAAAGTAGATACTTCTTCTTTCAAGTAATAGGAAAGGGAATTTAATTTTTGATTGCTTGCACGAAGAGAGAATAAATCATTGCGACGGGTTTTGGTGATTTTCCCGTGGAAAGCCATCTAAATGTGTTGCCAAATATTTTTGAAATTGCTTTTAGAGTTCAATACCGCTAAGAGTGCAGAAATCACTTCACAATTTAACCTGTTATCATTGAAGAATAGTAGAGGCTTAAGAAAACAAGTTGGCGGTTGAATGAGCTCAGCTTTACCTTTCCTATCTGCAATATTTGGCTTGGAACTCGCAAATTCGTCTTAAAACCGAATAGATTAAGATTCCATCTTCATGCATTTACTTGAGATTGAGGCTTTGAATAGTTTATAATATGCCCACATACATTGGATCAAGCTCACGGGAAAAGATTTGTTTCTTTTCAGAAATCAGAGCTGCATGCTCATTGTCGCACTCTGTCTTAGTCTTAGTGACGGTTCCTTTTCGATCAAATTAGTGGTTTATTCGTCTAGATTGTAGCTTCATCACTGCTGCAATAGCAGTTTTCTTCAGATGTAAGAAAAAAAAAATCTAACTCCGACTAACTTCGAATTTGATTCTGCATTTCCTGATTATTTAATCTCTAGATTTCAAAACACAATCTGAGCGCTGCCGGCTTTAAAATCTCGCTTTATTAGGCGGATTAGTTTATCGTCATCTTCCAGCTAGAATACATACAGAAATGTTGTGCTGGTTTTCTTTTCTCAGTGCGAATCACAGTCCTTATAAAAAAGATTGAACTCTCAAACGCGTAACGAATCAAATGTAACCTTTAGATATTACTGTCATATTATGATGCTACCTCAAGAAAAGTCGTACTTTAAAGTACACATGGAAATTAAATTTGCAAATCGGAAATAATAAAATTTGTTTCCTTTCCTTTCCTTTCCTTACACCAGGTAGACAATATTCCGATTATAAAGGTGTAAAAAGAAAAATACCATGTGGTATGTGCTAAAGAAAATATCAACCAAATGGCAATCCAATATCTTTCAATGACAATAAAGCCCAACAGGATATCACAATACAATGGCTTTTTCACTCCTTGGATATTTCTTCCTTTACCGTTGTGCACATGTCTGTCAAAAAAACGTGTTAATATGTTCTAGTGTATATAATGTAGAGATTCGTATGTTGCCTCATCATTGTGTGTTATTTTAAAAAATTGATTTTTATTACTGTGCTACTCTGAGAAATACGTTAAATTAATTTAACTTAATCACGTTCGTACGATTGTCGATGACATATCAAAACACGATCAATCATTCGACGTAATTATGGTCGCACAATTACTTTATATTATGTTCCACATCATTCCCTATGGAGAGAGTATGGAACTCCCAAGAGGTCTTCTGCCTTTTGTTTGGTGTGGATATGAACGTGCTGGAGATAATATTGTTCACTTTGCGTCTCGATGATGTGAAGTACAGAAACATGCACCCAATAATTTTCAAAAAGAATAACGAAATATCAAAACATACACGATGAGATGACAAAGTTATCGAGTGTGTTAAAGCACCCAGCTCCCTTTTTCTGAATAACTCTAACAACACCGATAAACAAATAAACAATCGTCAATTTTTGACGAACATTCCGATCTTTGGTATCCAAGTACTATGAACTCTTATTGTACGCACACAGAGAGATGATGTCTTGAATTTGTATTCTTTCGATGAGGGCATATGAAAATTCTTTCGGATACAGTATTGCCGGAAAGTTGAATCTCAAATATTTACAAATTACTTTATTTCTTAGCGATATCTCCTTTAAGCTTAATACACTTCTTCTATCTGGTCTCTAAAGCTATTCCACCAGTTTAAAAAAGTGTCCTCTCAAGGATTCAAAAAATACCTTTCAGATTTTCAACTTCTTCATTTGTACATATCAATCAAGGGACAGAGATTTCAAAATTTACAGTCAATCATTTCATTTCCCTTTTTATTAATCTGTTCTCTAATCCCTTCTCACACACCTAACTCAAGAACAAACAATGATATGTTGAGGAAACTTGGTTTTCATATTTGGGTTTGCAATTTGAGTTTAAGTACGCTTAACTTTTCGGCAGAAAAAATAAAAAACATGTCTGTGATGTTTTCAGCCGTGGTGATATATACCAATTAGTCAAAAGTCTGTAGACACTTCATTTACGAATACCTATCTGTGCTTAACGAATATGTATATAATATTTTCGAAAATAACATTTTAAAGAACGTAGTTTCGAACTGAAAAAAATAGTTCGATTCAACAGTCGAATATTTTTAAATTATTATTTCTTCCTGCAGCCCTGTATTCATTCTTGCGAAGCCGACTGTACAAATCCAATCGATCGAAGATAATATGATTCTCGACGTGAAGTCACGAGAAAGCATCAATAGTGATCGCTTACCGGAGTTAATTACGTTATTTCATAATTTTAATGGGACTTCTATAGACGATGACGAATTGATTTCTTCCGACGAAGGCGGTGAATAAATAATATTCCCGGCAGTCATTATCACTTTATACGTTGGATTCTGATGGTCTTTTTGCAAAATGTGTACAAATCTTGATAAAATAAAAAAGCAAACAAACACTAATAACACATCTATTCAGCACTCACTTGTGTTTGAAAGTCTTTCTCGCCATGCCATCGGGTTCGCTACGAGACCTTGCAGGCCCGGCCAATATAGATGCGTTCGATCCACAATGTGTCCAGCGTGTGCCTTAAGGGGTGCTCCTTGACTCTGTGACAGGTATTGAGCCATACCGGCAGCTGCAGCAGCTATTGAGAAACGAGGAATTCCGCCTGCAAAAAAGATATTGTAACGCGATTAGATTTTATTCATCCGCCGCATGGTTGATTACATAATTTTTTTTATTACGATCAGCACCTAGATACAATTTGTCAATTAGTACCATTTAGGTGGACAACAAAATTGATTTAATTACATAATCAGGCAGAAATCATTATATTTATGTATACATTTTTTTTTCGATCATTTAAGAGGTGCCCAATTAAACTATTCAATTATCGCATTACAGAGAGTGTATCACTTTTAAAGTTGAAGTCTATAATGGGCTATTGTGTGACAGAGATTACACGCAAGGTCGCTGTTGCTACTTTTGCTCCCACTCTTTGGGCTTCTTATATCATCGATTGTTGGTGGTGGACAAATAAATATTTATTTCACATTGTTGTGCCCAATCCAATTAATACCATTTATGAAAATCTCGTGTTAAAAGCGTTTCACTTTCGTCGAGTAAGTAAGTACTGATACTGGTAGTCGTATCGTCGTAATGCAATAAGGGTTTAAGTGTGAAAAAGTTAGTTAAAATGTGACGAAGAATGATATTAATAAGATGGGCAATTTGGCTTTACTATGGATCACTCAACAGGTCGCTTATTATTTGTTGCTGAAACGATCAATTACAAAAATTGAGCTTATACTACGAATAGATTCGCCAATTTATTTTATCCCTTTCGACATCTTTTGCGGAGTTTCAGTGAATTGAAACTATAAATCGCTAAATGTAATAAAATTTTGATGAATTTGAACACTTTTTATCGAATATTATCGAAAAATTGTGTTTTGAGAACATGATGAATTAAAAGTGCATAGTTATACGCGACATGATTTGAATAGAACATTTGGACCGGCTGGTATTCTCAAGAACGGAATGATTTACAAATCCAATAATTTTGACGCATTAGAAGCGTTTTGCTAGCCATACCACCAAATACTTAACAATAAAACCATCTTTGCATTTATGGTTTGAAGCTTAGGTGGTATTTGGTTTCTACTACGTGGTGTCCAAGTTCATTGGAGAGAATTACTGATTTCTTGGGTTCAAACTTTAGACTAGAGGGCCTCAACCAAGTATACTAACATTGGGTCGCACTAAACCTTTTCGAAAATGTATTAATCAGGATTATCGCCGAAACTATGCACAAATCTTTTTTTAGACTTGAAATATTTCTTCTGATTCAAATAGAATAGTAGATAGCAATGACAAGCAAACCCTACTTTCATAAGTATATGGCATCCGACACTACATTCTTAACTATTCTTATTGACCTTTAAAGTACCGTGAATATGACAGCCATTAGTATACACATTTGTCTCGTATATTTGTTGCTCTAGATTTCATTTTCAATTTTTAAAATAAAAAAAAAAACTTTGCTTGTTCAGCAATTTTCGGAACTGACCATTTTCGTCTTAGCTAAACTGTCACAAAATTTTTGATATTCTTTTCGCCGTCAGATGGCGTTATTCTCTTACATCCTTAAGTAAGTGATACGTGATTTCATGTCATGTGAGCTTAGTCTGAAAGTAAGCCTTTATTACTATTCTGTCCACTTACCTCCAGTTAAAGCACTTAATCCCGCCGATGTCACCGGTGGTGGTGGTTTCGACAATATCGTATCAATTCCATGAGGATTCGCTGCACCCTGCGTGTGTGTCGTCGAGGTATGATGAAGACTATTGTTCATACCGAATCCAGTGTTGGCGGGATTCGAATTTCCAATTGAACCACCAAGGACGCCGCCGCTACCACCAGTATTACCACCTCCGCCGACGGCTGATTTCATTTCAGTCATAGAATGCAGCGCCGCCAACGGCGGTCCCAAAAAACTCAAAGGCAGTTTATGGTCTAACATTGCACTCCCACTACCGTACTTCTTGTTCGAAAGATTCTCCGGACTGTAATCACTGCGCGGGGGACTTCTCGATTCACTATTGTTTCCAGCCTCTTCGCTACTGCGATGGCTGACCACTGAGAATGATTTGGTGCTATCAACGGGGCTGGAGTTGTCGTAGCTGCGGTTATGACGATTATTGTTGCTATAAGGATTACAATCTGTGGGGCTCTCCGAATGCAATCGAGACGATACTAGGGAATCCCCACGGAAAGCACTATCAACAGAACACAAAGGCGGCGGCGGTGTGGAAGCGTTATCCTCTTCAGAGCGGGACTTTAACGACGCTTCGGTGGATTTTTTTAACAAAGAATTTGGTAAATTATTGTTATTGTTATTATTATTATTGGTATATGCCGTGTGATAGTCCAAAATTGTGTCTCGCTTGCCGTAAGGGTGATACTCACTTGGCGGCTGGGGTGAATTGTGCGAATTACCGTAACCGTTTGCCACCGATTGCAGCGGCGGGCTGTGATTGTTAGCACTGTTGAAACCGCCACCGCTGTGACGCATATACGGATTGACTAGATCCAGATTGTTGGAATCGGGATTTTCTTCCCGGAAATTCGGATAGATGTTGCCGTTGAAAAATTGATGGGCCCCGAATGGAAAGCCCACAGGGGCTCGAAACGCTCCGAAATTGAAGGACGAACTCGGCGACAGGTGAAATTGTTTGGGATCACCACCTGTCAAATGGTGTTCCGATCTTGACAACTTGGGGCTTTCGGAGCCCGAAGCTGATGTTGTCAAATATGGGCTACCCAGATTGATGATATTGAGTCAACACCTTTAAATTAATGCGTTTCACGACGCTTTTTTAACTAACACGACCGATGCATGAAATTGCCGCAAAAAATCCGACTCGAAAGTATCACTGCCTGCAATCAATGAATGTGCAATTCAAAGAATAATAACAAAAGTATAATTCACTGTCACTGTTATCCCATTTAAATGGCACCCTCTGCAGCACTGTAACAACATTCACTACACGACCATTGACGGAGAGTTAACACCAGAGTGCACGCAAGCTACCGTTTTCCGTGTCCGAATGATTAGGCTCGAAATCAAAGAATGATTTCGGAATTGACTGCCGACGTTTTTTCAATGACCTAACAAGGCAAACATAAATTCTTTGACACTTTCCGTGTGAGGCACCGACGACGAGTTTCTCTACGTGTGTGCGTACGCAGCCACCAAGTAAAAATGAGAATTGAAACGAAATTAGATTTCATTAACCGAGAGCATTCCAGTGGTGTACTGATGCAGTGACTTCCTCGGTGGTTATCGATTCGGTTGGGAGAAGCAGCAGGGTTGGTTGAGTGGAAAGTTATTAACACACAAATACAGTCGCAGCAAAAAAAAAAAAAAGGATAAACATTCTCGAATGGAGTTGATTACACGCGGCGGGGTGTTCTGTTCCACTTGGATCGATGTGGAAATGATACGTTGTTCACTCACTCACACCAGCAGCATTTAGGCCACGCCTTCCTTAAGTCAGGTAGTAAAAACGAGCTCATCGCCATTATAAAACGGCAGCAGCCATTCGGAACATGCGTTGTTTCGCGGAACGGTAACAGAGTTCATAGTTTGTATTCAGATTCCAATTAATTCCGGAATTTTACAGGCGGAGTTACCGCATTCTATTGTCATCGGGTAGAGTGCCTCATTAAAGAGAAGTGTCGTTTGCCGTTTGCAATGCGTTGTCCAAGTATGGAGGTTTGAACTTGATGCTGCTGTTGGGTGGGAATGAACTGAAAATGAGATGGAAAAACGATGTAGGTAAATAAAGAAGCAGTTAATATTGTTGCCCCCTCAACGTCTTGCTGCCACTGGAGCTCTGTTGTTGTTTCTGTGTTGTTAGTTGTTGCCTGTTGGCTTAATGATCTCTTTGGAAGTAGCCCTGTTGAAGAGAGGTGTTCTATTTACGATTCTATTGTATGCTGGTTGGAGGAAGATGTGGTGGAACCTCCCAAATTGCTTAATAAGAGTATTATTGTGGAGAAGTGAATTTGGTTTTCAACCTTTGAATATGCGTTTATTGTTAATTATGATAGATTGATGTTGTGTTGATATTGTTGTTTTTTTTTGGGTTTCAGAAGATAAAGATTCTTATAGGAATTCTGAGGCATTTAATTGGTTTTGGACAATTATTTTGACCACCCCAAATGAAATTAATCTTAGCTTATATTTTAATACATTTTTTCTGTCTTTTTAGACTGTCAATAGAGTGGAATAGTGGTTGTATTTTTGCGATGGACAAGTGCTACGGTGAATAGTAGATAAATGCAATACTACATATTTAATAAGTGGTAAGTCATAGAATTTAATCCTTTTTTTGCTAATTGAAACGAAAAAAAAAAACAGTCCTTAACACGTCCCAACGTTATTCCAATCCTTATTTCTTTAAGTTTGCATTCCTTGTGGTTGCACCGAGGCACGAGTTTCTTGTCTTTGATAAATTTTTCTTAAACTTTTTTTTAATGATTTCAAAACAAAATATCAAAAACTCGAAATAGGATAGAGTAGGGGTAAACTGTGACACGGGGTTTAAAACATTTTACAAACGCAGACCGATCTGAATGAAATTTAGAATCCAAGTTTAGTCAGATTTGAAGTATCGTTAGCTGACCCAAGACCAAGAATAGGTAAATAGATGTAGTTCCAGATATCGTATTAAAAAACAACCTGTAAAAAGATCATAACCTACTCATGACTACATGCTTCACATTTTTTTTAGATTATTTTGCATTCGCATTCGCAAGCTGTATTTTTTAAACATATCAGCTTATAAAATTGTATTAGAAATATTTTTTGCATATTCGTATTCCTTGCGTCACCTTGGTGACAAGCGTGCAAAAGTGGTTCGTTTTCCCTTTAAGGTATGCACCACTAAAGATATGTACATATGGCCTACCTATAGTACTGAATTCAAATAAAGCATCCTTAAATTAGACAAAATTAAAATAAGCTACAAAATACTTTAACTACCGCTAATATGTGGACTAGAATTAAATAATGAGAAGATCTGCAGTTTTTGGTGGACAAAAGATTTCCTAATAAATTAAATGCAAAAGAAACTACATAGCTACTAATTTGTCTGTCATTTTCAGCACATAAATTAAGTTGCTAGTAAGTTATTAAACAAATGCATTCTGATTGAATTTCTATTTTCGACAATAATTAGTTCCCACACTGGAGCTAGTTTGGTTTCTGCACATTGTATTAACCAATAAGCGATTCTTGGTCAGCTTTCGAATCTTCGCATACAATCAACAGTCTTTGATTAAACGATGTTTAAAGTCAACTGCAACGAATTGAAAATACTGTAACACATGTCTTCTGGCAACCTGCCTTGCACGCATTTTCAATAAATTAATAAAAATAACTTTTCTGCCGAGAAATACACCACCCACTGGACACATTAAAAGAAAAAGGGTGCAAATGCTTATCCGTTCAGCAACTGCCATGCCTGCGCCCTTTACTTGACCACAAAACGATTCGATTTAGAGCTATTGGCTTGTACCCTTTTTTCCAACTTTAAATCCCTTTCTTCACCCATCCCTTCCCACTATACCAGCGGTTTACGGTACTCAATGACAACATTTGTTCCTGGCAGGACGAACAATATCGGAATAAAAAAAAGAGCAAATGGGTAAACAAAGGGTTTCAGCAAGGATTTTCTCTGGTCCATTTATAGATATTAAATTACGGATTTTCCACCGGGAGGGTTGGTTATCACAGTATTCTACGTAGCATTGGATTGTCTTTAAAATGTTTTTATTTTTCTCCCCCAACGAAGAACACACATCAGATCGAATCAAATCGATGGCTACTTAACCTGTTTGCGATACATACTCGCATACGGTCCCAGGGTTATGTTGTCCAAATTTCACTATCATTATGGAACTTTTATGTTACCTTTCCGCCCACTTCTTATGGGTAGGGCTGGGGTAGTGGATTGTTTCAAATGGGAATGCTGAAAATTTAAATTGAATAAATGCAAAGTTATTGCAGATTAGGCGCAAAAGGGGTGCAGAATGGATGGACAGAGGACCCATGGAATAGATGCGGTATGCATGTTCTATCGACATATTGATGGGATTTTATGTGGCGTCATCATTGTCATAATATCTGGGATTTTGTTTTTTTTTTTTTTTTTCTAAGGAGGTGTGAACTTGGACTCAGCTGTGCAGTTTGATTGTGCATAGAATATATAAATTTGTTTTGAAACATCAACGGTTGTTTATGTTGTCTCGGGGGAAGTGGGATATCTCGGTTAAAAAAATCCTTATGTTTGCCAATTTTTCGATGGTAGAGTGAGTTTTGATAGATTTATAGCTACCATGAGCTAGATTTCACTTTAGACGTTACTTTTTGAATATTGTAGCAGTTATAGTACTTACGTGCTGCGTTGGATAAGACGTAGGTCGAATAAACGTAGTGCGTGTCAGGTTCGTGAGCCTCTCATTAACTGCGGGAAACTTTCTGACGATATTAAATTGACTATTTTTCACCGTCGCTAGCTTTGATTATCCTCAAACTGATAAGAGACAAAAAAACCGAGAAACTGAAGGTGCTCTAATTATACTGAGTTTTAATACTTTTCCCTGACAGAACCGGCGCAGGGTCATAAGTCCACAGGCCAAAAGTCCACAAAATTTTGGATCATAGTTCCACAATCCTAAAAATCAAGTGGGCCATAAGTCCACAATTCTTTTGATGACTTATATAATGAATTAAAAGAAAGAGAAAATATTTTTGGAATACTGAACAGTTTATTTGCTGCATGATTGGTTGCAATAATAGGTGCCGTGACACAAGACCAAGTGACACAAGACCAAATATTTTCAGAATACGAAAATTACAACATTATGGACTTATGACCCGATGGGTCAGTAGTTCACATAAATTTCCTGTGAAACCTAATTTCCTGTGACTCACTTGGGTGGGTCATAAGTCCACAAACGAATTATGAGTCAAAAGTCCATTGTGGACTTATGGCCTGTGGACTTATGACCCTGCGCCGACAGAACCTTGCCATGAGGCTATGGTATACAACCTCTTTAGACTCCGTTGCAGATTTTGAATTGCACTGGTAGCGTTTTCATAAGTCCTACGTATCGCTTTACACTTTCATGGTTTGTCTTGTTGATAGCCCTCAGTATGAGACGATGAAATATCCATATTTTTTTTTTAGCGAGTGTAGCAAGCTCACCCACAAATATCGCCCGCTAGTCACTTCAACTACACCCGCTAAATTTGCGCTTAATAAAATATAAACGACATAACAAGGCTCTCTACAAAGGGTTAAAGGACCCGTCCTCGGGAATAGCGTGATGTTACACTCACGCAAAAGGCACTCTGTCCCACTTCTGCCTCTGCAGGCTTAGTGTCCAGTATTTCACACATTTAGGTTTCAAAATAAAACGTTAAAAATGCGATATAACTTCGATTGTTTGTTCTCTTCTTGCTAAAGCATTCTCAATCGAAGTAATCTCAAAAATAATATGTAGCAAGCAATATCCTAACCACCAGTTAAATGTTCTTGCCATAAAACCATTTTACAATAAATCAAGCAATAAAAGTCTTTTAACATCATTCGCGTCGCCCATTCCCTTGCAGATAGGTATATATCACCTCCCTGGGGCGAGAAATTATGCGCATATATAGGAAAGGATATAACAATAACTGTATTTAATACCCATATACGAGTACTCTTTTAATAATATCTTCAACATGGGAGTAATTAAAATTTTTGTTATGTGCTGCTGTGCTGGCGGTAGGACGAAGGGTTACCGAAGAAAAGGGACTTTTACAAAAGGGCTACACCTCTCTGTCTTCTTATTCTGGAATATCAAAGAAGAGTTTCCAACTTGCCAACATTCGAAAAAGTGGCGCATATATGTAGATAGTACAGATGGAACTATCGAATTATAACTTAGGCCATTCCCTGGGTGGTGGTGAGCTGTAGGAACTTTAAATGTTCAATAAAAGTGTATTCTGGCAAAAGGTTCATAAATTTACCAGTTGACCCATTCGATGATGGTGGTAGTGGTGGCGCTGCTGGAGCATAGAGTACTTTTGGCGCTTAAAAAACTTGTACATATGCAATCATTTGTCACGTTGATTTATAGTGATGGTACTTGGTACAAGTCAGCTGCAAAGCCGAAACTCGGCAGTGGTGAACCAGAAATGCAAAGACATGGCGTAAATACTTGTTACCCATCCCTCACTATTTTCAACCAATTTTTTTTTTAAACACGTCTTAAGCCAGCCTTTTAATCCCTCACAATAAATTAATAAATCATTTGGGAAATACAAACTTAACCAATCAAGAGGTTATACTTGGATATTAAATGTTTATTACCTTTGGTCGGATCGGGATTACATTCGTCCTATCCTTTCGTTCTGAAAATTTTATTACTTAAGTCAACCTTTCATGAGCTATCTTATCTGCATACTCATCAATCGAATATTTTGGGATAGACGTTGGTTCGGTGTTCTTGTGAACATCGAAAGTGGGATGCAATAAATGTTCTTGAGTTGGGCCGATAAAAATTTCCATGAATAAACGACAAATCTTTCGAGTCATTTATATGACTACCTAATGTTGACCAATGGATTGCGAGTAACCCGAAAACTAATGTATTGTTCCCCCTTTTTTTTATCGAGCTGCATAAAAAGTTGATGAACCGTCAATGAAGGCAGATACTTTTGGATGCATTTCAATATGGCGACCTGTACAAAACCAGCTTGATGAATATTTTAGCTTTAATTATTATTGTTTTGTTTATATATGTTTATGTGTACTGAAAAGTTATGTAGTTTGGAAAATAAGAAGCGTTTTAAAAGGAAACAGATTTGGTAAATAATGTTTATCATGAAACCCAAGCAGTTAATTGTTATTTTTGTTGAGTGCGCCGTTCGGAAATAAATTATATTAAGTTTATGCATATTTAAGTATTCAAATAAGATTAGATTCAGAAAGATGAGAGCGGCTTCCGAAGGAAATTTTTACCGGGATTGAATGTGCCCCAATGGTTAAAATATAGCCAAACTCTTGCCTCTCTTGCACTTTTATTGGATAGGAAAAAAAGTATCACAGTATAACCTGACTAGGTGGTAAGAGCCGGGCTAAAAGCAAGTAAATCATTTTTCTTTTTACGTGTTCTTATTGTCTGCTTACTTCCAATCACATACTGTTTATAGACACTAAAAAACCGCCGTCCTGATAGTAGTGTGAGATTTTTACTAAAAACACTTCCCTTCTTCTTGTTGATCAAAACTAAGTTACCTTATCAAGTAATTAAAGTTTCCAAAAATATTCACGTTGGGCAGAGAGCTTTTTAGCAAAAACACCTGGTGGTACCACCATTACTTTTACATGCGGCTACTCGTAGTCTGCACACAAGATTGTCATTTCGTTTTCGAAGTTATTTGTTAGTCTCTGTTGATATAATTATTCCAAACAAATATTGTTTTAAAAAATTTTTATAATATTTTTATTGTTGAGTTTAGTAAATCACCAAAGGGGATGGTCAAAGAGTCCCTTCATGGGTCCTTAGTCATCAATAGGCTACAACTTGGTATTTTTTGAGCGAACAATAAGTGAGCTGCTTCTAAGACAGCATCTTGACTACTGGCGACGTCTTGGTACATCCCAGCAGACGAAAATGTGGATCATTGTACCCAGTGCGGGCAGAACCAGGTTTCCGCTTAATACTATTTTCGAGGTCATCGCGTTTCTTTTTGACTTGCGGCTCCATTAGGGTCATGCAAGTGCATGTTATCATCTTGGTCTATTTTTTCTACAGATCTTTGGAAGATAGCTTTGGTTTGGGTACAATTAATCTATGATTTCTGAATATTTGGCTCTCCGTGAAAATTGAATAGTCTCACAACATAAAGCAGTGAAGTCTTCTAAAAGTCGAAATTTCGAACGTGCAATACCTCAGCAAAAGAAAAGCTGTTTAAGGCAATGTACAACAATGGCCCAAACCACCTTTGAACTTGATCCCAATTGCAATCAATCCTTGGCGTTCCTATATTTTTTTTAAAAATATTATAAACTTGGGTAACCATACAGTTTACCCTGCATTAAAAAACAATGTTTTTAAAAAAATAAAATAAAACTGGCAAACAATTTTCATTAATTTTATTGCTCCCATAATTCCTACCGCATGCCGTAGCACTCCATTTTCCCGGCTTAAAAAAATCCCTGCTTAAACAAAATTATCGTTTGCTGCCCCTGTATTGTATATAGTTGTGTTACTAGTATTATATGCGTCAGAAACAGCATATCTGCCACCTCAAAATGCGTGTTTATTAATTAAGAGCATTTATTTTCGTTAAAACAGCTTAATGGCGAGTGATGGGGAGAGCGCTTGGCGCCAATTCGCTAACCGACCAAAAGATACGCTTGGCAAACTCAAATATACACAGATGTAGCTACACACAACGTAGCGTAGTCGTATCAACAAGCACAGGGGGTGGTGATTTGAAGTGCATAAAGTGTGTAGAACAAGTGAACGTTATACCAACCCTTCCGTCGCGTGGTTAGTCGTGCTTTTCGTTATTATTAATGGCCTAGCATTTTGTATAAATAATAATTAATTTTCCGTGTCCCCATCTTCATCATCTTGGCTCTTATGTTCGTACGACCTCCCCCCAAAACATCATGATGAATATTGCCGAATTAATGGAATTTGTTATTATGGCTGACACGTCGTTATGAATAAAATAGAAACAACGAAGCCAGTAAGGACACTAAATTTAGAAATGAATTCACTTGTTGTACCCACAAGAATTTGTCCTTCTTCTTCTTTTTAAACCCCTTCGGGAAAATTTTATAAAATTCAAATTTAAATCATTTTTCACCACCAACAGAGGAATAGTGTTTTTGCTACGGCGGAGTCTAACGATATAATTAAAGTAACCGGATATCTCATCTGTCCATCGTGGCAGTTAATTTTGTCTAATAGCATACATTTTGGTTGTGATTTTAATCATTTTAAATTTTATGAGAAAAGGTTAACAATTTCTAGTGAGGTTTCGACAGGGGTTAATGCAGAGAATGTTCAAATAATTGTTTTATTATAGCGAACAGACCACACCTCATAACTCGCATAGGAGTCCAAACAAGACACTGCGTTACCCAAAGGTACAGCAATAGATCCGGAACTTGTCGATTCTTTTCCATCCAAGAGCGCCGAAAAAGACAACCTAAGTACATTGGAATGTCCACATTTTGGAAGTCGCCAAGTACACTGCCAAACGTTTAGATTTCACCAAACGGTGCCAGCAATATTTCACCCTTTTCAATCTGACTTTACTACATATATACAAATGTAGGAACAATGCTCAACGTTGCTACAGCAACGATTGAATGCACGCTGCACTTACTAGGTAGCACTTATGAATTCGTTGGAACAGCATGGAAACCTGTATACAGAGATTCTTTCATCAGCCGTATAACACGGATGTGGAACGCTTTGTCTAATTTAGTTTTGACCTTCATTATAGGCTCCAGAACGTCAAAACCCACGTGAATCGGTGTCTCCAACTTACTGAATCCTTACTTCCTTACAACCCATGCTGTGTATTTTTAACATTATAAGAGCAACCTAAACCATTTTTACATGTGCTAACTAGAATAAAATAAACGCATCTCTCCAGATCCGCGACCTTAGATCGTATATTTTTTCATTCCAAGGCTAATACTTAAAGATAGTGGATTATAGAATAGTTTTATCTTTAGTTGCAATCGTAGAAAGCTAAGCCAGACGATTTGGGATTGCAGTGTTTTTCGCAATCCGATTGTTATATGGCAATTCTCATAGCTCTAAATTGAAAGATGGTTCCTTTTATTTTTTCTTGTGTAGCGGTCGCAAAAAGTCGTTTTGGTTTTAATCAGAAGTTTTTTTTTTATACCTTTTCGATCACTTAGCCACCTTTGGCATGCATATCAATGTACACGCCAGACTCGGTGCCAACTAAGCTTAGGACTTTATTTATTTATTTATTGAATGTGAAATAAAGTCCAAAACTGAGTTTTTTGAGTTTGAAGATGCATTTAAAAAAAATTAGTCAGATGGTATTGAAGTCGAAAATGTTGTCAGCCAAAATTACTATTCTTGGTGACGAGTAATAGTCTTTTTTATGTTGCCATTATTGATTTACCGTGAATAAAGTGGTGAATCCTCCAAAGTAGGTTTAGTATTTCGTTATTAATGTATGCCTTAAAATATGCCCCCGTTGTCATTCGTAATGCTCGAAAACAGAACCGTATGCCGAATGCAACGGGAGAATAAAAACCGAGTCATCATTTTCGCAGTCGATGAAAAAATTACCTCTAGAAAAAGTAGGTATCCAATATACTAAGTAGGCACTTCAAACAAAACAACGTCCAAAACCATGATACCATAATGATAAAAAAAAAACACAACTTCCTGGCAAGAACATAGAAAGAAAAAGAAAAAACGTAAACGACGAATGTCATAAAAATATGCGACATTTCTTCTTTATGGTACATTTTAAAAGTTTGCTTATTGCATTGCCTTTGGGAAACAATGATTTCGATTCCTTTCGATAAAAATGCAGCCACCAAACGGCGACTAAAGTATTTCTTCTACAATCGACAGGAGCAGGGGACAGAAGAAGGTGATTTCGTCCACTTTCTCAAACCCCAATAGACCGAGAATGTATTTTGGATTATATACGATTAGTGTTCTTCTGTGTACTCGTACAACCTTGCAGCTCTGCTGTAGATCGGGACTGCTTAATTCGAAAGAAGGAAAACCCGGCGCGAAGAAGGAGCAACATTCGCGCTAATAATTCCCTCCTGCCGCCACCCAGCCAGGGTGAAAAGCTATTGGAAATGCCAATTTCGCCAATATGCTGAGGGCACAAAATATTTACGGGCGTTTTTCCACCCAGTCCACTCATATCGTCATAAGCACGTTCTGCCAAGTGAGGGGTCGCAGGATTTTATAATTTTTACTTTATTCGTCTTTTTCTTTGCTATTTTTTTTTTTTTTTTTTTGTTTTTAATTTGATTTTGGCGTTTTCATTGAGAAGTGAGTCTTAAACGTTGCAAGGTGGAAGTTCTTTTAAATCGATTTATTAATGTCATCAATAAAATTTATGGCTATGACTATGAGGACTTTCTTTTGTTTTTGGAGAATTGGATTGTTTTTTTTTTCATTTTTTCTGCGCTTTCAATTCGATTTTATTTTCGTTTAATTAAATTGAAATTCGTGAAATATTGCTCCGCAATAAACATTACCTAATTTCTTTGAATTTCTTTTAATTTGAAAGTTGCGCTGAAAGTTTGTCGCATTAGGATATATATGATTATAGCAGTTCGAAAATGTTATTGATATTTTTCGCCAGGCTTTCTACTTTATACATTTATACAAATCACGTTACGCTTTGAATCCTGTTCAAAGATTTATTGGGGTATTAGTTAGTAATGGCATTATATTGCAGGGTAGGACTTATTTGAAAATTGCGTTTTACCTTCTAAAAACAGATTTCTTATTATAAAAAATAAATTTGTAGATCAACAGTCCATTTTTGTGCCTTTTGTGGCCGACGAACTTGTTTATCTACTTTATCCCTAATCTGTGGTCTCCTGTGATCAGATCAAAATTTTTTTCGATGTGCATATTTCTCTGTAGTTGAAGTTGTAGGTCAATAACTTCTTAATCCACCCTTGTATTCGACTTAATCTCAAGATATCCTTCCTTCCCTACAATCATAGACAGTATTATTCCTACAAAATTCTATTAGTTCCTCTCTAATTTTAAAATTCTTAATCAGTGACTAAAGGGGTGTGAAAGCAATGGACTTCATAAATAAGACCATTTTCAGTTCACACTTTAAAACATGCGCCAGCAGTTACTTTGTACTCATCTTCGAATTCTTATTTCATTGCATACTAATAGGCGAGTAAAACAATCGAAATTACGTTACGCTGCGTTATATCATTAGAATGCTTTCTCCCAAGTAAAATGCATACTTTTTCTGTTAAATAAAGTTGTGGGGTTATTGGTTATTGGTGGGATTGATTACCTTGCTAGCTAACAAACAATTTGTTACTGTACATTATTTACATTAAACTTCCGCGAAAACCACAGCGATGTATTCGTATGGCCATACATCATTTGGGCATAATAATATTCAAAGACGCGTTTGCAAACTGATAATTTTATTGACCTTGACGGAATACAATCGAACTTCATGTATTATTTTAATCGCTTAATTATCTATTTTATAATTGTTTTGAAAGTAACACAAAAACTGTGCTAAATGCGTGTACTCTGGAGTCGCACTGCTATTTCTGTGTTATTGAGTAAATATTTTTCGGTGGTGCTATGATAATTATGAATAGAAGAATGTGCATATGGCAGCTTAAACATTTTCGTCGTCCTAATTTGTAAACAAACAATAAAATAATTTGAGAAAAAATCACATAAATTTTTGCATTTATAAGTAACATATTTAATTTATCGATAACACTGATAGACTCGAGTGTTTTTTTTTTTTTTTTTCGAAGCGCATACATATTTATGTGATTGATTCAAATTAAGTCGTAATTTTTAATTGTGAAGTCATAATCAATTGAAATACTTTGCAAATTTTCCCAATACACACTCATTTTGCATTATGGCCCAGTGATTCAACCTAAGCCTTAACCCAGCCGATAAGGAATGTCAATAGCTTTTTAGCATTCACTATACTGCAAGTAAAACAAATTCTCTTCGCGTAAGCAACTGAATACTAGCGTGTATATAGTCAATTTTCTGTAATGTCCCAATTGAGTTCTGAACTAGAACAAAGAAGCATCAGTTGATTACTCATTCGTTTATAGTCACGTATGAATTGTATGATTATATGAAATGTGGTTGAATTTCTACTTCAACGGTTTTCAAAGACGGCTGGAGAATGCAATTTTAATGTTGGGTGGGCCATAAATCACAGCGTTCTATTTTCTTATGAGTCAATTATTTCGATTGACAGACGTCTTCATATGCAGAGTTCGAAACTGGCCAAGTCACCAAAATACCGATGCTCTGATTGAGCTATAATAATACGAGCAGCTTTTGATTTATGAAAAATACACATGCAGCATGCAGCACGGTGCTTGTTCCTTCCCTGCTGGTGATCGCTCACTTTCAATTTTGAATGCAGTTCACGGTGTGTCATAGGAACCATAGGTTACAAATTATTTTGCCTTCCTTGTATGCCGATTCATCTCAGTTTATATAAAGAAAATTACTTTCTACTGTCAATTGGAGGTCGAAGGTAGCCCCCCATCATATTACGTTTGGTTAATCCAAAAAAAAGGAAACAAACGTCCCCAGTTCTGCTTACCAAAAGTTGACTGGACACAACATATGTATGTATATAAGAATCTAAACTTTTTTATCATTCGTTTTGCCAAATCAGATTTTTTTACATAATTTTTTAATGCAACCTCAGGGAAACTTTGGCTAATCAGATTATAGAGCTGCTTATAAATTTTAGATTCGAAATGCTTTAATGGACGAGCGAGGCAAGTTTTTATACCACAATTAAAAGAAAAAACAATTTTTGGATGTAAGCTACAGTTTAAAAGCTTTCTCATGAGAATTATTACTAACGCGCGTTTTTCAGACATTCGCGAGAAGTGGGATCATGAAAAATCTTTTTTTGTATTTTCTGGGATTTGAACTTCGAATCTCCCGCTCAGCAGCCACTGAGCCACGACGCCCAATTTTATTTCAAAAGGTCTCCAGTTTCACCCACTTAATTAGGCGCCAATTACATTCAAATATGGACCTAGTCCTAAACCAACAAGTCCCTCCACCTAGCTGCTTCCGGTTGCGCGCAACAATTAATTGCATAGATCATGTCTATTGCATTTATTTAAGGACTCGGTTAAGTTTTTACCAAACTTGATGGAACCGCGTTCATTCTACATCGAAGGACTTTGCCAAACTGGACAAGACAAGAAGATATTTAAGATTTTTTTTTTAATCTATTTAATCGTGATGATGCTCCTCAGAGTCCGAGAAAATCCATAAAATTATTTGGGAAAAACCGGTACAACAGCTGCACTGAACTAACTTACCTCCAATTCTTTAGTTGAAATATGATGCACCCGTCTGGTTGCGGTGCTAATGGGCTATATTCAATGGTCTTACAAAACCATAACCACTTTATCTGATTTCAATGCTAACTAAACTAATTTTAACGACTTTAACGGACTGCTTACACTACTCCGCAACACCTATCGCCATGGGCTGCTGTTCTATTTTTTTTAAACATGTACATATGTATGTGCATACGTTTATTCAATAATCATTTGATAACTCGGAAAACATTTAATAGTTTGCCTCCTGATTTTGCTAAAACTAGACGCAGGTTAGAGCTGCATACCTATGTATGCCGGGATAAAACGTCCCTATAAAAATAAATTTTTTTCCAAGCGAGCGAAAACCTTGCAAGAATAGTATGAAAAATTACATCACGATCTAAAAAAGAAAGAAAAATTCTCGCAATAATTTTACCAGAATAGCACAGCATCACAAAAGGACGCAAAATATGTAATCTTTTGCTTCACAAGTGCATGTGATGATAAAAGCAATTTACACACGCAAGCCTGTTGCTGGCAGTTACAGCCATCACTCTCGATCTCCTTTCCGTCATTATCATCAACGGTGTCATTATCAACTCTGCCAGTGGTCTGAAGTGTGAATTTGTAATCATTTCATATATGAATTGCAATGAAGTGCAGGAACATACATACAAAGGAAATACAGCGAGTAACAACTTTTTTAATCAACGTAATTCAATCAAATCAAATTGATCGCGAAGGGCGATGGTCGTGTGCAAAAAAATATAAAAACCGCTACGACATCATTATCTACAGATCGGACAAATATTACGATCGCAAGAGCGAGTATATGCGGATATAGAATTCACCTTGAAAAAATCAATTCCCATCCAGCAAGCAAGCCAGCAAGCCAGCTACCTAGCAAGCCCTCCCCCGGGCTATGACTTGTTTTTGCCATCGGTGCTGGCTGAGAGATCTTGTGAATCCCAAAGTTCGCAGTGTATCTGTTCAATTGGAATACGAGTACCTTCACCCAATAGATCGGATACACCAACCAGATTTATCTTCATCCATCCTCGTCCGCATATCTCAGTAGTTATCGTTCGTTTGTCTTCCGCACTTGAAGGAAAGTCCTCGTCGTGATCTTAGTCCGTTGCTGTTTTTCCATTTCCTACACCGATACCGAGAGTTTCTCTCGCACTTCTATCGCGACCGGTGTTTTTTTTTTTTTTTGTTTTTATATCTTGTCGGTACATTGTTGTTTTTGTTGTGGTAGTCGGTTTGTGTATTGTATTTTCTATTTGGTGTTAGTGGTGTGGCTGACTGGCGTAATCTCTTGTGACGCGATCGTGAATTTGCGTTTTGTTTCAGCAGTTCAGCAGCTGAGCATAGCTATAATGCTGGGTGGCAGGCGATCCGACAGCGACTATGTTATCGGGGATTCGGGTTGGAGCTGGTATTGATGTTGATGGTGCTGGCAGAAGGCGCCTGGTGGTTCTGCGTGATCATTAATAGTCAACTTGAGTCGTCGTTCTACAACTAAATACAATAATTAAGCGGTGGTGTTCGTTCGGCACTAGAATCGAGGCGGAAAAGTGTACGATTACTATTATTATTGTTTCTTTCGCTCACTCCCAGCCAGAGTCGCTTCTGGTATTCGGTCGGTTGTGGCGTCTGTGAGAGAGTGCTGAGCAGTATGTAGATAGTGATTGTGTGTTGCGGCGCGGCGTTATTGACATTCAACTTGAAAAGTGGTCGCAGTTCGGTTGCATTTGTTTGTTGACCATTTGTTATTTGGTGTTGTTGTGGCGGGGCGTGAAAAAAATCGGGAAAAAAAACACTAAAGTGCACGGTGCAACATGACATGTTTCTAGTGTTTGTTTACATCTTAACACTTTAAGGATCTGGAATTGAAGCAAAACAGGTGACTACCGCATTGCGTAATGCTCAGATTGTTTTGTTTTTGTTCTAGTGGTACTCACACAAGAGACACATATGAGATGAGTTGTTTGGTAGCTATTTAAAAATTCACACGTAAATTAAATCGTGAATATCGTCATGTGCCGTCTTTTACATACATAGGCGATTCTTGTTTTCCTATACAATATTAACAATATTTTCTAATAATATTCTTTTTTTTTTTTATTCTTTATTTATACATATACACATCTATTTTTTTGTTCTTCATTTTTTTCGATTTCTTTGATCTCGAGGCTAATGAAGTTATGTCATTTGAATGGAGCAAGTTCATTGCACTTAATAGAATCGTTAGTTACATAGAAACGGAGGATAGTTGTTTGAAGAGCAAGCAGGTTTGTCGGGAAGGTTTTGCGCGCTTCTTCGGGAAAGAACTTTACAAGACCGATCGAGAGACAAGTAGAATAGTTATTTCTATGGTTAGTTTTAATTAGATTTCTTTGCCTTTGAACCGTTTGCGGTGTGTGTTGTTTTCTGCATCTGGTTTTCGCATTAAACTTAGTTTATCTTTAAAAGCATATTGGGAATGTATCGTAAATTAGTTTTAGTATAGTGATAAACAAGAGTAACAACAAAGAAGAGCAAATATTTAATCAAAGCAAATGCACGCTGCTACTGGTTGTGTAGTGTTGCAATCGTACAAGTGATTTTCATGTCAGTCAACCGTATTACGTTCGGAAACAGGGTAAAGTAAAGGCAATCATACATAAGTGAATCTCTAAATGTCTACATACACACATACATAAATCTAAAGGGAAAATAGAATTTGTGTTTAATAGGGGACAATTTATAGGGCCTTTGATTGTAGAGTGGGATTTTCCTTTCTGTTAGATGACTTCATTGCAAAGTAAAATTCAGACATGATCTGGTTATCTATTAGAACTCGAAAAAATAGAAGTGCTACAATTGGTCGTAAATGATTTTTCAAATCTTATCGTCGTGTATTTGTATAGCATTCTGCCTACTTTCAATTTGCAGTGCGATCGTTTGTCTAAGCAGATACCAAATACATATGTATGTATGTATGTACGTACGAAGGTTCATTTTTTACTATATCTTTCCCCGTTTACAAGAACTTTCGTTCTTATCTTACCTTGTTACCTCAACAGATATCCGTAACATATCATCACTGCTGCAGTAATCCAGGAGCACATTCGTTTTATCAGTTCGCACGCCACAATTGTTGTGTTGAGTCTACCTTCAGTTCGTCTCAATTAGTTACAACCTACCTTGTTTAGTTAGCATATGCATTAGTTAATATGTATGTACATATGTATGTATGTTACATACTTTTATATGTATGTACATACATATTTTTGGTATTTTTATATGTCGATTTTGGTGAACACCCAGGTTTAAACATCTTACAAATCTATCAGGTTGGACGAAATATTCAGCACATTAGATACATACCCTCTGCGTCTTATTCAAAACAAAATTTTCAAAAATGAGATTGACTATAATTAAATGTTTATACCAAGGGGATTATACCCTTAAAGCACACTTTTACATAAACGACTTTCACATACACCCGAGTGAATCGATTGCTATCTATGCATCTATTCATCGATATGTTAAAGTTTTTTTTTTTAATTTTCAGATAAAATTATTAGCAGTGAATATTTGACTGTTTTCGTTGTCTGAAAATATGAGATATCTATAGGTAGTCAGCTTACGTACCATGTACATGCACTACTACCGGTGGAAGCCTAAAATGTCGTATTTTGTTTATGAATTTCACAGAAATTCAAATAAACTCTTCATAATTTTAAAATTATTTTTTTATGTTTTTGCGTGTACATCTCTTTTCTAGAGGAAACATATGCATACATACATATGTACATATGTGTGAACATATTTAGAAAGGCAATTAGACATGTATTCTTACTCACAATTATCCGTGAGCTCATTCAGTTACTAGCTACTCTTAATTTGTTTTAAAACTCTTTCTTATGACAGTATAAAGAAAAAAGTTGTAGGTAGATATGTATGTACATACTTCATATCAAACTCAATATTTATTTATTTGGCACACACAACCCACTTCGTCAGCGCCATCATAATCATCATGAACATCATCATGAGTACACCGACCCTGATTCATTGATTTCAACGAGAATTTTCGTAAAAAACATTTGCGCAAAGGTCAGTGAAATGCCTACATTTCAATAAAATTTGCTTTCTCCTCTAAATTCGGTCCAGCTGAGTTGAAAGAAACCATACATTGAATGTGTTAGATCAGATGTTTGCTTCGGAGAGATAATTTTGCAGATCGTTTTGTTTATTTTGTATACAGAGTGTTAAAAATTTACGTTATTACTTGCAAAATTTTTATCTGCATTATATTGTGGAAGCAAAATAAATATTTTCCAAATATTTGTTGGTGAGTATCTTATCCAAAGAGATTTCGCTTTGTAAATGATTGCGTCTGAGGTAGTAAACAAAACAAAACAAAAAATAAATATAATCTAGTTCCACAGGCTAATTAAGCAAATTTTGATTTGAATTGGATAAAGCGAAATCTTTTGTTATGAATCGTGTAAATAGAGTATCGTCTTTTCGCTCGGTCTTATATGTCGGTCTTTGAAGAACCTATGTTGAATGACTGGGCTGCTTCTCTGCATGATTTCCTAGTCACATCAGATTTATTTCCACTTAAAACAATCCCCAATTTCTTTTCGCTTGCCATTACAGTCATTCAAAAGCTGTTTTAGATTTATTTTCTTAAACCGTTGTCATGAATACGTTTCCTGGAGTGTAAACATGCAGATTAGGCTTTTTATCCTAGTCTTGGTACTGTTTTGTTTTTTTTTTTGTGCTGCTTTATCACATCTTAGTTAGCAATTTAATATTCTTCATAGCATCACCATTTTTGCAGGCAATCGACCCAAGAGCTTACTCCAATAGAATATATCGTTATCGTTATAGTTGCATTTGCATTCTAAAGAAGCTAGGAAATGTCTTAAGGGTTACTTCTGGTGCTAAAAAAAAATTATCATTCACTTCCCTCAGATTAAAGTAGCTGACCTTGCGGATGAAGAGTGCTCTTCCTTATCACAATGTTGACATTGGTGACCTTGTCATTGAAAACTCTCTTGAGCATGGTAATACATAACGTTGCTTATCATTCTTAATCGCAGTTTTTTTTGTCTACGTAACAATGTCACCCACCATTTGACGTCACTATTCTGATATCAGTTTTTTGTTTCCATAATTTATGAGGCACGACACCCCACAAGAGTCTGGGCCAAATTCATGTGACTGTGTAATCTGATTCTTCTCAAAGTGTGTGTATGCGCACGATTTCCGTATTTTCAATCAGAAAATAGTATGTACTGTTCTAAATTAGAACAATAACCAAACACTAGCACCTTGAAAAACTGATGATCCATGTCTAGCCATTCTCATCTTATTAACAGTTTAAATTATTTATATTTCATTTAGTGAGTCACAAGACTCCGACTTTTCAAGTTCAACTCGAATTACATTAAACCAATCAGTATCCCATAGATACATACCTTTTAAATTCTTGTCTGTAAATTTTGAACTGGGTCGCTGGTATCGACTACCAGTTGCGTCACATTTCAGCAAAGCGCATGTATTATTAATTGGGACAAATCCTGTCTAAAAATATTCAAATAAACTGCTAACATCGCACATGCAAACACTGATACATAAGTTTGTTCGATTCCATAGCGAAAATTATCAAAATACTGGTTAGAAGAGATACATATACAAGTTATTAAATTTATTTTATACATACATATATGTATTTTTATTGACACATATAGATGTACATATATGTCATGTGTTTTGTTTTTTCAATAATTTTAAACTTACATATACATTTGCATATCCCCATAGATATCCAGAGGAGCAGTTTTGCAGTTATAACAATTTATGGCCAGTGTAGCAGACAGTTGAAGCTTGTGTCAAGTGCGAATACTATCGCAAAAGCTAGTGTGTGGCGAGAAGGCAGCTTTTTAATAGAGAGCCGCTGATAAGTTAGTTTGCCAGTGGATCAACTGTTAGTCAGTTATCTTCAGCCGAATAACTTGTATTGAGAATGTGACCAGTTTTCCTAAGAAGATGGCCTTTATATTGCTAATTTCGTTGACAATCCTGCTGGCTGTGTACTTGAACTACAATTTCCAGAAATTGCAATCGAGTTTATTTAAGCAATTTTCGCTTGGTAAGGGTTGTAATAAACTGTCGTCAACAAAACAAACCATTTGGGATATACCAGGACCTTATCCGGTGCCATTTCTTGGAACAAAATGGACATTTTTACTGGGGCAGTACAAAATATCTCAGCTACACGAGGCTTACAGAGGTAAATTCATCCAATTCAGTCTGAATCAACTCAGGATAGCGATTGCAATCTTTCCAGATATGAACGAACAATTTGGCCCCATAGTGCTAGAAGTAACACCTGGTGGTGTGCCAATTGTGCACTTATTTGAAAAGAACGACATCGAGAAAGTTCTAAAATATCCTAGTAAGTACCCGTTTCGACCACCAACAGAAATAGTCGTATACTATAGAAAATCCAGACCGGATCGTTATGCAAGTGTTGGAATCACAAATGAGTGAGATGGACTTTTTCGCCATAATCAATTTTCGGAATTAATGTTCGACTTTTCTTAGGCAAGGGCCAACTTGGCATAAATTACGCTCCTCGCTTACATCGCACATAACCTCTCCAAAAATCTTGCAGAGTTTTCTACCCACTCTGAATTCGGTGTGTGATGATTTTGTAGAGCTGCTTCGACACAGAAGGAACTCTACTACCTTGGAGGTCGAGCATTTCGAAGACATTGCCAATTTGATGGGACTAGAAGCTGTATGCACGTTAATGCTGGGACGTCGAATGGGATTCCTCTCAATAGATTCAGATCAACCGCAACGTGTAAAGTTGTTGGCAGACGCGGTAAAGCAACTCTTTGTATCCCAACGGGATTCGTACTATGGATTTGGGCTGTGGAAATATTTTCCAACAAAAACCTACTCACGGTTCTCGAAAAGTGAAGAGATTGTCTATGAGTGAGTTGTTGTAAATTAAGTTAATTATATGACGTGTAATTTTTGTTAGTATGATCTCGGAGATGGTCGAGCAGGCTCTGCACGATGAAGAAGGTGGAACTGATTCCGATGACGAGGACATGAAAAGCATATTCCTGAGTATCTTGCAACTCAAAGATCTCGATATTCGTGATAAGAAATCTGCCATAATTGATTTTGTTGCCGCTGGAATAGAGACGGTATGCTTTGATCTCAACGCATTATTTTAGTTTTGCTTATTTTCATCAATTCCAGTTAGCCAACACTCTCATCTTTGTTCTTAATTTCGTAACTAGTCACAGGAATGCAGCTGAGAGAATTTTTACAGAATTCCAAGAGCATGAAAACACTGCGATTTTACAAGATGCCATAACAAATGCGATATTTACAAAGGCTTGTCTTCAAGAGACATATCGCCTCCAACCTACAGCCTTTTGTTTGGCTCGAATACTCGAGGAGGATACTAAATTATCGGGATATGAGCTAAAAACAGGAGTAAGTTTAAACATTTTAATTACAGTAAATTTCATTGATTGTTTTTTTTTTCATACAGACTGTAGTCCTTTGCCAAAATATGATCGCCTGCCATAAGAGCAGCAACTTTAAGAACGCAAGGACCTTTATACCAGAGCGATGGATCGAAAACGAAACACTCAATGTGAACATTGAAAGCTCATCGATAGTGGTTCCATTTGGAATTGGAAAACGTACCTGCCCAGGAAAACGGTTCGTCGAAATGGAAGTAGTTTTGCTTTTAGCTAAGGTAAGGTTGAGTTTTCAAAATGTTGATTGATCTGTCTACATTTCATTTTTTTTTCATAGATGGTCTTGGCTTTTGATATCAATTTTCCCAAACCATTAGAAACCGAATTTGAATTCTTGCTTGTGCCCAAAACCCCAGTGACCCTAATCTTAAGAGATCGAAACGTTTAATTAGATTGTTCCCTTGTGTTAAGTGTATATTTTCACATTTTTAAAACAAAAGACTGTCTACAAGAAGAAACCCTTTATAATTATTTATTTTTTTTTTATTATTTTTTTCACTAAAATTTAAAAATACTTTAGAACAATTTTTAAATAGAGAAATATAAATGTATAGTGCAATAATTCGATCAAGGTCGATCATCTTTAAACAAGGAAATCAAAAACTTTGTAATATGAAAATAAACATAACCGCTGGTGTAGCAAAATTGATTAAAATCAATCCTTTATTAGTGATTAACTTAACTTAAACTTAAAAAAAGAAATGCATTTAAGCAGTAATTGTCATGAAATAATATTATATAAATAACGCCACACAAATTCGATCGAAAGTGTAGCTAGAAAGTATTAGCGATTAGCTTTTGATAAATAAATTAAGATTAAACAAAAAATAATAATTATGAAGCTATAACCGATCAAACTTGTGAATTTAGCTTTATTGATAGTTTAAGGCTCTTTTTAACACAGTAAAGATGAAAAAAAACACAAATGTGTTCCGTAAATAACTTTATTTCGAATGTGTAATCAGGAATTTTATCGCAATCAAATGTATTTTTACCACTAGTTCAAAAGCTATGTGCTATCAAAATGAGGCGACCACAAGGAGATATAACACATTTTTTTTATTTATGGGGAAAATGTGCTTGTGCAAACCCACGTGATTCCAAAATCCATTTTTTGACTATGCAAATTTGTACAAAAATGTGAATCCTGAATTGCGATCCGTAGAACACGCTTTCCAGATCAACCCAAAAGTAAAGATGTCCTTAACGTAGTTACTTCTTGAGTACCCTAGGTTCGCAAATAGCTCTGTCACATAAATCAACCTAAATATTAGAATGAATATTTGAAATAAGGACATAGGATGATTGCAATTCATTGGCCGACAAGCGCGGCAATTGATGTACAGAATACCGGTCCTTTTTATGTTTTATTTTGAATCCGAAAGATTGTTCATCTGTTTGAAACTCCATAAATATTTGAAAAAGAATCAATCAGCACAGGTATTAGTGAAAACAAAAGTTCTCAACCATTGCAAGAAAGTCATCGGGTAAAGTAAGTATATATTGACGTACGTATCTAGAAATTGGAATCGAAAGTGGTGTCATCGATGGATCGCACCAAGTGTAACGAAATTGAAAAAGTTCTACGTTTCGTTATGCAAAACAGTACGTGGATAGACTCACATTTAAGTTGGAAGTTAGTAACGCCTCCAATGGGGTTTCTAGCTTTGAGTTATACCTCTTATATAATCCATTCCCTTGTTTGCATTTCTAAAAACGTAGTGGTTGAGAGCATTGGTGCATTGATGCATAATGCGTTTCAATTAATTAATATACAACGCGTCCAAAGGGCACTGCGTTTTTTAATATTTGTCCGATTTACATAAAACACAAACACCAAACAAATATTTGGGGCAATATAGTATGTGGCCCATGGCCCAACTCCTTGCGACCATGTTCTGCGTGTTATAGTTTTCGCACAATTGGAAGGGACTTACAGTTTAGAGCCATATCGGAAAGGTTTTTTTTTGATTGAGAAGCTTTCTCATGACAGTTATTACTCTCGGACGTTTGTCTGACATTCGCGAGAGGTGTGCCGTGAAAAAACTTTTTTTTTGTGATATTACCTTAACCTTAAACCTCCCGCTGCAACGCATTAACCACGGTGCACACACGATTTACATACTTTACGAAAAAAGGATGATTAACTTTTTTGAGCCACACTATTTGATCGAATTTGTTTGTGACTACCAAAGCAACAAATTTAACGTTTTGTTATATAAACTTATCACAATATAAATAAATGTTTTTAAAATAATTAACTTGATTGCTCAAAATGTGACTGGGAACATTAGCTGTTTTTTTGCCTACCATTTGAAGATAATACGACTAGTAACGTCTCGCAGTAGTCGGTCTAGGTACACCGGAAGTCCTTGGTCTAGCTGATTTGGCGCGCACAGGATTTATTACAGCCTCCGTGTTGTAACTCAAGTACACATGTGATAGGTCAACAAAATCCAACTGTGGAAAGGTACCAAATCTAACGTTCCATAATACCTGTGTGTTTGAAAACTTACCTCCTTTGCGTTTTGTTCATTCTCAGCAATATGCTTGCGCATATTATTACCTGTGTAAGCAACGCATTTCAATTGCCATTCTCCAATATCTTCATTCCAGTGCGTGTATTGACCAACCATCATCTATAATTTTATTGGCTTTTAGTACGAAACTTGTAAGGAATTAATCGAGAGTACTAACCTGATACTCCTGAGGTATATAGGAATTCAAAACAAGCTCACACAAAGCCAACTCTCTGGATAAACTACGAATATTTTCGTATATTCCTTCCTTTTCACGTTGATGTTCCTGTTGTTGATCAGCTAACTCAGCTTTGACACTCATCAGCATTTGCATAACACGGTGTATCTTCTTAGTTATACCTGTACTTGCATCCTGCAAACTCGAATAGCGTTCTTCTATGTCTATACGCTCCGTCTAAAAAGTCATATTAGAGTGTTGAAATTTAAAAATAAAGTTTGAACTCACCTCCTTCTTTTGGAGGGACTTCCGTAGCTCCTCCTCTGTTTTTTCTCGAACTTCCAACTCTGCTAGGGAGTTTTCTAAGAGTTTTTCCTGAGTTTGAGCCTTTTCAAGCAGATTTTCGCCACCAACCAAAATCTTTGTCTCCAAAGACATGAGTTTCGATTTCAACTGCTCTTGCTCAGATCTATATAAATAAATATATAATTTCTATTGATTCTTGAAAGGATATAAGTTCACAATCTTACTTTGCTCGATCCAATTCTCGCTCGCGTTCCTTGGCTTTCTTTTCTAAAGCTTCCTTTTCTGCATCGGTCTTTTCGGATTTTTTCTTTTTCTTGGGTTTCTTCGGTAATCCATTAGTTGTTTCGGCTTCAGCTTCGATTTCTATTTCCACTTCCTCATCTTCTTCTTCGTCTTCTTCCTCTTCTTCTTCTTCTTCTTCTTCTGACTCTTGTTCGAAACATCCCTCTTCCAATTGCTTGCGTAAACGTGCAATTTCCTCTTGGAAGTGCCGTAGCAGCGCATCTTTCGGTTCTTCATTAATATGCATCTTATTCTGAATGCTCTTTGCCCGACTGGCGTATCTCAGAGTGGAAATTGTTTCCACATAGTTACTGTGGGCTGGGCTTATTGTGGCGCACTGCAAAAAAAAAAGGTAAAAAAAAGGCAAATAAATAAAATAAATAAATCTGTTTAGGGTCTGAATGAACTTGACTTACCATAACAGTTTTTGAATTACCGCCCAAAGAATCCTGAAGTAAGCGTGTCAACTTTGAATTTCTATACGGAATGTGCGTACTCTTTCCATCAACCAAAGCGCTGATGACATTTCCGAGCACGGAAAGGGATAGATTGATTTTGGTTGCCTCTTTTAAACGTATGCCAGTCGCATGGGTTTTGCTTTGCCTTTCAGATCCAGCCAAGTCAACTAGCTGTAGTTTACCCATTTTTACGTGTTGCGTTCCATCGGCCAATTCACTAGACTCAACTGTTATCGAGAAGATAGCATGTGATCGGGATGATTCAAGATTCATTTTTGTGGCTCCTACAACACGATTTTTATTGCCCAGCTTCATTATGTTTTCTAGATCATCGGCATTGTGTACAACATAGCCGCTAAGATCTTTCACAAAAACCCCAATATCTGCGCGTTCTTTAACCTCGAGACTTTTGTTGACATCCTTTCCCAGTAAGTCTCGCACTTCTTCATTATAGATTTCCATATAACTGACTCGGACCAAAAACCTAAAGGAAATGAAATGTGAAGTGCACTAGAAGCTCTGTATGAGTAATATTCTTACTTCTGGTTATCTTTGGCCTTCGCTATGTGACCGAAAATATGAGCAAATGCATTTGGAATGATACCTTTTGTCTGAGGAGAATCAGGGTTTCCAGACATTGTGTAAGTCTTGCCTGTTCCAGTTTGTCCATACGCAAGAATTGTGCCATTATAGCCCTCGAGTACTTTTTCGACTATTGGACGAGCTGTATCTACATACAAATCGATCTGAAAATAAAAATATAAATACATATGTATGTAAATCCACTTCGTATTTCATACTATTATTATATTTCTTTTACATTATCTGCCAAATAAAGGGATGAAAATAGAAAACACTTATAAAATCCAGCAACCATCATTCAACAATCTAACGTCGACCGACCGGAAAATTCATCATGTCATGCCCCACCCACACAAGCATTTCAAAAATAATTAACTCTCTTATAACCACTAAAGCATCCCATTGCCATTGACAACGAATGAGAAAGCAATTCTAAGGCCATCACGCGCAAATACCTCACATAACTATGTCGCATTCAAACAATTTGCGGTTGAAACAAATAAAAAAAATGTAAACAAAACTCTAGGAAATTGAATTAAACATAGTGAATGATTCATTTCGTAAGTAGATAACTACTCTGAAAAATTACCAAACGTTTAAGATGAGATTCTACTCGAAATTCAAATTACAAATCGATATACTCGAATTATACGATAATGTGCCCGATGCCTTTAATGATTGTCGATAGCATATGTATTAAGTATAAGTATAAGTATTAGCGTTAACTGAAATTTGCATCGCCGCAGTCAATGGCTAACTTCCAAATAATATTGATTTGCTAGCAACACGACACATGTGTGCAAACTATAAAGAAGCGTAAACTTAAATAGTTTGCCTATTGTGTAGGTAAAATAAACACACAGTCTGGTAAAAAATAAATCTATCAAACGTAGTACATAACAATTGTTAGCATAATTTCTTATCAAGGAATATACATGCAATCGCCTCACAAGGGCATTCAAAAAATAGTAAGGCAGAGTCATGTCTATGATTTAGACAAGATGACGCGCTGTCATGTAACTTCTTTAACAACATTCTTGAAAAGAACGGGCTGTTACCAGCGCGTTTGCAAGTATAGAGACAGAAGTGACGAAAATGGGTCAAGTTTATTTCACATGAGGATACTTCTTCCGCTTACGAGACCTTCTTCCCGACTCTTGTTGGTAACCATTCAATAAAAAAATAAAAAATCAAAAAAAACAAAGCAAAAGTTATAATAAAAAGGGCCGACAGAACGCGCAGTCAGCTTTTCGTATGGAAAAATAATTATAAATTGACGAGGGAGATAACACGAACCCTCAATGCATGAGCAAAGTCACATTCGACCATTTCTTTTCTACCACACTGTATATCCAAACACCATTATTTTCTTTATAAAAATTAAATAATACTTTTTGACTAATAGAATACACACTGTGACATAAAATGGAAACTACTTTATGTATCATCAAAACCATTCATTGTTCCACAGCCTGCAATGCATATTATCCCCTCTCCATTACTTCGCTAATTGTTCATTCGAATCTAATTAGTCAAAAACAACAACATACAGCATTATTAACTACACAACAGTAACACCCTGTAATAAAACCACTGACAATGTGTGTGCGTATCATCAAACATGTATACCTCGTACCAGGTTAGCTATACACAAAGCACATCAATAAAAGTCTGGCCTGGGAATAACAAACGATACAACTGTGGCTAATGCTTATCTAGGGTTTGTATCGAAGGAGAATTTCTCTTAGCTCTGGCCGCTCGAACCAGAGCTTAGCTAGAATATTGTACGGAGTTGTAGAGTTGCTACGAGATCGACCGAACCATTTGCTGTTGAAACGTGGTGGAATTACAACGGATATCGAGTTTCTACTTCGTCGTTTTAATTACTTTTATTTTTATTTGTTTAAGTTTTGCGCCTTTTAAAGTTATTGAATTTATTTTCCTCGAAGTTTTTATTTCTTAATCAAAGTTTCGTGCGTGATTTACATAATTGTTGTTTAACAAAAAGAAAAGAGAATAAAAAAAACTAGCAGCACAGTTTTTTGAGTGATTTTACTTTGGAAACGCCTTAAAAAACACACACAAAAAGAAACAGTCTAATAATTCACTAGCACGAAGAGGAGTGAAGTAATTGTTTATTCCAATTTTCTTAGTTCCAGCATTAAAGCATCACTTTTCCTAATTAAAACTAACTTTCGATTAAATTTACTAATAAAATGGAGACGCATACACAAAACAAGAGCTGATGATTTAAGGCAATCCATCGAATGCAACTGCAGTTGACTAGTAGAAACAAAAGTGCAATAGACCATAGTTTACGTACATAGTTATGAATGTGTGTCAGATGGCGTACGCACGTACATACATACCTACCTGGTGTGTTGGTTGGAATGTTGAATTTGTTATTAAAATACGGGCGCCAATCGCTCTTCTATAAGAGCACTAATTGGATTATTTGTGTTCGTTTGTTCTTTGGGAACTCCGACACCTGATAGTGTGTGCGTGATAAATCTCTTACCTATCAGAACTAGCAAAAAAGGGCAAACATCCATTTAGTCGATTTAGAGTCAACCGATTATACTCTAGCTCTCCAAACGACAATAATTAAAAAGCAAAACACAGGTGTGGCGTACCTCTAACACAGGGTCGTCTATTTCGGATCCAATCGAAGAGAAAAGAAAAAAATCCAGTTCTGTGGGTCTCTCCATTACAAATACTGGATGGCTGGCTGGTTGGCTGCTGCTGCTCTAACTCGCATGTTTAAGTTTTCTATTTGTTTGTTTACATTTTTCCACATTACGTCGTCATACTCGTCACATCGCGGTCTTGTGAGGCACGACTAACCAACTGGTTAAATCAATACTCATGCATTCACACGGTCTGCTTTCTAGAGGGAGGGGAGAAAATGCCTTTTTTTACATCATTGTGCTTCTTAAGAACCTGATGTACGTGATAAGGCAGCCTCGTCATGCACAGCACATGCTTTCTGCCCTACCTCGATTTTATTGGGGTAGCGTATAAAGTATGATGAGTAGTGATAGCACTAAAACCGTTTGGATTGCATGATTTGTTTTGATTATTGTTTACGCGTGAATTTAGCCTATTTAGGTGCTCAACACATTCTTTTCGAAACAAACAGTCAACTGCATTGACATCAGTTAAAAAATGTACACGATTTTTGTTCAGCTTTAACAATAAATTCCATTCTATCTGTCAATTATACAATCGTGTTTCTGTGTTCAGATCCGCCAACAAACAATCCATTAACAACAATTTGCACATTTTAAAATAGATACATACACCAACTATCGTCTTCAGAAACAGTATTACTAAAATGATTCGATTATACAAGGGCAAAGATAATTCTGTAATTGTTTATGCCTCACTGCATGATGAATGATGCAATGTAGGTGACAACACCCTCTCACAAACTAATAAAATGCAGAGTAAAGTAATTTAGTGTATTTTTTTCTTTCAATTGAGCATAATGGTCTAACAGTGTTGCCTGTAACATTTTAACAATACAATGGTTCACTTAAATTATTATTGGTGCTTATTACTTTTTTTTATAGAGAGGTGTCATTGGTCTTTCATTTTGGTGTCATTTTGTTGGAAAAAATAATTAGAAAATCATGAACTATCTACGAAGTATAGGTATTTAATCTCGTTTGTAGTTTATGGGGCTGGCAACAAAGAGCTTTTGAACAATTGCCTACTATATTTGGTTTCTTATTTATTTACTAACACGATGTTATCAAATCAAGAAGAATGAAAATCGGTGTTGCTTACAGCTTTTTAACTGTTACCTATCACGACTATAAATAGTGTCTAACTTGAACTACATACATATATTTATACACCACCGCCCAAAAGTTTTGGGCAAGTTTTTTCTTGCAAAAAAATCAAATGAAATCGTATTTTTTATACCAATACGAGGCTTGCTACTTAAGTTTTGAGATAAACAAGTAAAAATAAATATTTATAATTGAAAATGGCTTTATTGTTTTTCAAAATATTCTCCATTCTTCAATACACTTTTGCATGCGTTTGAACTAATTGTCGATGCACTTTTCCACTCCGACTGAGGTACCTCCAAAATATGGCCTGTGGGAATAAGAAGAAATCATTGGGTGCCAAATCAGGACTGTACGGCGGATGACCCATCAATTCGATGTTTTGAATGCTCAAAAATTCACTTGTTTGGGCCGATGTGTGAGAGCTTGCATTGTCCTGGTGGAGAATGATTCGTCTTCTGCGATTGGTTTTCCTCATTTTTCGGAACACTTCTTGCAAATAAATGGTGGTGTACCATTCAGAATTGACCGTTCTACGTTGCTCTAATGGCACGGTGGCGACATGTCCAATTATTCCAAAAAAAAAACAGGCGACGATTTGCTCCGAAGTGCTTCGTGTGCGAACAACTTTTATTGGATTTCGCTCGTCTTGAAAGCCCCATTCAGTCGATTGTTGTTTAGTTTCGGGTTCATATGCATAGATCCATGATTCGTCGCCTGTCACGATTTTATAGACGTCTTTTGAAGCACTGCGATTGAATTTTTTTCAACATTTCTTGGCACCAATCGAAAAGACCCTTTTTTTGCGCGATTGTCGAACTATGCGGACTAATGCCCAAGCATGCCTCAATCTCGCGGTATGTCACATGACGATCTTGCAACATCAGTTCACGCACAGCATCTATGTTTTTTTCACAACAACCGATTTTGGACGACCTTCACGAACTTCGTCCTGTAGCGAAGTGCAAACACGATTGAATTCGGAAAACCAGCGAAACACAGTGGCTCGAGATGGTGCTTCATTACCAAAAGTCGAAGCGAGTTGATCGAAATTCATAAAAAATCAGCACGGAAATGTTCACAATTTAATTCCATTTTTTGACCAATGAATGAATGTTTCAAATACCTGTACACAACACAAGTAGCACTCGTATGACAAAACATACTGAGTACGATTAACATTAAAAATGTCAAAATTTACGATGACAATGTCGGATTTGACATATCTTTAAAACTTAAGTAGCAACTCTCGTATGTATGTTTGTATACATGTATATATACAAAATATTGTTTTACATACGTCAGTACAAGTGCAAATGCGTGCGATTAAACATATTTTCGACTAAGTTCTGCGCCTTCGATGCATAATCACACCATTATAACATGTCATACATGTATGAAATTTTTAAGGCAGGCATCTTATAAAAAAAAAATTAACAAAAAATTAATTCGCTGCTCTTATTGCGACAATTAAGTAAAGTTTGTATTAAAATTACGTAAATCCAATCCATTTGTGCAAGAAAATATAACTCGCACAAATATATGTTCGCGAGAAGCTAGACCGTGAACCACGTAAGGTCTATTGCGCCAAATATGTATTTGTACAACTTTTTATTTTTATCGATTTTTTTAAAGGATTCTCGTTTGTTTTTCACCTCTTTATAACTTTCAGAATAAATAAATAAATAAATCAATTTTTAAAGAAAAACTTAAAGAACTTGTTTCAGTATGATAAAAGCGGTAGAACTTTTTTTTCGTATGAGTACCTAAATTTGGGAAACATCAAGCACTACTCACAGGTCACGATTCAATATTTGAGAATAGAAGCCCAATTCCACTAGGGACATACATATGTACATAGGCTGTTTACATAGAATCTCCAACGTTGTCCGCGGTCAGCGATGTATCTTAAAATATTGAAAGATTTGTGAATCTATAGATGATACGTCTACAAATGGTCCTAGGTTTATTATTTTAATTTTTTGAGGTTATGAATTCAATTTTTACGTACCATTTTCGTATAGTCAATTTGAAAAATATTGTTTTTTTTTGTTCTTTACTATAATGATACACTTTGCATGCGATCCACAAATGCTAAAAAAGTGTGATCGCGTTTACACTCATCACAAATAAAACTTTCTTTGTTTTAAGAACATTTCAAAAAAAGCTCTGTTGCTGGCAGCATAAATATCCCCGTTTTTTTTCATTATGGTTTTAAATTTTCTACTCTTTTCTAAACAATATTCTTTTTTTTTTTTAGAAATATCCACGGTGGAAATGTCGCCAGCCGATGACACGGCCTACCCCAGTGGGAGTTCAAAAAAAGCCACTTACGCCTTGGTTTTACTCAAGTTTCTAGAATTGGTAAGCCTACTGCACCACTCAAGCCGATTAAAGACAATTAAATTAATTAAATGATTTCAGTGTCTAATAATCGTCTGTATTGGACTGATAGATGAGCCAGCCACACATTCACATATTCGGATCTTCATTACACCACGCATTGTGGCCCTCTGTTATGTGACCTTTGGCGGTCTATTAATTTATACGTCAATTTATTTAATTATGGCCATGTTTGGGGATGCGTAAGTTGGAAGTTCACTCATATAACAATTGAAATTCAATTAAATGTTCATTTGCTTTAATTTTTAAAAAGAACCCCATGGAAAACGGCAACAGTGTGGTCATTTGTAGGTTTTTGTCTGGTTCTCGCTTGTACTGCGCTCTTGTTTAGAGATTGGGCAAATACCAAGGATCGTAATTATTGGCAGCCGAATATGCAACGTTTGGATTTAGTATTGGGTACAGCTTCAGTCGCGCTGGTAGCGTCAGTTATATTTTTGATGGATTTGATGGTGACGATAGTTTTCGGATCTCGAGGGGATTTGGATTGATAACGTTCAACGCTTAATTATGTTTAGATTTTATTTAAGCACATATGTATCTATCGTGCGATTTTATATTTATTTCATTGTTATGTTACGTTTAATTCTTATTTGTATATTTTTTTCTTCAAAGAACCAATTAATGCAGAATCATTCGAATAGGCCAAAATAAAACTAAACCCAATTACAAAGCACTTAGAATGTGTCATATAGCCATCAACCATTTGTACAATTGTTACGAAATAAAGCGAAATTAATTTAATGTAAATTATCTGATTAAATGATTAAACGACACAATTTGCATGCAGCGATTTTAAGAACAATATTAATATGTTGCTGGGTAATAGCAGGGTAGAAAGGAATCGTATCCAATTTTATTGACATAGGATTCATTCCAATTAATATTTTGTCTTTGCCAAGCACAACACATAGCCGTTCGATAGCTCAAGTACCATGGTTTTCGGCAAAAACATCTGGATAAACCTGCAAGCCACCAACAAAGAACAAAATCAGTTTCATGTTTAAAAATGGAAATTGGAAGCTGGGGTTTACTGAGAAACCATAAAAATTAATATTTCCTTCAGAATTCTTAACGCAAATCTCTGAAAAAATAATCAAAAACAGGATTGTCTGTGAAGGCAGTTAAATCAGCATTAGTAAAGCCCTTTAAATAGTCTTTTGACGTGATGTTGCAATGCGGCAATCATATACCGTGTATAAGTACATTTGGATATTCCCACCAAAGAAATAGCCACTAAACTTACAAAGGTGGATACACGCTGATTCACTGAATCCCTTTCAGAATTCCGTACATAGACGTCATAAGTCATGTATTTTCAAAAAATGGGTATCCCGCTTAGTTTTCTAACCTATCCGGCCTAAAAATTTGAACAAAATCACAGAACTATAGTATGCTCAGTACGTACTGTTTCCTAGTAACTCCAGACTATTGCTGGTGCTGCAGGGTCCTCACTGGGTTGGTGAATGCTCCGTTCTAGCCACAAATAATTCTAAGTAGAAGGCTATAGAATATATAGAAGAGTATATGGGAATAAGCACATCGAGGAAACGGGAATGGCCGGACAGACTTGGCTGGGAGTCGATACGACTGCCGCAGCCAAATTTGCTGGCAGACGGCCGCAGTCCTATAGTAATATGTATGTACATATATCGCACCGCGCAAACATAGGGAAAAACTTTCTTAGTTTAACCTAGCTGTTGCTGATTCGAGATTAAATGGGTTAATACCCAACGGCTTACAAAGCCACAAAGGAACTATGGAAGAAAACTGCAAATGGCTGCAGTACAAGTGAATTTTAACATTCAGATAATATCGTGTATCTCAATACCATCCAGTATAAATGGAAGAATTTTTCGCAGAATCTATAAAGCATAACTGAAGTCCCTATGGAGTCCAACGAGATTGACGTAGTTAGTAAAAAACAAAGTAAATATTTCCCAATTCTTTATTCTCGAAATTCTCGAAATATTCTATAGAGAGCCCCAACTTTGATGACATCAGAAGGGGATTGCTATGCGCGACTAAAGGCTTGATTCTACCCTTAACTGCATCATACTTATGCAACACAAAGTACATGGCCACTTTCAATTTTCATAAATGACTCATTTTCACAAAATGAACCCACTTACCTGGCTAGAATCTTCTCCAAAGACATTGTCGAAGAAATAGGTTTTCGGTGGCTCATTTGGTGTAGCATTTGGTTTGATGACTATAATCGATCGATTTATTTTGTCCACTTTTACAACATTTAGCGTAATGTTTTGGATTTCAGATGTCTCCATGGGACGAGAACGAACCACAACTCGTACATTTTCAATTTCTTCTTGTTCCATTGAAGGTTCATGCTGAAAGAAAAACAATAATTACGTTAAAAAGTGATTTATAAAAACTATTTGTGCTAAATTTACCGGCATATTCTCTTCGTTCATTTAATGATATTGATTTAATAATAAAGAAACAAACTTGCGCCTCGTATTTGTTTTGCAAGTGCGCTGATGTCACGTTTGACATTTCTCTGTGACAGCTGTTTTACTCAAATTCGGTATAGAGTTGCCGTTGAAAAAGAATTGTACGCCATTGCCGATAACGTCAAAGAATGATTTAGTACTGTTCATTCGATAACTACAAAGAATGTACGAAAAACTAAATGTACTCTTACCAAGTAGAATAGCCTTAAATCGGTCGATTTTCTTTTATTATTTTCAAAAATAATTTTATGGCATTTGTGACACGTGACTAATCTTTCTGTTTCAAATTTAAAATTTAACTCAACTCACTTAAAATTTAAATTTAAATGATATTTGCAAATTTTATTGATTACCCTACATTAACCCTAAACCATTAATAGCATCCTTTTTTTTAAAAAACTATGTGAATGTTTCGTTGAAAGAAAACTTGCAAATTCCAATAAAAAATTCGTGAACGATATGATAAAAAGGCCACCATTTTATTTGGAAGGTTAAATCTAGACGATTTGACGATTTTGAAATTCCTGGAAAGCACATCATATTTGCTGCGCACATTAAATAAAATTCCCCAGAATCAGTTCAAAGGTGCAATGAATTTTAGAAAGAAGAAGAAGGTGATAAAATCGATATTATCGTATATTCCCGTGAAGGCCTTGAAGAGGCTTGTGCTGTGGTTGCCGAGAGTTGGTTCTTAATAAACATATTTCAAAAGCAAACATATAATTTGAACAGTGACATATTCATTCATATTCATTTTTTAGGAATTATTCAGGTACGTATTAGTATTCCCTCGATTCCTTTTACACAAGACTAAATTGTATGTCGCGTGTTCTTTTCGAATACTAAGTCTAGGTATTGCGTTTATCCCCAAATGTTTTTTTTATTGTCTTTTAGCGTCCCTATTGCAAAACTGTCACATAGGAGATACTGCAGATATTTACCTCTTATCGTTGTGTATTAGTTGCATATATGTAATTCCTGTTTATACATATGTACATATATAACCCAGTAAAATATTAAAGAAACTCCAAAACAATGAATAAGGGCATTACTTAAGCTAGGAGCAAAGGAATCGGTCTGCAAACATCTTTGCTTTGGGATGAGTTATTTATGATCTCTTATTTCGTTATTCTACTACGAATGCATATTAGAAAGTTTTTTTTACATCATTAAATCGACAAGCGTCAAAGGTATTTTCCCTCAATATCGGTAAAACTTAAGTCATTAAGATAACTTGGTAATGCAAAGAACATCCGAAAAAAAAGGTTTTTTTTTGTTGATTGGCTGCCTAACAGACTAGGCTGCTCATGTGATGACATTGATCAATGCACGAAGATGTCATAAGAATGTAGTAATAAATATATTAAACAATTTAAAACACACTTACCATTAATTTATCTACTTAAATTCCTGAGAATGCATATTTTATTTTTCAGATAATATAAATACCAAGGAGGCACAATCGCCCACTTGAAATTAAAAAAAAAAAATCGCTGATTTTAATAGTAATCATTGGACGAAAATATCATCGATGAAAACAAACATTCGCTATCAACAACAAATGATATTTCTATGAATATATACTGTGCAAAAATAATCCTCAATTAAGCAGTTCTTGGACGAATGTGTGATTTTTGTTGGAATTTCGTTCTACGTTTACGTCGAATTTCTTCTACCTAAATAATAAGACGATAACTTCTGTAACCTTTCACAGTTCAATTTGCGGCATCGTTTAATTTATAAATCACCCCAGCAAATTTTGCAATGAATAATAATAACAAATGTCAAATGTCAACATATAATGACGAATTTAACGTGATTTTAACAAAAAAGTTCAACAACATTATTTGAGTTGATAAATTTTTTATGCAACACAATATGGACATAAGTAAGTAACTTGAGTAAGTCCTGGATGTATGGTATTTCCTATTTTTTATTTACACTGGACTAGGGAAATATTGTTGGGCATTGGGCTTTATTTTAGATATTTTTTTCTTAATTTTATAAAGCGCTTCATGGTCCGTAGTTTGATTCAGACATGCGCTACCCTGGTGTCACTCAGTATTTTTCCACAATAAGTAGCATTTCTGATGAGCAAATTCTATTAGTGTGAATCTTGTGATCACAAACCACTCACAAGGATGGTTGATATAAGTATTGAGAAACATTTATGTTGAGTGTGTTATTAGTTACACGAGTAATAACTAACTTTACGATAGTTTAATTCATTTAGGTTGGGCCCTAATAAGAAGCATGGCCCATGCGGTATTTTTTTCTTTCTAAGCTCCAAATTGTAAATTTTTTATAATACTGCTAACACCGAAAGCTATTATCTTCTATTATCTGTGTGTTGCTTTTGCAATAATATGCATAAGGAGGAAAAAGAAGTATGAAGATCGAAAAGTATTTCAAACGAGTATCTGTTCAGAGCTTCTTGAGTTAGATGGCTGACTAGAACAAATTAAAGGTTTTAAGGGCTTATATTGCCCCCACTCTCTCCGATTTCAAGAAATCTTTTGACTTTTAAACTTTAAAACCAAAATTTATCAAAAATGCAACGATTCCGTTAAAGTTTTACACTACCAGATAGCTAACTAGGTTTTAGACAAACATTCTGAAAAATCGTTATTTTGTCGGACAGGTTTCAGGTGATTTTGTTAAAATCGACATTTAAGATACCTATATGTGTAGATAATATTTAAAAAAAAAGAAGCACAAACTTTGCTGCAAAAAGCCTCTGTTTTAAATCTGGGTTCATTTTTGTTGCTGTAATCGAGGATTATTTTTAAGTAATTTACTTACTTTTTCCAAAATACGAAATAATTTAAGGAGCAGATTAGCTCTGGCAGTGAAATTTTCTTTTAAATTTATATTCACAATTGTTATTGGCAACATCTTTTTTGCTAACACAATACCTTATACCCCCAGGTGTTTATACAGTTACTACATGATCTGTAATACATACAAATGTATGATTTCGTATCAAAATTTGAACATTATTGTTATTATTAATTAGTTGACTGTGAAGTCTTAAGTTCAATGCCCATTCTTATCTGAGCTTGCTCAACATTAGATTGTCCCATGTACAAGTATACAAATTAGTATTTCATGCTAAATTTAGTTCAACTGGCATTGGAGTCGTCATTAAACTAAAATAAAAAATAACTACTTCAAACTAGAAGCTTCTAAAAAGACTTTGGATTTATAAAAAACAAATCTCTACGTATGCACATATGTACGTAGGAGTATTTATCAACACACTTTTGTATTATCAAGTTATTTGCAATGATAAGTTCGGTTTTATCTGAAATGAAAGTGAAATGTTATGTCATAAAGCAAGCAGCGCAGCTGTCTGCTAATTTTTATGCACTTATAAAGGTACTTTACGTGATTAAGTTAAAGTTTAACAGATAAGAACACACAATCGGCAAAAAATATATGCGCAATACACCTCAATAAACAAATGAAGTCAACTAATAATTATTATAATTTGTATTAGCTTAGCTATTGAAGTGAACTTAACAACTTCCGAAGGTTGTCTATGTTATGTTGTAAGAACAACACTGATAGTATGGGAACATCTTTAGCACGCTTTAGACAAATGTTGATAACGCTGGCGGTCGTTCCAAATAACTAATCATTTCATGCACAAATAACTGTTGACTATCTCAATAAAAAATTTAACCTAAAACACCTTTTGAGGTGAAGATGGGGTACTTCGTAAACAACAAATAATATTTTGAATAATAAGTTTACTACAAAGAATACATTGCAGTGCAGCACCAGAAAAAAAGCTATCTTCGCACAAATCTTATCGTCTTGTATTGGAGTAAAAATATGGCGCCAGTATTTCAGTCTAAATATTTCAAATTTAATCATAACGCCTATTTATATACTTGTATACTAAGCAAGTTATCTTTCAAATCAAACGAGATGCCCTTAGCCTATAAGGTTATTATACGTAAGCGAACATAAGTTGATCGAAGGCTAGTACCCTGCTTTATAGACTGGCTCACACGAAACGAAAAACATCTGATTTTGATGCACTTTTGGTGAAATTTTAAGTAAATGAGTCCGCAATTCCGCTCTCATAAATGCAATACAGCCGCATTAATCGAAAGCCCTTAATGCTGTGCAAGTTTTAAAGGGTCATTGAGAACTGCATTAGTGGAAATAATCAATTTTTTTTATAAGGGAAAGCTCAGTGTACAACTAAGGCTAATTACATGACCCACTCAAAGACACGGATGTGTGTAAAAACAAACTTTTACTAGTGGAGAGTGTAGTTTAACTATAACATATTTTGACATCTCAAAGAAATGTACATAATTTATGAAAGTGTAGACAAAGTCTATTTGTATGGAACCACCAACGCAAATAAAGAAAAAAATTCTTAAAATGTCCACCCACTTGTGGGCTTTAAGTGTGTGAGAAAATAATATAAAAATAAGGGAACAACACTTAAGACTAGAAAGTGAATAATTAAAAATGGGAGTATTTGCTATGGTGGGGCACGGTCTACAAGTCATTTTTCATGCCCTTCACATAGTGAACATGGTTAAGGAAGCATCTTTTTCCCATTTACAAGACGAAATATCAACCTTATGTGAGCATAAAAAAAACATTAAATACGAGTAAATCTTTTAGTGGACAGTGCAGTGTACACATATGCTAGCATGTATTAATAAATATTCATGAACCCTTCGGAATTTTAAATACTGAAATATATTTATGATCCTCTATACCTAGCACCCATACCCACACTTTCTACACACAAGAGAAACGAGAGAAGGTGTTGCATAGCAAGCAATGCGGGTTCACGTTTGGATCTTGTTTAACTGCTTAAACGTGTTCCTTTACTATCATTGCTGGTTGCACTTAATTGTTCAACGAAAGAGTACATGTCGAAGCAATTATTAAACTATCTGAGAGATGTTATGATTAAATTACCTGCTTTAATGCATGAAAATTGGGTTGATAATAAGTTCTTGTTTATTTTCAGTCTTGCGTTTTACAAGGTAAAAAACTGGCATTTTAGATTGGAAGATTGTGGAAGATGATTAATTGCAAGGTTCATTTCGAGAACTACTTCTGATGTTAGGTCTCCAGCATCTTGGAGGCAATAATGTTACACAAATATTTACTACAAAATACCTATTATGTAGAATTGCAGGAAGCTGTTATAGGGCAGAATGACAGTTCAGAAGTTATCGCAAACATTTGATTACTTTCGTACAGCTTTTAAATTAAACCTCCAGTTTTATAAATAGTCGTGCTATTAAAATCAATTTGCTTTAAATGATAGCGCATCAATTGCCTTACACTATTTACAGATACATACATATGTATGTGGTATTTTCTTATCGAAATCTAATTAGAGGTATAAATCTTAATTGCCAAGTGATTTGATTTTTTGGGTGCACATCTTAGATCGTTTGTCAGATGAATGGCTAATTATAGAGTTGTTTTCCATATGATTGAGGTTTAGTGGGCGTTTGCTAGAGGCAAAATACTTTATGATGTGCAACACGCGCCCAGATTCCAATCTATTTTGATCTCCTTGGTAGAAAGTAGGAATCCCCATTCATAGGATTTTGGAAATCAGAAATTTTCATCCGTATTTGTCCTAGCACGACGTAGAAAAAATTGGATTTCGCACAACTTAAGATTGCATGATTTAAGCTTGGGAATACAAAGATAGTTTGATAAATACCTTACAATAATTTGTGGAATAGAAGACCTGGCTGGACTTCATTAAATTCACAAAATATCTAGAGTAATCAGGCATCAAGGGCCTGGCTTTTTGAATGACGAATTTATTCGTCGATTTTATTTTCTTGCGTATATACAATGTATGCACGAAGGGGCATTTATTTCTCCTAATTCACCATTGTGCACCGCGCTGCTTTGGATCCCTCAAAGCATATGAGCAAAATTTCATCTTTCCAACTAAAAGTTGTGGTCCTGATTGTGATGTTTTTTGTTTTGGTTTGTACATACATACATATGAGATATGAGATACATACATATGTATGTACATATGTATATCAAAAATGCTAGTTCAATCTGTAAGTCATGCAAAGGATAATAGACACATACAGTCAACGAAAGCATGCGAATCATCAACAACATTGGTTGTGCAACATTTTTTTCAAAACCACGAGTATTTTTACCCTAATTGAAATGTACATATGTGTACATATACATATGTTGTATGTTATCTTGAGTATGGTACTTTTGTTACATGAATAGGTTATAGATTATTTTATTAACATAGATTTTCGCTTATCATTCACGAGGGCTATATTGAAAGGGCTAAAGGGTCAGGCCCAAATACCATAATCTGTAATATATATGTACAAGAGTAAGTGATACACTTACAACACATTTTTTAAATGAATAAATTCAATTCGATGAGAGATAATTTCAAGGAAGGTTAGCGACTCGTTGCAGTTGCGAGTTTATTGTACCTATACATTTACGAGTATGTGATAAATTGTTTTCCTGCTTGTCGTACGCTTACAAATTTAGATTATGTCATTGCGAGAGACTAACAAAACGTTTACCTACACACATATGTACATATGTACATGCGTCGTGCACTTCAACTCAACCTCCGAGATTTTTTTTTGTTTCATAGGTATAAACATTTTCAAAAAATTTTGCGAATCATTTCCCCAGCAATAACTATAAAAAGTTTTCCGTCCTTAGAGCTTTACTTCGATGTACAATTAAATCCATGTCAATGAGCAATTTAAATGATAACTCGCACTTATCATCAATACAAGCACTTAGCGTCAAGGACATCCGAATGCCGTCTTCCATGATCTATGTGATCTGAAGTATACAATCGACGCACGAAAGAAGATATTTTATTTTTATTTTGTACTTTTTTTCTTGCAAAAGGTATTTTATGATGGAAGTTTAATTTAAAAATAAACAGAAGATAAGAAACAATTCATTGCGTTTCTCTTTTTTATTTCGATCACCCCGGAATTGTGAGATTAGACACAAGATTTTCTCGGCATATCGAACCATTTTCTGTGACAAATATTGGCATAATACTTGTACAACTATTGCATTCAAATTCTTTATAAATATATATGGACATATGTATGTATGTATGTACATATGTACATATGAATACATAAATATAACACAAAACAATAATAAGAACGATTAGAAAAATTGCCGATTATTTTGAAAAATCTTCCACTCTGATCAGCTTTCGCCAGCGTGCGTAGTCAGTGTATACTTAAATGACTGAATTAATTGCACATCAATACTGGGACTAAGTTTAAAAGGCAATCTTTAAATATGCCGATAGTACAACGCCGTCACCAAGAAGCAAAAGAAGTACCAGCAAACACGAAATACATACTTACTTGCAGCACACTAACTCAACCAACCTGCTCTGTGTACAATGGAAGCTAATTGCATTTTGTCTGCGGCCACCCGATTTTTTTATTTTTTGTATAACTATTTACGCTTTTAATCCAGATACATTAAGTAAAGTGTGGCCAGATGGGTTGCGAAATTAAACTTTATTTTATATACTTACAGTTCAAGGTGAACCTGGGCCTCAACCAACCATCAGCCGGGTCCTTAACTAACTGCCTCAAATTACACAATTACAATTACACAATCCAAGTCAGTTGAGGTCCCCGCCTACCACACTTGGATTTTTTTTGGCGCTCAAGAGAATTTATTAAAGTAAATAAGCAAAGGATGCTAAAGGCGTGCTCTTATTTCATGAAAACGCACATCATCAAATTTGGGGGAAATAAATATTGCCCATTTGGATATCAATAAAATTTTAAAACTAATCCATAAATCAAAATGGTTCTTAGAGCAAAGGATTACCGGTTCATGCGGTAACACAAGTGACATTATGTGGTTTAAGTGAATCCAACACTTCTTCTAACATTAATCAGATGGATAATATCATTACTGGACATAATTTTATAATTTTAAGAAGCTTACTCTGAACAAAGTATCACCTTGCAAAATCGTAAAAGTAGTCTCAGTTCCGCCAATCAATGTATTTGTGTTTTAAGCTCTATACTACTATACTACTAAGGAAAAAATAATAATGACAAAAATATCTTTTCGGTGTACAGAATAAGGCCGTGCAGTAGATAAATACTAATACAGAAGAGGGGTCTTGCTTTGCTCATTAACAAAAATCCATATAGTTTGTTAAATAGTAAAAGTTCACTGCCTTTATGAATATAGCGAAGTTGCTATAATAAATTTAAATATTTTGGGACCTATCATCTTCTCTGAAACGATGAGCCTTGTACATATGCATGTGTGCATAAGAAATGAACTAAATTTTGTATACAATTGTGTATTGTATTTTTTTTTGTAATTGTAACTCAAAAACACTTTTCTTAAATATAGCGCCCAAATATGGAGATACTTGATCCGAGTTGATAAAAGAGTTCATCCTGTCGTTCATCAATATGGTTTTTAAAGACTATACATAGAGTTCAACAATCTTCTTCTTCATGGACTTTAAACTATTAAAAACAAGTCTCACAACGAAAGAATGCTTCCGCGTTTAAAATTGTTAAGAAATTATTCATCTTGGCTAAACTACTGGTTTTCACTCTGATACACGTGATGTAAATACATTTTACTCATAACGAACTACTTAATGCCATTTAAAATTAAAAATCTTTCTCAAAACCATGCCAGAATCCTATGTTTTTGTTTGAGATGATAATAATAATTGGCCTTCCTCTGTCATTGCTAACCTAGCTTTACATACTCGTAGATAAGGGACATTATTGAAATGAAATATGTAGAGTAGGTTAATTTCAAGTATGTTTATTGATTTCCTATATTAACCTTGTTAGAAAGTCTCTATTTATATACATATGTATGTAATAGCGAATCTACACCAAAACTCACATTAAATGGAAAAGAAAATAAGAGCATTTGATATCTACATACTTTTTCATTCACTCTCATTAGGGAGTATTGATCGTGAATTCTAGTAAAAATTTCAAATTGAATGGCCCAAGTCCCCTTGAAATCATTTGCATTTCAAATTTAACATACTCTTATAAAATATAAATATACATATGCATATGCATATGTATGTATGAATGTATGTATATAAAAAAATGTTTATTTAATAAACTCCGGAAATCCACAGTTAAATTTTATTATTTTTCTTTCTAAAACTCAAGCTCATCGATCGTGCTTCTCAATTCTAATCTTTTAATGAGAAAAACCCTTGAAATTTTTAAAATCACCTAGAAGCACTGTCATAACACATTCGATAATCTTTTCTTTTCTCGGTATTCGACAAATATGTACATACTTGTTACAAGCAATGATGATTGACATACATACATATGTACATACGATTTCTTTTCTTCTTAGTAAAGTGCTACTTGAATTGCACACGAACAATTAAAGTAGAAGTAGTACCCTTTCTTTAATGGCTGGTCTGGTCACACTAATCAAAACGTAGCAGCCACTCAATGCATCATCATCATTATCAATGCACTCGAAAATGAATGTGCGTGCCGAAACCGGCTCTATTATAAATCTTTGAATGCGGTTGTATCCCACTCATTTTGAGGCCTACACATAGTTCTACGCGTATTCTACATAAAAAAAAACATATGTGCCACATCCTAAAGCAACAAGTTTGACTATGCGGGCTTGTCTATTGAGCAGGAAAATTCAAATTCCTTTTCCGATCAGTTTGATTTTTTACTTTGAACACACTACATGTCCGTCGGACATACACGGTACATGGTTTGTTTATCCTAAAAAGATTGAATAAAAGGGCGAACGTGAGTGTGGATTTATGAGGGTCATAAACGCGATCATAAATAAGGTTTCTTCTTTTGTCGCATGAACATGAGACTTCATATCTAGTTTACTTACATATGCATGCTGTGGACCTTTTCACATTAAATCACTCCATACACTTCTAAAGTAATAATTTTTCAGTGATCTTAGCACGAATGCCCGGAACAATAATAATGACATAAATATCCAGGGATATACAACCTCTGAGGTTATGGTCCATTTAAAAATCAACTTCAACTTTGAAATTTTTCTAATATGCTTATTTCAATAGCATCGGTGTTGACTTAAGACCTATTTAGAAAAAAAAATAATTTTAAATAAAATGTTCTAACACGTCGATACAATAGATTTACAAAAAAATAATAATTTCCTCTTTGAATAGAGCAAAATCAGAACTTGCTGAATAGAGACTCGAATAGATTTATTTCAGCAATGCTACGCTATGAAATTATAAATTTGATATCAAAAGACATTTAAACTTAACTAGAATCATGAATTTGGCTTCTAATTTATACGGGAATCAAAATAAGTTTAACTCAATTTTCACACGTACATACATGTATTATGTACATATGTTTGCATTAAGTTTGATACAAGAAGTTCTATAAAGGAATCATAGTGATTTTATTTCATTTTTCTCAAAGCAAAGAAAAACATTTTCGTTCACTTTGGGTCTTTGTTTAATAATCAAAAATACCGGCAAGTCCCGTTCCTTATACTTTTTCATATTATTTATGCTCGGTATTCAGAATGAATAAAAGACACCTTTTTAGCCTGGAGAATCGTCAAACTACTCAAAGAAATGTTAGCTTAGACCCTGGTCTAGAACATAAGGCTTTAAAATGATTACTTTGTGAAGCTATCTCATAAATTTTACTGATAATAAAGTAATAAAAAGCTACCAAAATTACAACGATGGATGACTCTGCTATCTTATTTTTTGACTTCGACTGTAATTATTGGGTTACGTAGAATTTAGTGCAGGAGTTGACCCGCCAACTAAAAGTTTCCCTGACAAACAAACTAGCAGTCGTAGTTTAAGGGTAACTAATAAACTTGACACATCTTTATAAATATTATCGTTTTCCGAATTTCGGACGTTTGGTTGAAGAAAAGGAGTTGGGCCTAGCCCTTAAAGGTTACCCACAACTGATGTAAACAAATTTAGGAAATGCAGTTTTAAGATAATATTTGTTTTTCTTTTATTTCATTATTTACTAATTTATCGCTTTTAAAAGTTATCGCGAGCCTCACTATCGACCCCTGCCGGTCGGGGTTGGCCCGCTTTTAACAGGTCAACCATAACTGATGTAAACAAACTCGCGAATCCACTTCTTTAGAAAAAAAAAAAAAACTAATACCTCATTAACTATGATTATTTTGTACATAATCAATAGAGCAAATACAAATTCATATAACCCAGTTATCGCAAAAAAATTGCCTAGTCTCTTTTTCATTTCATTTGTTATTACTTATCCACCACTTAAATTTACAGATGACTCACATGTACGGTTAAATGACATTCTATTTATAGCCCTAACGTTCTTATAAAAATAAACTAGGTTATTGCAGTGATAATAATTCGATAACTCAAAAACAGTTGAGGCGGATCGAAAACGAAACCTTTTGACTTGCAGGTAGATTTCATAAGTGCATTTTGTCCCACACAAATGTACACAAACACAACTAAAAACGCCTGCACTACACTACCACGATGAACATAAGGAAGCAGAGGAAGAAAAAAAAAAAAACTAATAATTTAGTAGCCAACATGATTGTAGAGTTTACGAATCGTACATAGACTGTCTACTTGCCAAGGGTGACCTGCGCTGCGCGGTGTTCAGACTGCACAGCACACTTTTAAGCAAACCTTGCTCGCGATCGCATGTGTCGCTCGCTCATTGTCGGTGTCTCGTCGGGATAGATGCCAGAAAAATCAAGAAATCTGGTACCGTGTATATTATCGAACATATTTGCCGTCGATTCGATTCAGTCTGTCGCGCGGTGGCACAGTCTACTTTGGCGCACTGCACGCCTCAGACGCGTGAAGAACAAAATATTTTCCCTGTTTTTTTTTTCTCTATTTCGTCGGTCAAATTTAATACGGCGACAATAAAGTATATATTGTTCCGAAGTTTTTTTTATCTGAATAACCCTAAGTTAATAAAAGTTTAAGTGAAACCTTAGCACTTGACATTAGTTGTCAGAAGAGTTAACAGAAAGCATATTTAAGAAGTACGTTCTACTTCCCATGTGCCATTTGTATGCAACACCGCTAACCGCTTGTGATTGTTTAATTGCAGTTTGGCTAAGTTCGAAAGAATAGTAAATCAAAGATGATTTCCCACAGTCCACCTATATTTAGCCACAGTCCTCCGATCAGCTTCCTGGCTGAATTCAGGAACACCCAACATTCGCCGTAAGTAATGCTACAACCCTAAGTAGGTTATCATTTGTAGCCAGACCACACAGTATTTTTTTTAATTGCTTCCGCGAGCATTCCTTTTTTTAAACCATTTCTGATTTATTACTTCGAGGAATGTATGTACTTTTAATGCAATAATAAATTCAATTATATGTCTATTTTTATGCAGTTTCCCTGATGATCAGAGAAGCAGATACTGTCGGCCACAGGCAATGACGGTGGCGTCTCGAGCCATAGCAAAGAACTCAAATTCACAAGTGTATCGAGGACGCCCCACTGAACGCAAGATATCGGCTCCAGAGATGGTGCTCCGACCAAAATCATGTTTAAGTCGACGCTCACACTTAGAGAGCCATGCTGAGGAAAATTCATATGCTGCGAAAAATACCAATGACAGGTAAGTTAAAAAAAAAAAATGTTTGACTCCTTTGCGACCAACTGAGAAAACATTTACTGTTCCGTTTTCCGACGTCTGTAACTATGTGTAATACGTGTAATACTATATCACATAATACCGGCAACGAAAATAAGTTTAGGTTTATTTTTCTCAAAACTTTTTCAGATGATTTTACTTAAAAGTCTTACAATTGTACATAAATCGATTTTCCTATCAGATGTGGGTATATTCATGTCTTCTATATTTTATCAAGCTTTCATGCAATGATACGTAAGGGTCCTACCGAATAAAAATAGAATCACAAAATATTCGTCTATTCAGTTAGATGGTTAGGTAGACATGTAAGCAACCTGTCAGATGTACGAGTATGCCACGAAATCTACATTGTAGCACCTTAATAGGACACTCAAAGTGGATAGAACTACTTTTAACAAGCTTTTAACGATAGATGCAATGATACCGGCACAATCAACCTAAACCATTTTTTTTTTTAAAGGCGTTCTTCCATTGCAACGAAAAGTATTTTTAAAAAAAAACAATCAACTAACTTGAAACTACTTATGTAGCTTTTGTACCTACTATTGCAAACTCCAACTCTCTTCAAAAACGTCTCATTTCAATCTTAAAAAGTCTGTTGAGTAGGTCGATCGTGACCATTGACAATTAATGGAGAACGTTTTCTTCCGGACACATTTTGCACACAAGTATCTACAATTTACTTGAAACTGCGAAACTTTCATTTTCATCGATACACACTAAGTATAAGAGTAATCGTACTTATTGTATGCTTTATGTAGGTGAATAACATTTTCACCTTTGAAAGGCCACAACCGTCGTCAATTTGGGCCTGTTTCGGTCGGGATATAAATAGATACTGTGATGTTGTAATTTACATATTCAAGCATTTGCGGTAGATCAATATACCTACGTTATGGAATCGAGTAACACCAAAGTAATCCAATATAATACAAATTGATATCGTGTGTATGCACAGTATTTGAACGAATGAGTGAATGCAAAGCCATTGAGTAAGTTTAGTTTTATTTTATTTTTTTTATACTTTGGAGAATAGTGGTTTTGCCCATAGACTATGGAATGCGATTAAGAGAGAAATTTCTGCACTGAAATATTGTGTAAAATAAATACTAAAACTTTAGATCGAAAATGTATGACCGGATCGTGACCTGGTAACGAATCTGGCGATAGATTCACTATTGCCAAGTTCTACGATAGAGCTAGCTAACGGGAAAGAGTATTTAAATTGATTTTGTTCTCGAGTGACCTTACGTCCAGAATACACACGGTTCCACCTCTCGCGAATGTCTGACAAACATCCGAGAAAAAGCTTCCCAATTTAATAAAAAAAAAAAAACAATTGTCCGACAAAACACGCATCGTCGCGAAAAGCTAGGCCATATACCACACACGGTCTGTTGCGACAAATATTTGCTCTTTTGCAAAAAGAAATTTCCTGAATCTGGGAATTACAATCGGCCTTCATTCAGTATGCCATCTTTACATCGGTTCCTCTGAACAGGCTTCAACTATTTGGTTAGACGAAGCTAGGTGGCTGTGGGGCACTACTCGACTGGTTGATTTTATTACTTAAAATACTAGTTCAAATCAGTCCTAAAAATTATGAGAAAACAGGGAAAAAAGAAACAAAGTTCTGAGCATACAAACCAAAACTCATCAATAGATGTAGAACTACACAGTTGACTATCAATTCTTCATTTCATTGGGAAAGCAGAGAGAGATTTAGGATTCTTTTAACCCTCATCTATGTATGTACATACATATGTGGCCTCTATACCAATTTTTAGTCCCCAATCACTACAACTGGTTACACAGATTTTTGTCTTACCTTCGACTAGTAATGAATCCACTTCTTACGTAATTTGTAAGACAAAATTATTTATCTTATTGAAATTAAGAAACTATCGTGTAGTATTACAATGAAACTCTCATTAAATACTCTTATGTAAATGGGTTTTCCATTTCCTAAGAAAATCTATAAGCATAAACGACGTGACTAATTTTCTCTTATAAGAATTATCTGAATTTGCAAAAACTTTATATATGTTATACAATGTGTTAATAGAACTTATTATTTATCATTTCGGAATGTGGTTTTTTAGGTTTTCGGGGAATGTCGAGAGTCTAAACCGATTCAATAAAAATGACGCTATTAAAAACCTAAAGCTTTTAATGCTCCGTTAATATGTTGATTAAAAACACCAACGATTTGGGTAATTGGATTAGATGACTGGCTATCAGCAAGTACATTATTCATACATACATATGTATGTATGTATTCTTGCACAGATAATATACAATAATATATGTGTATTGGATTGTCTTCAGACTAAATCGAGCTGCTCCCATTCTTTGAACGAAATGTTCGTATCTAACATTAAGAAATTCCCAAATATGAAGCATACAAAAAAAAAAACGGTTCAAAAATGTCAAGTATGATAAGAAATTTGGTAAAATTATGATTCATAAATGAAAAATACATGCAAGGTGACAAGTAATATCCGAATAAATTGTTATTTAAGTAAAATTGGAAAAATGCATTAAGATCTGGTAAAATTCATTCCCCCAAGAAATCCCTCCTTCGCCTCATAGTACTCATAATACTTGATTTTAATTGACTATACTGAATGGCTTGTTTTTCTCTGACCCTTTCCTTTTATCTACAAAATATACATACTTCAATTTATCGTTATGTTTGGGCGTGTTTTTTTTTTTTTGTTTTTGTTCATTTAAAAAATACAAGACATTGAAATTAAGAAAAAGAAGGAATTATAATTACGATAACGTTTTATACAGAGACGGAAATGATAAGGATGGGAAATGGATAACAATTAATCAGTTATAAATATGTATAGATAAATGCATTCCTTCATGATAATCCGATTAGAATGTCCGAAAAATATCACCCATAACTTATATAGGATTAAAAAGGAAAACTACATTTCTCACAATGCACTCGACTTTCTACTCAAAAGGTAAAAAAGGAATGTTAATCTTCATACATAAGCACTTGTGGTATTTAGGACAATGAGCTACAATTAATCTCACTCTTTTCAAGTATTGTGCGTGGTGGTTGTTTGGTCAACAGGTTTTCGAAATCAATGCACTCATCGTAGCAAGTGAATGTATTTTCATATGTACATACATACATACATATGTATATGTATCTATCCTGCATACAACAAAAAATTTACTTATTATCAAGGCCAATAATAATATTAGCACTAATATCAATGAACTATTCATAAAACATAATAAACATAACCTTCTATGCGAGCTCTTACCCGGCTGTAAAGCGCAATTTTGTATATTTAATTATTGTATCTTTGCCTTGAAATAGTTGTATCTAAAACAAAATTTAGTCAGCTGTCACATGAAGCATACACTCAACGATGAGTATGTCCTTGGTTAGATGTTCTTAAACTAAATATACCAGAAATGTATCTACATATGTAAGTGCATAGGTATTGGCAATAAGCCAATGTCTTGAGTATTAATTTTAAAAAATGCTAAAAAGAACTATTTCTTGCCACTATGTACCACCTGAAAATCTGAAAATATGTATTATTCACCATCAATTCGAATTATCATATTCTATACAGCAGCATATACAAATTAATTAAAATCAAAATTTTCACGTGATGCCCCAGTGATTGGAGGCAAGATCACCGCACTACTCGCAGGAAAACTATATGCGCGTACAAACCGTGTGAAGATACGTTTGGGCGAAATTTCATCACTTCTTGCTAGCCAAACAAAAAGACAGACGAAAGAAAAGAGAGAGAAAAAAAAAACGAATAACTAAAAAAGTTACGTAGGTCACATAAATTATGACGCTACTCTACATATGTTAACATACACATATCTGTCGCCCCCGAGATAGTAGATAGAAATCGTTGGCGCTTGTTTTAATCTGGGACCTAGGAACTTTTGAAAAAACAATTCAAAATACTACATACGAGTACGTGTAGTATAACTTTTGCATCATGCATTCAAGGAATGATTGAAACGAGGAAACGTCACTATGTCGTCAATCAAATGTGGTTCTACGTATACCCAGGCGTGCGTGCGCCGAACTAAAATAAATCGAAAAAAAAAAATCTTACCCAAAACTGACTACTATCGGCGGGTCGGGTGCCGTCTATAAATTTAGAATTAAATTCTGTCGGTCGGTCGTTGCGATTACTTAATTTATACAAACACATTACCACAGATTAGAGATTGTTTTCTTTTCTTACCCATCTGTGAACGATTGAACCCGAGACACCCGTTAGGTCGGTTTTATATTTAAATATTATGCAAAAAAATAAATCGACCAACAAAACTGAACCAAAACAAGCCTCAGGTAAATCCTTGATGCGAATCAATATTGATGTATTGCGTATGCACTGCATTTCGGGTCGAGTTAAAACAGATGACAAGACAACAAAAGTCGACTATCTGTCCACTGATGGGCTGTGTGGTTCCACTTCAATGTTACATCCAAAAGTACACAAAAAAAAAAGTGATTGACCCATTCAGAGAAAGGCAGTGATAGCGAGGAGCGCCGCTTTAGCAAATAAACCTGATGCAGATGAGGGAAAGAAATCACTGGAGAGCGGTCTTGAGAGTGGTAATCACGCAATAAAAGCGTGATCACGTGTTCATTTTTTCTCTTTATGGAATATTAAATATTTGTACTTTTTTTGTTTATTTGTTATCTTCCCTCCAGTTGTGTATTACTTTGTCTATATTTGAATAATCGAATTAATTGCATTAACGCATGGCTTTACTGATACTAAAATTGAATAACGAGCCAAGTCATGAAATACACATATATGTATGTATGTACATTATTCAGGGGTCATTTTCGTAATCAGAAATGAGCGGCTAAAGAAATCCCTTTTTTATGATTTGATGCCTAAGCGATGTTTGAAAGATGACTAACAAACGCCGACTTGAGGAGCTGCGGAAAGACTGGGCAGTCTCTAAAGAGGCTTTGCAGTGACGTGTTTTCTCAAACATCTTTTGAAATTTATGAATTAAAAGGAGTGAAAGAGTTTCGGTTGGTATTAATTGTTTTATAACGGTTTGTCTGATTTTTTCTTGGAAACAGTGTTTGTTATTGTGATATGTTTCTAATGGATGAGCTTTCATTTTAAAACAAACAAAATAAAGTGCATAAAAACGTTTTGCGGCTAAAAACAAAATGTTCAAAGTTTTCTACGCCATGTCCTTGCATATGGTAAATATTGTTTAGATATGTATTGATGTTTGGCAAAATTGACTGAATCAAGAAGTACCTAATTTTCTAAAACACTCTAATAGTCAAGTTCTACGATTTTTAAGGTGGTTTAAACGAAAATTTTTAAAAATTTTTTTTAAAATGCCACGACCACTTTATAGGGGCTTGATAAAATCATATGACGTATGCATACATCATATGACGCCACGCGACGCATTCCTGGTGGGTTGTAGCTTCTCTGTATGCTCTCATTTCGCTCATTGCTAATTACTTAGTCGATTATGAAAAAAAAAACTCAAATTCTTGAACTTGAAAGACCCAAAAATGTATTTAAAAAAATTTTAATTTGGAAATTCCAGTTTCGTGTAGATTGTGTTCATAGAATTGATATACATACGATCTTGTACAAACATTGACATCTATTCTCTTTATGAGAAACAATTTATTTTTAGAGTAAACAATTCTAGTTTTTTATACCTTCGAATTAGTATTTTTAAACAAAAATGAGTTTGGGATCTCTTTATCTTAAAATTAAAAAATAAATAAAACCTAGCACTCGTATTTGAAGGTAGTTTCCAACACTTACACCTTTTTGAATTGGGTTCGTGGAACTAGACATGTGTGATATTGTAGGACTATTTCGTTGCAATTATTCACTTTATTATAATATAAGCATCACATACATGCTCACAATCACAATGTTATTAGTATTAATTGCTAAATATACGTGTAGAAATTGTGACTAAACACATGTTTGGCAAACTAAACACAGACAAAACAAGAATTTGCCACATAAACAAATGTGGAACGGGGTCATTGGACTATTCTGTCTAATTCAACAAAACCACCTGTAATATATTTTCCAAATTATTTAGAATAGGGTCACTAAATAATTTTAGTCACAGAAAAAGCCTATAAAAATTTAAATTAAGAGTTTGACCGCTCGAGTGAGGCCTGGTTAAGGTTAAGGTTTTCTTTAGTAGTATCTGTATTCACTATCCACTGGGGGTCAAATCGATATGACATTTTAGGATTGACTGTAATATTATTTATAACTGATATAAAATCGAGTCCCCCCCGGGGATATACTTTCTTTATTATTTTTTCTCACAGATAGTTATTCATGTTTTCCCAAAATTTTGTTTTCTCAAAATTTTACGCAAATCAATGTCAAAAATTATTCCACTAAATCTTCGTCACATGTGAATGTACATATACTCTAACCTACGATCAATGACGCTAATAATAAATTCTTTTCTTGTGGAGAAAACATTTTAAATATATTTTATATCTGTATTTGATTACCTTTCTCGTGAATCGGATTCTAGTTTGGGAAATTAGTTTGAGGCTGGGATATATGTATGTACGTATAAGAACGCCCCCGTGTGCCTCCGCAAATGTGAAAATTTTATTTTTAATTTGAATGAATCTGTTGTTCAGATATGTCCTATGGATATTTCTGTATTTAAACATACATGTGTACATATTTAGATGGCGCAGCGATTCAGACAGGCAATCCTTTCTATGACCTCTGATTATTTCTTTGCCCAAAATAGATTCAATGAGATTTTATTTTGATTCAGTCTACTCGTAAATGCACTGGCAATAAAAACGTGCACCGTGCTTTTGACGGATGTTTACTTTTGAGGGCCAATTGCACATACTATCTGGGGTTAGTCTGGTGCTTTCATGTTGTCAACAGACTGACTATATTGCCTTTAGAGTATATTTTTAGTTTTACAAACGATTTTTTTTCGCGTAGTATACCATGTACTGTATAGCACACATTCACTTTTGTAGCTTATTATATTTGTTTGAGTTCAATTTAAATTCTTTTCGATTACGCAAAATTTGCAGAAGATCTTTTGCGTTGTTCTGATTAAATAAAACTGAATTAGACAATTTTAAACATATGGACCATAGAGTTAATTTTTAGATAAAAGGAAATAAACTGAGGTAGACTAGTGGTCTCCGATTGATTGAATAAACGAAAAACTAATCAGATTGGCAGACATTGACAATTTAAAGAAAAATATATGTAACAGCTGCTCTGTCAGAAGAACATATTTTAAGAACAAAGCTTGAAATGCAGATCGAAGCATCACTAGAAGTTCAATAGCAAATTACAACTTTACATACAGTGCTTTATGCAGAAGGCATTCTTTTGCTACCTTACGCGTCGAACTGTGCAAAATTATGTCTACCATGTTGTATATATGTGTCTCGAAGTGTCAGAAACCTTTTCTGTCGCTTAGAATTACAGATGTACAAAATGTTGCTACAAATCTTTCGTGCTGAAGAAGATGCAGAATACCGATTCAGAAACCACACGATTAATAAATTCCAATCGTTGTATGTAACATAAGACATTGGAAATAAGGGTATTCCAAGCTATGCTTTTGCGTGATCAATTCCTATTTATTGATATCTATTTAGAAAAGTTGCTCCATATAATAAGATGGTGTCGAATAAACAAGTCAATTAAGTACACGCTTCACATACAGGCACGTGAACCATACAACGCTCCTTTTGGCTCCAACGTACTCGGATAAACAAATCAAACATAATTTAAAGACGCAAATACATACACACACATAAAATCAGTAGGTGGTCGCTCTGAGAAATTTCTTGCATTTATTGCATAAGCCGTTCCTCAATGAAATTTTTGAAAACAATTTCCGGTCAAAAATAATATTCTTCCAAAAATAAATTACAACAAACTTTTCTAAATAGGTTAATATAAAAAGTATATACTCGTATATGTAGTTTTCAAAGTCATTTCTGTAGAATATTCGAAACGAATAAGGTCAAGAAGCGTTTGTCGCGCATTTAACAAAAAATATTTCATTGAAGTCTATTGGAAACAATCCAATTTACTATGTTTTACTTTTTCTAATTTATTTGCAGTCGAGCCCGCAAAAAGGTGATTTTCGCCGATGATGAAGGATTGTCACTAACTGAAGTGCGAGTAATGTCAGAACCCTCAAATGTTCCTCCGTACTGGAGTATGAAATTCTTAGAACAAATTACACAAGGTCTTGTTAGTCCACATCCAGCTGATCAATGGACGGTGGATTTTAAGCAGCCCGCATCTGATTATTTATCATTTAGGTATAAACAATAAGAACAGGATATTAACGAACATATGTATTTATAAACTGATCTTTACCACTTTGATTTTAAAATTTTAGGCAAAAAATCGATAAAGATTACGTTTGCCTAGAGAATGTGATTGTTAAAGATGATGAATCAATTATAGTGGGAACTGTAAAAGTTAAAAATGTTCATTTCGAAAAAGAAGTCGTTGTCCGGGTAACCTGGGACGATTGGAAGAGTCAACAGGATATGTTCTGTTCATTCGCAAGGGTAAGTTCAATTTAATTTCATAACTAAGAAATGAAATAAAACAAATTAAAACTTCCTACAGACATACGGACATACGGCATCTCATGTTATCTTCGATACATTTTCATTTAAAATTACCCTGCCGCCATCATCTAAGCGATTGGAGTTCTGCATATGCTATCGAACTGCAGGAAAAGAATACTGGGATAACAACGAGGTATTTAAATATTTATTAGGCACTTTTTTCTTTGATTTTCTAATCGATTGATTTATAAACAGAACAAAAACTACACCATCTCGAAGAGATCACCATTCTATTACCATGCTCTTGCCCCCTATGAGCCGCACAAACAAAATAACCAAGTGTGCGCCATCTCAAAATTAACAAGTGCACTATCCAAAACAACCATTCAAAACGACACTCAGGACCCTAGTCCGTACTACTGATCGTATTGATCCAACACACAAGGAAGAAACTTATCTGAGACCCAAGACTCAGTTAAAGGTAAATTTTGATAGTTTACCCTCCCCCAACCAAGGGTCATAACCCATTGTTACTGTCTTATTTTAGATTAGGAGAAACCGGAAACCAATGCTTATGAAGAGTTAATTGTATGTGCGTATATAATTACAAGGCGATACTAAGCTGTCAATTGATACGCGCTGCAATTTGCACCCAACCCACAGCGTAAAGCTGTATTCAACGGTCAGATACGTAGCAATAGCGGAAAAGCCTATCCGCTTTCTAAAAACTGATGCTACTAGTTACTACGTATGACCTTGAGCCAACATTAAATGACCTTTTAACATTTTTACTATATCTACTCGAAAAGAAATTACTATTATTCTAATTTGTGTATTATAACACAGTACCTATCATTTTAACTCTGACCAACTGTCCTAAATTAAAGATTTCAAGAATCGAATTTGTCCTGTTACTGTGCCATAGTCGTGAAGCACGCACATTTTTCGTTAATCTTTTTTAAGAATTTATGCGTGTTTATGTGTTATACGAGATTAGATAATAAATTTTATACAACAATCAAATTATTAGGAAATTTTTTTTAATAAATATATGTAAAGTCAGGGAACTATGTACCTAAATTTTAAAGGATTTATTTGGAAATTAAAAGTAGACAATACATACAGAGGAATATAAAATTGAAATTAAATGTAAACAAAAAAATATAAAATACTGAAACCAAAAGACTGAGATACTGGAGAATTTTGTACTAAACACAACAAAATTTAATGTTTTTGTGTTTTATGTAAATATATGTATGTATGTTGATGATAGTCTGTAATTAAATGTACTTCTATCCCAATTATTTTTATTTTCGTTAGAGATTATATAGAGTGTAGAATTTAAGGAGCTAACATTTTTCTTATTATTATAACTATGGACTATTTTTATGATATTTAATTATGTAAAGATAAAACGGAAATTTAAATTTTATAGTGCATATTTCACTGCTTAAGATGTTAACTTTTCTATGATAGTAATAAAAAATATGTACATAAAAAAAAATTATATAACTTGTAATTTAAAAAAAAAAGAGAACCGATGGGAGAAAAAGTGAAAAATCAGGTCGCCTGAGAAACAAGTGCCGTGCCTAAGCGATTGGACGGATATTGAGAAGACGATTGGAGGTAGTGGTTCCTATTCGTATTCCCACTTTCCACTCTCTGAGTTGCAAATTTCTGCCCTGTGGAAGTTGATTTCTGGAGACAACAGCAGTTTTAAGCAATTCGAAACTTTGTAGTGGAATATTTAACTGGACTGCTCTTATTCGTTCGTCTTTCCTGTGCCGACTCCTTTAGTTCCACATTTCTGGCCCTCCGAAATTGATTTCTGAGCTCAACAGCAGTGAGAGTTCATGGTTTCTAGCTTTCTTTAACAGCAAAACACTCACGATTTTCAAGTGAACTGAACCCATAGCAAACTTACATAAATGGCATATGAACAGAAATAGATGGGAATAAAAGAACATTAACCAAAAACATGTTACCAAAGCAAAGAAAAATATCATCCGGTGACTATTCACTGGGACTGGTATAATACCACTGGTAGTTGTAAATGAAAGCATTATGAATCAAAACGGGCGCACGAATGATTTTTTTTATATTACCACTTAACAATAGGTCTGTTCCTTTACCTGAAAATTTGTACTAATTCATACGAGTTCTAGACTAACCCCGTTCCTTAGCACAAAAAAATCGTAAAAGAGAGAAGCAACGAGAGTGTACTATCTGTCTAAGTCAGCTGTTACTTTGGATGACCTAATTTTTAACTTGCTGCAAAAACTGAAAAATGGAAAAAAAAGGAGCGCAAAAGAAATTTGAACGGTCTCCTAAGACATTCAAACAGGTAAGGGGTTATTTGAATTCAATAACAAGAAGGTTTAATTAATTAAATTTTGCCTCTCTCTGAGAGAATTTTACCCCCACTCCTTGAAATTTATTTACTTTCTATTTTTGGAGCAGAAAGTAAAGGAACAGGCCTAATATGAAGCGAAAGTAGTGTAAAAAAAAATGAATCAACGACAGGAGCAAAAGAGGGTAAAAAGCAGTTGTTTCGGTTTCCTTAACCATAGCTCATTTCTGTAAACTTAAAAGGAAGCATTTGATTAAAAAGAAGAAAAGTTCATAAACAATTCGTCCATATCTAACTATCATAGATGTTAGCACAAAGCTAAAATTCCAATAGCCATCGAAGGAGTAAGATGCAGAAGCGTTAGAGCTATTTAAAAAAAATCAATCGTTACCACGAACTGACACCAATTTAGTATCTTATACACTCGTCACCCAACTTATATTCCATTAACATTGGACTTATTCCTGACCAACGGTTCGCAACTGTTTACCCGGCCTATTGTAGTTAATGAATTAGGGACTTCCGGTGAAGTGTAACTTCCCTATTTCACCTGTTCGTAAAAGCAATTTAGTCAATGATTTTAAAAAATAATAATTACTTAATGGCGTATTTTCCTAAGGTTTGGAAAAAAACAATTATACCGATTTTAAGACCGGTCAAAGATGTCAACGTGTTTACGCGTTAAACATAAAAAAAAATAAAAAAGGGAATAGTTGCTCACATTAACGCCAATAACATCTTGGAGCGGGTAGAGTTTGGTTTTAGGCAGCATCGCAGTATGGTGCACCAAATCCACCGTGTTGCGAAACATATTAAAAGTAACTTTCTGTCAGGCATTTGACACAGTCTAGCATCATAAACTACTGCATAAATTAATCAGTTTTAAATTTCCTAGTCCTTAGTATCTGTCAATAACTGTCTTTCTAATGTTTTTTCTATTGACACACGTGCAACTCAAGCTTTGATCCTTGCTCTAACCGTGAACTTTGTTTAAGGTCTTCAAAGAGGATTTTTTTCTAAACTTTGAAGATCTCCTGAAGTCATTTGTTTGGTTTGTATAAAAACGCCCTTACTACGTTATACTTATGTACATACGAGTATGTATGTATCTGAAAAAACATTTTACCGTCAAATTTTTAATATTTTTCAATGACGAATAGATTTTCCCGTACACGTCATTTACATGTTCCATGAATCACATTTTACAAAGATTAACATCACATGCGCAAAAACCCTATTTAACAAGCACTTTTTCTTCAGAAATACATTCCTGTAAAATGTAAGGTTATTTTTTTTATAGATTCCATGTTTAGTTGTGAAATATTTATCAACAGAACGACCGCGAATTTGTTGATATGTTGAGTTTTATCGATATTTTTGCAACAGTGAAATGGGCTTGATGCGTAACGGCTCTGTGTTATCAATGTTACAGTAATTTAAATCCTTCATACCATTGAACAGCGTCTACAATAAACGTAAAGTTATCAGCACGTGATATATTTACATACATATGATAATAGTTTATCTTAGAACGTAGCTGACTCTTTCTATTTAATTCTAACACTTCTGTAACTACATAGACTATTGCTGATTATCATTAATTAAGTCAACCTGTCTCGTGACGCAAGTGTCTGATATTTTACTATACGAGCACGTTCATATGAAATGATTTGGAGATAAACAATAAGCCTGGGAAGAATTAAAAAATAAAGTCGTTTTTTTGATATTCACATAGGGAAACATAGATTTTTATTACTTTTAAACAGGACATTTTCCTGACTTCGTTTACAAAGAAAACAAAAAAATAAATTACAATAACTTTCCTTTTCAAATGCGATTTCATATTTGGAATGATCAGTTTTTAATTTCCTTTTTCTGTTTAAATGCACATACTACATTAGCTAATTTAGCCTAAACTTCACGAATCCGTGGATTTTTTTTTAATGTTTATCAAATCCTAATTGTGCCTTTTAGGGCTAAATGAGTTTAAGTTCCGCTGTGTTATGAGAGTTTCCCACTGGCTGTGTATACCAATATAGTTTTCTTACGATATTTGGTTAGGTTTCGTGTCTGATTTTCAATATTATGATGTATAATTTAACTACGCACTGAATTCCTTAAATTTATTTTGTTTTATTCAATTTAGCCTTAAGGGACTCTGGCATTTCTGGTGGTGGTGGACGTGGAAGAGCCAATGCTACTTTAACACCGTCGTAAATGAACCATTGCAATGCAGTGAGAGTACCAATCATGATAATACGAGGTGTCAAACCGTTCCACATTCCCATGAATCCAAGACTCTTGGCAACTTGCAGGGCAGATGCACCCTTAGCTTGGTTGAGTTTGGATACGACAACATCAGCTGGATGAGAAACAATGGCACAGAAAACGCCAGCAATATAACCGGCTGCGAATGTCACCACCAATTGTTCACCCTTGCTGCAATCTCCACGTGGTTTCGGTACAACATATCTATGATAGTTAAGAAAATAAAATTAAAAATTGTTTAGTTGAATTAACAGTTGACAGAATGCCTTACTTGTATAGTAACTCCACGGTCTTTTCGAAGCAAGCGAATTTCATCATGGTGTATGGGATTTGACGGCACCATAATGGCACCAAGCTCTTATAGAATGTACCAATACCTTCTTCCTTTATCATTTTAGGTATCGCTTGACGTAATGTGGAGGCAAAGCCGGCCGTAGTTTGAATCTTGACCTTGGCTGCTTCCATTGGAGACAATGCAATATCAGCAAAGAACTCAGCCGAAGCAGAAGCAGCTAAGTAAAGCCCGGTACGATACAAGTAGGCATTTTCCGGACCCATAGCTTCAGCATAGTAGACTTTGAAGACCTCGTATAATCCAAACTTGCACAGACCCTATTCAAGAACATATTATAAAACCACTAAGTATGTTTGTCATGTAATTCGATTAGAACATAAAACTGGATTATCCCCAACAGCAATCAAAATAAGCCGACGTCTTCATTTTAAAGACAGAAAATATGCATTTATGCACTTATTGAATTGAACGTATTTAATAAAATTTAACTTAAAAAAATTATCGCTCTTTTCTGAATTTAAAGACGTGATGATTGCATAAAGTAATTTATGCTAATGAAGCATGAGCAAATTACTTCTTAGACTTATAGAGTTGTTGTAAAGGATAAATGCATTCGTTATTGACTAAAAAACACCTTTTAAGTACCAAAGCGGTTAACAGAAATTGTGTATATTGCGCAATGGAACCCCTTTAATGGGTCGAACGATGTCACATGCACATTTCTTTCTCTGGTCGTTTGAAAAAAAAATAACAATCCCTTCCAGCTGTACGAAATCGATCTACTTGCGCAACTGCATTATTACATAACGACTTCAGTACTGGGTTTTTCCTTCATTCTTTTTTTCTTACCTGAGCAGAATATCCAAAGAAAGTTGGTGCCCAACCTCTTGCCAAACCACGATAGCCTTCCTCAGCGACTGAAACCTTGAAGCCATGGACCAAGTTCTTATATTTAGCAGGATTCACTTGCAAACGACATTTGACCAAATCCAACGGTACTACGAAGGTGTGGGTAGTACCACATGACAAGATACCGCCTATACCGCAGAGAATAAAGAACTTAGTACTACCAAATTCACACGAATCTTGAGTTGGTACAGAAGCGGCTTGTATTTGACGTTCGACGACTGCATCGCACTGTGCTCTACACAGTGGGCTCTTGAACGGAGAATTTTTGGCAGCTTCAAGGAGTGATGAAAACATTTTCAATGGATACTAAAGCGTACGGCTAATGAAAAAGAAATAATTTGGTGTAGTAAACCTGATTATATGTGGATTCGTTTTTTTCCAGATCCAAGGTTAAAATCAATAGGTTACATAACTTTCACAAACGAAAAAACAAAAAAAAATTATTTGAAGATTAAAAATTTTGATCATAGAAATCAATCAAACCATTTTAAAGTACATATTGCGGCATAGTTAATTAGTAAATGATAAAAATTATTTAAGTATAAGAAATTTTCCACACTTACTATTGACAGCACCAGCCACGGGCACGAGAACTAAAACTCGAAAGAAATTTATTCGCGACTGCTGCTGCTACCTTTTGGAATTTTTAAGTCATCATAATTTCATTCCATCTCTCCAGTTGGCAGAATGGAATGAAACAAATTAATTTAGAAAACCAACCCTACGTTTGGAAGGAAAATTGGAATGAGAGAAGGAACGGTTGGTGAAATTAATTCGAGTGGTCACCAAAATTTTATTTCAACATTTTATTTTTCCCTGGGTCTTATCCCTTAATATTCCCTTAATTGAACTTCAATCAATCGTATCGTGTACTTTTTACAAACGTTTCAAAAGTGCCTTTTGTTACTAGTTTCATCAAATAATTAATTAGTTTTAAGCAAAAACTTCCTAAGATTTAGAAGGTTCAAAGCTTAAATAAGTAGAAAGGCGGTTACGAAAAAATTGTTTCCCATTTTTGCAGTTTGATTTTTTATATAATGTAAGACCTTTTTGCTTAGATTCTTATAAAAGTGACTTAATATATTCACAATCTCCAAAAAATAAAAGATGGAAAACCCAAAAGATTATTGAAATGCTTTTGCCAAGATGTTCCTCGACACTGTATTTAACTAATTCCACCATTTAAATAAAATATTAAAAAATAAATAAGCTACGTTACGATTCCTCTCAAACAAAACTTATGATGCACTATCTTTTTCCTCTACTCTTACCTTAAAAAATAGGCATAAATACAAATTCTCAAAAAAAAATCTAAATAAATACAAAATTACAGGAAGACCCCTAAATTCATTTTGTCTATTTTTCACCTTGTCTTGAAGGTTAGCACTTTTGCATTAGTTCCAATATGTACAAATACACCCTTTTAAAAAATTTTGTTCTTTCTTTTTATATAAATTCGAACTGTGTTGGTTAATTGTATTAATAGGCGTTTCTCTTTTTTAGTTCAGAGTAGAGCTCTGAACAGAGCTCGAGCACATCGAGCGTGCTCTGAACCGAGCATGTTCAGAGCGCTCTGATTTGTTTTTGAAACACAGTTGAACGCTTAATTTAAGGATCATACCTTTGCTCCATTTAAACCCTATTTTTTATAGTATATTACCTTCTACGTCAGAACAACAAACCTCGTCCGGCATTTTAATTGTTTTGGATTTCTTTTTGTTTGTTTTCCCTCTTGTCACATAAAAAAAATGGCCGTGCTCAGCTTTTGCTCTGAATGCTCGGTCAATTTATTCTGAGCGCAAAGAGTGAGCTCTGAGCATGCTCTGAACGAAAAAAGAAAAAGGAATTCAGAGCTCTGATGTGTCTGAGCTAAAAAAGAAACACGAAATTTTTTTTGACAACTCAGGCTCTGCTCTGAACTAAAAAGGAAAAACGCCTAATAAAGCATTCTTAAGCTAGTTCAGATGATTGCCAGATCTGACAATATTGTCAAGTCTGGCAATCGTCTGACAATTGCTGCCAAACTATCATACAACGTTAAATTGTCAGTTCACACGATTGTTCGATTCTGTCCCAATTTCTGGCAATTTATTGTCAGATGGCTGATCTGACAATATTGTCAGATCTGGCAATCGTCTGAACACAGCTTTACATTTTTTATAGCACCTACTGTTTCAAGTTCGTGTTTCTATGTACTTCCCAATTTCAAGTCCAATTCCCATCGTTCACGAAACGTTTCGCGTTCGCACACTCTTTCTCTCTTTCTGTACTGCGTGTGTAATAGTACACTGTGGTGCTATTTGCGTTTATTATTTTTCGTTGATTCTTGTGTATAAGTTGAATGTGATTCTTTTCCTTTGCAGTACTATAATCAATTTATTTGTTACGTTTTCTCTCTTACTTCACGCAAAATTTTCAGTTTAAAATATTTATACTCCGCGGACAACTCTAAAACAAAAAAAAAAAACTAGGTAAGTGCGAACGCTAAAAAGCAAAAGCCGAAACTTCCAGTTAAAACCTCGAAAAAATTCTTCCAAAACCGGTGAATCATTTTTTTTATGAGCCGCTGCATAGTGCTGCATATTGGTCTCACAACGACAACGACGGTCGTGTCTCGAATTTCGAATACGCCATTGGCTGTTTTGGAAATGCTTCTTAGATTCCAATCCTGCGAATCTGTTTTGCTATCTAATTAGAATGGCTGGATAAAATTTATTGCGAACCTTACACGATTTATATGCTAAAGGCAAGTGGTAAAAAAAACATGACTTTTTTTTGATAGCGGCTAGGTGTAAGGGTATTACTACATTGGCAGCTAGGTGTTTTACGCTGTACCCCCTCAGCTATCACATATGCCAGACACTGGCGATAACAAAGTTCTTGAGCGTTTATCTTTTTTTTTTATAAATTACGTTTTCTTGCCGAAAGAATGAACAAAAAAATCGAAGAAAATTAATTATAATAGTGTGCAAAAAAGCTTTAGTTATCCACCTCCTGCTGGACGACGAACGAATTGATTGGGTGTGGTTGCTATAGTCGGGTTCTGTCCGTTTTGTGGTGGCTGAAAGTATTTATTATTACATTTACTTGCCTACCTACTGTCCTCTTGTTAACGGGCTAAGGAATAATCTATGTTTAATATATGTATCCGCGGGTATTAATATAGAATATTTGACAGAAGCATGTCAGCACATAACGAAATTGATCCTGCTGCTGCTGGGGATGTTCACGATGATGTTGAACACGATGGAAACTACCAGCCACCACCGCAAAAGACTATCGAGGAAATAATGGCCGCCGACCAAGAGGATGAAAGTCTTCGAAGATATAAAGAGGCACTATTGGGGGCAGCGCAAAGTGAAAAAATTGTCGTAGGTAAGAAAGAAAATTCCAATGATAAATATTAAGCTTAATTTGGCGCGTATTTGGTACGTATACAACTGTGACTAAAAATAAATTTTACAGATACAACTGACCCAAGAAAAGTGATTGTTAAAAAACTATCCCTTTGCGTGGATGGACGAGATGATATGGAATTGGATTTAACTGGTGATTTAACGCAATTAAAGAAACAGGTAATTATATAATAATCATTTATGTATAACGATTTGTTCGATTCTATTCTGCCAATTATGATGTATTTTCTTTTTGTTTTGTCTTTATTTATTTTCATATCTCTGTTCGAACTTGGTGGTTCTTTGTCGTTAATCCGTTGCATGCGTTTGCGGTTGTCTAGGTTTTTGTAATTAAGGAAGGTGTTCACTACAAGGTGCGAATCGATTTTATAGTTCAAAGAGAAATTGTCCATGGCCTTAAATATGTACAAAAGACTTATAGGTTGGGAGTGCCAGGTAAGAGTTTTTGCAAACATTTATTTCAAAAGAAAAGTTATTGGTATAGATTTTATTTCTACTTATATTCTTATGACTCGGATTGAATTTTCAAACAATAACAGCTCGTCATTTTGCCCGCTTAAACTAGAGTTTACTTTTTTCTTAGACAAAAACTCTATTTTATGTACATATGTATATCAATTCGATTGGAAATTAAATTATGAATACGAAAAACCATTATTGAATCAGTTAATTTAAAACGGTTCAATATATCCAAAAGGCTATCATATTTGCGGTTTCCATAAGACTACTAATAGGCGTACGCGGTTAGGCGTACTTTTCGAGTAACTAACATAAACTACCGAATATAACAAATTGAGAGAGATATGTAAGACATTTAAAAATAGAGGCTATACCTATTTTTGTCAAAAATATACATCAGGAAATGTTTTTGTACGTTCACTTCTGTTCGTTAGCTATGTATAACATTGATCAAATTTGCCGAAAATCATAAACCGCCATTTGCCATGTAGTAAATAATGTTGTTTGCATTGCGGGCGGTGTAATATCAAGCCCTGCCGGATAGAAAAGGAATCACAGTCACCAAGCATAGCAAATAAATAAATAAAAACCAATTATTACACTACTGGAGTTTGGTATCTTTGCCGTTAAGGTAACATTCTATTTCTGACGAAAGTCCTGTGTTGTTAAGTTACAGAGTTAAAAAGATGTATGCAAGTAGGATAAAAATAGCCGGTTTTTAATTTTTCTTTGCTTCGTATCTAGGTTTAACTAATATTTACCGGTTTACTAGCTAGCAACTAGAACTGTACCTCAGATAAAATCTTTCAACTAGGCGCTGGACTACATACGGTTCGTTGTGTTAAATATTTTAATTTGCATATATGTACATATGTACGTCTTATTTCCTTTGCGGAAACTTACATTTAAAATCGACAAATACAAATAGTGTATTTTATTCACATCTAAGTTTTTAAATAAACTTTAAAAGAAAATTATTCCAATTAGAAGTTATGCCATTTGCCATGGCAAATTGAAGCTAATTTTGTAGAGTAGAAACAATTTCATTCTATAGACAATTTTACCCAAAATATAAAATTTTATTGTTTTTATTTGCTTACTTCGTTTTGTGCCGGAAATTAAAGTCATTGGTAAGATTTTTGCGTTTTCTCTTTGCATAACACAGCTCCAAAGTCTATACTGTGTTTTCAATCATATAAAGAATATACCCTAGGAGTAGAAATAACAATTATTATAATTTCCCCCAAATAAATAAATAAAATTAATTATTAAATTTCCCAGTGGATAAAATGACACATATGGTTGGCTCTTACCCACCTAAAAAGGACATCCAATTCTACCTAACGCCTTTCGAGGAAGCACCATCGGGGTTAATGGCAAGGGGCACATATTCTGTATCGTCACTGTTCACAGATGATGACAAAAATGTCCATCTTAAATGGGATTGGACATTTGAAATAAAGAAAGACTGGGAATAAATCAACACTGATCATCTGTTGCAGTCATTGAAATCTTCCTAAATAAAAAAAAGTAAAATGAAAATAAAAAAAAAAAAATACAAAACAACATTGTGTAACAATAATATACTTATTATTATTTTTTTATCCTCGATATAAATAAAATAACAACATGGAAAAAGCGTATACATATTTCTATATATACATATACATACATTCATTATATGTAGAATTTACTAAAAGTATTTACAAAACACGCCAAACAAATTATGCATCCCATTTTATAGGCGAAAGAAGATTATCCTTCGTAGACCATCAAATTATATTAAAATTTATCAATAATATTAAATAAAGCCTAGATTATGTTTCGATTACTATTTTGTATTACTAATTAATAGAGAAACAAACAAAATTATGTAAGACACAAAACGCAGGGATAATATGCTGTTTTGTTAAATTAAAAAAAAAATTGTAATCAAATAACCAAACATAAAGTTATGTTATTACTATTTAAGTCTGATAAAATGGTAGTAACAATGAAATGAACTAATACTTTATATACAAAAAATAAATTTGCATTTGTTTAAATGTTTTAATTATTGCATTGTGTTAAAATTTTCTGGAATTAGTTATGCGAAGAATAAAAACATAAATTTTTTTCTTACATTTGCTTATGGTCTGTGGTATTGGTTTCAGGGCTAACAAACGGAAGATCGGCAAACGTAAACTGGTTGTACGCAAGTAGGATTTTACATAAAACCAGAGGAAATTAGTTGTAGAGAAGCACTTATTTTAGTGGGCAAGTGGTATATAAACTAGTGAACCGTAGTCAAAATTATGAACAAAGTAGATCAATTGTGAAAGTTAGAATCAGGTATCTTTATACAATTATTGTTTAATAATTCGTTAGATATTGAGATTTTTCAGTCAACGAGGAAGTTTTTCATAGTAAATCTTATAAGACCATTAAATTGGTCCCGCTTTGTTGAGAACACTTCAATAAAAACTAAGTAAAAAAAAAAATCACTTTTAGATGAATTCCGAGCGTTCAATTTAGTTGTCATGTCATGAGTAAATTATAATATGTCAACTTATACGAAATTGACAATCCTTTATATTCAAATAAAACAGAATTTATATTCAAAAAAGAATGTTTATATATATGTATAACAAACTTTCACGTAAGAGTCTATACGTCAGAGAAACCCCGCAGAACGATTAGGCAATATTATTTCAGAAAATACCCAATCCATCTGCTATAAACAAATACTTTATTTCCACAACAATTAATACAAAACATTTTGCTACACCACACAAACAATACTTTTTGGTTTGAGTTTGTTTAGAATATCTAATGAGTTGTTTACACAATAAGGCTAAAAAGTATACTTGCTGTTGTGTTACACAAAAGGCAGGCATTGATCGGACAGCTAGAGTCCGATATGCACTGGAAGCGATTTTTTTTTAATCATTTTTTCCACATTACAAAAAACAATGGAATGGGGATTCCTGAAAAGTGACGTTCTTATTAAAAAAAAGAAGCCTCCACTAATATTATAATATTATAAATCTGGTCAAGCAATCTGCAGGCACTTTTCCACTCATATCGAAGAGGACAGCGCACTTGTTAAATAAACTTGCTTTCGCTTTTGCAATTTTGCATTCATTGTTGTTAGTGCTATATGTGCTGAGCAATCTCATTTGTCCGTCGGCAAGATCACTGATCATAGCACAGCTATTTCTCTCTTCTTTTTTAGTGTTGTTTTATATATCGTATTGGATGGGTGGTCGACATAAATTTTTTGTTCTCCCCGCTTGCCTGAATTTTCTTTTATTCTCCCCTTTTTAAGTGAAATGATTTAGTTTACCTATGTTAACGTAATTAACCATTAGATATGCGAAACTGTGTGCAGAAACTTTTTCTATGTGAATCGTAAAATTTATGGAAAACCGCGATTGGAAAATACGCTCTTTATGTATTACAGAACTTTACGTTTTTATAACCTAATTGTGTGTGAATATGTGGAAGTGGTCTAGCAAGAGTCGTTTGCACGAACCGCCAGACGTAAATAGATAAACAGAGATCATACATAGGGTTTTAGCAGTTTTTGCAAATAATAATAATCAATTTACGGAAATAAAATATTAGGTAAATATATTTATCTGCTTTTGATTCTTTAAAGAGTAAAGGTACTTTTGAAGTACAGCATTTTCTAAAATTACAAGGCACATTCACATTCTCTAACGCAAGCCATGCTCTAATGAACTAATGAAAAACACACATTTTAGTCATACAGTTAACCGCTGCTATTAGTAATCTACAATTGACAACACTTCTTGTGGTGAATTTCTCAGCTGTATGAACAAAATTCACCTCGCAAATGACAATCTGTCTTAAGTGGAAATACATCTCTACTAGTAGTACATCTCTACATGGTATTAGTGGTATATCAAACAGTGTCCATAGCTGTGTTAATTAAAATATCCCTAATATTAACTTTTGAGCAGCTTTGGCTAGATGCGGAAGGTACTCTTCAATTTCAAACAGTAACGTGGCGAACATCTGTATCATGAAAAATTCCCATGCAAAGTTTGGACAACTGTTTGTGTTGCGTGCGTTTCACAAATTTTTTCATACAAATGGAAGACACCATTTCCAAAAGGAAAATTTAAATGCTGCTTCATGACAGTCATTACTATCGGGGGACGAGAAAAACTTTGCTGTTTTCTGTGACTTTCACAGTGCTGCCTCCTGCGGCGCGCTAACCATTTAGGAAACTAGCGCAGCTTGATCTTTTAAAATTAAAAAAAAATTATTATGAAAACCATGCTTAATAATTGCTCCATGTTTTTTTAAACACCTATTGTAGAAATATACATATGTACATACGTATAAAAAAAAAAAATATCCCGTAAGAAAAAAAAAATTCCTCGGATAGGAAATTACCAAACCTTTAGTACTAGTTACACACTTTGTTTGTAGTGCAGGTAGTACAATAAACATTTTCCGACTGAGCGGCAGTTACGTCCACTTTATTCGCGTGCAAGGTGGTATTCGGTTCTTTCTAATTTATCGGACGTGTCATTACTTTCTGTGTAGTGTTATTCCCAATACCAAACTCTAATTCTGTTTTTTGTTTTGCTCAATGCAAACGAAAATTGTGGAAAGTGCACCGTCTCCCTCATGTACACCAATAAAATATAAGTTAATAACTGAAATGAGGCAAAAAATGAAAGCCTATCCGATGTGTTTTTGAGGGAGAAAACATCCATTAAAAAATCTTATAAAAAAAACACATCGAGAGGAAAAGTTTGAAGCAGCAAGGCTGGTACCAACGCAACACCTATTTGAGAATATGGAATGGATTCAGTCAGACTTGTTTTGATCCGGAAATACCGGTTGAATTGGAATTGCTAGGAATATGTGTAAGCCTTAAAATTAGCCTGAGTTTGCTAAATTAAAGAAGACAATAAACACATATACATATGTATGTCATATGCATAACGTAATGGCTTAAGGGTAATCAAATTTATCAAATGCAAAGTATGGGGCACAGATTAGGTAGATATTGTGACAACCCCTGTTAATGAAAGAACCTTATGGTGGATGGAGTGGGATGGGAAAAATCACTCCGGATATGATTTTCAAAACGGCAAGGTAATGCTATCCGGGTAGGATATTTTAGGGGTGGTACTTGGTACATTTTGAAGTATATGTACGAGAATAATTCTCAGGATTTACTAATTGGACCGAGATTACCTGTTTATTGTGGTGAATATCAGAAGAGTTACTTGAAATGCATATAGTATTGATTTTTTTTTATCGTTGCCCTATTTTTAAGCTTAATTGATGGTTTACATGCCTTGCGGTTTCTGTAATAGGTGAACCATTACACTAGTGTTGTGTGCGCCATGATTTTAAACAAATAATTTACATTGTTTATGTAATATTTGACCTAATTTGAGTGCAGGGTGTGATAAAGGATGTATGCAAAATAAAGGGGAACTTTTTATACTCGTAGAAGCAGTAAAGCAAGTGTGAGTGCATTGACCCACTCGGTGGTTTTATTAATATAATACATATGTACATACCTACATACATATGTATGTTCGAGTCTCATGAAGAGTTTAATTTCAGTTAGTAAAAGGCTACTGAGCAACCAGGTGTTAAAATTCCGTTAACTGGTTTACGAGCACTCTCTGAAATTAAGAGAAGTAAGACGACCCCATACTTGGCGTAACAGACGTATGTGATCCAGGGCGACCCCATTCCATTCATAAAATTTATGGATCCTTTTTGATTAAAAGCGAATTCAAAGCAATATGTATGTAGTACATACCTACTATCACATGTTTTCAGTTTACATAGATTCATAGGTACCAACTTATTCTTGCAAACTGGTACCCGAGATTTGATCACCAAGCAGTTGGATCAGTCGATTGTTATCATTTTTCCTCCTTTTCTTTTCTTTTCTTTTCTTTTCTGAAACTTGGCAAAATAGAAGGATAAGTATGAAGATGTGTGTATTTATAAGTTCCCAAAATTATCTAGAATGGTTTATGATTACCAAACATGAACAAACAAACTACTACTAAGGTATCATTCTCAAATGAACCTACACATGTACATATGTATTGGTATATACATATGTATAACACTGGGACAGCTCTTCGTGATGCCTGTTGATTCTGTTCCTTATTTCGTTCTGAAATTAAAGAAGTGAGCGATGTAGCCTCGTTTTTTTCTCCTGGGTTTTCGGGAGTTTAGTTTGCATTTTGGTCTTGATGTTTTCTTTAAAAGTCTTACTTTAATGTACATATGTATGCACATAAATACATGCGTGCCATTGCCATCTTTAAAAACTATTTCCTTTTTAGTTCATTGCCATCCATTGTTCTCCTTATTTATTCCTTACTAGCCTTTACCTGTTACTTCTCCAATTTTATCTTAGGGCGGGAAATATCGTCATAGCTCCCAAATGTGTGGCCTTGTAAAAAGGGAACGAAGGAACAAACAAACAAACTTTCGATTGGTTGGTTTTTTATGACATGTTCTGCGCAACCCCGCTAAAAAATAATGGGTTTATGGTTACCTTAAAGTGCGTGTCCATTTGAGAGTAAAAAAGCTGCGAGCAGCTCTCAAGCGACTCTCAAGAGCAAACTCGTAAGTGGACAGAGTCTTGAGAGTAGGTCGCGGAGAGTTGACTTTTTACTCTCGACATTCGAACTTTTTGAGAGTCACGCAATGGACACATGTTTTGTTCACTATCGGAGATTAGCTCGCACAATTCCAACAGGGTTCGTATTTTGCGAGTAGCTGTCGAGAGTTAACATCGCAAAGCAGTGGACATTGGAGGAAACAAATCAACTAATAGGAAAATATGAGTGGTTTGAAACCTTATGGAAAACAACGGATAAATCATTTCGTGGTAGAAATAAAAAAAATGCAATTTTAACGGAATTTGCGGGGCAGTTCTCGTGCTCTGAAAAAATCCCTAAATTGCTGAGCATCTTCAATTCGAAGCTCTCTTGTAAGAGTAGACCCCGCACCGAATTGGTGATGATGATCTATCCATGGTTTAACCCAGCACTTTTTCTTTTTTAAGAATAGTACCAATAATTAAATCCGCTGCAACTTTCCGCTTGTAAGAATACATGTTTCTTTCACTACTTCCAACGGATAACTAGCAGAGTATCAAATGGACACGGTTTATGAGAGTACTCTCAGGAAATAAACTCTCAAAATTCTTCCAGAGAGCTCGAGATATTAAAATGTCGAAAATATTACTCTTAAATGGACAGCCACCCGAGAGTAACTCTCGAGAGTTTACTAGCGAAAGTACTCTCAAATAGACACGCACCTTTAAGCAAGTAAAATTTTCTTACAGTTCAGACTTTGCCTATAAAAAGGATCGAATGAGAGATTTAAATGGTGTCAAACGTTCTTTTCCTTTCTTTTTTTTTCAAACTCATTTACCATTTTCCTTGGGAATATATGTAAATTTTAATGCAAGGAAAAGCAGCAAAAGTTTTATGTACACAAAAAGAAAGGAATTAGGTTATTGCCGGCTTCCTAAGTTTTCTTCTTGATAATTATGTTTACCAAACGAGCGTCACCATGTTGGCAGACAATGCCATTTAATGAAGGATGGGCTTTTGATTCCCCTCGGTCTTTCTTGATGGAACAAACATGAAGACAAATTTTTGTTGAAGTAATTTTTATGTCATCTATTATCATTTTCATGGTACAAGTGTAGCTGACCTCCAAGAGAAGGGTTGGATTGATATTACGCAAAATAATAGTGACTGATGACATTATGTAGAAAAATCGAATAAAATTCACTGGGAGACACATACATACATTCCACCAATATGAGTGTTTATGTCATAGCAAGCAAATTGCAACATACATATGTACATATGTTGTATGTATGTATGTCGTTAAATTAATTAAATTTATTTCTTGCACCTACTAAACCGTAGTGTCAAAGTCCAAGAGCAGCCAGCTAATTTTTTAGTAATAATTAGTCACCATAATCTTTACTCTGTTTATTTATTTTTATTTTTTCCAATTATCACATGTCTCTGTATTGATTTAACTTCACATTGATGTTAAGTGACTATATATTGAGGTCCAACGCACGACTTCCCTTTTTTGCGCGGTTAGTCACACACACTGTCCAACGAAAGGCTGTTATCACTCACATCACGTAACTGATATTAGAAATATGTGTGACATTTTGTAATTATCAGCAAATTTCAGTCATATGAAAACCAAAACTTTGTGCTGCACTGTTTCTTTCTTTATCATAATTTTAAAAAAAGAAAAAAAGTTCCAAGTGAATTTCGTATTTGCTTTAGCTTTTCACTTTTTTAAAAGTAAGTTATTGGAAAGAAAAAGACTCCCTCTTGGCATATATAAAAATATAAATAATAAAGTACATTGTGGCAATTAGATATATCTACATATAGTCAGCAGGTAATGAAGAATTTCCAATTCATTATCTTATCTCCTTTTCAAACGCGCTGTTAAACGAGGTAAACAGCAGTCGTCAGTGCTTAGACGCTTTATACTTTTCTGCACTCAGTCATTGACAGAGAAAAAAATTATAAAAAAAAATATTTCTCCTTTCAGTTTTGGATTCAAGGAAGTGTAATTTCTTTCGACTTCGTGCACTTGAATTGATGATTTGAGAAAATGGTTAAAGGAATTCTCGTTCACCGGTCCCGCACGGAAGATGCGGAAAAATTGAGTGCTCTGAAGATGGATCACTCTGATTTAGTGGCCGAAATGCAGACGGTAGAAAATCTTCCTACACATGAACGTTTACAATTGGCTCGAATGTAAGTTAAACGCATTCAATTCGCGTATGAAAATAAAAAGTTTTATTTTTTTCTTTTAACAGGAGAAGAACACAACAACTGAAGATCGCTCGCCAGAAAGAAAAGGAATGGCTAAAGCTGCAGCGCAGTCAAAAGAACAACAATCAAACTGATCGGCATTCCATAAGCAGACAAAATTCGAAACATATTTTTTTTGAAAACAGCGTGATCCTCTTAGAAGCAGCTAGCCGTAATGATATTCAGGAAGTGGCCAATCTATTACAGCGTGGCATAACTCCGGATGCCGCCAATGAAGATGGTCTTACCGCCTTGCATCAGTGTTGTATCGATAACAATATTGAAATGCTTAAACTTCTACTTGATTATGGTGCTAATGTCGATGCTCAAGACAGTGACAAATGGACACCTTTGCATGCAGCGGCCACTTGTGGTCATTTGTATTTAGTGAAGATCCTAATTGAAAGGGGTGCTAACCTACTGGCAGTAAACACTGACGGTAATATGCCTTATGATCTTTGTGACGATGAGGACACTCTGGACTATATCGAAGCGGAAATGTCTAAAAGGGGCGTCACACAGGAACTTATCGACGAAACACGATCAATGACTGAAAAACAAATGCTTAATGATTTACTGGAGTTGGCAAGTAATGGAGCGGATCTAGAAGACCCCGACCACCAAGGTGCTACACCTGTAAGTTGGTTAAAATTTCAAATATTCTCACAACAAAATATCCCCAGATTAAATTTGTTTGTGGAAGCAATGAACTTCTTTAACGTACATCAACTTTCTAAGGTGAAGGAGAGCGATTAAGCTAAATATTGTTTAACGATTAGTTAGATATTGTTTAAATGATTCGTTAAAGAAGCAATGACTAAACAAGAATGAACGGATCAAATCTATGGAACTTAACTTAACATTAAAACTAATTGCTACAGGGTGTTACATCCGGGCGGGATATTTTTTCAGGGATATTGTGATGTCAAAACTTAAGTGGAATCCTATTGCAATTTCAGCTCCACATTGCATCTGCAAATGGTTATAATCGGGTGGTAGAATTCCTATTGGAGCATCACGTAAACGTAGACGCAGTTGATAAAGATCTGTGGACACCAGTTCATGCAGCCGCATGTTGGGGACATGTAAGTAAATAACTACAAATATTTTATCTAGAGAGTATACTTTCACAATCGTTTTAAGCTCGAAGTGTTAGAGATGCTGGCACAATACGGGGCTGATTTAAATGCAAAGAACAAAGACGACGAAACACCCTCAGGTATGGTTGATTTTCCTTTTGATAAAGCTAACAAATTTATTCATCCTACTCTTTTTAGACATATGTGAGGATCAAGAAATACGAGAACGAATAGAGCAATTAAAATCTGAACAAGAAACCAAACGTTTAGCCGAAGCACAAATAAGACGAGTACGTCGATCACAAAGTAGCAATACAAGGTAAACTAATACAGTATCTTTTATATCTGTCAATAGTAAATAATATAATTCTAGAGCACAATCAGTGCGGCGAACATCTCTACGAGATAAAACCTTAACAACAAAAAAGGATGCTGTGGAAGAAACAAGACTGCGATTACAAGCACAAGAGGTTTATCAAACTCATAAATATGTCCGTTGAGTAAAGAATATTATAATACAGAATATTTATTTTCAGGTGTATACTGCACCAGATAGCACAACGGAAATACTTCCAACATATCTTAAAAGTACCTCAGAAATTAAACATGCCGGCGATACAAATACTACAACGAAAAGTCACGATCATATTCCAACGAGTACAACTCCGACAATTCCACCGCTTAAAATTGAATTTCGATCTACTAGTGAGGGCGATAAAATTGCAAAGACATTAGATAGCAGCAAAGACAATACGCATAACGGGTCCAATAATAATGTCATCGTGATTAATGGCCATGGTGGCAATGGCATAGAAGCAAACGAATTGTGCGTGGACAATGTAGATTCTACTGCATACTTGGCGAACTCACGATATCCACCCGATGGTATTGAGCACGAAGATTTATCGGGTTCGGATAAGACGACAAAGACTGCTTTTTCGAATTACTCGAATGGCAACAACAGTTTGGAAAAGATGTCTGGCAATCGAGCGGCGACAGGTATTTTTCAAACGAGTAAAGAAAATGGAAAAATTAATGTCCAAGTTACTGTGCTTGTAGGTGAGTACAAGATGCACCAAGGCATAATTAACTGTTGTTTAATAGTCAGTGATCGGGAAAGTGATGATAGTATGGGCAGCGAGAGAAAGATTTATATTTTTTTCGATTTTCAACACATGAAGCGGTTGATGAGCTACAGACAGTGTCTGTATCATTTACCAAAAAAAAGAGAGTAGATGTGTTGCGCTTCCTTTTGGTGCACCATCTGATTTTGTTTTCTTTAGTGCATGACAGTCTGATGTGGCAGATAAGGACTACAATAACAACTAAAAGTGCAATCCAAAAATATTAATTTAGACTTCACATATATATTTTAATGCTGTACTATCATTATTTCCCAAAAGAAACATATTATATTATTACTAATGCCAAACGCTTTTTTACATTTATGATTCACGTAATTATGTGTAATTACACTCATTTCTGTCCCATCCCACCCTTTTGTTTTCTGTTCGCTTGCATAATTGATTACTTTATATGTTAATTGTTTGCTAATTAATTTCTTTTGTGTTTTGTTTACTTATTTTTTTGCATCGCTTGCTGGTTAACGCTTCCCCAATGTTGTGACTGTGTTTTTGTAATAATTTCCTGTACCTGATGTTCTTCTCAAATAAATTTAACATCCTAAATAAGACACTCATCATGTAGATAATGCATACGCGGGAGCAACACTAGCCAATTTGAAAAAGCAACGCTCACAGTCGCGTTCAAATGCACTAACCGAAAACGGTTCTGTTATAGGAACCAACAATAGCACAGATGCTGCCTCAACAATATCAATGGCATCATCACCAACTATGGATCCTCGGGCATTGTCAATGACGAAGTTTAGTGGCATCACTGGAGACGTTGTCGGTGATAGTACGCGCTCCAGAAGAAAATGTTGCACCCTTATGTAGGTGTATGATATGTGTTACCATTTATCGTCATTTTGCATATCAGTGTTTAAATAAATAAAAAAAAGGAAACCAAAGTACATGAGTAGCAGTAAGTAAGAGCGAGTGTCTTTTTCCCTCTCTACTTGCAAGAGTATAAAAATAGCAATAGCATCAGTATTGATTATTATTGAAGGATTTACAATTTTTTGAACGAAAGCTCAACTTTAATTCAATCAGTATCACTTAATGCATCACTAACTCTCCATTCAGTATACAATACATACACATATATTCTAAATCACTACAATAACGTGTTTGTTAAATATTTATATTTTATAGAGTTACTCAGTAAATAAGTTTATGCGTTAAGTTAGTTAGCAGCATTATTAATTTAAATAACTTATTTGGATGCAAACTGCCTTATGTCCCTAAAAAGTGTACACTGTATGTATAGTATTACGCTTTATATTACATTTCAAAGGAAGAGTGGGTTACCAGTTGATTGTTCTTTTATTCTTCCTGTTAAGACTTATTATTACGATAAACAGCTTTACGTTATATGTTGAGAATTATAATATTTATCTTTACAATGGACGAATTCCTTTTCTGTTCACCGAAAAAAAAAAAAAATCGATAAAAACATACATATGTATATTTATCTATAAACGTATAAAATACGCAGAATGTAGCCCAATGTGTTGTTAAATAGCAAATGTAATTTATATTTTTATAATCTTATCTTTTCTCTAATCTATAATCACAATTATAAATAAAATAAAAAACATAAGTATGTACTATGAGAAAAGCTGTTTTCTTTTTTTATCACACAAGAAGGGTCGTTGACTGATGATTGATAAACCATGAGTATACGATGGTAAGTTAAGGTTTAAGTATTTAGAAGTTTCAATGGAGACGCTCTTCAATAAAGTATGTTATGTCTTCTTAGCGAGGCATACAACAAGCTTTTGGTTTATCAATATTCAAAGTCACATATACCCCGTACAAAATGCAGGATTGAAAGGTCGAGTCGAAACGGAGTTGAGATTTCGACCTGGGTACTTGCACTCACCGAATCGAAAGATTGAGTCGAAATTGGATTGGAAGTGAGTTGAACTGACAGATGAGCATTACCGCCATTCATTGATATTTTAGCTGTGTTAGTGTTGATGACTGGAAACCATCCGCTCGCCAACCAAACACTAATGAAACAAACTAGTTTTTCATCCCTACAAAAGAAAAAAAACCCACACTACGACCATCTGTCAGTTCGACTCCTCGACCCAGGTACTTTAGCATTTTTTCGACTCAACTCAACTCAAATAGTGGAGTCAAGTCGAGTCAACTCGGTTTCGATTCGACCCGCGTAAACATGAATGTCGATCCGGTTTCAACCTAGGTTCAATCCTGCATGTGAACGGGGTAATAGTTTGGTTTTCCTTGCCGGTTCAAAACTAGAAGGTAAGATTCGATAAATATTTGGTTTTAGTGTCTTTGTTTCGTCGGCGGTTGACGTTGTAACAAAACTGATTTCAGGTGTTAATTTGAATCCGGACGCTAAACGATGTCCGGTTGGCTATACAGTGGAAGTGTAAAAAACATGGAGACGGGCTGGATCGACAGGTTATTGCATAAACTTTTGCGATATGAATTTCCGAAACATTTTTTGTGGATGATTACATGAATGCATGGTGAATGCTGTAACAAGTACTCGACGAAAAATAAGCTCTTATTTAATATTCACGATTGGGAAATGCTGGATATGGATAATTCGATGTGGAAATTTCGCGCGATCATCTAATGCTACAGAGAACAAACTTGTATCGGACTTTTTTTTACACTAGTCCTAAGATCTACAAATGTTTATTTCTTATCTTTCAGTATCAAGTGTGTCCAATAACCAATTTGGTCAGAACGCGTTTAGTTGTGAAAAAACTAAAGAAATTCTTTCGAATATAAAATAAGATTTAAAAAGAAAAAACAATTAAACATTAAAATTCACTAATCTTTATACGCTTTCCTCGAGCATTTGTTTTAGTAAAGTTGTTAATAACGGTCTAGCTATAAGTCACAGTATCGACATTATTATAAAACGAAGTTCAGGTACAACATAATTACATTGACCAAAGAATTGCACAAGTTTTAAAACGACGAATTTTAACGTACTGTACCGTGCCGCACCAAACCCATCGCCATTGACTTTGAGAAATTGGTGTGTTCAGCAAGAAAACGGAAACACTTACAAACACTTGTAAACTTAAATTAAATTAAAACTAAATAATTACTAAAAAATAAATAGTTCGGAACAGTGAAATTGAGACACCGCCACTTTCCAACCATGAATGGAATTGCTTCTTTTTGCTTAAATTGAGATGCTTTTATAAAAGAAAAATAAAATCTCAGTATAAAATGCCGGATATACATAAATAAAAATAAAGTGGCTAATTTAGACTTATCTTAAGTATTTTCCATATTCTCTAGAAATCAATAAACATATGAATAAAATTGAATTGAAAAAAAAAGATTTACGTGGTTGTTGATAGTTAAAATTGTTCGTACACTTTCCGTATTAAAGTTTTTCAAACATTAGATTTGGTTAATTTTAGGAGTATGAGCTCTTCTTAGTGACAAATGAAGTGACTCAATACTATCTCAAGAGGACGATTTATTTAAATGTTAATTTTAGTTTAGAAAATGTGGTGAAATATGTTCCAAATTTGTATGTTTTAAAAAAAAAATTACGGCGCAAGCTTGTTCAAATAATAAAACGAATACTGTAAATAGGATTTGTGCTGGTTTACCCACAAATTGAATGACAAAATAGTTTATCGAGCTAGTAGTGATTACCGAAGTCAGGAAATCTACTCTCGAGAACAAAGTCAACGGACCTATTTCTCCATTCATCCAGAGCTTGTTTGTTATCCAGTTAGAACTGATAGAAAAGCACGAAAAAATAAATACCCTAATACTAAACTCATTTCATGAACGCTGTCTATACTTTCCATACAAAATTAAACACTAACCCACTTCACATTGGAAACAAATCAAAATCGAAACACGAAAATTTAGTTCTCGAGTAGAAAAGGAAAAGAACACAATTTTTGTTCTCCATTCCTGCTTTAGCTTTTGTCTGTGAATGATGCCGTCTGCCTCAAACAACACGAAGTTAGAAAAACAGGTCTCCGGCACCCCAGCGGAGTCTACTAGTGACAATAATAATGCCACCAATCCAATGAAACAAGCGTTGGTAACAATCGAACATAAAATTCGCAATTTGGAGAAGCGTAAGGTAAGTGAATTTTATCCATAAAATTTCTTCTGATCAAGTGAGCCTCCCAATACTCTGGCACAACCGCAACAACAATGGCTTCCACCGAATGTACGTTCCATCTACCAGTTAATTCCACTTTCAGAAAAAACAATTTTATTACGAATTTGTCTAGTAAATGTAGTAAATAAACCCTCTAAAAATAACCCACTTGACTTGGCTAAAAACAAAAACGTTTAAATGTTGACGAAATGCATTTAAAATAGGTTTTTTTTTTCGTGGAGTTTAGTTTATATACAGTAAGTGTGTGTGAGTTCGATTTTCACGAGACGCCATATTTACATGTGCTTTGGTTTGCGAATCACTCGTCCTTTATCGTGTAAAGTACGTAGTATAGGGCTATATACCTTCCTCTTTGTAATGTCGCTAGCAAATAATGCTAATCAAATGTATTTAATATTGCTTTTGTAGACCAAATTGGAGTCCTACCGAACGTTACAGGCCTCCGGTAAGGAATTGAGCGCTGACCAAAAGGCTGCGGTTGCTAAATACGATGCTGTGACACAAACTTTGGAGTTTGCCCGAGATCTCTCGAAGCAAATGATTCAATTCTCAAAGGATGCCGAAAAGGAGCAGAAGAAGCAGGCAAGGAAGGTATGTGTGGAATTTTTATCTATCCTTGGACGGAGTTAGTAGAGTAGAATTTTTTGTGTTAGGATGCCATCGTGAAGGCTCAAACGGAGACGAGCAAAATACGCGAAGTTCTAATTATACAGAACATTCTGATTAACCTGGGTAGCGATGAGATCCGTGAATCATTTCTAAACGGAGAAAATGGTGCTGTCAAACTGGAGCCTGCCGATTTGGACAACTTAGAGAAATTGTAAGTACACACGCTTCACTTTTTATCTACAATCAGATCACAGTATGTGTGTAAAATTAATAGAAACACTGCTTACTGATTGGGAGCGAAAATATTTGTGACTCATTAGATTATGGTTCTTGTTTACTTTCTCACATTTCAGCGAATGTGGCATAGCATTTTTTTTTTTTTTTATAATCTAAATTTGGTTGGATTTGAGGTGTAGGTGCAAGGGATGTTTAGCTTTTGTAACTCGTAATTAGTTCACTAAATCAAGATACAGTTACACGTGTTCAATCGAAACGATTACCTTTAGAGCAGCTGTACGATAGTGAAAGAGTTAGATGAAAAATGGTTGTTAATAGTGTACTGCTAGTGCCGATATGACGTGAAATATATTAAAGAACTCACCAGTCTTACCTTAACACGTAATTTTTTTTTGCTATGAAAACTTCTTTTCAATCATTTCTGCTGGTTATGGAACAGTTTGCCTTTTTTGAATACGCAAGACCACATATGGTGCAAGTTTATATCAAAACCAGTGAAAATATTGTTTGAAAAGAAACTAATATCAAACTGCAGTTATAGTATTCGAAGCGTTTCACCACTTAAGAACTTAAGACTTTTGAAGCTTAGACTGCAATATTTCGCAACTTAACCTTTTTTGAATCCTCTGCTACATTACTCCTATATTGGATTAACTTACGTTGTGAAATTTGTAACGATTAAGACTGTCTCTTTTGGTAGAAGGGAGAAAGAAGTTTGGTCTCGACACATGATTATGCATGTAAATTCGATGAGGAAGAAGTTTTATTAAAAATCTTTCTTCGTAGTTCTTAGGAACCTAGATGCCCTCTTAGATTGGTTGTACAGAGTCGGCGAGTTGTTTTGCGTAATCTGTTTAAATAATATGTTTTAAAAAATCGCTTCATATCATTGTTTCAAACATTTGAAATGGTTGTCAGAGTGAATTTTCTATCATCATACAAAGACCAACGAATTTGGTTGGGAAACCTCAACTCGACATGGCTCTAAATGGTTAATCTCTTTATATGTACGTATTCTAGGCGAATTTAAAACCGGTAGAAAGATGTGGGTTTCGATCTGATATTCTCCTCGATCTGTCTAGTGTTAATGATCCAGACCTAAACCGCATTTATTTGGTTTGATCATGTTGTTGAAAATATCTTGTAGATGATATTAAGCAAATTGTTGTCTGTTATTTGCACAGTTCAGAGAATCTTTTTTTTTTTTTTTGTGGATAAGCAGGGTCACTTCCATGAAATAGTGTGCTGCTGCCTACCTCCCCAGACCGTTTATTCCGACATTTCTTTAAACTTAGAAGAACTATTGTATGAGTAGGATATGAGCGTTTTACGTTGCTTCAGAACCAAAAATTGGTAATGATTTTCAAATAATTTTTAACAATTTCCAATTATAGCGGGCAGTATTTTGTACCAGGCTTATATCCTTATATTTGTGCTGAGGTCTGTGAAGAGAATTTTTCAAAAGACAATTCACTTTGATTTTCTCATACCTAATCATCACTTAACCGTTATGATGTTTTGAAGATACATACATGTATACAGACATACACACACATATTAGTTTATGGTGTCCTACTTTTCTTGCTGGTATGGTCATGAGTTAATATTAGCAAATCCAGAAAACACACATGACATTCAATTCAACTCGGCATTGAATATCATCGCATTGACTTCTTTTTTTTTATTACGTCAGTGAAGTTGTCAAGAGGCTTAACAACTTTTAAACACTTACTACTTTAACTTTTGTTTCGTGCGTAAAATTACCAAAAAAAAACTTGTCCTAAATATATGAACACAAGATAGATCTGTAACTTATGTAGACATAAGAGCGAACTTAGAACTAATTCGATTAAGCCCATGCATTGAAAAAATTATCTAACAAGTTATTTATATAACTTTTTTTAACTACTTTTTAACAAACTACAGCAATTTGGACATTCAAACAAAACGGCCCGAACAGACTGATGATGTCCCATTCTTGACTGTTGCTCAAAAAGCTGCCGAATATCTTTCAATGACGATTGATGGTCGTCCCAAACAATACGGCGAAACAACGTTCGAGAACTTGAAACGTATTTTTCAACAAATTCAGGAATCTGGCTATTTGGACAAAGTGCACTGTGTTCAACTGAATGATGTCGAAGAACCATCTATTGTTATGGAGGATGTTATTGCTTGTGACCAACCCGAAGAGGAATTGAATGTCAACGATGAAGTAGAGGCGGAAGATTCTGTCGCAGACGAAATCCCCCAGCAGCTGCATCAGCAAGACCAACAAAGTCAACTGATTAAAACTGCTCCTAATTATGATGCCAATAGTCCAATTGTGAACAATGTCTATGTTATGGAATCGAATGATGTTGCCGCTGTTTACGCTCCTCAGCAGATACACAATCAAATGCCTCAACAACAAACACCCCCACCATCTGGTGGAATTGTGACAAACCAACACTCGCCACAACAGCAACAACAGCATAAACAGCAGCAGCATCAGCAACAACAACAGCAGCAACCTCCACAAATTCCACGCCAAATTATTCCTAGCCCCGTGAATATGCAACAAACTGGTGTAGCAGCGATGCCACAAGCAGTAACTGCCGTAGCTACCCCGGTTCCAGCTCATTTTCCAGCAACAACAGTTCGCGCTGTAGAGGAGGCTTATTTTAAGCAGCAGCAATATCTGCAGCAAATGCGCCCCTTAGCTGAAGTCATTGGTGGAGGTAATTTCTACTTCCTGCAGGACAGTGAATTGGATTCTCCCGACTTGGGCGCAACAACCTATAACAATCCGAACGAGGTACAACAGCAGTGCACAAATGTTTTTAATCAACACCAGTCTCAACCACCACCCCCACAGCAACAGCAGCATCAATTGCAATTGGTTCAGTCGCCCGTAGTTCAGCAACAAACCGCTCAACCTACACAACCACAGCAGCAGCAGCAACAACAACAGCAACTACCAAAAGGGGCCCATGTCAATTTGGCCGCGCCAATCCCAACACAAACATTCACAAATCAATCATTCCCTCCAATAGTGCAAGCGCCGACGACACTTTATCCAGTAGCTGCCAGCTCAGTTGCTACGTCGCTTCAATCCCCTCTAAGTTGCGTTCCGGCGGACAAACAACAAATGGCACAAGCAGTGTTCTCTCCAGCAGTCAATGCGACTCCTGCAATTCTCTCTGTGCAACATCAGATGATTGCGGCCACAAGCCATCAGCCCCAAATTGAGCAGCAGCAGACAGCAACTGTAGTAATGATGAACCGCGTTCCAATAGCGGGTTATCAGCAGTACGATAGCAGCCCAGTAACTGCTCCAGTACAGGTGCTTAACCAAACACCCATCATTCAACAGCAAAACGATCAGTACATTGAGCAAATAGAAACGAGCAAAGATGACGTGATCCTATCTAATACCGAAGACGCCAACACAAGCCCAACCAGCGAATGGGAAACGAATGATCGAGAGGATCGACGCCGTGATAACTCCCAATCCAAGGCCGACAACCCAATCGAATCCAACCAGTGGAGTAGTGAAATGAATAGTGCTGCTCTGTTTAACTCGAGTAGCGCGGGTGGTGGGGGCAACCAATCGGATTCTAGCTCCAATGCAAATTCCAATTCACGAAAGAACGACTGGAATGATGACAATCATCACCAGGGCAGGCATGAGAGCAACCATTGGTCGAGCAGCAGCCATCAGAACGATAGTTACGGAGGTGGAAGATCGCGGCATAACAACTACAATCGTAACGATCAACGTGGTCGTGATGGCGGACGTTCGAACAATGGTATGGACCGCATAGATCGTGGTGGCATGCGTGGAGGCAACGGCGGAGGATCTTCAATGAATGGTGGTGGCGGTTATCGTGGCAGGAACAATTATCCATCGTCTCAATCTCAACAGAATGGCGGCGGTAGAGGTGGTGGCGTATATTTCCGCAATAACGATAACTCTTATTATCAAAACAGTCAAAATGGAAATTCAAACAACGGAGGCGGCAGTAATAATGGCGGAGGCGGATACAACAAGGAAGGCGGTAACGGCCAACGCTACGATAACACAAACAACTACAGATCTCGCGGAGGCAACAACAATCCCACAAACAGCGCAAACAACAGTCGAAACAACTCTAACTCCACCAACGGCAACAACACCAGATCTAACATGTCGTCCATGTCTGGCGGCGTAATGAACGGGCCACGTACCGGAGGCGGACGCACATCTGGCGGCGGCGGCGGTGGATCCTCCGGTACATCCTACGTCAATTCCAGACAACAAAACCCAAGGCAACCACAAGATGTCGCGTAAGCCAGCATATAGCAGCAGGAAGCAATTACATATTAAGCGTGTCCAGTAACGCATATTATACAAAAACTAATACTAACATGCAGAGCGGAAGAGCATTATTATTCATTCACAACACACAACATAACTGAACTTCGTCTTAAAAACATATATATACATAAAAAATGGAAAAAAATCTTAAAAACGTATAACAAAAATCAAGTATTTATGCTTAATATAATTTTCAATTATTCTTATTCTATATTATAATTATTTTATGTTACATATATATAAACAAAAAATATTATGAAATTATCTGAGATTTAGTTGATTCGTTTTACGAGAGAAGAAAATATTACTACGTACGTACAACAAAGAAACAAAAAAAAGTTTTTTTGTATATGCTTTTTAAGATTTGGTGGAATTGTTGATGGGCTATGTGGCTTAGAGGAGTGGGTGCTCCATTTCTTGTATGTAGAATTGATGATGAATTTTTCTAAAAGGCAGAGACAATTAATGCCTATTGAATCTCAAAATACATCGTATGTGATTCTGAATGAATTACACCCCTATTGCGAGTGTCAAAAAATAAACGATACTTATCAAAAAATTTTACTAGTTGTTAGGTATTGCGATTGTCAATTATCAATGCAGATTGACTATCGTCAATTTGTAACAAATTTTATTAAACGAGTTACACAGTACCGAAAATTGTTTCGATTGATGAATTTGTCAATCGTCAATTGAATAATTGACACTCGCAATAAGTCGTACCGGTGTCGCTGGTAATTGGTAAAACACAGCGTAATCTTTCGAATAATACAAGAAAGTGGATTCAAAAGTTCGCGGGCTACCATAGAAATAGGCCCAATTCAAAAATGCTGTAGCGAGGTCAAAAATGCAACGCTTTGGGAGTACTGATTAAATCAAAAATTTATTTTTGCGATTTTAAAGCGACTGCGCAGCAATAGTTTTATTGAAATAATTATTCAGCTACATACATATGTACATATATACCGCACATTGAAGATAACGGAGGCAGGAGGTGAGAACATCGACATCTCGTGCGAATTGACTCAAGAGCTCCAAGCTTTCTGCGAGTGAAGATGTTTCGGGAGTGTTGAAATTATTATAAATTGAATTAAATGATTTTTTTGTCTGTGGAGGCAAACAAAACATTTGAAAGGTCAGAAAACGAATGAAGAGATCAAAGATGCAGTGAACCTATTTTTTTCTTAATGCTCTGACGAAATTCTTTTATAGAGCCCAGATGGAGCAAATGCAAATTATTGGGGATGCCAGGAAGTGTATTACAGCGACCGGGTTTCTCCATAGTATTTGTATCTGCATTTATTACGAGTATGTACTGCACGAACTTATTTTCTTCTAGAATGTATTGTCCAATTAAATGCGAGTTTAAAGGCGCACGCATGTATGTATATATTAGTATCCATTTACTTTTAAATTTGTAGAATATACATATATATAAAAAAAAAAACATTTTTTTTTCTTTTTGTTTATTTAATGACAATCTGACATCGAGTTTTTCCGGACTTCGCTGGGGTAGCTTTTCAGTTCCTTGAAAAAGTGATGGACTCTGTATAAATGAGAAATGAGAGACCACTCAATTATTGCTCGCTTTAAGAAGTCTTAAAATTATTATGGCAGATCATCAGTTGGTGGTGCATGTAAAAATTTAATCACTGCTATCATTTGCTACATGTTCATCATTAAAACGTGGTTAAGTAAAATTTAATGAACTTAAACTTACAAGCGCTCAACAGATCGTCCATCCCCGTTCATTAGATGCCCCACCCTGCAAATTGTAAAGAACACATGAACTTCTGAATTTTTCGAAAGTGCAGCAGTAGAATATGTAGAAATTGGTCAGTTGGTGGTGCATGTAAAACTTTAATCATTTTTCATACCAAACATTGTTCATCAGAAACAATTTGAGGATTTTTGAAAATAAACTTTTGGCTATAATTTACCTTGACAAAGCGACTCGTTACTTCTCTACGTCGATGCTTTATTAAGATTACATGAATGCAATTAGTGCACCCGATTCGGGTGATTCTAATTAATTTTTTCTTTTATGTACATCTTTTTCCACAATTTACAGGTATTAGAAGGATGACCTATAATCAGAGCAGCCGTCCACATTTCGGTAACGTGTAAATTAAAATGGACGAAGGAGTGGAAAAGTGGCGCATGGATGTGTGAATGAACTCGTTGATTCTTTATCGACTCTCTATTGGGTTTGTTCGTTTGATAGTTTCACTGACGAGCTATAACAGTCAGATGTACCCTTTCTGATCCAAATGAATATCCTAGATTAGCTCACCACGGATGACCAAAAATTTTTACCATTTTTAAGCACTACGAATAAATGGAAAATTTCCACAATTCAACATTTCCGCTTTTGATCGATTTTTTTACAATTGCAAACAATTAATTATTATATAGAATATGTTCGTATGAATCTTTAACGAAACTTTTGAAATACATTTAATTACAAATTTTTTATGGATATGACGTTTTTATCACTGAACTCTGAAAAAAAATATATGGATGCAAATGCATGAACAATTTAAATTTCGTATTTAAAATTAGAAGTGAAAGTCATTTGTACGCTTCCATTACTATAAATAGTTCCTTAGAATAAAATATTAAATCGTAATTGTTACAGCAAATTTGTACTATATGACCAAATATTTATCTTGATAGAAAATGAACGCTGCTTACTTTTACAAAACCTAGATTGATTGAAATATTTTCAGCATGTACCCTTCATAATACGTAGTGTAAACGAATTATTTATCGACTAAACATTTCATTGTATAAAACTCTTGAATCGTAACAAACAGTTTGAAACTACCATTTTTACTTTGAAATTTTTTTTCTTGTCTGAACTCCATCTATAACCTTTTGTGTGCCGAACTATTCGTCGCTTTTATAACTTCCTACCTGTGAGACGAGACTGATTTAAATGAGGTTAGTAATTGAAATGCTGCGCATAATTCACTTTGTTGGTGAAAATGTTATGTTATACTATTTTTTTGCTATTTTATACATTTCCTCTTTTCCATTCTTTTTGTCGTTTTTAGTTCACGCATCTTTTCATTTTCACGTTGTGATGTAACTTGGTAAAATTAGATACGAAATATTGATGAACTGCAATTGAAACCAACCTTAAAGTGAATCAATTCAATTCCCAAAATATGTTGAATGGGAAACCCAATCGAGTATTGTTTGCTAATCGATTTAGAGAACCACAGCAAACTTCACTTACAACTAATCTTTCAGAAGGTGGGCTAGCGATGTTAAGTTTGTCGCTGGATTTCTATCTGCCCATTGAAAATATTCAATTTTAATCTTCGGCTTCACTCAAGAAATGAGTGTTAATCCAACACGTTGAGAAAAAATAACTTCGCAACATATTTCTTATTGCATATATATATCATTCAAATGATCATTCTGTGAGACAAGCCCATAAAACGATGAATTCTTCACCTGCTGGTAAGTATGGTGAAGGGTGGGGGTCTTCTACAGCCCTGTGTAGCTGTCCTTGATTAAAAATAACTGGTTTTTCGTCTCCTTAGTAGACGCTGCAGCAGCTGGGCCGCTGGGTATCGCTGCTGAGAAGAACAAACAATGGCAGAGGGAGCTTCTCATGGAGAAAATTCGTTCGCATTCGTCACAACACAAGACGTTTCAAGAACTCTCCAAGTCGATGCGTTTGTCAATGCTCGAAAAGCGATACGCATTGGATGCTGTGGAGAAGGCTAACCTGCAGAAATGTCTTGACAGTATGCAGCATTGTATTAAAGTAACTTCCAGACAGGGATTGGTTGAGCGTTTGGAAAGTCTTTCACGTCAGTTGGGACTGAAGTTCATGGAGGACACTTCGGGATTGTTCATATCTACGGATATGTTCTACCTGGAGATAATACTCGATGCAAATGGCTCTTTGACAGATGTGAAGGTGCACCATGAATGCAAGATCGAGCAGCAATCATGTAGTGAACTTGTAAATTGTCTAAATCGGGGAGATTTCGCTGATTTTACTGTTCAATTAGAGGGTTTGTCATCGATTTATCAACTGAATGCAGAACCAAAAGTAAAGACGAAGGCATTTGTTGCTCTTCAAGCGATGGAAACAGATCTGTACAGCCTGTATCAAGCCCAGAATTTTTCGAAAGATGCTCAGGAAGTTCTAGCGGAATCTTTTGTTGGTATTGTGCTGAAAAGGCGTGGCGGACACCCTATGCGATTAACTTACTTTGTATCCCCATATGACTTGATTAGTTTGGATACGAAAGGCATGGTCCCACTTACAGTTGACCTGATTACCAGCAAAAATATAGGAATGAGTGTGACTGTGAATTTGGAGGCTTCATCAGCTAATAAACTGCAAATTTTGCCAACGGTTTCATTTAACAAAGAGGGAATGACAGATGTTCCAGTTTATTCGGCACTCACTCCACTGAATTCCACCCTGCTGCCTGCAACGTTTGTGTTGCGCTTAAACAAGCCTCTGCCGGTGTGCCAGAGTATGTTACGAACTCTCATTCCAACACAGCCAGAGCCTGGCGTAGCAGCGCCTTGTGACGGCGGCAAGCCTCAGACAACATCCATAATGAAGCTTGTCATACAGACAGCGTCAGAGAACCAATTGCAAAATTCATCAAAGGGCCTCTTCGTCTGCCTTCCAGATCAGACCCATTGCTATTTCTTTACCGAGAACAAGCAAATGAAGGTGACAATAAGTCTGTGTCCCAGTATAGCGCTTTGCATAATTTCAGATTTTTTTTTTTCAGGCTTCTTTAGTGTCCAGTGTGCCATTTACTGAACCATCACAAGTGCCCAAGATCTTAGCGGTGCTAAAAAGGCATGCACTTTTCTATACTTTGCTCTCTAGTTGTGTTCGACCTCAGACCAAAGTTGGAGGTGAGTCAGCCATGCCGCTATATGGTGCCTTCTTTAAGCTAGCATTTTTTCTTGTTTTATAGACATAGAATCAACGACCATTCTCGAAGTAAATGCCATTTCGTTTAATCAAATCTCGGTCGCGCTTGAGCACCCGTACGAAGAATCGATGGCCACCGTTGAATTCAACTTGAATGACTTGGGCTTGGTTACTTGCGAAATATACTCTCTTTCCACTAACTACGAGTCCCTAGCGGCAAAACTTACACTAATCGTGCAACAGAGTCTTTCGATACCGGTAACCATTCGGAGTCTTCTTAAATACTGGGATCAGGATAGGCTAAAGCAATTCCAGCGCGGAATAGGAGGAGATTATGGAAATTTTAATTTAGCTCAGGGTCCAAACGACCCTGGAGGGCGTAGCGGTGGCGGGGACTTTCGTGATTTAAAAGGTTCTGGGAAGCCTGGAGGCAGTGATCGTGGAGGATCGTTGAATGGGAACTTTGGTGCCAGTGGTAATCGCCAATTTTTTCATGCCACGGGAATCACTAATACTACAGCCGAGGGATTTCCTGATTTAACCTCCTCGGTAGCGAGTGCCGCCGTTGGAGGTCCTGTTGGCAGCATTCTCATAAAACCACAGTTCAAATCCGAAGTCAAACAGGAGGATTTTTGTAAGAGCCCAAAGAGTAATCTAACATTGCAGTCTGATATTAGCAGCAACGACTCCAGCTCTTTGGGCAAACTGTCAGCAGCAGGGCAAAGCAGCAACCCACAGGAAATGTCGATGTTTCCTTCCGTTGCTACGAATGTGACTGCTGTTACTGCATCCGGAGTCGCTGTATCATCATCATTAACACCAACAACAACTACATCAGTATCAACACCAAACACATCGTCGTCCACCTTCGTGACGCAAGCAAAAAGTGAGCGTGATCGAACCGCAGACATTGCGGAAAAGTATCAGAAAATTTGGAAAGACAAAACAAATGTTAAAAATACCGTCAGCATTACACCGATACCGGCTACCTCACCATCGTTGGAGTCAGGAACTAGTGGGGGAGTAATTCGTCCATCACACGTCCCCTTGGATAAGAGGCCAGGAATTGAGATTATTCCATTGGCGACACTACCGTCACAAAATCCAATGTCGACCACCATAACTATAACTCCAATAAATTCGCTTTCAGTACCATCATCATCATCCATACCTACTGTGTCAGTGACAGGTGTGAAAGGCGGAGAGAAAAGGAATTCCAGTTCAGGAAAACGGCCGACGGATGATAAGGAAGTTAGTAGAAGCGAGAAGAAAAGGAAAAAAAAGCGAGAGGACTCACCAATGGGTCCACCTGAAAAATTATTTCCTCGTCAAAACTCTCCATCCGATCCTAGTTCTCTGTCACGAAAATATTCACCGCAGTCCGCTTCACTTGTAGTGCATACTTCGCCCAGCACAAAACCAAGCCCAAAACACTCTCCGGTGTACACCAGTCCAAAACATGCTTCATCCAGTCCCAAGAGTCCGTTTGGCACTTTATCTCCCAAGCATGGAAGTTCTGGAAAGCCAAGTATGTCTACATTGAAGAACGCAACGAGTCCAAAAAGTGAAAAATCTACTTTGGGGTTGCCCACAAGACCTTTGACTTCATCACCTGGATCATCTTCGTCGTCTAAAATTCGAGAAAAGGAGGGCAAGGAGAGGTCACTTAGTACCTCCAATTCGAATTCAAAAAACTCTACAAGCCCCAAAGTAAAGTCAGCAACGATAAAACTTAAACCCTTGGACGTTGGCAATCATATGGGGCTTCCAGGAATGTCCGCGGCAATTGAAGATGCCGATAGGGTTCGTAAGGGATCACTTAATGCCGTCATTGACAAACTGAAGTCGTCTCAAAGCACAGCCGATGATGCGCTTTCTAAGCTTACAATCTCCTCTGTTGCTGATCATCTGTCGAATGATTCCGTAGGACATGCGGGAGCCATCGGCACCCCAGGTTCAGAATATATGGTAAAACCAAGCCAGGATGGAATAAAAATAACAATTAACAAGACAAAAAGCAAAGACGGTAGTAGTTCGAACAATAGATCCAAGGCTGGTAGTACTAAGGTCGATAGTTTCATCGGGAGTAGTAATTCCCCAAAAAAACACACTGGCTTAAAACCCGGTGTTAATAGTGGGCCTGCTTCAAAGAAAACATCGTCAACTCTTCCATTTCCCGCTCAACCGCCGCTGCCCATAAACAAATCATCATTATCTTCCTTGAACAGCAGTTCGCAGAGTGGAACCAAACATAATTTTCAAAAATCCAATTCATCAGGCAATCTTTCCACTAAACTCTCCACAAGTTCAGGTAGTGGTAGTTCCCTGACCAAATCTCACAGTACAAATTCATTTCATTCGGACTCTTTTCGTAAGTCCACTTCCAGTGGCAGCAAATCACGGTCAACTTCGAATTTCATTGAAAAGATTCCGCCTCGTCCAGATCCCACAGATATGATGAAAATTCTTCAATTCGCCTCCCCCAACATGGCTGCCATGGAAGGATTTATGAAAACCTTCAACACCAAGTTTCAAATTCCAAAATTGTCTGCAAGAAATTCCAATTCACAGTCGCATGATCCGACAGGAGATTCAGTGAACAAACCCCGCCCTACATCTGCTCCTACAACACCGGCAACATCATTCACACCATCTCCAACGCCGAGCAGCTCGGAAAGCAGTGGAAACAGCAACGATTCAAACAAAAATTTGCAAAAAATCAGCGGTCCTGCTCCTAACAAAGGTCAGCAACAAGATTTTTTTAATTTGTCTTGTCACACAGCTATTACCAACTCTTTGTTATCCACTTCCACGTCCTTAGTCCCAAATGCTCACTTTAATTCATATCGTGGCCAGCCTATTGATACGAATAGCCACGCGAGTGATCTCACAATGCGTCCGCCGTCCACACCCATTGTGACGGATGATTTGCCGTCATTGTCATCGTCTACTTTGAAAAATGACATCAAACTGCTGTCACCGTCGGTGCACGCGCAATCCTCGTCCGTTCAGATTTCAACGAACAAACTTTCTTTCCATCAGCATCCATCGCCACCATCTGTTTCGCTGCATATTCTCAAATCACCCGTCCCTTCACCGCTGGTGGTTATGCCATCACCTCACTCCAATTCGCCCTGTATCACAGACGATGAGCTGATGGACGAAGCACTAGTGGGTGTGGGAAGTAAATGACAAACAATTTTCACGTTTATATTGCCGGTGGCAACGGTTAGGAATGCTCATTGCGGACTGGACTTAAACTTGGGCTCCCTCTTCCCATCCTTGTTTTCGTCTTCCTTTGTATTGTTGATGATTATTTTCTGCTGCGAGTTCGACGAAGGATGAGATTTTGCAATTTTTAGGAACTTCAGCTACGGACGTAGGAGCGAGCTCCAAATTGCCCGAACGTCTGGGACATACAACAGCAGAAAGATTTGGATAGTTCTGAAAACTCGGAGTCGTTTATCGTTGCGGGCACTAATGAATTTTTTTTTTTTTTTTAGTGGACACGAACAAATGAATACATGCACATTTATTTTCTATACGTAGTTAGGTGTGATAATGCAAGTAAGTACACCGTTGTCCTTTACACCAAAATTGTAAATACAGCAATGTGCTTCAACAAAATTAAATTTTCAAAATATTCAAAATATAGAATTCGTAGTGGAAAATATTTTGGAATAAGGACGATGGTATACAGAATTGAAACAGCACAAAGTATTCGAATGTAACATCCACAAAAATTTAGTTGTTCTACAATAAACAAATTGACTAAAATAATTCAGTACAAAATAAAGAGAAAAACTTATTTAATAATAAAAGAATTAATAACTAAAATTATGTGAACGGATAACAATTAGGATAAGTTGATGCCTTAAAATAGAAGAGATACAGTTTGCTTAAAATTTGTTTTTTTTTAATTTTGTTTCCTGTTTTAATTTTAAGACTTCCAAACGTAATCAGAGGTATAAGCAGAATTTATTAGTAATGACTTAAGTTGAAGTTTATTGTTTGTTTTTCCTTCCTGGATATTTTCCTAGACGTACTTGTTTTGGAAAGAAAAACTAAATCTTGAAACTGGATAACCAAGAAAAAATGATAGTGTGAGAGAGTTGAAAGCAAAAGCATAAATTTGTAAATATTTATACCGAAAAAGTTATTTCATGTTTTGCGTAAAAAAAAAATAAAATATTTAAATAAAATTTATTTATTGTGTAAAATTTTAACAATTGTCTTTTTAATTGGACTTGTAGTCTAAGTTTCACCATTTTTCCGGGTTTTTTCACGAAAATCGAAATTTATCCGATTTTTGGGGGAGACTGGATGGAACGCATATGTACATATACATATTTACATACATGTTCATGTATTATTTAATACAACAATAGAAAATGCTTAATCGAAATTTAAGATTGATTTTTTTGCAAACATATTTTTAAACAATTCGACCCAATAAGGTACCAGCGGAGTCACTAACAATATCAAAAGTGCAGTCATCCATGACAGGGAAGTTTCGAGCTCGTGTAATTTGAAGCATTCATAAAGAAAGGTACATATAGTTTTTATTTTCTACGTCTTACACGCCCGTCATTTTTCTTTCGTGGTAGAACACAGTCTCAATTAAATTTTCTCAAAAAAGTGAACAAAATAATGCTTGTCGCTGAATTTCAATCATCCATTCAAATGTCCATGTTATCCAAAGTGATGGAATTACCCATCAGTGCTGATATTGTCCGGAGGGACAAGGACCAATAAGTGATCAGTAAAAGGTTTTTGTCAGGCATGATAAAAGCGGTCGATCGTGCCTGGTATTCCTATTCCTATTAACATATGACAGATTAGATGCAAGTTTCGATCGCTTGCAAGTCTTTTCTCTTCCATATCAAGGAGCTGTGTAGAAACGACAAGTAACAAGATATTTAGTTTTCCAAAGACTGCCCTTGGCACAAAGAACACTTTCGCTAATATTTGCAGCACATCTTGCGGCAGAGTTAACTTACCCAACGTTAATGCGGAAAACACATTTAAAATTAATAAATTCTGGCATAGAGCGAATGGTATTACCCAACCTTACGTCGCCAAAAGTGTCACCATTGGTATTAAATTTTAAAGTCTAGCCAAGAAACCGAAACTCTTCTTCCTCTTAAACTACACGTCTAGCTAGAGTATCCACATAAACTCTTCCTCATGAATGAGGATTAATTTTTCTTTCGAAGCAAAATTTCTTTTGTGGATAATGATGATGTTATGTACACTTCACCGAAACCTTATGCTTACCTTCCACAGCCATAAATTCGTCTTTGACTCCACTTGCTTTACTACGACTCTGCAATCAGCGAGAACATTTTTAATTTGATTCGTTTCTTGTGGGGTGGATTGTTTTTACATTCATGTCATATAAAATCGTTTCATAGTCCTTTTACGATTTTAGCGTAGTTTGAAAATGTTACGGAAAGGCCGGAACGTATTATAATTATAGTGAAGTCAATGGACACTCTTTGTTAAACAAGAAATATATTACATTAGCAACCAGCAAGGTTTAGGGATGAAAAAACGGATTTTAAACGTGACCCTGCATTTTAAGAAACAATATCGAAAATGTTATTTAACTTCATAGTTTGATGATCTTACGTTCGATGCAAGTGCTTAAATCACTTTCTATTCAAGTAGAAGCTCAGTAGCTGATTGTTGACGTGTACAAATGTTCTGAGATGAAAATTTTAACACCAAACTATATTCTTCCCACGACTGGATTCAAAATTATTATGTATTAAGTAAATAATTTCCAAGTGACAAGATTTTATATTAAAGTCACGTTTATGAAACTCTTTCCGTTGAATTTTGGCAAAGTTTAATGAACAATCATGCCACACGGAAGTGTTCTCTGGAAAGCACCAATTTGGGCCAAGCTTCAACTGCAGATGTTTATTTTACTCAACACAACTTCAAATTTTCAGTTTTTACCGAAGAAAACATCACTTACAGGAACTTTCTCCATAAATACACATATACTCGTACATAAAATTTTTTTGTTCCTTCTACTTTTGCGTCTCCTTCAATTGGTGTATTCCTTTGCAGCACGATGTGAATAAAAATAAACGAAAACGAAAACGAAAATATTTGGTTATCAGCACAACAATGCAAATTAAGCCGAATGTAGGCGCCAGAGGAACCACCGCCCTTCATAATCCCGCCTTGAAGTGGATAGTGAAAGTTGTGTACTTATTTTCATCCGCTGGAATTATGAGGATAAAAGGTATTTTTTCGTGGAAGAAGTTCAAGTGGTGAATTTAACAAGCGCATTTTGTTGGCTGAATTTTTCCTGGCTTTTAGAAATGAAATTAATACCAAACTTTAGCAGAAACTGCTGTTGAATTTATGGACTAAATCTATGTACTAGAGCAAATAAGATTTGAGATTGAGTGTAGATATCTGTAGCTATGTATATCCTTATAGAGTCATCAACACTGGATCTTTAAGTAATAATTCTATTCATTTTCATATAAAAGGATATTATTCAGCCATTGGGCAGGGCAGGAAGACCCAGAGAAATTATTTTAAATGTCCCTTATGTCGTATTCCGATATTCGCATAAGGCCAACCACTTATTCAGCAATAAATAAAAATATCCAGCCAAATACGTACATGTATATATACATATGTACATATACATATCTCTATGGAATCAGAGCTCAAGTTACTGTTTTGTATGTATAAGCTTCCAGCATTGGTATAGCTATGACAGGAAATGTGGAAGTCATTTCCAGTATAAAGTAATTGTTGGCATCGGTCGCGGTGATGCTGGTCGCAATAGCATCGCGAAACAGATGGGAATCCAATGAAATTTGCATACAAAGCTAACAACCCTGAATGAACCGCCTCCTCCACCTAAGTGCGGATAGTGGAACTGCTGATATTGAATGTTTGTTTAAGCGCATTGCAAAACTTCTACGTGAACTTCAAATGATTCTAACATTAAATAGAACCACACACAAGTGGGGACTGATATCGTAGTCAGACATCGAAAGTTCATTCAATTCTCGGTTCGTTTTGGGTTAATGTATGAATGCACAGTGAAACGAGACCATTAGTGGCAACAAACTGCAGAAACTTTCCAACTATGGACTACTCAAATAGAATCCTATTAATGTGGACAGTTATTGCAAGTTTAGATTTATGTATATCGGATTTTAGGATATAAGACAGGATATCCTAGGGAGACATTGATCTTATCACTCGCTCTCGTGCAACATTACACAGTAGCTGATGGAAATGAAGCGATGAAGTTCTACCTGGCATTGAAGGTGAAGCGGATCCTTAGTAGCTCACATTTCAGTTGATTGTTGATGAAAAATAATGTATAAAAGTTTTAATGCGCCGGCAACAGTTGTTCTATCCGATGCCAAACAGTTAAGGTAAGTTGTATGTAGCAAAGCCGTTGAGGATTTCCTTTTACTGTACATATTCTTGCAGTGCCGGATGAGCATAGCTTTAACGTTATGTAAAGAATTGCAGAAAATTTGGACAATTTGCAATTTGTCCTTTATTCGCAAGTTTATATTCGTATGGAAAGTACGTTAAGATTCTGATAAGAAATTAAGGTGTCATGTTCTCTTTATGGCCATGTGAGACACCAGATTGTTGTGTTAAGGCGAAATCAAAAAATACATTTTTTTTTTCAAGCACATTGTGTGTATTATGTATTCAAAGTAAGAGCATATCCTCGTATGTATGAACTCGTACGTAGTTGTATGTTTTTATATAGAAATGGAGAAGTTGGTGCTAAGACAATTAAATGCAACATGTGGATCAATATTTGAATTTGATGATCAAAATCTGTAATCCATGTGCTGTGTATTTCAAAATAATCTATTCAAAATACGCTAAGAAGTATCTGAAGGGGGATTCAAAATCAGTGTACATCAGCTCCAATCAGAATTTCCCCGAAGAGCTTATCGTTTCTAAATCAAAATTCAAGCAAACAACGAATTTGAATGGAATAACAAATAATACGCGATAAATCAAAATTTGTTGACTTACCGCTGCCTCCAACCATTGCATTGGTTGTCATCAACAACTGACTCCATTGTAGCAAATTATTGGCTTCTTGTACCTCTATATGGCAAACAAAAGCAACAGACGCTTCCGACAGCGTTTCTTGCATACGTAATGAAAACAACAAGTCAATTGATTTTCGCATAGAAATTGTCCTGTTTAAGAATAACTTATTGTTTAGTACTCGTCACCGATTCCCGACACGATTCATGATGTATGTATACATATTTACCTACTCTATATGTATATATGTAGTACCCAAGTGCAATGAATAGAAGGAATCTCAACCACGGGTACTGTCCAATACACATTGTCGATTGTCTGGTCTGTCCTTGATTTGAAGAGCAAAGATGAGTTATTGCAGGATTTCCAGTGCAAGTCATCCAACGGGCCATTGTGCAAAGATAACTAAACATGGCTAGTGGAGCGGTTTTTTTATTATTACAAAAGTGTTTCATCCCTCGCTTCTTATGTATGTGGTTCCTGGCATCGAAAGTCTAATTTCACGTAGAATGTCCTGTCAACGGTTTCTCTTGTTGTCTTTTATCTTGCATCATGCTCGCCTCATGGCATAACATTGACGTATACAACCGAGATTGTTGATAAAAAGGACCTCCCAATAGAAGCAAGTGTTTGTCCTCGTTGTGGTTGGTTACGATTCATGTACCTACGGTGAAAAGAAAACTACGCGAGGCGACGACCATGTTCAGATAGAGTAAATCTATTTTCTTCCCCCATTCACTATAATGCATGGCAATAACCCCTTTTTGGTAAAAGGATATCCGAATCACTTCGGATTCTTTTTCTTTTGTTGTATAGCAAGGTAACCAGGATACGCCAGATACCCAGCCAGATACCCAGAAGAGCCAGTAACATTGGCTCCATGGTGATAAATAAATCGCTTTGCCCAGCTCCAAGCTTATCCTGGAATCAATATAAAATCCACCACAACCATAAATCTGGACGTAGAGATTTCTACGCAAATCCAATCAAAATTAATGTCATACATCCTTCGTCCACCACAGTTGATGGTGTTCCAGAATAGTAAATATTGGCGGCAAGCGTGCGTTACCTCGTTCATATAATCTTAAGACAACAGTGTGTCTAAAAAAAGTCATTTGGATTGAGCAAAACTGTTGATTTGACTTGCACATAGAGACTGAACTAATGATAACTGGCTGACTTTGATTAGCTAAATTAAAGTGAATTTTTAGAATGAATGAAAGCTTGACAAAATTAATGAGCAGTGAAAATTTTATAAAAAACTCATGCGATAACTTCTTATTGAGCCTGTAAAGTGCTCTCTGCCGTGAAATCGTCAACCCCATAACCTTTACCGCAGTCCGGCAAATTAATTTACACCTTGTTAGTTAAGTTGTAAACGTAAAACAAAGTACCTCCTGCAGGCACTTGCACAATGTCCTTTAACCCATTGGTCACCAAGATTTATTGAATTCCAGTTTGTTTCCTTTTTATATTCAGATTTAATTAAAAGCTATCAGTCCTTGCACAAGTCCTGCATCCATACATCACCAAGGAATGCACGACAACGAAGTCAACATAAAATTGAAAGATTGAAATTGGAAATATTTACGAGCGTTTCCTCGGGTACAGATTAAAATGATTAATGCGACCTCTAATACATTACTCCTGCTGATCCAGCTTAAGTCGCTCTCGATATTGGTTTTGTGAGTTTTGAATCAAATCTCATCTTTGTACAGTATCCTCTCTACTTGCAAGACGTTACAGATTTCATGTATAACCCATGCGATCTGTGTGTATAAAGGAAGGAGGTAAACAATAATTCCGACAGACTTAGAGAGTACTGAAAATTTAATCAATATTCTACTGCAGTCGGTTTTGTTTGCCTTGTAATTTTCCAAAACAATACGGAGAAGGAGCAGGAATCCAGGAATTAAGCACAACCACATGCTGAAGTTTGCAAATTTAAAAAAGTCGTCAGAGTAAATGTAGCGGAAAGCTTTAGTCAGTAAAGTTGTATGGAGTGGGAAGAAAGTCAAGACTTTACTAATGGATTTAGGTCATTAATATCCCTATTCGAGGGAAGTGCTGGGCTGAGATGGATACCAGAAAATGCAAATTGAATAGATTCGTTTTTGAAAAAGTTTTGTAATAAGTTTATTGGTCAAGAACGTTGCTTAAAAGGAAATTGAATAGTAGAAGGGATTTTGCGAAACGAATGTTCTCATGCATGAGCATAATTAAAACGAACAATCGTACTTTGTTATCCTTCTTAAGGAAATATTGGGATTGTTGAATGCAAACAATAAGAAAATATGTCTTGGGGAAAAATGTTGATACTACAAATAGATAAACTTTTTATCGGGGCGTCGACTATATTTTTGCACATCTAAATCGCATAAATTTGCGTTTTTTTACGGTAAGCTAAATTTTCACACACAAATGATTTGCCACCTGTTCTGGTATGATATCCGTCTTAGCCCAAACAATCGTAAGCTTCCTCTGAGAACTTGATTTTAGCTAAGATACAACTAACACAGATGCCTCCCATAGGCGTTAGTTCAAAAGATCTTCTGAAGGTCGAGGTTTCTTAATGGGATCTCCAGAGCTCTCCACGATCTTGGCATGACACTGCGGCCTAGCCTAGCCATAAGGACGCATCTACATGCTTTAATCATTACTCTTTCTACTCTCAGCACCAAAACCTATTGATCCATAGTAACCTATCCGACATTTCTTAAATCTAAAAAAACAATTTGACAGACAAGATTTATGATTGCCCATCAGCTTTATTATTGTTTAATCTCATACAGCTAATATCTGCACCATCTATAGAATAGTAAACTTCTAACTTTTTGGCAAAGTTTAACGTCTAAATTTGTTTCGTTACCGAGCATATTGAATTCGATGAGAAATTTCTTGCTCGATGCGAGTCGAGATATTTAAAACTGTCGTATGGTTTTATGTCATCGTTTCCAATTTCTAAAGCTGGGTAGTTCTTTTCTGATGCGAAAAGTCAAATTCAACAAACTCCGCCTTGGTGTAGCTAAGTCGTAGTCCATTTGGCTACAATCTTCCGATATCAGCCCTACATTATCAGCACAGAGCAGTATCCGTTGAGTATCGGCCCCTGCAAAGGGCTTAAGACAGATCCTTGATGCGCGTCGACCTTTACTTCAAAGACTTTAAATAGACCTTACATGTATTTTATTTGTATGGTAATTTGGTGTATGTATGTATCCGCATTTGTGTATCCTGTGCTCCCAAATCTTTGGGCAGTGTTACATAAGTTTTATGCCACGATAGTTGACGCAACATCTTATGTCACTTTTATGATTGCAGAACAGGACTAAATTACTAAAAAGAGAAAAAAAAAAATACTTAGTGCAACGGACAGTATCTGATCGTTTCCCACTTCCAGTGGAGTTACATGATTGCAAGGAAACTCTTCATTTGAAAGCTCTTTATCTTATTCCAACCAGCATTTCTTAATCTCCTCATTCCATTTACTGCTAATATTTTTCTACGATCATATTTTTATTTCAGAATAGTGTTTCTTTGCTTACTTACTTTTTCATCAATTGTACGTTCTATAAAAGCTTTGTATGACATATATGTATGAGTCAAATCGCTTGAGTACCAAACCAGACTTTATAAGTCGAAAAAAAATTAAAGTAAATATAATTAGCATAGCACGATTGCAATGAAATGAAATCCATAATTTTCAGAAAACGACTTAAAAACCTATTTTCCACTTAGCCTTAGGGAATTGAATTTCACACCGGCAATGTGTTTCATTTTTAAGCAAAGGAGCAATGGTGTTGCTTGTTTTATTATAATGCGTCTGAGTGTTATCCTAACTTTGTACATTTCTGTTTCAAATTCACGTACAACGTAAACCTATAATACCTTAAACCTGCGCCCGTAGTGTGAGTTGTTTACCTGAAGGATAGTCTGAAGCGAGTCGCTAAGCAATCCCCTTGGCTCGTTTCTATTGAAGGAAATTATGCAATGTCTGATGTACTGGTGCTTTTGACGTCCTCATCCAGGAATCACTAAGCGTGTAGCGAAACAATCAGATCTGTTTCTGGCTGCAGTATAGCCAGTCCCGGTGATGACAAGTAGTTGTTTTTAAATAAGAGTGAGTATGACACAATGGCAGTGAGTTGTTTAAGAATGAAATATGAATTTAGTACCACTCCCATGGTCGTAATCATGGTCATTTCATATTGGAGTGCGGGAAAGTCAATTCACTCTCTGCTTCATAGGCCTCATTTTCTGGCATCTTAGCTAAACACTACACGCATGTACTGCTATTATGATAATATTGAAGCGAATCTACATCTTAGTCTCCTGTGTTTGGACATGAGCCAGAGTACTAATTTTTTCTTAAAGGTTTTCCAAAGTCTGTGTTCGATTGAATAAGTGAAGGATTTGAGTATTTAAATTCTGGATTCTCGGGTTCCCAAGGTCGAACTTCATAGCTGCTATATAATCAAACGCGGTATTCAATGGGCCCTTCTATATAGCTTCGTGTTGTTGCTGCGATATGGGCCAAATAGCTCTTTCTTCTTTGATTTGTATTAAAAATTGCTTTTGAAAGTCGAGAGGAGATTTCAAAAATGTTCCAAAATGATCTCTCCTTGCCCATGAGACCCAAGAGTGCTATTTGGTTCATAGCCCTGCGACTGCCACATCATTTTGAAAATCTTACTTTCAGATATGTACATATGTATGTATACATACAATATGCACCTAAAAACTGAAACAAAATTATGCAATCAAAACCCACCCATCTTTAACTTCTTAGTTATTACTCATGCCTGTGGATAGATTCCAACTCGGTTTACTTAGTTGTCGACAGTATCTACCTTACGACTGTTTGCATAACAATGTAGTATTAATGCCAAACTCCTCCTGCTACAACCACTCCCCCTTCCCCCCCAAATAAACGGACAAAACTCATAACTTTCATTCCCTCCGCGTATCCATTTTCCACAACAAAGTGTTATACTTCGTGCCCGGCAACAGCGAATGACAAACAAATGTCATGGCTCACACACTATGCATCTGTGCCCAGCAATTACTTTCGAGGATTGTCGTCTACCTACATATATATGTATGTATGTATAATCAACAAGTGACTCTTCCTTCCGTTTTCTTACTGATGACTGCCAAGAAATACCAAGTATGGCCCATTCAGTTGACACAAAGAACTTTCGAAATCAATATAAATGTGTCTGGCCCCATATAATGGGATATTCAAATTACGGCCAACCAACAACTTTGTTGTTGCGATCGGAGTGAAGGAAAGGGAAGGGGCAGTTAGTGGTTTGAATGTGAAAGGCTGATGGTGCAGTGACCAATTTAATTGTCAGTAGAATTATAAGAAAATTAACCCCTGCCACTTGCAAAGACAATAGATAAGTTGAACACTGAAGTTTCAGTTCTTAAGCTGAAGAGGAAATTCTGTAAAATGAAAAGTTTTCAAGGATCTCAACCTTTTTTTTTAGGTTAAAAGTCAACATACAACCATAAATGTATCTACAGTTTGAGTGTTTCACTGAAAATTCCAATACGATACTATGTATGTAGGATGGGATTTTTGGCAAATAACTCCCCCGCTAGAAGAAATGTGTGTGCAAACCAAAAATTTGTTTATTACTTTGTGTAATATTAGGTTGTTTAAAACCCTCTGATGGTCTCACTCTTAGTCTCTGTATTGCGACAGTTAAAGGCGGCTAACCGTGACGTTGATACGAAACAAGTGAATTGTTACTTTTGGCCATTGACTGAAAGCCGGCGATGGTTTTCTCTTAGAAAAGTTTTTCATTTTTTTTTTAATTAAAATCAAATAAAATGGCGAAAGGAAATGCGAGCGTGAGTTCTTCTGTGGGGTATTAGGTGGAATTCGTTAGGGTGGTAATCATTATAGAATATTTAGAGCTTTTGCCGGTCGTAACAAAGCATTTTTTTATTGGCCTTTGTTCTCTTGATGAGCATTAAATAATTCAGGGTATTTTACGAAGGCTGTGTAAATAAATGAAACATCGTGATTTCATGACTGAATGAAAATTTCTTTAGGGTAAGGGCTTATTGACCTTCACCTTGCACAAGGGAGTTGTTTAGTTTGAGTGCTTGTATTGATTTTTGACAAGGTCCAGTGATTTTGAAATGAAAGCCCTTATAAAAAAGAGGGATGTTTCAAGAAAAAAGGTCCCCGTACTTACTAGTATGTCTTTTGTTAGATCCCAATCTATTATGTGATTGCCTCTTTGAGTTGAGGTCTGATTTTTATTGCTCTTTCGATTTATATCATATGATGTTGTATCTGAGCAACATCTTAAAAATTAGAAAATATGAGTAACTTCATGACATGGTTGAGTTATGGCTAAAACAAATGTCGTTTCGATCACTCTATGTTTCTGCTATTCAGTATTTTAGCCAAGACATAGCGTAAATTGATACTGCCTTCTACTTAATGTGGTCCTGAGAAGTCGATCTTAAATTTCCAGCACCAAGATTTGTACTTCTTTGACAAATCTCTCTGTCTCTCAGGACATTACGTAATTTCTCTGCTTATTCGTCCTGAATATCTAGGTAATTTTATCGAAACGATAAATACGAGAATTAATCGCGGAAAAATATACGTTGAAAAACTCCAGATGGGAAGACAACGAAGAATGGGCTAAAAGGTTCGGAGAAAGTTCATTTGACGGTAATCGTAAGCTCAAGGGCAGCTACATTTTTAAATTCTGCATCTAAATATGCTTCATTCTAGATACCAATCCTCGAAATCGGCCGGGGTTTAAGGGAGGTAAGTCCTGTGGTAAGGATTTTAAGGCAATTTTCTGATTAGATTTCTTAGAAAGCGAACTGTGCAGCAGCATTTAAAAGTCAAAATAGTTATTATGTGACGATAATAGAATAGCAGGTATAGGTATATTTCAGATAACCAATTCGGTTTTAGAAGTAGACATTCTAGAAGCGATCAAGTACATAGAATAACAGAAATAACAAGGTATGATCGAGTGCTTTTTTCTCTCCTGACTTAAGACTTACTAAATCCGACAGGTTTTCTATCGAACAATTTCAACATTGTTCTGCATTTAGAATTTCCGTAAAGCAAATTAAGCATCCAAATTATTATGCTGAGAACCACCCATAATCGTGCATGTTAGCAGGTGATAAAGAAACTTCAGTACCTTTTCTGACCAAACACTTTCAATTGGATCGGACCAACCAGAGATAAAACTTGTCTGCCTCAGCTTCTTCTACAGTCATCTTATCTTGACGTTTTATGGCCGTCCATTTGGATCCGCTTCCAGGTTCATCATCGATATTTCCAGTTTCTTCGCAGCGGATAGATCGTCTTGTAAGAAAGTTGTTTGTAGTAACCAAGTACTCCGCTACATTTCTTAATTTCCTTTTCTGACCTTTGGGATGATGTCTTTGTCTTGTATTTCTCATTCATGACCTGCTTAACTGACGATATGAACGAAACTTAAGTGAAGGGTTTAAGAACTCGAAATGAACCCATTTGCACAAGTTTTCACTCATTTCCTTGCACTAAAAAAAAAGTATTTAGAGCACGTGCATATCTGTCTCATTATGCTCCAATGTTTGAGGGTATCTGTCGGTGCCCGAAATTGAGTTAAAATCTCCACATCGCCAATATCAGTCACATAGATTTCCATTCATTTCCTTACTGATAAAAAAATATTCCTTAATTCACTTGCAAATCTGGTTTACTACGCTTCGATGTTGGCGCCCGAGGTCGATCCACGTGTTTATAAGCTGCTTTTTAAAAATGTCTGCGATAATGTAGTTTTCTACAAAATTCATCCACTCATTGGCGCTGAATTTCAATTACCCTAAGCTATTAACTTTTAACCTTGTTGACTTTATTCAAATCATCTTCTGTTCTTAATACATTTGCACTTAAATATTTCTCAAGGTACTATAATTAATAATCTCCAATATCTCGGCACGTGAGATGAAAGAAAATACCAAGAAGGCGAAAGGATTCTAAGGATTATGCCTGTGAAAATAGGTATCAAGGCAATTTATCAGAAAATAATACACAAGTGTGGGTTTATTTATTCAGTTTATTAAGTTAACTAAATTATACGCCATAACAACGTGTTTCCCAAAACTACCGTTTCCCTGGAAGTAATATCCTGTAAATACACATCTATAAAAGAATACATTCTAATTCCGAAAAATTACAACACCATACGCACTGTGTCTTTTTGTTGACATGAATGTACTACCGTCAATGATGGCAGCGCGGTCCATACCGCAGGATCGGAGTTGGGCGCCAATTAAAATTACATTTTGCGACAAAGGGTATGTCGTGTGTATTTGGGTCTCCCACATCCTTGCGCAATAATAGAAATTACGGAATCAATTACACGACGATTCGTTGGTGCGTAGATTTAAATAAAATTCCTGAGAAAAAACATTAAAAAAAATTATTCTAACGCGCACACGACAAATGAGGATTTCCAAAACCAAGAAAAAAGGAAAAACTCTGTTTTTTTTTCGTGGCCTCTAATTCTAATGGAAATCCTTGTGTTTCCTTTGCGTACGTGTACGTGTGTGTTGCTTATTTTGTGGTGGGTGCATGATTATATCAGCCTACGGATATTTTACAACTTTTTTCCTTTTCCCATCACGTACGTCCCATGTGACATGTCTTTGTGCACGATCATAAAATAATTTTCATATGAATTTTATTTTATTTCATTTCTTCCTGGCAGGATGAATGGTTTTCGTTAAGTAGATGTACTCGCGGATTTGATTGATTTCCTTCCGTTGTGTTGTTTATTTATTTGGTTTTCGCTGAGGAGATTTCGATTGACAATTGATTTATACGAATTGAAGGTAAGGAGTCTAACTGAAAGGGATCTATTGACTTAGGGAATGCTTTAAGGGAAAGCATGTTATTTAATTTTTATGAAATTATTATTATTTACCTACGCATACATGTTGCAGGTTCAATATTATTCTTTGATGTTCCTCCATACCCATATCGAAATCACGATAAAAGTGGTATTTATGTCTTCTGAATCACTGATCCCTCTTAAGGTCGACGTAGAGAGATTAGACTTTGGTGAGGGCGTGAGTGGGGTTATAGGGATTTGTTTTGACAACATGTATATACGTGATGGGCATGATGTGTTCAAACATCTTGATTTAGTCATGTTTCTAAAGGTAACAAGGGATAATGTGGGAAGCACTAAAAACGAAAGCCGTGCAAAGCAGATCCGAAATGATGTAAGACTTAAGCTTTGGGTGTTCATAAGGAGTCACATAATATTTGAGATAAGGCAACGTTATTAGGATATAAATAGTTGTACAAACAAATGGTTTTATATCTTTGTATTATTAAATGGTTGAGGATTGAAGAATGAAGTTTAATTGAAATTTACTTAGAATTGACTGCACCCACTCAAGGGGTTATGAATTCCCTTTTACATGTTTTCACATGGTGCGGGCATCGGAAAGTTGGATAAAGAGAGAGAGAACGAGATTGGTCTAGTGGTTTGAAACTCAGCTGTATTAGGTCTTTGTTTGCATGGAATTTACAATTATTTCTTACCGCAGGTTTGTAGGTTCTTACCGTCGTATTGGGTGTTTCCTTTGGGTTTTCCTTCTCTATTTCTGCAACGCGGTGCCAGGACCGCAGAGTGTATATAAAAAGCACCAGACCTATTCCTCTGGTTTTGAGTTGTGATAATTGATTCAAGATGTAAGTTGCATGACATCACGTAGTTGTTTAAGACGTAACTAACGTCAAAGTAATAATATACAAGGAAACAAGGAAAGCATACATATATGTACATATATGTATGTACTTGTAACAAGGACGAACGTACTTTCGAGGTATCGCAATATTTATTTACAACCAGCTGAATCGTGTTAACGACATTATACTCCTGGACTATAGTATATGATTCTAAAGCCTCAACTCTGTAAATTACATATTCACGAGATGACATTAAGAATTTGACGTTATATGGAAATCCCTGTTAAAATCAGTAATAAAACTGATAGAAACGTGTACGCTCTCAAATTGCATTCGAACACAGGACGTATTAAGAAATGATTGGCTTCCTAACTCTCACAATAGAATCTTAACAATGCAATGCATTAACTCATCTATAAATCTCATTTGAGTTGTGTTTGTTAAATTAGGACCTAATAAAAAAAAAAATACGTATACGCCTACGAAACAACCGTAATTAGTCATAAGTATCTCACAAACAGAGAATAATTGATGGCCATCAGCGCTTGGAAATATAAGCTCCTAGCAAATGTACATTCACATACTCGTAACTAGGATCTCATGCGTTTCATTTTCAAAACCAATCAGCATTATTTTTAATTCCTACCCATTATTGCTTTTCTTTTTATAAGTACGAGCACGTTTTTCCGTAAAATGCAATTCAATAGTGAGAGAAAGAGCGTAACTTATTGAAGAAAAAATAACCAGTACACAATCGTGCTGAAACTCATTTCATTTCTCCAAACAAGATTACCAACCAGTTCCACATTAAGGACTACACTCTTTTAATTCTAACTCAGTCAGATTTGCAGGTTTGTGCGACGTGCCAAACTATTGTACTACTACCACACATGCTCACTGCTATACCTTGAAGAAATAAAAATAAAACAAAGGCACTTGTATAAAGGATTCTTCAAGCAATTTCATCCAGCTGACGCGAACTCCTGCTTCTGGTAGCGTTACCGAAAAAAGGGTTCATTTTAATTAAAATCAGACTTCCTACACGATTAGGACGACTGCCTAAGATGGATATCTTTCGAAGAAGACACGTAATCCAAGTTTATGAAGTATGACCTCCTTAGGAAATTCTCATTATTTACGCCTAAAATAAACCACTTTTAGTCCTCAGGGCAAAATAGTTGCCATCCGTCCTCAACACGAACGGAAATGAGTTCCCTCACATACAAGCAGTTTTTGTTGTTGTATTTTTTTCCTCCTTACTTATCATTAGTAACCAAAAGGATTGGATTGTTAACAGACAGACACACAAAGTGTAGAAGTATTTAACAAAATTTATGCGTAATGGCATTTGATGTACGTGTCAGTGATTTGCTATGGCAGGACATAGACATGGTCACCATGAAAACCACTACTTTGCTCTTTAATTGGAATGCGGATTGGATTTCCTCAATTAAATCGATAGATATACGTACGTACATGGCTTTGAGATTCGAAATCAAACTGCTGAAGTGCCCGATGATTAGTTTAATCGCCTAATGTGTATTTACTTTGTGGCTAAGTTTCCGTGGGAATTTCCTTTTGCATTTCAATGGTGGAAAACGAATTTAGTGTGAATTTATTACTTCTCGTCCGCTTCGAAAACGTTTTTGTAAATCGTGCATAATGCTATGACAGACGTTATGAGAAAGTCCAAGATTCTTTTGTAATGGATGGCAGGGAAATATCTTTGCAAAATATATTCCTTTTCAAGGAGAAGAGATTGGGGCATTGTATCAGACTATAGAGATAGATTCCATAAACATTCAGGCATAGTCTATCAATTTGTATTTTTTTTTGTGTGGAACTCGAAGACTATAGGAAGGTATATAGGACAAAGCAGAGTTGGAAAACTCTACTGAAACATAAAATTCTATTTTTACGATTACCAACTCATCTGCCGCCATTACCTTCAATTTTTTGTTGTAATTGATTTAATAACATAAAAATATGAAAAGCCATTTTCCAGGTAAAAGTCAATTATATCAGTACTCCATCACTCAACGGCACTTCCCTTATGTTATTTATTTTGTATCCAATGCTCTTGTTATGCTAGCTATCTCCCTAATTGACAACAAGGACATTCTTATGATATCATTGTTATTATTTTTATATCGTAATTCCTAAAAATACCGCAAACAGCCCACAAAAGAAAAAAAATGTGTCTATAAGCAATTAGCTTCAAAATCCCCTTCACAATCCGAAGCAAAAATACAGTGGGTGTGTGTGTGACAGGCTCTCGAATTACATCGCGTCGTCTATCTGGTATGTTACTGAAAAAAAAAGAATAACAATGCGAATTAATCTCATTTTACATATAACACTCGAAATGAAAGACTTTTAAAAAAAAAAGAAAAATGCTAGCCTATACATACATATACTTTTCGTAATTTGTTGGCACATTTTCTTGCCAAAGTGGCTCGTTTATTACAAAGCTCATTACTCTCGTAGATCAATATTTCTTCAGATGTATAATTTTAAAGGGTTGACCTAACTTTTCACATAAATACATAAATGCCTGCTAATGGATGAAAAGAAATTACATGGTACAAGGTTTGACTTAAATTGTGCGAGTATGTACCTACCAAGCCTACTGATACAGCTAATGAAGTATTACCCGGAATATCGGGTTTCGGTGGCAATTCCTTTCTGCAAAGTTTTCCAGCACACTCCTGTTTCAGTGAAAATTTTCTCTTTTTTTTCTTTTTTTTTGCAATGCGGTGTATTCTTTCAGCAATTAGCGGCACCTCTCTCGACGATTAGAAGCTAAAGATATTCGAAACACCATTAAACTGCGATTAATTTTATCTGTAACACATGGTCAGGAGGTAACTGGAGACGTAGTGGAAATTGCTCTAATTGAACTTGAAATTGATTCGTAATTTATCAATTTTGCTTGAGAGAGGGATTGAAAAATGGGTTTTTATGTTTACAACAATCCAGCTACAGGTGGTATGGTATGTTATGTGATTGCTGTTGGACTTATGATGATTATTCTATTATTTTCTATGGGTGAATTGTTAGGTATTAATCCAGTGTAATAACTTTTTATTTGACGATTTGTAATTACAACCCTGTCTCCTAGAAATCCTACCATAGGCTTGTAATATGTAGAGCAAATGAAAAGGTCGGATAATAATTGGATTGAGTTTGAATGTGTTGCTATTACCACAGTTTTTCTTTATTTACTTTGAATCGAATAGTGAACATACATATGCACATGCATCACGATGGCCTATCTCCCCAATTGGTGCTTCAAGAATTTAATTAACTCAAATTCAATTCATGACTAGTGCTGCCTCACTTTAAACTGATTCTCATCAAATCAGCGTGAAAATCGAATGAAATGCTTTTACCCCTGTACTATTTGATACGTAGCCCCTGAGCGTCGTACCTTGTCGTCACGTCCACATTCGCTAAATCAAATTATCAAAAGGGGAAACCTCCAAGTAGAGGGAAGATCGGGCAGGTACAAAGAAGATGAAGAGCCGTTTCCATCCAATCAAGCGCCAAAGAAAATCTGCAAACAAATCAATTAAGGACACAAATACGTGTGTGCCAAATATACTGTCAAGTGCAATCATACATCACCCAAAAGTATGTTTCTCGAACTTGAACACACAGGCCAAGAGATTAATCTCAACAATTAGTTCCCTCCAATGGAGCAATATTATCTTAGCCAAATTTATTTGACCCGAAATATTCCTAGGGCATCCTTACACCCACAACAAAAGCTATAAAAAAATCCTTCGTCAACAACCTCCTTCAATCGGAGACATCTTTAAGCAAGCACCAGGCATCAGTGAATAACTTTATAGCACCGAATGTCACAATTCATTGCTACGTGACCGATATGTATCATTTAATCCTTAGGGGGCTAGCAAATATAGAAATCACTCAATTCCAAGCTCGTGTCAATTTAAGCCAACTGGTTTTTATGAATATTCAGAAGAAAAGAGAGTGAAAAAACGATTTCAGGGATAATTAGTTGAATCGAACAATGCCGACCACCACCCACCTTTTTTTATTTATCTATCAGTCGCAATTCTCTCCTTCTGTAGATGTGTTAAGGACTCTTCTGAGCCATATTAAAATTATTAATAATTACCAGAAGGAATAGATGGAATGAAGAAAACTAAAAGTTTGTAATTCTTAAATTTCTTTGCGGAAGCCAAGGGAGCAAGAGAGAATAAGGAAGGAAGAAATTATCTGTATCCACCAAAGGAGGGGGAAAAATTTCGTGCTTAATTTCCAAACATGAGGATTCAGATGACGAAGATTATTACGATGATGGCGATGATGATGATGATGATGCTGATAAGTCTGCAGAGATTAATCAGCACAATTTTGCTTACTTTACTCCCCCCAGCTTTGCCGATGGAAAAATAATTAATCCAAAATAATTAGATGAGGATTGGCCCATATGAGTCTTAGTGTGCAATTATTATAACTGGGTTGCCTTTTGCCTGTGACGGAGATGGAATGATGTGGCGGACAGAATTTTGGTTGGATCAAGGAAAGACGATACCCTGCTAATTAATTATTGCCTTGCAGAGGTGGGTTATCAGCTGTTCTATGAGGTAGGGAAATCTGTGAGTGAATTTGGTTGACAAATCACTGCGGTTAATCTTTCACTCGTAACATGAACATACAGTTAGTTCTAGTGTACTTTGGATGACACTTAAGTGCGGTCGGGTGTGAGTCAGAACCAACAACTCTTCAATGATGACCAATTATTTGGTCGTAGTCTCCTCTATTACGTAGTCTGACAAAAATTTATTTCGTAGTCTTTCTCTTCATTTCCCCATTCGTGTTCAGTTGTGGAACTTAGCAAGCTTAAGTGACCGCAGGAAGTAATTTTCTCCCGTCGACTCTAAAAAAACCTAAAACAAAAAACTATGCTTCTGCGAATGATAATGGCATTTTGTAAGGTCCTCCATCTCGACGAAATTTTGATTATTAGTTGCCCCCATACTGATGTGTCAGAAACATTATTTACAACTTGAATTTAATTATGATCTCGTTTATAAATACGATAAGATATTGCCTTCTACACCATAGATACAGGAATAGATTTTGGTATTCTAATTTGCTAGATTTCGTTTCGCGGTTTCAAATAGAGTGGTATCCAGCTTTCTTCAAGTTTATGGAAACCCACACGTGAGTGCCTGCTCGGTTTGAGTCTCCTCTCTATTATGTTCCCTGGATTCGCGTATTAAAAGTATTTATCGCTATCCGATAAACGTCTATCCGTCTTTACTCATATGTTTTGATTTGGACAGTAAGAACGAGCAAGTTCCAAGGACGCACAAAACATTTCTGAGTGTAACAGGGAATCCTTATCAGTGATTAAATACATGTGTGTTTCTAGAACTAAATATTTTACAAAGGAACTTTTCTTTTAGTAGTATATTTTTGGACCTTCTACAGAATTGCTGTAAACGATCAGCTTTTTCCAATAGATACAGCATGTACATATATGTATGCACATATATCACAAAATTAGCTGCACAATTAAAGTTCACCCTCTGCTTGTAAGCTGGTCATTGTCTCAATTCATAAATGCATACATGCGGGATAGTGCAATGTTGATTTTTTCTAATGGTAGAACTAATGGTAGTTTAAGAATATTCAACAATAAAATCAAAACTATTAGCGCAGTTCAATATCCAAAGGATCTTTCTAAGTCTGTCACCTGTATAAGTAAAACTGCACAAGGTATAGCGTTGTATTGGCTTTTATTTCATTTCTTTTTTATCCTTCCTAGTTGGTTTCATGCAGCTGTTTACTGTTTTATAGTTTTCTCAAATTGTTCATCAAAACTACAAAACTCCCCAAAAATGGAGGAGTTTTCACATTTCCGCTTTATTTCATGCTGATTACTTAAATGTACATGACGTGGTGAAGGAATTTTCCTTAGAAGCTATTATCGAAACGGGAATGGGCTTGAGTAATCCCTGTAAAATAATGTTAAAGTTCAGATTTGTTCACTTGTCTGTCTTTTGGTTTGATTACATCTTCTCTGTTGGTTACGGAAGCAGCTTCTGGCAGTTATCTCAGAGTTTAATTGCTCCTATAAAGGGTATGTATTGGATCCGTTTTTTGTTTTATTATTGAAACTATAAAATGTATTACACTTCATAGCACTACAACTATTTATATGCAAGCTAACGAGCAATTTACCGATAAACCAAAGAAATATATTTTGATCAACTGAATTCCATTAAATTCGGCTCCATTAGATGGATATCTATAAGGAATGCCATTTCCTTCGAACTTTTCTCTTTTCCCGAGATAAAATGTGGACGATTAAAGTTAAAAAGACTGGAGTTTGGTCAGAACAGGTCATCAAGTGGTAGGAATTTAATTCCTACTAATGTGATTCTGCTTCCAACTTTTAGTTCGGCGCCACTGTAAACTGAGGACTTTTGTTTGAATTTGTCTTCATTTATCTTCAGCTCTACTCCATTTGCCTTGCTTTTTAGATTATGGACCATTATGACGATTGTGAAAGCTGACACACATCGTCAGACATTCGCGAGAGTTGGGACCATGAAAAAACGGACCATAAACGTATTTTCTGGCATTCAAACCTTGAATCTCCCGCTCAGTAATCCAACGCACTAACCACTGAGCCACGGCGCCCAGAAGACCTCTACTTACTCTAGACAGAAGAACGATTTATTCATTTCGTATCCCATCTAAAAGTCAAACTGATTTCGGACGAACAGCATGAGTAAGTACATGCGACCAAGTTGTGTTCCTTATTTTTCCTGGTTTTCTTAATGGAGGCAGACAGAGTGGAACCATCAATGGCAAGAGATAATTTTATGTATGCAGCTTAACGCATTTACAAAAATTTTCCGTATCCTTATTCACTTCATCTTGAAAGTTCTGGAATAGTTAAGAAGTACTTAAAAGTATTAAATTTACTTCTCAAGGCCACGTTTTCTCAAGTGGCTTATGTGTTCACAGTGTCAAAAAAAATGACGGTGTCAGACTTAAGGGATTCAGGGAGTCAAGTTTCTCACGTCCTTGGTCATTTGTGTAGTTGGTTGGGTTTTCGTCATGAAACTGTAGTTGCAAATCTGTTGTAGCAGATGAAAATGTACATATGTATGTAAAAAAACATATTAACTCCTTACTGAGTCTGTTCATTTTTTGCACACAAAGTACTGCAATTGCAATTAGACTCAAAGCGAAAACCCATTGCTGAAACGCGAGATACATAAATAAATTTCCATGCAGTGTCAAGACTTCAGTTGATTATATGCATCTCGCAGAATGAAAGCGATTAAATTGTCTCTTCGTTACAAAAATCCCATCTACCTGGTCTCTTTCATGTAATACCTTTCCCTGCCATAAAATTGTGCGAATGCAAATGTTAACAAGAACAGTGCAAAAGTAATTTGAACCAACAGATTGGGCATCTCCGTCCTTCCTGTGAGTGGTAGTGGATTTTAATATCATGAAGCTGAGCGGAAAAATCTCCGTCATTCACTAGTCTACTTATGATAGAGTGATCCTTTCGTGTCATGAATTTTTATTAAACTGAAACATCCCTGTCTCGGAATTGGAATTAGTATGCGCTTTGAATAGCTTCCAGCCGTTTGCCTTCACTTAGTTTGTGATGGGTAATGAATCCTTGCTGTGTTGTAACCTGGATTGGTATAGTAAATGTGTGAGTGTTTTTAAGTAGGCAATAAATTCACAGGGGAATAGTATATTTAACTGCTGGACCCGAGAGAAGTTGCTTCTTTCGATTTTGATGATTTATTTGACTGCATATCTATATTTTCGTTTAACTCTTTCCTGGGGTTCCCAATTTGATGCGAAAATTAATGCCCAAAGCGATTGAAAATCATGTTTTTGATTAATTTCAATACAGCGCAGTAAAACTCATTCTGATGAAAATTTTTGCACATTCCATGCAATGTCCTAAAATACATAAGTATAACCTGATGAGGCATAATGCCGTCGAAAATATTGCTGTCATTGACTATGGTTTCACTAATTGATAATGCCCTGAAGCTGATTTTATTTCGAATGGCATTGCAATTAAAGGACGATTGATGTAAATATGTATTTTGTTTTGTTTTTAAGGACTAGTTTTCCGACGTTCTCGAAAGTGCGTAGACATCTGTTTCGTTGTTTTTTGCCTTCTGGTTGACCTTGAAATTTACAGATTAATCCCACTGGTATAAGTACAGAAATTAATCTTTTCCAGTGAGACGCACGACTTCTACCTCATAAGTTTGACATCTAGACGCCAATTGCCGACCGAATTATTAACTAAGAAAGTGTTTTATTCATTTTCCGCATAAAACTGGAATTCCAGTTCATATGATGATATTTTTAAAATCGCAAAGTAAGTATATGTCTCTTCCGGTTATTCACGGAATATAATTTCATTCAAAGGCTTATCATATAATCACTGCGACAAGTTCCCGACCCCGTTCTACCAACGTCGTTAGCACTCATACTGAATCGGAGTGATTACTAATCATCCTCTGTATCCACCTGATTTTAATTGTTTGATTGTTTACTGCAATAACATGTTCGACTTAACTTAAATTTAAACTTCTGTAACAGCGGTTAAACAGTTTTTGAGTGTGAGATATGTATCTAAGCCCTATTTTATCTGATTGGAACGATTTCCAAAGCAGGTACATTATGAATATCAAACAAACAAACAAATTTTGGAGAAAGTGCATTTGAATTATCGTAACGACCGTCATTGTTCATAACTATTTTTGCCGAGTGCGAGAAGGCCATCTAAGAGTGTAGATCCGCTAGCAGAGTGGCGGGACGAGAATCAACACATCACACGATGGAATATACGTCGAATTCGAATTTTGAAACACTTTGTAAAACACTCCTAGTCCTGGAAGTTCTTCACTATAGTACAAGCCAGTGGGTAGCACAATAGATCTATAAAGGCCGCAATGCGCCTACACTCCCATAACTAATAGTACAAGCAAGCAACAAAAATCATACATTCTTGCCTTACACAGTAAGCTTGTCCAGGGTCCCAAAAAAAAATTATGTTTCATTGCCATGAATAGAGCTAAACGTATTTTTAATAATCATGTTTTTATTTCTTAAATTTCTTAATTTAACAATTTAATACCAAAACAGCGAATAATCGATTTGGGTCGTTGCGTCTCGTGTCGTGATGCTGTCAGCAAAAATACAGATTTTACCACACTACTTACGGGTGGTTTTGGTTTCCACCCTTAGCTCGCTTGATATTCCTGCTCCTAAATTGTATCCAAAAGCATTCGCAAAGTATCGGCATCAGCAGACCTTTGTGGATTTCAATTCCAACAGGAAATCATTTTGGGAATTGCAAATGTACGTATACTTACCAACAAAGTGCCAATGTGCCAATATCAATTTACTTATTCCAACAAAATTAATAACCTTGTGGTCTGCTCACAGTACCTGCACAAAAAAAGGACACAATTCTAGAATAAATATATGAAATGATTCACTGTTTTCGAGCACCGCTGGGTTAATTAGCTAATGACTCTATGCATCCATTTAGGACGAATTTAAAGGGAAAACATTTCGCTAACTTTAGCACTGGATCTTCCGATTTTTACCCTGTCAACGAAAGGGAATGCAATAATCCTGTGTGACATCAGCGAGCTTTTACTGGTTGTTTTAATAAAATGGCATGCAACCTCCATAGGAACTCATAACAACGCAAAGCGTGGGAGTGCTAAAAGTGGATCGCAGTTTTTCTTTTTATATAATCAGGCCAAAATAAAATGAAATTTAATATCGGCTCTTTCGTTATAAATTTATCCATCGACGATGGCACGTGGGGGATGAGATGTATATCGTGCCTAGGTCAATGGGGGAGCTCTGTTGAATTGCTTTTAATTAGTACATTCTTCACTTAATGTAAAATTAAATGGCATCAGAATCCTTTCTCCTTGTGTTGCTCAGAAACATAAAAAGCAAAACAAGAAAAACATTTCATCTCCCGTCGGCGTTCATTCCAGCGAATAACCCATGCTTGAGTGATTTCGAAATAAATTTCATGTGAAATCAATACCCCAAAACAACTTGTTTGAACAACACGAGATAATGAGGCAGCATTCATTTGATATTCATTCGAGGGCATAACGACGTGAGACCCAGTTGAGGGCTTTCTTGGAACTCCTAAAATATTTGCTCATGTGTTTGGAATTGAAAGCAACTGAATGATGTAAACATCAATATGCGGCTGTAGAGTTTAACTAAAATAAACTAGAATAAAGAAAAGGTAAGAATTATCTCAAACTTCCTATTGCCTGAAAACGTGCGAGCTAATTTGAATTTCATTATGTGCGAGTTGTACTGGCATCAAGCTACTCCTTTCCGTAGTAGTCCTGTTCGAAATGTTTTTTACATTTAACTGAAATCAGGATCCAGTTTTCTGAAGACTATCGGTGGGTGGCGTGAGAAAATTCAGAAATCATACAACGAAATGCGGAACCATTCTTATCAGGTTCTTTAAAAAATATTGGTCAGTTTGGAGTCAATCTTATAAAGGTGTGTTTTGTACACAGTGACATCTACATAATGAGCGGTCGAATTTGAATACGTCGAGATTTTTAGTAAGTGAATTGAACATCATGGACATTTTGTAATCTACACAATATGGTGGGTCCATTTGAAGAATTTATCGGCTGCATACAAAGCTTGAGGATCTCAGATTCGCACTTTTCTAAATTAATTACCATTTGCAATGGAAAACTCTAATCAGAGAGAGCGTCGCTTACAACAAGCTGCTTGCCATCGCCTCACAACATTTGAACCATGTCACATGAACATTTCAACAGAGAAGAATTTTGTTAGTGTGTAATTCTTCATTAAGTTGCCCATTATGTGGCACATTGTTAAGACGCCGCTCAAAATTATATGCACACTGTTTCGGCCATGGGAAATGATATTTCTTGCTAAGGTCGTATGAAGCATACTCGTATATATGTATGCCCAGTTTACTACTTACTTACTTAACGGGCTCCCAACCCGTGGAGGGTCCCTGCCTGAGACACAGCAGCCTTCCATCCTCTTCGATCCAGGGCACGCTGCTTCCAGTTTTCCAGACCAAGCCCTCTGGCATCCGCGATAGCTTGGTCCTTAAAACGGAGGTTCGGCCTTCCTTGGCATCTCGAACCTGGGGGCTGAGATTCGAAGATCCTCTTAGCTAGAGCATTATTGTCCATTCGATCGATAAGGCCGAGCCAGTGTAGTCGACATGTTTTGACTTTTTGGACTGCATCCACATCTTGATACAGCTCACAGAGTTCGCGGTTATATCTTCTTCTCCATTCGCCCTCCTCGCATATGGGACCGAATATTCGACGAAGAATTTTTCTCTCGAAAATATTCAAAATCTGCTCTGCTTTCCTGCTTATCGTCCAACACTCGGCACCGTACAGCAGAACTGGCAGGATAAGTGTTTTGTAGAGCACGCATTTTGTCTTCCGAGTTAGGAGTTTTGAACCCAGTTGTTTCGCCAAACCGAAGTAGCAGCGGTTTGCTTGGGTAAGTCTTCGTCGGATCTCCACTAAGGTGTCGTTCGTGGAGGTAGGTAGGATGTTTACTCCGAGGTAGGTAAACTCCTTAACTTCTTCGAAGTTACTGCTGTCAACAGTAACGTTTTGTTCTAGGCGGTGGACAGATGCTGCTTTGTTTGTTGACAACATGTACTTTGTTTTGTCCTCGTTTGCCCAGTTTGGCTTTGGTGAACCTTTGCTATACATTCCGCATAGAAGACGGTATATTGACCCCTTCTTTGCCTCATCCAATCACTTTACATGAAATGCTGTTTTCCAAATATTAAGTGCGTTGTCACTATATGCGAAACACGACTACTTTAAAGCCACATTTCTTTTACTAAGAGTGTCCCTCCAGCTACAGTTTATTACCCGTTTTGCTGATAGTTTGAGTGCTATAATTAGCCTAAAATACTTATACTCTTTTTCCTCTTCAAGGTCCTCGTTTATGCGGGTTAATTTTTCATCCCTCGAGTACTGTCCAAAGCTATTTTGAATTATCATTTCAGCTTGCTGGTGTTGACTTGAAGGTTCCACAGATAGCAGCATAACTGAAGCTTATTAATCATAACTTGCAGTATGTTTGGGATTTCTGCCAGAGTCTCTACTTCGGCTACGTCGGTGAATTACTCTGCAGACATCTCGGACAGTATTAGAGCGTCGATTTTTAGGAACTCTAGGGCATAGTACAACTGATTTTTGCCACGTAAAGGATTTAAGAGAAGTTCAAAGAGTTTATCGAATGTTGGTGCTTCGATTTAATACTCTGTAAACTTCGAATCATTGACGGTCCTTTTAAACTTTCTTGCTAGAAGCTGAGTGTAAACTGTCCGTTTTCTTCGTAAGTTGTTTGCAATAAAAATTTGTTCTCGTATACGTCTCAGTGTAAGCAAAAGGAAAAATGTTAACAAAAAATGACATGCTGAATCCAAAAATGACAAATTTTCCTTCCACTTTTCGTAATTTACGATGGTACCGTTGTGCACCCATTTCCGCAATAATAAAAGTCTTCGTATAAAATTTACGAATTTAATTTATTATATCATTAGGACGTATGACTACTAGAGACAAGACTAGTTTTAATTTTTACGGTGCATCTACGTTAAATACTTAAAACAAAGTCAAATGGAATTGCCTGCAATTTTATAGGAAATATAAAACTGAATTCATGTGACTTCACAATATGTGAACCATATGTTAGCTAGTAGTTGTGGATTTTTTAATTAATACCCATGAAATACAACGTATAAACGACGGGGTATTAATGAATAAATGAATTGACTCCAGAGACGAGACACTACTAGGTTGGGTAGGTTGATAAAAGTGGTGCTTTAATAAGAAACCAATTAGTGCTGAAGACCTGTTGTTTTTAATGCCACAACTAGGGTAAGTTTTTTGTTTGCTTTTGTTGTTGGATGGAGATATTTACAAAAACTCAGCTTTCCCATCCTTTTTCTTATGTGGGAGACAGACTGCTGGTATTGATACCATGGTATAGCAATACTACGTTCTATACCGCATGTCTGTCACTGCAATACCACGTTAAAACCTCGTATACCATGAGATTCGTATAGTATTAAGATTCGCAAATTTTTGGTGGCATACCACCATCTTATTGCTTGCAGCGCCACTTTCTTTCTGTTGGTTGGTCTTCATAGCTTCTTTGACAATTCAAAAGCAAGCAATCACAGCGAAAAATGTTTTGAAAATGGATTAAGGAGGACAATTTTATCTGCAGTGACAATGAAGTAATAGAAGTTTAGAGGAATTATATCGGCGAGCTACGAGGAGCAAGACGCAATATTGGAGTTTTGCATAAAATGTGTAAGGAGCTGGAGGAGGCGCAACAGAAATGTCAAAGTATACCACGTAACGCAAAAGTCAACGTATACTACGAAGTGCAGTCTGTCAGGGGTTATAGTATTCACTATACCATGGTATTCATACCATGGTATCAATATCAGCAGCCTGTCTCCCACATTAGATACCAACGTTGAAAAAAGACATTCCCTAATCCAAAAAGCAAAGAATGTATGTATTCTCTCTTATTTTGATTTTTGCTACTGCGGCAGGAAGTACTGTGAGGGATACCAAGCTTGGTTGCGAAATTTCTTGCTGGTTAATGGCTTGCACCGGGCAAATTCATTTCAAGTAAGTACCACCACTCTAAAACGCATACCAATCAGTCACTCTTTGAGGATGTATTGATTCATCTATGATTACATGTACATTTTCGGAACCTCAAATCGTATCATTTTACTTATTGACATAACTCCCGAAGATGAGAAATGAGTTTCATCCGAGAAGATGATTTTGCGATAGAAATCGATGTCGTTTTTCATTGAGAAGTGATAAGGACACGGTTACTTTGGTCATTTTGCATCAACTCTTGAGTGAGTTGAACCTTGTAAGTAAATATAATTCCCTTAGCATTCTTTCTTGAACTGGCTAAGCCCCGTCTAACCAATTTGTCAACTCGTTAAGTTCTTTCAATGTTACTGTGTTGTGTGGTCGAGAGAAGAGTCACTCTTACGTGCCCTTACCGGCCTAAGGAGTTCATTTCATTCTCTTCCAGTTTGGAGGATATTGTATCAGTAATTATATTGTAACGCTAAGAATGAAGCACCTTTTCAATCGAATTTCAAAAAATATTGGTTTCTAAGCAGGATTTTGAGAACATTCTTAAAGGAACTGGTATGCTGGAAAACAAACACTTAATAGAGTCCTCAGAAATACAAAGTCTTCCAATGCTCCACACTTTTTTACTACAAAATTTTAAAGCACAATGAAAATTCAGATAAGGATAAATGAAAATTTCATCGATCCAACCACCAACTGACAATAGTTGGTATCCAAATCGCCAAAAGGGGATTAAATTCGTCAAAATGCTGATAAAATCAATCAATCTGACATATTCGACCCACGCAGTGATGCCTCACAGCTGTCTGCAACATTGCCAACACCCCCGGAGCGTAAAAAGGAAATTAAGCGCGTTGATAATTTCATCCTGTGTTCGTATGAGTTCATTAGCAGCCTACTGTCGTCCTGACAACTAGTTAGTTATTTATTAAAAAGATTGGGAGCGCGTTGCTAGATTTCCATGCAGCTCCTGAGGGTTGCTATGATTGAGTTGTGCATCATGGAAAATAGTAATTGTAACGTAGTAGCGCACTAATGATTTCTAAGCTGACTGCAAGGTTCCTTCTTAGCTTTAGGGAGCACCTGCTTTAAAAGTTTATTAAAACTGCAACTTGGATAGAGATAGTTCGAATCTATTGTACGGATTTCTTTAATGAAGTTTAAATTTATTCAATAAATAAGTAGCAACAACAAATTTGTTTAGAGTCTCAACAATTGACCATTGTAAGTGTACAGTGAACCGCCAACCAAATAGATTGGTTGAGCAGCAACAGCTCGTCGTCTTAGAGGGGAGGCAGCTGGAAGCAATTGCAGTTTTGCTGACCTTAACTTAGCTGATTTTCGGCCATTATTCTTGGCTAATACAACACGTGCTGAGATTGCGTTATTTGCATCTTCTTCAACTGCAGCTTGATCGACTTCAGGAACCTTTTCTTCTGGTTCAGTTTGAACACTGTCATCACCTTGCTCTTCTTCCTCGGGCTGCTGAGGTGGGGCGACTTCTTCAGCTTGCTCTGGTTGAGCTTCTTCTGGTTGAGCTTCTTCTGGTTGAGGTTCTGCTGGTTGGGCCTCTTCGGGCTTTTGTTCCTCTGGTTGTTCTTGTGGCGGTTGCACTGGCTCATCTTCAGCGACTTCTTCGACTTCATCTTTTACACCGACTTCCGGTGGTCCATAAGTCTGAGCTGGAGGTCCATAAACCTGAGATGGTGGTGAATAGAACTTGGCTGGAGCAGCTTCAAGAGGTGGAAGGTAGTAATTAACTGGAGCTACAAGTTTTTCGTCAGTTGGCAAGCTGAATGGAATCTCTGGTTTGATACCAGCTGGAGGATATGGAGTTTGTGCTGGTACATCTTCAGCCACCTCTTGGCGAGCTAGGAACCTTGATTTGGATTGCTTCAGCCTTTGTGTTCTTGCAGGTGATGCACTGCACACTGCTACCGAAACAATAAGTGCAATGCAAACGCTTTGGATAAACTTGGCCATTTGGTTTGTTTTGATTCTAAGACTTAAGCAGAAGAACTGATACTCACTACTAAACTCAATAGCCTATTTAAAGCAACTTTTCTGTGAATTCTCGCAAACGTTCAAGTTCACATGCAAGCAGAATCTACATAATATCTAAATTTGAATGCAAAATACCATCACATGAACTCATTTCCATGCATACTCAGTGGGATTGCACGCTGTTCGATGGTTCATTGAACGATGATTTTTAGGCAAACTTAGAGCCACACTCACCCTCGCACGTACCACTGCCACTGACGTAATGGGCGAATGTTTTAGGTTTTCAGCATTTTATGTGTGACCTGATGGCAAACTTGACTTTGATTGAAATTCAATTGGATGCTTGCGCTCGTGGAATAACATCTCGGGTGCGCGCTTTCTTACCATCGACGAGGGTGGGTGGGTGGTCTTAAGCTATTTTTAAAATTTGTAAGTGCCTCCCAAGACATTTCAAAACAGCTTAAGTAAGGATCATCTTTAGTTCTTGTGCTTCAGCTTGCCGCTTGTGTGAGGGCTTAGCTCACCTACGTGCTAGAATGAATTTGGCTTCTGACGAATTGATGGTGCGTTGGTTGTTGTTAAGGTCAACAGTTGATACTTCACTGTTAAGGACCTCATTAGCGTTTCGAAAACACACCATGTAATGAGGGAATGTAAACGAATTCTGTGTTCCATTTTATGTCCATCATAAAAGTTGTATGATCCATAATCTGATTTCCGTGTTCATTACGAATCATTGCTCAATAAGATCGACTGTCATTCCAGTTCATAATAATCGTATCTTACAGATTTTCCAGTGAAACACAAAACATGTGCCATAATAACTTTCCACTCAATCGAATGGGATATAAAATTTCACATCATTGCTAGGAGGATGGGTATTGGGGGAGGCAACAAGTAGCCTTGAGTTGTCTTTTGCCAGTTTTATTGTAGTGTTACCCAGGTGGATTCCCTGTCGACACATAACAGTTGTTGTCGTGCCTATAAAGCGGATTTCAAGTTCGAGTGCATTTATGGGTCTGCACTTTATTTAATTTACAGAGGCGAACGTTAAAAGTGCTTTAAGCAGAAAATCAAATTCCCTTACTCGTATATGCTTAGCATTGACTCTTTATCCTCAAAGCTACATCCCTCGAGGAATCAAGGGATGCGTACGTTTTAATTGTGCACGCTACATCTCTGTCCGGCGTGTGTAATGAAATTAATTTATTTAATTGGTTGTGTTCTCTGGGGCGCGAGCAAGGAACGCGGACGCACGGAAGCGTATGCAGAAACATCGTGCTGTGGTCACACGCTAATTAGGTTTGAGGATGGCTGCGGCATATCCTTAAACGTAAACAATAGAGTGAACTCTCGGTGATATTTGCGTCCAACCGTTATTGTGTTATCCCTGCTCTGAACTAATGAACCGATAAATTACACTCTATGACTATGGGTGGTCTTTTTTTCTAGCCCAAGTTTTGGTAAATTAAATACTTACGGATATATAGTTCCCTTATGTCTTAATTGTATTTAAATGGATGACGATGGTGATAAACGTGATGCTTCCGGACTCAGAATCAATCTATATTCGATGCTAAAAGTTGGATAAGAAACCATTGGTCATCGATTGAAGGGTGAAAGGTATTTTTTTTCGGATTCCCGTGAGAACTAAAGTTAATTTTCTTAAACATTTTGTCTCATCCAGGGTGAAGAAGTCAATAAGAACTTGCTGTTGGGTTGGTGTGTTTTCGTTATTTCCTTTTTATTGAGATACTTAAGTTGAATGATAAATGTTTTGTGGGAGGAAGTTGGCCTTTTATTACGCCGTTACATAGGCTATGGTGAAAGTACGTATCGGGGGTTTGTCCAGTAAATTACCTTGTTCACTGGACAGGGAAAGGTTATTTCAGCAAGTTACACTCTGTAAAGGTTTGGATTATTTACGTTTAGGGGGGTTGCAGCATCGATGTTAAGCATTTTATATGTTAATTTCATTCTGACATATGGAATTTGATGTGTACATGGCATCATTATGTTCAAATAATAGATGAGTGTGCTCTAAAGCATGGGTGGGGACCCATCTCAAAACGTTTGCAAAGAAGAGAAGAAACAAGGGACCCACACTCATGAGGAAGTACATACATATATCAAATCAGGGCCTCACTTTAGATTAATTAGCTTAATTGTCCAACAGATGGTTGGACAAAATTTTTTGAATCAGAGGGTTACCCTTTTGCCTAGGGCAGATTGGGAGCACATTGTGGTGCCAGATTCTCCCACATCAGGAAACTTGATACTAATTTTCCTTTTAAGAGATGGTGCTCACCCCATAAAATATAAAACAAATATTTGGGCCTAGCTTCTCACGAACATTCGTGTTGTGCGTGTTGTATTTTTTCGCACAAATGGAGAAGTCCTGCTGTTTGAAGCCATATCTTAAGGCGAATTCAAAAGATTCCTTTAGATAATTATTACTTTCGAATTGGAACGAGTATGCTACATATATGTATGTTCTATTGCAGCAGTGAGAGTTCTTTTTAAAGACCTTTGAAGTCTCCATAAAAATAAAATAGCATATTTTACTCGTATGTACTCGCCTGACAAACAGGATGCAGTCTTGGGTAAAATATTTCGCGTTTTGTATTTTCTCATTTTTCCCCTAATTTCTGTTCTGATCACTTGCCTATTTTTTCCCCACCCTCAGTTTGTTTTGTGGTCTCCGGGTTAGCAATAAACCCTCTTTACTTCTCGAATGAAAACTCAGACCCCAAGCAATTTTGTAAGCAATACCTCCGTAGATTTGCTTGCATTATTTCAAGTATCTATTTACAGAAAAAATAGATAAATAGCGACAGAGTGTATACTCCACAGAGTGTATGTCCATAATCATCGAGAACAGTTAACACATATCATGTGCTACCTCGGCTACGATTTTGTTTGTTTTGATATTGTGTCAAAGCAATATTTGCACACGAATTGCACTTAAACAATTTACGCTCATATTATTTTTCATTTCAATGATAAAATTGTCAAATTGATCCTTGAATCACTTATGCGTGAATCATATCAAAACAGTATCAGACTGTATGTCAGCGTATGTACATCCAAGGTTTCACTCATCCATACTACAAAATATGCGAATGAACTTGTTAACGATATTTTATGTTTGGTGATGATAACGCGAAGTCCCATTTAAAATTCCGGGCATTTTTCTTTATTCACTTATTCAAAATTAAGTCAGCATTGACACTAAGTTTTAACGATTCATTAGGTACAACAATTATACTTGTAAATACAAGCTTCGTCATTCCTTAGATAACATAGCCTTCGACTAAATTCAAAGTTTGCTTTGAGCAACGCATTAGCATGGATTGCCATCCTTGGTGAGAGAATCAGTAAATAATAAGAAAGAGGAGGACAAAGAAAATTTTTTAGATTTATATTGTGGGCGGTGTGAGAGATCGGAATTACACTTCCTGTCACGAATAAAATTTGTCCCAATTCTGTTTTGGTGCAGAATTTGAGGACAGATTTGGGTGGTATATCTGCTAGTTCGTGCATTTTCGGTGAACGTTGCTCCTAAAGATAGTCCGGGCATATAAATTCACACAGAAGTAGAAGAAAGTCTTTATCCACTTCGGGGTGATAACAATCCTTGCAGTCGCTATAGATAGAAATTTGGTCGCTATTTGTGTTTTAATTTCAGCATTTGCTCATGCTGTTTGACAGGACTTCGAACCTCTATGTAAAATCTCATCGAGGTGAGCATTATGCATAATACCATATGCCTCTGATGTAATTACCACAGAATTGTAATTGACGATCTATCAGTCTCAGATAGAAACACAAGCAAAAATACTATTTTTGGAGATAGATCCGTGGTCGATGGTATAACTGGAGCAGGTGTCTTCCAGATAAACTGCATCTTAGGAACCTTGTGAATCTGGGAACAACTACCCCAGTGTACCAAGCCGATATGCTCGTTGGATTCAATGTTCCGAGATTGCTTATGTGGGAGACAGACTGCTGGTATTGATACCATGGTATGAATACCATGGTATAGTGTAGTATTCACAACCCCTGACAGACTGCACTTCGTAGTATACGTTGACTTTTGGGTTACGTGGTATACTTTGACATTTCTGTTGCGCCTCCTCCAGCTCCTTACACATTTTATGCAAAACTCCAATATTGCGTCTTGCTCCTCGTAGCTCGCCGATATAATTCCTCTAAACTTCTCTTACTTCATTGTCACTGCAGATAAAATTGTCCTCCTTAATCCATTTTCAAAACATTTTTCACTGTGATTGCTTGCTTTTGAATTCTCAAAGAAGCTATCAAGAACCACCAACAGAAAGAAAGTGGCGCTGCAAGCAATAAGATTGCGAAAAATTTGCGAATCTCAATACTAGGTTCTATTCATGGTATACTAGGTTTTAACGTGGTATTGCAGTGACAGACATGTGGTATAGAACGTAGTATTGCTACACCATGGTATCAATACCAGCAGTCTGTCTCCCACTTTACGAGAGTAATTAACATTGACAGACTTAAGTCTCTCAGATGAAATAAGTAATTCTATGTCCTCCCGCATTATATAAAGACATTGAATGACGTAGTATTCAGGTAAACAAGGATACTTTAAACACTACTGTTGATAGCGTAATAGAAGTCTTATTTCTTACTAACCAACTGAGGAAGGTTAAGCCCAGTTGCGTATAACTGATTGAAATTATAAAGTCTGCGTATTTTTTTGTCAACTTTTGCTAATGCAATAAGGTACTTTAAAGACTTCAAGTTTAGAATTAATGGCTTCATACGTCATTTAAATGAAAAAACGAAACGCAAACGTTGTTAGTTTACAAATGGCTGCAGGTGCGTAAGAATCCTTTTATTGGGTGCCATCGTAAAATTGTAAATCGTCCATTAAAAGCGCCCGAATGATTTTATTACACAAATAAAATACAATCACTGCCATTTTGGTCAGAACGTTTTGCAGAGTATCCTTTTGATATCGTAAAAGAATCTGTTAAAAAATGTAGGAATTTCCAGACCTTTTTTTCGATCGCAATGAGGCCGAAAACTATAAAAATGAATAAAATGGGATATAAGTGAAAATTATAGACTTAAGAGCGGACCTTTCATTTTATGCGGAGCTTTGTGGTATTCCAGGTAGTACGGTCTAGGAGTATTAGTACACATACAGTAATGAAAAATAGCACGCTAGCACTTTCATTTGATTTCATGGACATCATTGAATATGGCGGTTAGATCTGAAATGGTGGTGTTTTCCAAGTGGACATTCTAGAACCTATTGCAGGGCATCTTCTAAATATTTTCATCGCAATGGCAGGAGATATGACTGGAAAAGTTGCAGCTTCTTTTAACATTTTAAAATGCGGAAGTTTTATGTACAACTATACTAACATGGCAACGTTGTGACCACTTTTTTCTTGGGCTACACACAACAACTACAAAACATTTAACAACTAAATTATTTGCTTTAGCTCGCTTTCGGATTAAATGTGGAAATCATGTAATTTTCACTCTTGCAGATTTGCTTTAGGTGTTTAATTTTTCGAAAAAGTAAGCTCATATTGTTCAAAGTAATTTCCCTGCTAGTACTTGTAGAGGACTTCACATTTTCTTTCTCATCCACCCATTGGATAGGACTTAGAAATCTTTATTCATTGCTCGCAATCGAAGGACGACAGCGAGGAAGAAAAACTTCCTCTTCATACTTAATGAGCCTCCAAAGTTTTCAAATAAAGAAAATCTTTGCATGTAGTCGTTATTCCAAAGGAAGTGTGAAAGGTGAACTTTTCTGTGAATCCAATGAGGAGAAGTACAGTCCTGAGACCGGTATTTATTCGTGTTTCTCATGGTGCTAGAGGAAATCGCATTGTTTGAAGCGGAAATTTTTAATTAAAATGTCTCACGCTTCCTTTTTCATGTTGAATGCAAATCTATTCTGTCCACAACGTATTCCATCCATCCACGCAATGCAATTAGAGCACCTGATCAGGACTTGGTGGTGAAGCTAGTGCTAAGCTTTTAATGGAAAGTGTAATTTATTTTAAACCCAAAATTGCTTTGTCAACACATTAAGGTACCACCAAGCTCCTTGGGCGTTGCACATTTTCGACACAATGCAACTAAAAGAAGGTATGTACAATGGTATCCTTCAACTCTAACCTCATTTTCAATCCAGTGGAAAGTGAAAAGTGGGTATTTGGTGGAAATTAAAAAACAATGAACAGGGATCCGACGGAAAATTAAATTTAACCCTAATAATAGTTACGATACAGGTGTGCATAAGGTTTGAATAATGAGGACATGAATATGAATGTGCTCTAAATGGAAATTAAAATTCATAATAGTTCTGCTTGAGTTAGAATTTTTTACAGTAATGCGATTATTCTGCACATTAGCATTTCCATGTAGTTGGGAAGGTTCACTCACTTTGCCCGCTGTAGGTTTGTAAGACACACTTGAACTTCATACTACCATTAAACATTGCATGTCTTCAGCAGACTTAATTGGGGATAATTCAATTATACGTCTGTATTGAAACTCACTGCAAAGAATAAAAGCATCCTCTCATGGCAATATATTCAGAATATAAATTAAATCATATGTACAGGTATTCCAATTTAATTTCAATGAAATCCATGAGTAATATGCAGCTTTTTTTAGATACATATGCGAGTGCTGGTAATTCAGTCCATGAATATCGATTTTATTTGTCTTAATTTTCTTTTGCTGGAAAGTGAATATTTTCGGTTGGTATCTGGCGGTATGGGGTTGTGGCTCAGCGGGTGGTGGATCGAGGTTTAAATCCAAGAAAACAACCAAAGGTTTTTCACCGACCCATTTCTCGCGAATGTCTGACAAATAATAAAAAGCCTTTCGGAGTGTAGGTTCCTTTCATTTGTGCGAATAAATTTAAGACGCATAACACGAATGTTGCTGAGAAGCTATACCATATAAGGTTTGTTGTGCCAAATATTTTTATTATCTAGCAGTAGCCTATTCGGTTTCTAGGTCAGTGCAACTTCAGTTCTGCTCGTTAGTAGAAAAAAGAATGGTTCAGGTTTGTAGAATAGGAATTAACGATTTCAAAATTCGAAAAGTGGACGGAATGGCGGAAAAAGCCATTTTGAACGTGCTTACTTACATATATACGTAGTAGGTTGACTGCAGACTCGGGTGGATCTCAATTCTAGACTAGCTGCGTCCAGTTTCGTACGCTAAGTTGCTTCAGGCCGTTGTTCGACTCCGCACGCTACTTCAGGTTTGGTCTTTCTTTACCGCTCCGCCCACCACAAGGTTCATAGAATTTTCTAAATCTCCTAGTTAAAGCGCTGGATGTCCCAGTTCCTTTAGGTGAATATCTTAACTACGTACGATACGACGTCTCCAGTATAGTAGTTCTTATTTTTAATTTAGACGCAGAGGCCTCGAAATATTCTAACTTCAGACATGGAACCAGCGATGCTTAAACTACTTTTTTTCTACATTGTCGCTTAATTTAGTTCATTAATTTAGGAAGGTTATATCTTTCTGCTTAATCGAAGTTTCTTTACTTACTTTTTCCCACTTTCCATAAGTCCATCCAACCGCAATTTATACAATTTATTCTTAGGCTGTACTGTTGAACATGAACCAATCCATTCACAATAAATGTGAGGAAGAATTTAACTTATGAACCATTAAACCTACACCTTCCACATGCCACAACTTAAAAATGTTACATAATCAACACAGCATTCATCGATAATACTACCTCCCTGGAAATAGTACTCAATGTGTAGCAAAAATCTTAGTGGACAGAAGTGTGCGCATTCCGGATTCTAACCATGAACCTTGAGTTCCTCATCAGGTCAGTAACAAGATGAAATTTCATTCCATGCACGCTTTCACTTGTTAAGCCCATTCCGTATCCGCAGATACATCATTCACAATCACATCACCATAGAGGTTTGCGTCTGAGTAAACATCTGAATAAACCGAAATGAAATCCTGTAACAAGGGGCACAAGAGGATTCTATCAATCGTTCTTTTAGTCATCGAATGTTAAAGTGTATCTTTATACAATGAAGGCTCCCTAAAATATGAATGCAAAAACTTCCAGGATATTGAAGGATTACGTTGAAAGAATTCGGGATTCATTGAGAGTTGTCCTGCAACGCAGCAGAAATAAGAAAATAAGTTCCTTTGATGTTCTGACAGTGGAAAAATTGTGTGTTTAATACTTGTTGAAGGAATTAAATGGAGACTTATAATCTGGTTGAAATTTGGTTCAGTTTTGTTTTTATTGGCATGTGCTTGTAGTGGAAAAGTGAATGGATAATTAAATTAATTTGCTTCCAGCGAAATGGAAGAAATCGGATCATAAGATGTCATAAAAGGATCCCTTCCTACAGATGCCTCTTTTCCTTTTGTCGCGTTGTTTAAGGCTTTTCATATATAAGTTGTTTATGTGCATACAAAATGCGTATACGTTGACTGAAGATTTCGTGGCATTCCTGACTTGTTTTCAATATTATGATATTGATTTTACATTTTCAAAACACCAGGAAAGTATCCTCGTAATGTCCACGCCTAAATTAAAAGGCGACCCCTGTCTCACTCGCTTAGCCGTCATCTAGCACATATTAAACTACAACCAATAATCCTTGCATACTTAAAAACAAGCGAAAATATCTATAAATTTAAACTCTTATGAGCCATTCCACGTATCTGCATCGATAGAAAATAAAATTAATAACGCCTGACCGCCCATTCGAACCTCCTTTCGCCAACCAGATGAACATACATACATATGTACATATGTGCGCACTGTCAATCAATAATTTTTAATCGTTATTTGATGTGGAAACTCATCATCATCAACGCCTATCGAATCAAAATTGAATTTTTATTGACTTTCACTAGTGGCGGTCGATTGCAAAAAGGTAGATATAAAAAAATATCCATAAATATTAATAAAATACTATGAAACGGGATGGGCGCTTGTAATACGTTTTTATTTGGGATGTGTTGCTTATTTTTTCAACTTAACCCCACTTTCAGTAAAAATAACAACACAAAGCGTTATATAGGCCTAGTTAAAGGCAGACAAAAACATTTTACTAATTATTTATGGGAATAAAAAGAAAAGTGTTCAGACTATTCCTCACAGGACTATGGGACACGAAAATTTATAAACACATCTCAAACAGGCCCCGAGAGCGCGCTAATTAATGGGTTCGCTACTACTGCTACCAACAATGCTGATGGGTATCTTGGAAGCGGACAGGAATACAAATAGACTGAAACTACGCGCATAAATACGTATGTTTACAAATGGATGATGGAAGATGAATTGGTTCGGTATTGTGCCCAACAATTTCAGTGTCCTTTCACGGTAATTTCCTTAATGGAGTCGAGTCTACCGTTCATCGTGTTATCGTTCTCCCTGCTTTAGGCGAAAATTTGCTTAGTAAATACATTCCACTTAGAGACATTATGTGAGAGGCTAAAAAAAGGGGGGTTGACATCCTTGGTGAATGCATTGCATACACACAGTACGTGTAAACATCTCTACCACTAATGGAATTACCAAGCAGTTGTATGTGTCAGCGTCCTTTTCAGTCACCAAATCAGGAAGAAAACTTAGATTTGCATTTTGAAATTGAAGAAATAAGAAAGTGACGGTCGGAAGTGTGGGTTTTTGCGTATTTACGAGTTGTTTCCATCGCCGGATGCAATAAACAGCATACAACTGTGAGCACCTGAACGAAAGAGGCAGTCTGAAAGTTCACCACTTCCTGTTCGATTTGCCAGAATATTCTTTCATAATGTTTTTGATTTTTTTTAAACATCTCCCCTTGACATAGGCAGGATGTTTACCTTAATAGTCTCGATGTTGGCTGGGCATGGTCATACGTCAATATTCTATGCCTATGCTCTCTGTTAAAGCTGAATTGACCGAATACCGGAAATCTGCCGGAAGAAGGTGAAGTTTGTTTTTTCTCCTTATTTGGTGCTTTTCCGAATGTATCCTTGAAAGTTTTGGAAAGTTCATTTGCTCTCAAAATAAAATAAAAAAGATAAACATATTTCAGCTCATACGGTTTTGTGCTTTAAGAGCAAGGTATCCATTTAAGGCATTTTATGTTTAAATTGCTTGTAAGGATGCCAATTGGAAGATGTTACATACTTCCTGCAGCCTTTAGCAATGAAAGACGTTGGGGGACAAAAAATTTAAAAAAAATTTTAATGCGAGCACGATTTGTCCTGATGGCTCAGCTGCAGGCACTTAAAAAGCAGTCGAGGAAGGCGGCGAAATCCAACAATTTTACAATTTTAATTTTTCTTTTTTAGAGGAGTTTTAATTTTTTAATTATTTTGAAGATCAGTGTCATTTTCATAGGGCAATCTGTGAAGGACTGAATCAGCATGATAGTTATACAAATTTTATATCAGCCAAGATTTTGAATTCCTCCATCCCATGGTCATACGATTAAAGTGCATATAATCAGCGAAAGAGCCTTCTTTTCTGCTTAAAACAGCAAGGAAGTCATTCTGCCCAATAGTACACATACAATGTGAGGTGGTCTCCAGAATCATCTGTGACAGGGTGAAGTCGGTTGATAAATACCCTTTTTGGGTGGTGGTTGATGCGGTCAAGTATGCCAAGTAAATTAAAACGAGGCTACATAGGTACTACAGATTCTTGAGGAAATCCAGTCGATACCCAGTATGTCTTCGTTGATTTGGCTGAGTATGATATATGAAAAAGTGATTGGCATACAAAGAGTTGCTCTAGTAGCTCACACATCTGATGCCCTCATCTGCTTTTCCTATGCATGTGTAGTTTTCTTAAGATTAATTTGCACTATGATTGATTGACATGATTTCTTCTCCACCCAATAACAGGTTTGCCAAATCCGATTGATAATTTTTCATTAATATTTCATATTGATCCTTCCCTTGCACTTAACAATATAAAAAAAAAATATCAAAAAAGCATTCTCAAGAAATACTGCAAACCGATAACAATGATTGATTGAATTTCATACACTTCCACCCAAAGCCCACTTTCTCGCATTGGAATAAATAACAATTTCGTCCACCCACTCCTTGTAGTGTACTCTTAAATCCATTTTACGTAGCAAAATCACTTACAAAAGCTAAACCAAGCAAAGCGTGGGCATAATCTTTAGACGCTTTACTTTTATATGACATCACGAGCTTTATTAAGCGTCTAAATGACTCAATGTTTCACTTTAATAGCGTTTTTAATGAACGAAATTTTATGTTGCAATCAACATAACAATCACACAAGACCTTCAGACCTCTTGTAGAGCTCATAATCACGCTGTCATGATAGGTCGGAGAATAAAAATGTGCTATACACAACGCGTATCAATGCCAACGACGAAAAGAAAAATAATAATTGAGCTAGCGACTACAATATTTCATGAAAAAAGGATACCTAAGGATTAATAAGTAATGTAACTTACTGGACAATTGAAGGATTTTTTTTGTTGTGCAAATGGCGTGCGGCGAGTGTGCTTCTACCCAACTTGCCACCCAACCCCTACCACTCCACCTATAAACCGATTTCGATCATTCTGCCTCGAATGAAGCGAATTTAGATGCAGAATCTAAAAATGTAGCTGCTCGTGGGCTGCGGCTTATGCCTTCTGAGATATCGCATATCAGCTGCGGCGGAGTGTGCTTGCTGAGCAAATGTACTGAGAATTGCCCTCCAACCGCAGGCACGGAAGACAGATGCCTTAATTCTAAACCGTTTCGATGAATCATATGTCGAATGAAGCCTATTTAGATGCAGAATTTAAAAATGTAGCTGCCCGTGGGCTACGCCTTACGACTTCTGCGATATTGCTAATCTGCTGCGGCAGAGTAGGCTTCCTGAGCAAATGTACTGAGAATTGCCCTCCAACCGTAGGCACGGAAACCAGATTCCTTAATTCTCAACCCATTTCGATGAATTATATGCCGAATGGAGCCTATTTAGATGCAGAATCTAAAAATGTAGCTGCCCGTGGGCTACGCCTTACGACTTCTGAGATATCGCAAATCTGCTGCGGCAAAGTGGGCCTCCTGAGCAAATGTACTGAGAATTGCGATCCAACCGCAGGCACGGAAGCCAGATGCCTTAATTCTCAACCCATTTCGATGAATCATATGTCGAATGAAGCCTATTTAGATGCAGAATCTAAAAATGTAGCTGCCCGTGGGCTGCGCCTTACGACTTCTGCGATATTGCTAATCTGCTGCGGCAGAGTGGGCTTCCTGAGCAAATGTACTGAGAATTGCCCTCCAACCGCAGGCACGGACGACAGATGCCTTAATTCTCAACCCATTTCGATGAATCATATGTCGAATGAAGCTTATTTAGATGCAGAATCTAGGAATGTAGGTGCCGGTGGGCTGCGCCATACGACTTCTGAGATATCGTAAATCTGCTGCGGCAGAGTGGGCCTTCTGAGCAAATGTACTGAGAATTGCCCTACAACCGCAGGCACGGAAGTCAGATGAGTTAATTCTCAACCCATTTCGATGAATCATATGTCGAATGAAGCCTATTTAGATGCAGAATCTAGGAATGTAGGTGCCGGTGGGCTGCGCCGTACGACTTCTGAGATATCGTAAATCTGCTGCGGCAGAGTGGGCCTTCTGAGCAAATGTACTGAGAATTGCCCTCCAACCGAAGGCACGGAAGCCAGATGCCTTAATTCTCAACCCATTTCGATGAATCATATGTCGAATGAAGCTTATTTAGATGCAGAATCTAGGAATGTAGGTGCCGGTGGGCTGCGCCGTACGACTTCTGAGATATCGTAAATCTGCTGCGGCAGAGTGGGCCTTCTGAGCAAATGCACTGAGAATTGCCCTCCAACCGCAGGCACGGAAGCCAGATGCCTTAATTCTCAACCCATTTCGATGAATCATATGTCGAATGAAGCCTATTTAGATGCAGAATCTAGAAATGTAGCTGCCCGTGGGCTACGCCTTACGGCTTCTGAGATATCGCAAATCTGCTGCGGCAGAGTGGGCTTCCTGAGCAAATGTACTGAGAATTGCAATCCAACCGCAGGCACGGAAGACAGATGCCTTAATTCTCAATCGATTTCGATGAATTATATGTCGAATTGAGCCCATTTAGATGCAGAATCTAAAAATGTAGCTGCCCGTGGCCTGCGCCTTACGACTTCTGCGATATTGCTAATCTGCTGCGGCAGAGTAGGCTTCCTGTGCAAATGAGAATTGCCCTCCAACCGCAGGCACGGAAGACAGATGCCTTAATTCTCAACCCATTTCGATGCGTCATATGTCGAATGAAGCCTATTTAGATGCAGAATCTAGAAATGTAGCTGCCCGTGGGCTACGCCTTACGACTTCTGAGATATCGTAAATCTGCTGCGGCAGAGTGGGCTTCCTGAGCAAATGTACTGAGAATTGCCCTCCAACCGAAGGCACGGAAGCCAGATGCCTTAATTCTCAACCCATTTCGATGAATCATATGTCGAATGAAGCCTATTTAGATGCAGAATCTAGAAATGTAGCTGCCCATGGGCTACGCCTTACGACTTCTGAGATATCGCAAATCTGCTGCGGCAGAGTGCGCTTCCTGAGCAAATGTACAGAGAATTGCCCTACAACCGCAGGCACGTAAGGCACGTAAGGCGCAGCCCACGGGCAGCTACATTTTTAGATTCTGCATCTAAATAGGCTCTATTCGATATATAATTCATCGAAATGGGTTGAGAATTAAGGCATCTGTCTTCCGTGCCTGCGGTTGTAGGGCAATTCTCAGTACATTTGCTCAGGAAGCCCACTCTGCCGCAGCAGATTTGCGATATCTCAGAAATCGTAAGGCGTAGCCCACGGTCAGCTACATTTCTAGATTCTGCATCTAAATAGGCTTCATTCGACATATGATTCATCGAAATGGGTTGAGAATTAAGGCATCTGGCTTCCGTGCCTTCGGTTGGAGGGCCATTCTCAGTACATTTGCTCAGGAAGCCCACTCTGCCGCAGCAGATTTGCGATATCTCAGAAGTCGTACGGCGCAGCTAACAGGCAGCTACATTTTTAGATTCTGCATATAGATAGGCTTCATTCGACATATGACTCATCGAAATGGGTTGAGAATTAAGGCATCTGGCTTCCGTGCCTGCGGTTGGAGGGCAATTCTCAGTACATTTGCTCAGGAAGCTCACTCTGCCGCAGCAGATTTGCGATATCTCAAAAGTCGTAAGGCGTAGCCCACGGGCAGTTACATTTCTAGATTCTGCATCTAAATAGGCTTCATTCGACATATGATTCATCGAAATGGGTTGAGAATTAAGGCATCTGGCTTCCGTGCCTTCGGTTGGAGGGCAATTCTCAGTACATTTGCACAGGAAGCCCACTCTGCCGCAGCAGATTTGCGATATCTCAGAAATCGTAAGGCGTAGCCCACGGTCAGCTACATTTTTAGATTCTGCATCTAGATAGGCTTCATTCGACATATGACTCATCGAAATGGGTTGAGAATTAAGGCATCTGGCTTCCGTGCCTGCGGTTGGAGGGCAATTCTCAGTACATTTGCTCAGAAGGCCCACTCTGCCGCAGCAGATTTACGATATCTCAGAAGTCGTAAGGCGCAGCCCACCGGCACCTACATTTTTAGATTCTGCATCTAAATAGGCTTCATTCGACATATGATTCATCGAAATGGGTTGAGAATTAACTCATCTGGCTTCCGTGCCTGCGGTTGGAGGGCAATTCTCAGTACATTTGCTCAGAAGGCCCACTCTGCCGCAGCAGATTTACGATATCTCAGAAGTCGTAAGGCGTAGCCCACGGGCAGCTACATTTTTAGATTCTGCATCTAAATAGGCTTCATTCGACATATGATTCATCGAAATTGGTTGAGAATTAACTCATCTGGCTTCCGTGCCTGCGGTTGGAGGGCAATTCTCAGTACATTTGCTCAGAAGGCCCACTCTGCCGCAGCAGATTTACGATATCTCAGAAGTCGTACGGCGCAGCCCACCGGCACCTACATTTCTAGATTCTGCATCTAAATAGGCTTCATTCGACATATGATTCATCGAAATGGGTTGAGAATTAAGGCATCTGGCTTCCGTGCCTGCGGGTGTAGGGCAATTCTCAGTACATTTGCTCAGGAAGCCCACTCTGCCGCAGCAGATTTACGATATCTCAGAAGTCGTAAGGCGTAGCCCACGGGCAGCTACATTTCTAGATTCTGCATCTAAATAGGCTTCATTCGACATATGATTCATCGAAATGGGTTGAGAATTAAGGCATCTGTCTTCCGTGCCTGCGGTTGGATTGCAATTCTCATTTGCACATTAAGCCTACTCTGCCGCAGCTGATTAGCAATATCGCAGAAGTCGTAAGGCGCAGCCCACGGGCAGCTACATTTTTAGATTCTGCATCTAAATGGGCTCAATTCGACATATGATTCATCGAAATCGGTTGAGAATTAAGGCATCTGTCTTCCGTGCCTGCCGTTGGAGGGCAATTCTCAGTACATTTGCTCAGGAAGCCCACTCTGCCGCAGCAGATTTGCGATATCTCAGAAGTCGTAAGGCGTAGCCCACGGGAAGCTACATTTTTAGATTCTGCATCTAAATAGGCTTCATTCGACATATGATTCATCGAAATGGGTTGAGAATTAAGACATCTGTCTTCCGTGCCTGCGGTTGGAGGGCAATTCTCATTTGCACATTAAGCCTACTCTGCCGCAGCAGATTAGCAATATCGCAGAAGTCGTAACGTGCAGCCCACGGGCGGCTACATTTTTAGATTCTGCATCTAAATAGGCTTCATTCGACATATGATTCATCGAAATGGGTTGAGAATTAAGGCATCTGTCTTCCGTGCCTGCGGTTGGAGGGCAATTCTCATTTGCACAGGAAGCCCACTCTGCCGCAGCAGATTTACGATATCTCAGAAGTCGTAAGGCGTAGCCCACGGGCAGCTCCATTTCTAGATTCTGCATCTAAATGGGCTTCATTCGACATATGATTCATCGAAATGGGTTGAGAATTAAGGCATCTGGCTTCCGTGCCTGCGGTTGGAGGGCAATTCTCAGTACATTTGCTCAGGAAGCCCACTCTGCCGCAGCAGATTTGCGATATCTCAGAAGTCGTAAGGCGCAGCCCACGGGCAGCTACATTTTTAGATTCTGCATCTAAATAGGCTTCATTCGACATATGATTCATCGAAATGGGTTAAGAATTAAGGCATCTGGCTTCCGTGCCTGCGGTTGGAGGGCAATTCTCAGTACATTTGCTCAGGAAGCCCACTCTGCCGCAGCAGATTTACGATATCTCAGAAGTCGTAAGGCGCAGCCTACGGGCAGCTACATTTTTAGATTCTGCATCTAAATAGGCTTCATTCGACATATGATTCATCGAAATGGGTTGAGAATTAACTCATCTGACTTCCGTGCCTGCGGTTGGAGGGCAATTCTCAGTACATTTGCTCAGAAGGCCCACTCTGCCGCAGCAGATTTACGATATCTCAGAAGTCGTACGGCGCAGCCCACCGGCGCCTACATTTCTAGATTTTGCATCTAAATAGGCTTCATTCGACATATGATTCATCGAAATGGGTTGAGAATTAAGGCATCTGGCTTCCGTGCCTGCGGTTGGAGGGCAATTCTCAGTACATTTGCTCAGGAAGCCCACTCTGCCGCAGCAGATTTGCGATATCTCAGAAGTCGTAAGGCGTAGCCCACGGTCAGCTACATTTCTAGATTCTGCATCTAAATAGGCTTCATTCGACATATGATTCATCGAAATGGGTTGAGAATTAACTCATCTGGCTTCCGTGCCTGCGGTTGGAGGGCAATTCTCAGTACATTTGCTCAGAAGGCCCACTCTGCCGCAGCAGATTTACGATATCTCAGAAGTCGTACGGCGCAGCCCACCGGCACCTACATTTCTAGATTCTGCATCTAAATAGGCTTCATTCGACATATGATTCATCGAAATGGGTTGAGAATTAAGGCATCTGGCTTCCGTGCCTGCGGTTGGAGGGCAATTCTCAGTACATTTGCTCAGGAAGCCCACTCTGCCGCAGCAGATTTGCGACATCTCAGAAGTCGTAAGGCGTAGCCTACGGGCAGCTACATTCTGCATATAAATAGGCTTCATTCGACATATGGTTTATCGAAATGGGTTGAGAATTAAGACATCTGGCTTCCGTGCCTGCGGTTGGAGGGCAATTCTCAGTACATTTGCTCAGGAAGCTCACTCTGCCGCAGCAGATTTGCGATATCTCAAAAGTCGTAAGGCGTAGCCCACGGGCAGTTACATTTCTAGATTCTGCATCTAAATAGGCTTCATTCGACATATGATTCATCGAAATGGGTTGAGAATTAAGGCATCTGGCTTCCGTGCCTTCGGTTGGAGGGCAATTCTCAGTACATTTGCTCAGGAAGCCCACTCTGCCGCAGCAGATTTGCGATATCTCAGAAGTCGTAAGGCGTAGCCCACGGGCAGCTACATTTCTAGATTCTGCATCTAAATAGGCTTCATTCGACATATGAGCCATCGAAATGGGTTGAGAATTTACTTATCTGGCTTCCGTGCCTGCGGTTGGAGGGCAATTCTCAGTACATTTGCTCAGAAGGCCCACTCTGCCGCAGCAGATTTGCGATATCTCAGAAGTCGTAAGGCGCAGCCCACGGGCAGCTACATTTTTAGATTCTGCATCTAAATAGGCTTCATTCGACATATGATTCATCGAAATGGGTTAAGAATTAAGGCATCTGGCTTCCGTGCCTGCGGTTGGAGGGCAATTCTCAGTACATTTGCTCAGGAAGCCCACTCTGCCGCAGCAGATTTACGATATCTCAGAAGTCGTAAGGCGCAGCCTACGGGCAGCTACATTTTTAGATTCTGCATCTAAATAGGCTTCATTCGACATATGATTCATCGAAATGGGTTGAGAATTAACTCATCTGACTTCCGTGCCTGCGGTTGGAGGGCAATTCTCAGTACATTTGCTCAGAAGGCCCACTCTGCCGCAGCAGATTTACGATATCTCAGAAGTCGTACGGCGCAGCCCACCGGCGCCTACATTTCTAGATTCTGCATCTAAATAGGCTTCATTCGACATATGATTCATCGAAATGGGTTGAGAATTAAGGCATCTGGCTTCCGTGCCTGCGGTTGGAGGGCAATTCTCAGTACATTTGCTCAGGAAGCCCACTCTGCCGCAGCAGATTTGCGATATCTCAGAAGTCGTAAGGCGTAGCCCACGGTCAGCTACATTTCTAGATTCTGCATCTAAATAGGCTTCATTCGACATATGATTCATCGAAATGGGTTGAGAATTAACTCATCTGGCTTCCGTGCCTGCGGTTGGAGGGCAATTCTCAGTACATTTGCTCAGAAGGCCCACTCTGCCGCAGCAGATTTACGATATCTCAGAAGTCGTACGGCGCAGCCCACCGGCACCTACATTTCTAGATTCTGCATCTAAATAGGCTTCATTCGACATATGATTCATCGAAATGGGTTGAGAATTAAGGCATCTGGCTTCCGTGCCTGCGGTTGGAGGGCAATTCTCAGTACATTTGCTCAGGAAGCCCACTCTGCCGCAGCAGATTTGCGACATCTCAGAAGTCGTAAGGCGTAGCCTACGGGCAGCTACATTCTGCATATAAATAGGCTTCATTCGACATATGGTTTATCGAAATGGGTTGAGAATTAACTCATCTGACTTCCGTGCCTGCGGTTGGAGGGCAATTCTCAGTACATTTGCTCAGGAAGCCCACTCTGCCGCAGCAGATTTGCGATATCTCAGAAGTCGTAAGGCGTAGCCCACGGGCAGCTACATTTCTAGATTCTGCATCTAAATAGGCTTCATTCGACATATGAGCCATCGAAATGGGTTGAGAATTTACTTATCTGGCTTCCGTGCCTGCGGTTGGAGGGCAATTCTCAGTACATTTGCTCAGGAAGCCCACTCTGCCGCAGCAGATTTGCGATATCTCAGAAGTCGTAAGGCGTAGCCCACGGGCAGCTACATTTCTAGATTCTGCATCTAAATAGGCTTCATTCGACATATGAGCCATCGAAATGGGTTGAGAATTTACTTATCTGGCTTCCGTGCCTGCGGTTGGAGGGCAATTCTCAGTACATTTGCTCAGAAGGCCAACTCTGCCGCAGCAGATTTACGATATCTCAGAAGTCGTACGGCGTAGCCCACGGGCAGCTACATTTTTAGATTCTGCATCTAAATAGGCTTCATTCGACATATGATTCATCGAAATGGGTTGAGAATTAAGGCATCTGGCTTCCGTGCCTGCGGTTGGAGGGCAATTCTCAGTACATTTGCTCAGGAAGCCCACTCTGCCGCAGCAGATTTGCGATATCTCAGAAGTCGTAAGGCGCAGCCCACGGGCAGCTACATTTTTAGATTCTGCATCTAAATAGGCTTCATTCGACATATGATTCATCGAAATGGGTTAAGAATTAAGGCATCTGGCTTCCGTGCCTGCGGTTGGAGGGCAATTCTCAGTACATTTGCTCAGGAAGCCCACTCTGCCGCAGCAGATTTACGATATCTCAGAAGTCGTAAGGCGCAGCCTACGGGCAGCTACATTTTTAGATTCTGCATCTAAATAGGCTTCATTCGACATATGATTCATCGAAATGGGTTGAGAATTAACTCATCTGACTTCCGTGCCTGCGGTTGGAGGGCAATTCTCAGTACATTTGCTCAGAAGGCCCACTCTGCCGCAGCAGATTTACGATATCTCAGAAGTCGTACGGCGCAGCCCACCGGCGCCTACATTTCTAGATTCTGCATCTAAATAGGCTTCATTCGACATATGATTCATCGAAATGGGTTGAGAATTAACTCATCTGACTTCCGTGCCTGCGGTTGGAGGGCAATTCTCAGTACATTTGCTCAGAAGGCCCACTCTGCCGCAGCAGATTTACGATATCTCAGAAGTCGTAAGGCGTAGCCCACGGGCAGCTACATTTCTAGATTCTGCATCTAAATAGGCTTCATTCGACATATGAGTCATCGAAATGGGTTGAGAATTTACTTATCTGGCTTCCGTGCCTGCGGTTGGAGGGCAATTCTCAGTACATTTGCTCAGAAGGCCCACTCTGCCGCAGCAGATTTACGATATCTCAGAAGTCGTAAGGCGCAGCCTACGGGCAGCTACACTTTTAGATTCTGCATCTAAATAGGCTTCATTCGACATATGATTCATCGAAATGGGTTGAGAATTAACTCATCTGACTTCCGTGCCTGCGGTTGGAGGGCAATTCTCAGTACATTTGCTCAGGCAGCCCACTCTGCCGCAGCAGATTTGCGATATCTCAGAAGTCGTAAGGCGCAGCCCACGGGCAGCTACATTTCTAGATTCTGCATCTAAATAGGCTTCATTCGACATATGATTCATCGAAATGGGTTGAGAATTAACTCATCTGGCTTCCGTGCCTGCGGTTGGAGGGCAATTCTCAGTACATTTGCTCAGGAAGCCCACTCTGCCGCAGCAGATTTGCGACATCTCAGAAGTCGTAAGGCGTAGCCTACGGGCAGCTACATTCTGCATATAAATAGGCTTCATTCGACATATGGTTTATCGAAATGGGTTGAGAATTAAGACATCTGGCTTCCGTGCCTGCGGTTGGAGGGCAATTCTCAGTACATTTGCTCAGGAAGCTCACTCTGCCGCAGCAGATTTGCGATATCTCAAAAGTCGTAAGGCGTAGCCCACGGGCAGTTACATTTCTAGATTCTGCATCTAAATAGGCTTCATTCGACATATGATTCATCGAAATGGGTTGAGAATTAAGGCATCTGGCTTCCGTGCCTTCGGTTGGAGGGCAATTCTCAGTACATTTGCTCAGGAAGCCCACTCTGCCGCAGCAGATTTGCGATATCTCAGAAGTCGTAAGGCGTAGCCCACGGGCAGCTACATTTCTAGATTCTGCATCTAAATAGGCTTCATTCGACATATGAGTCATCGAAATGGGTTGAGAATTTACTTATCTGGCTTCCGTGCCTGCGGTTGGAGGGCAATTCTCAGTACATTTGCTCAGAAGGCCCACTCTGCCGCAGCAGATTTACGATATCTCAGAAGTCATAAGGCGCAGCCTACGGGCAGCTACACTTTTAGATTCTGCATCTAAATAGGCTTCATTCGACATATGATTCATCGAAATGGGTTGAGAATTAACTCATCTGACTTCCGTGCCTGCGGTTGGAGGGCAATTCTCAGTACATTTGCTCAGGAAGCCCACTCTGCCGCAGCAGATTTGCGATATCTCAGAAGTCGTAAGGCGCAGCCCACGGGCAGCTACATTTTTAGATTCTGCATCTAAATAGGCTTCATTCGACATATGATTCATCGAAATGGGTTAAGAATTAAGGCATCTGGCTTCCGTGCCTGCGGTTGGAGGGCAATTCTCAGTACATTTGCTCAGGAAGCCCACTCTGCCGCAGCAGATTTACGATATCTCAGAAGTCGTAAGGCGCAGCCTACGGGCAGCTACATTTTTAGATTCTGCATCTAAATAGGCTTCATTCGACATATGATTCATCGAAATGGGTTGAGAATTAACTCATCTGGCTTCCGTGCCTGCGGTTGGAGGGCAATTCTCAGTACATTTGCTCAGGAAGCCCACTCTGCCGCAGCAGATTTGCGACATCTCAGAAGTCGTAAGGCGTAGCCTACGGGCAGCTACATTCTGCATATAAATAGGCTTCATTCGACATATGGTTTATCGAAATGGGTTGAGAATTAAGACATCTGGCTTCCGTGCCTGCGGTTGGAGGGCAATTCTCAGTACATTTGCTCAGGAAGCTCACTCTGCCGCAGCAGATTTGCGATATCTCAAAAGTCGTAAGGCGTAGCCCACGGGCAGTTACATTTCTAGATTCTGCATCTAAATAGGCTTCATTCGACATATGATTCATCGAAATGGGTTGAGAATTAAGGCATCTGGCTTCCGTGCCTTCGGTTGGAGGGCAATTCTCAGTACATTTGCTCAGGAAGCCCACTCTGCCGCAGCAGATTTGCGATATCTCAGAAGTCGTAAGGCGTAGCCCACGGGCAGCTACATTTCTAGATTCTGCATCTAAATAGGCTTCATTCGACATATGAGTCATCGAAATGGGTTGAGAATTTACTTATCTGGCTTCCGTGCCTGCGGTTGGAGGGCAATTCTCAGTACATTTGCTCAGAAGGCCCACTCTGCCGCAGCAGATTTACGATATCTCAGAAGTCGTAAGGCGCAGCCTACGGGCAGCTACACTTTTAGATTCTGCATCTAAATAGGCTTCATTCGACATATGATTCATCGAAATGGGTTGAGAATTAACTCATCTGACTTCCGTGCCTGCGGTTGGAGGGCAATTCTCAGTACATTTGCTCAGGAAGCCCACTCTGCCGCAGCAGATTTGCGATATCTCAGAAGTCGTAAGGCGCAGCCCACGGGCAGCTACATTTTTAGATTCTGCATCTAAATAGGCTTCATTCGACATATGATTCATCGAAATGGGTTAAGAATTAAGGCATCTGGCTTCCGTGCCTGCGGTTGGAGGGCAATTCTCAGTACATTTGCTCAGGAAGCCCACTCTGCCGCAGCAGATTTACGATATCTCAGAAGTCGTAAGGCGCAGCCTACGGGCAGCTACATTTTTAGATTCTGCATCTAAATAGGCTTCATTCGACATATGATTCATCGAAATGGGTTGAGAATTAACTCATCTGACTTCCGTGCCTGCGGTTGGAGGGCAATTCTCAGTACATTTGCTCAGAAGGCCCACTCTGCCGCAGCAGATTTACGATATCTCAGAAGTCGTACGGCGCAGCCCACCGGCGCCTACATTTCTAGATTCTGCATCTAAATAGGCTTCATTCGACATATGATTCATCGAAATGGGTTGAGAATTAAGGCATCTGGCTTCCGTGCCTGCGGTTGGAGGGCAATTCTCAGTACATTTGCTCAGGAAGCCCACTCTGCCGCAGCAGATTTACGATATCTCAGAAGTCGTAAGGCGCAGCCTACGGGCAGCTACATTTTTAGATTCTGCATCTAAATAGGCTTCATTCGACATATGATTCATCGAAATGGGTTGAGAATTAACTCATCTGACTTCCGTGCCTGCGGTTGGAGGGCAATTCTCAGTACATTTGCTCAGAAGGCCCACTCTGCCGCAGCAGATTTACGATATCTCAGAAGTCGTACGGCGCAGCCCACCGGCGCCTACATTTCTAGATTCTGCATCTAAATAGGCTTCATTCGACATATGATTCATCGAAATGGGTTGAGAATTAAGGCATCTGGCTTCCGTGCCTGCGGTTGGAGGGCAATTCTCAGTACATTTGCTCAGGAAGCCCACTCTGCCGCAGCAGATTTGCGATATCTCAGAAGTCGTAAGGCGTAGCCCACGGTCAGCTACATTTCTAGATTCTGCATCTAAATAGGCTTCATTCGACATATGATTCATCGAAATGGGTTGAGAATTAACTCATCTGGCTTCCGTGCCTGCGGTTGGAGGGCAATTCTCAGTACATTTGCTCAGAAGGCCCACTCTGCCGCAGCAGATTTACGATATCTCAGAAGTCGTACGGCGCAGCCCACCGGCACCTACATTTCTAGATTCTGCATCTAAATAGGCTTCATTCGACATATGATTCATCGAAATGGGTTGAGAATTAACTCATCTGGCTTCCGTGCCTGCGGTTGGAGGGCAATTCTCAGTACATTTGCTCAGGAAGCCCACTCTGCCGCAGCAGATTTGCGACATCTCAGAAGTCGTAAGGCGTAGCCTACGGGCAGCTACATTCTGCATATAAATAGGCTTCATTCGACATATGGTTTATCGAAATGGGTTGAGAATTAAGACATCTGGCTTCCGTGCCTGCGGTTGGAGGGCAATTCTCAGTACATTTGCTCAGGAAGCTCACTCTGCCGCAGCAGATTTGCGATATCTCAAAAGTCGTAAGGCGTAGCCCACGGGCAGTTACATTTCTAGATTCTGCATCTAAATAGGCTTCATTCGACATATGAGTCATCGAAATGGGTTGAGAATTTACTTATCTGGCTTCCGTGCCTGCGGTTGGAGGGCAATTCTCAGTACATTTGCTCAGAAGGCCCACTCTGCCGCAGCAGATTTACGATATCTCAGAAGTCGTAAGGCGCAGCCTACGGGCAGCTACACTTTTAGATTCTGCATCTAAATAGGCTTCATTCGACATATGATTCATCGAAATGGGTTGAGAATTAACTCATCTGACTTCCGTGCCTGCGGTTGGAGGGCAATTCTCAGTACATTTGCTCAGGAAGCCCACTCTGCCGCAGCAGATTTGCGATATCTCAGAAGTCGTAAGGCGCAGCCCACGGGCAGCTACATTTTTAGATTCTGCATCTAAATAGGCTTCATTCGACATATGATTCATCGAAATGGGTTGAGAATTAAGGCATCTGGCTTCCGTGCCTGCGGTTGGAGGGCAATTCTCAGTACATTTGCTCAGGAAGCCCACTCTGCCGCAGCAGATTTACGATATCTCAGAAGTCGTAAGGCGCAGCCTACGGGCAGCTACACTTTTAGATTCTGCATCTAAATAGGCTTCATTCGACATATGATTCATCGAAATGGGTTGAGAATTAACTCATCTGACTTCCGTGCCTGCGGTTGGAGGGCAATTCTCAGTACATTTGCTCAGAAGGCAAACTCTGCCGCAGCAGATTTACGATATCTCAGAAGTCGTACGGCGCAGCCCACCGGCACCTACATTTCTAGATTCTGCATCTAAATAGGCTTCATTCGACATATGATTCATCGAAATGGGTTGAGAATTAACTCATCTGACTTCCGTGCCTGCGGTTGTAGGGCAATTCTCAGTACATTTGCTCAGAAGGCCCACTCTGCCGCAGCAGATTTACGATATCTCAGAAGTCGTACGGCGCAGCCCACCGGCACCTACATTTCTAGATTCTGCATCTAAATAAGCTTCATTCGACATATGATTCATCGAAATGGGTTGAGAATTAAGGCATCTGGCTTCCGTGCCTTCGGTTGGAGGGCAATTCTCAGTACATTTGCTCAGGAAGCCCACTCTGCCGCAGCAGATTTGCGATATCTCAGAAGGCGTAAGGCGTAGCCCACGGGCAGCTACATTTCTAGATTCTGCATCTAAATAGGCTTCATTCAACATATGATTCATCGAAATGGGTTGAGAATTAACTCATCTGGCTTCCGTGCCTGCGGTTGGAGGGCAATTCTCAGTACATTTGCTCAGAAGGCCCACTCTGCCGCAGCAGATTTACGATATCTCAGAAGTCGTACGGCGCAGCCCACCGGCACCTACATTTCTAGATTCTGCATCTAAATAGGCTTCATTCGACATATGATTCATCGAAATGGGTTGAGAATTAAGGCATCTGGCTTCCGTGCCTGCGGTTGGAGGGCAATTCTCAGTACATTTGCTCAGGAAGCCCACTCTGCCGCAGCAGATTTGCGACATCTCAGAAGTCGTAAGGCGTAGCCTACGGGCAGCTACATTCTGCATATAAATAGGCTTCATTCGACATATGGTTTATCGAAATGGGTTGAGAATTAAGACATCTGGCTTCCGTGCCTGCGGTTGGAGGGCAATTCTCAGTACATTTGCTCAGGAAGCTCACTCTGCCGCAGCAGATTTGCGATATCTCAAAAGTCGTAAGGCGTAGCCCACGGGCAGTTACATTTCTAGATTCTGCGTCTAAATAGGCTTCATTCGACATATGACTCATCGAAATGGGTTGAGAATTTACTTATCTGGCTTCCGTGCCTTCGGTTGGAGATCAATTCTCAGTACATTTGCTCAGAAGGCCCACTCTGCCGCAGCTGATTTACGATATCTCAGAAGTCGTAGGGCGCAGCCTACGGGCAGCTACATTTTTAGATTCTGCATCTAGATAGGCTTCATTCGACATATGACTCATCGAAATGGGTTGAGAATTAAGGCATCTGGCTTCCGTGCCTGCGGTTGGAGGGCAATTCTCAGTACATTTGCTCAGAAGGCCCACTCTGCCGCAGCAGATTTACGATATCTCAGAAGTCGTACGGCGCAGCCCACCGGCACCTACATTTCTAGATTCTGCATCTAAATAGGCTTCATTCGACATATGATTCATCGAAATGGGTTGAGAATTAAGGCATCTGGCTTCCGTGCCTGCGGTTGGAGGGCAATTCTCAGTACATTTGCTCAGGAAGCCCACTCTGCCGCAGCAGATTTGCGACATCTCAGAAGTCGTAAGGCGTAGCCTACGGGCAGCTACATTCTGCATCTAAATAGGCTTCATTCGACATATGATTCATCGAAATGAGTTGAGAATTAAGACATCTGGCTTCCGTGCCTGCGGTTGGAGGGCAATTCTCAGTACATTTGCTCAGGAAGCTCACTCTGCCGCAGCAGATTTGCGATATCTCAAAAGTCGTAAGGCGTAGCCCATGGGCAGTTACATTTCTAGATTCTGCATCTAAATAGGCTTCATTCGACATATGATTCATCGAAATGGGTTGAGAATTAAGGCATCTGGCTTCCGTGCCTTCGGTTGGAGGGCAATTCTCAGTACATTTGCTCAGGAAGCCCACTCTGCCGCAGCAGATTTACGATATCTCAGAAGTCGTAAGGCGTAGCCCACGGGCAGCTACATTTCTAGATTCTGCATCTAAATAGGCTTCATTCGACATATGATTCATCGAAATGGGTTGAGAATTAAGGCATCTGTCTTCCGTGCCTGCGGTTGGAGGGCAATTCTCATTTGCACAGGAAGCCTACTCTGCCGCAGCAGATTAGCAATATCGCAGAAGTCGTAAGGCGCAGCCCACGGCAGCTACATTTTTAGATTCTGCATCTAAATGGGCTCAATTCGACATATAATTCATCGAAATCGGTTGAGAATTAAGGCATCTGGCTTCCGTGCCTGCGGTTGGAGGGCAATTCTCAGTACATTTGCTCAGGAAGCCCACTCTGCCGCAGCAGATTTGCGACATCTCAGAAGTCGTAAGGCGTAGCCTACGGGCAGCTACATTCTGCATATAAATAGGCTTCATTCGACATATGATTCATCGAAATGGGTTGAGAATTAAGGCATCTGGCTTCCGTGCCTTCGGTTGGAGGGCAATTCTCAGTACATTTGCTCAATAAGCCCACTCTGCCGCAGCAGATTTGCGATATCTCAAAAGTCGTAAGGCGTAGCCCACGGGCAGTTACATTTCTAGATTCTGCATCTAAATAGGCTTCATTCGACATATGATTCATCGAAATGGGTTGAGAATTAAGGCATCTGGCTTCCGTGCCTTCGGTTGGAGGGCAATTCTCAGTACATTTGCTCAGGAAGCCCACTCTGCCGCAGCAGATTTGCGATATCTCAGAAGTCGTAAGGCGTCGCCCACGGGCAGCTACATTTCTAGATTCTGCATCTAAATAGGCTTCATTCGACATATGAGTCATCGAAATGGGTTGAGAATTTACTTATCTGGCTTCCGTGCCTGCGGTTGGAGGGCAATTCTCAGTACATTTGCTCAGAAGGCCCACTCTGCCGCAGCAGATTTACGATATCTCAGAAGTCGTACGGCGCAGCTAACAGGCAGCTACATTTTTAGATTCTGCATCTAGATAGGCTTCATTCGACATATGACTCATCGAAATGGGTTGAGAATTAAGGCATCTGGCTTCCGTGCCTGCGGTTGGAGGGCAATTCTCAGTACATTTGCTCAGAAAACCCACTCTGCCGCAGCAGATTTACGATATCTCAGAAGTCGTACGGCGCAGCCCACCGGCACCTACATTTCTAGATTCTGCATCTAAATAGGCTTCATTCGATATATGATTCATCGAAATGGGTTGAGAATTAAGGCATCTGGCTTCCGTGCCTGCGGTTGGAGGGCAATTCTCAGTACATTTGCTCAGGAAGCCCACTCTGCCGCAGCAGATTTGCGACATCTCAGAAGTCGTAAGGCGTAGCCTACGGGCAGCTACATTCTGCATCTAAATAGGCTTCATTCGACATATGATTCATCGAAATGGGTTGAGAATTAAGACATCTGGCTTCCGTGCCTGCGGTTGGAGGGCAATTCTCAGTACATTTGCTCAGGAAGCTCACTCTGCCGCAGCAGATTTGCGATATCTCAAAAGTCGTAAGGCGTAGCCCATGGGCAGTTACATTTCTAGATTCTGCATCTAAATAGGCTTCATTCGACATATGATTCATCGAAATGGGTTGAGAATTAAGGCATCTGGCTTCCGTGCCTTCGGTTGGAGGGCAATTCTCAGTACATTTGCTCAGGAAGCTCACTCTGCCGCAGCAGATTTGCGATATCTCAAAAGTCGTAAGGCGTAGCCCATGGGCAGTTACATTTCTAGATTCTGCATCTAAATAGGCTTCATTCGACATATGATTCATCGAAATGGGTTGAGAATTAAGGCATCTGTCTTCCGTGCCTGCGGTTGGAGGGCAATTCTCATTTGCACAGGAAGCCTACTCTGCCGCAGCAGATTAGCAATATCGCAGAAGTCGTAAGGCGCAGCCCACGGGCAGCTACATTTTTAGATTCTGCATCTAAATGGGCTCAATTCGACATATAATTCATCGAAATCGGTTGAGAATTAAGGCATCTGGCTTCCGTGCCTGCGGTTGGAGGGCAATTCTCAGTACATTTGCTCAGGAAGCCCACTCTGCCGCAGCAGATTTACGATATCTCAGAAGTCGTAAGGCGCAGCCTACGGGCAGCTACACTTTTAGATTCTGCATCTAAATAGGCTTCATTCGACATATGATTCATCGAAATGGGTTGAGAATTAACTCATCTGACTTCCGTGCCTGCGGTTGTAGGGCAATTCTCAGTACATTTGCTCAGAAGGCCCACTCTGCCGCAGCAGATTTACGATATCTCAGAAGTCGTAAGGCGCAGCCTACGGGCAGCTACACTTTTAGATTCTGCATCTAAATAGGCTTCATTCGACATATGATTCATCGAAATGGGTTGAGAATTAACTCATCTGACTTCCGTGCCTGCGGTTGGAGGGCAATTCTCAGTACATTTGCTCAGGAAGCCCACTCTGCCGCAGCAGATTTGCGATATCTCAGAAGTCGTAAGGCGGAGCCCAAGGGCAGCTACATTTTTAGATTCTGCATCTAAATAGGCTTCATTCGACATATGATTCATCGAAATGGGTTGAGAATTAAGGCATCTGGCTTCCGTGCCTGCGGTTGGAGGGCAATTCTCAGTACATTTGCTCAGGAAGCCCACTCTGCCGCAGCAGATTTACGATATCTCAGAAGTCGTAAGGCGCAGCCTACGGGCAGCTACACTTTTAGATTCTGCATCTAAATAGGCTTCATTCGACATATGATTCATCGAAATGGGTTGAGAATTAACTCATCTGACTTCCGTGCCTGCGGTTGTAGGGCAATTCTCAGTACATTTGCTCAGAAGGCCCACTCTGCCGCAGCAGATTTACGATATCTCAGAAGTCGTACGGCGCAGCCCACCGGCACCTACATTTCTAGATTCTGCATCTAAATAAGCTTCATTCGACATATGATTCATCGAAATGGGTTGAGAATTAAGGCATCTGGCTTCCGTGCCTTCGGTTGGAGGGCAATTCTCAGTACATTTGCTCAGAAGGCCCACTCTGCCGCAGCAGATTTACGATATCTCAGAAGTCGTACGGCGCAGCCCACCGGCACCTACATTTCTAGATTCTGCATCTAAATAAGCTTCATTCGACATATGATTCATCGAAATGGGTTGAGAATTAAGGCATCTGGCTTCCGTGCCTTCGGTTGGAGGGCAATTCTCAGTACATTTGCTCAGGAAGCCCACTCTGCCGCAGCAGATTTGCGACATCTCAGAAGTCGTAAGGCGTAGCCTACGGGCAGCTACATTCTGCATCTAAATAGGCTTCATTCGACGTATGATTCATCGAAATGGGTTGAGAATTAACTCATCTGGCTTCCGTGCCTGCGGTTGGAGGGCAATTCTCAGTACATTTGCTCAGAAGGCCCACTCTGCCGCAGCAGATTTACGATATCTCAGAAGTCGTACGGCGCAGCCCACCGGCACCTACATTTCTAGATTCTGCATCTAAATAGGCTTCATTCGACATATGATTCATCGAAATGGGTTGAGAATTAAGGCATCTGGCTTCCGTGCCTGCGGTTGGAGGGCAATTCTCAGTACATTTGCTCAGGAAGCCCACTCTGCCGCAGCAGATTTGCGACATCTCAGAAGTCGTAAGGCGTAGCCTACGGGCAGCTACATTCTGCATATAAATAGGCTTCATTCGACATATGATTCATCGAAATGGGTTGAGAATTAAGACATCTGGCTTCCGTGCCTGCGGTTGGAGGGCAATTCTCAGTACATTTGCTCAGGAAGCTCACTCTGCCGCAGCAGATTTGCGATATCTCAAAAGTCGTAAGGCGTAGCCCATGGGCAGTTACATTTCTAGATTCTGCATCTAAATAGGCTTCATTCGACATATGATTCATCGAAATGGGTTGAGAATTAAGGCATCTGGCTTCCGTGCCTTCGGTTGGAGGGCAATTCTCAGTACATTTGCTCAGGAAGCCCACTCTGCCGCAGCAGATTTACGATATCTCCGAAGTCGTAAGGCGTAGCCCACGGGCAGCTACATTTCTAGATTCTGCATCTAAATAGGCTTCATTCGACATATGATTCATCGAAATGGGTTGAGAATTAAGGCATCTGTCTTCCGTGCCTGCGGTTGGAGGGCAATTCTCATTTGCACAGGAAGCCTACTCTGCCGCAGCAGATTAGCAATATCGCAGAAGTCGTAAGGCGCAGCCCACGGGCAGTTACATTTCTAGATTCTGCATCTAAATGGGCTTCATTCGACATATAATTCATCGAAATGGGTTGAGAATTAAGACATCTGGCTTCCGTGCCTTCGGTTGGAGGGCAATTCTCAGTACATTTGCTCAGGAAGCCCACTCTGCCGCAGCAGATTTACGATATCTCCGAAGTCGTAAGGCGTAGCCCACGGGCAGCTACATTTCTAGATTCTGCATCTAAATAGGCTTCATTCGACATATGATTCATCGAAATGGGTTGAGAATTAAGGCATCTGTCTTCCGTGCCTGCGGTTGGAAGGCAATTCTCATTTGCACAGGACGCATACTTTGCCGCAGCAGATTTATGATATCTCAGAAGTCGTAAGGCGCAGGGCACGGGCAGCTACATTTTTAGATTCTGCATCTAAATAGGCTTCATTCGACATATGATTCATCGAAATGGGTTGAGAATTAAGGCATCTGTCTTCCGTGCCTGCGGTTGGAGGGCAATTCTCATTTGCACAGGAAGCCCACTCTGCCGCAGCAGATTTATGATATCTCAGAAGTCGTAAGGCGCAGGGCACGGGCAGCTACATTTTTAGATTCTGCATCTAAATAGGCTTCATTCGACATATGATTCATCGAAATGGGTTGAGAATTAAGGCATCTGGCTTCCGTGCCTTCGGTTGGAGGGCAATTCTCAGTACATTTGCTCAGGAAGACTACTCTGCCGCAGCAGATTTGCGATATCTCAGAAGTCGTAAGGCGTAGCCCACGGGCACCTACATTTCTAGATTCTGCATCTAAATAGGCTTCATTCGACATATGATTCATCGAAATGGGTTGAGAATTAAGACATCTGGCTTCCGTGCCTTCGGTTGGAGGGCAATTCTCAGTACATTTGCTCAGGAAGCCCACTCTGCCGCAGCAGATTTACGATATCTCAGAAGTCGTACTTCGCAGCCCACGGGCAGCTACATTTCTAGATTCTGCATCTAAATAGGCTTCATTCGACATATGATTCATCGAAATGGGTTGAGAATTAAGGCATCTGTCTTCCGTGCCTGCGGTTGGAGGGCAATTCTCATTTGCACAGGAAGCCTACTCTGCCGCAGCAGATAAGCAATATAGCAGAAGTCGTAAGGCGCAGCCCACGGGCAGCTACATTTCTAGATTCTGCATCTAAATAGGCTTCATTCGACATATGATTCATCGAAATGGGTTGAGAATTAACTCATCTGACTTCCGTGCCTGCGGTTGTAGGGCAATTCTCCGTACATTTGCTCAGAAGGCCCACTCTGCCGCAGCAGATTTACGATATCTCAGAAGTCGTACGGCGCAGCCCACCGGCACCTACATTCCTAGATTCTGCATCTAAATAAGCTTCATTCGACATATGATTCATCGAAATGGGTTGAGAATTAAGGCATCTGGCTTCCGTGCCTGCGGTTGGAGGGCAATTCTCAGTACATTTGCTCAGAAGGCCCACTCTGCCGCAGCAGATTTACGATATCTCAGAAGTCGTACGGCGCAGCCCACCGGCACCTACATTTCTAGATTCTGCATCTAAATAGGCTTCATTCGACATATGATTCATCGAAATGGGTTGAGAATTAAGGCATCTGTCTTCCGTGCCTGCGGTTGGAGGGCAATTCTCATTTGCACAGGAAGCCTACTCTGCCGCAGCAGATAAGCAATATAGCAGAAGTCGTAAGGCGCAGCCCACGGGCAGCTACATTTTTAGATTCTGCATCTAAATGGGCTCAATTCGATATATGATTCATCGAAATCGGTTGAGAATTAAGGCATCTGTCTTCCGTGCCTGATGTTGGAGGGCAATTCTCAGTACATTTGCTCAGGAAGCCCACTCTGCCGCAGCAGATTTACGATATCTCAGAAGTCGTACTTCGCAGCCCACGGGCAGCTACATTTCTAGATTCTGCATCTAAATAGGCTTCATTCGACATATGATTCATCGAAATGGGTTGAGAATTAAGGCATCTATCTTCCGTGCCTGCGGTTGGAGGGCAATTCTCAGTACATTTGCTCAGGAAGCCCACTCTGCCGCAGCAGATTTGCGATATCTCAAAAGTCGTAAGGCGTAGCCCACGGGCAGCTACATTTCTAGATTCTGCATCTAAATGGACTCAATTCGACATGTAATTCATCGAAATCGGTTGAGAATTAAGGCATCTGGCTTCCGTGCCTGCGGTTGGAGGGCAGTACATTTGCTCAGGAAGCCCACTCTGCCGCAACAGATTTACGATATCTCAGAAGTCGTAAAGCGTAGCCCACGGGCAGCTACATTTTTAGATTCTGCATCTAAATAGGCTTCATTCGACATATGATTCATCGAAATGGGTTGAGAATTAACTCATCTGGCTTCCGTGCCTTCGGTTGGAGGGCAATTCTCAGTACATTTGCTCAGAAGGCCCACTCTGCCGCAGCAGATTTACGATATCTCAGAAGTCGTACGGCGCAGCCTACCGGCACCTACATTTCTAGATTCTGCATCTAAATAGGCTTCATTCGACATATGATTCATCGAAATGGGTTGAGAATTAAGGCATCTGGCTTCCGTGCCTGCGGTTGTAGGGCAATTCTCAGTATATTTGCTCAGGAAGCCCACTCTGCCGCAGCAGATTTGCGAAATCTCAGAAGTCGTAAGGCGTAGCCCACGGGCAGCTACATTTTTAGATTCTGCATCTAAATAGGCTTCATTCGACATATGATTCATCGAAATGGGTTGAGAATTAAGGCATCTGGCTTCCGTGCCTGCGGTTGTAGGGCAATTCTCAGTACATTTGCTCAGGAAGCCCACTCTGCCGCAGCAGATTTGCGATATCTCAGAAGTCGTAAGGCGTAGCCCACGGGCAGCTACATTTCTAGATTCTGCATCTAAATAGGCTTCATTCGACATATGACTCATCGAAATGGGTTGAGAATTAAGACATCTGGCTTCCGTGCCTGCGGTTGGAGGGCAATTCTCAGTACATTTGCTCAGGAAGGCCCACTCTGCCGCAGCAGATTTACGATATCTCAGAAGTCGTGCGGCGCAGCCCACCGGCACCTACATTTCTAGATTCTGCATCTAAATAGGCTTCATTCGACATATGACTCATCGAAATGGGTTGAGAATTAAGACATCTGGCTTCCGTGCCTGCGGTTGGAGGGCAATTCTCAGTACATTTGCTCAGGAAGCCCACTCTGCCGCAGAAGATTTACGATATCTCAGAAGTCGTATGGCGCAGCCCACGGGCAGCTACATTTCTAGATTCTGCATCTAAATAGGCTTCAATCGACATACGATTTATCGAAATGGGTTGAGAATTAAGGCATCTGGCTTCCGTGCCTGCGGTTGGAGGGCAATTCTCAGTACGTTTGCTCAGGAAGCCCACTCTGCCGCAGCAGATTTACGATATCTCCGAAGTCGTAAGGCGTAGCCCACGGGCAGCTACATTTCTAGATTCTGCATCTAAATAGGCTTCATTCGACATATGATTCATCGAAATGGGTTGAGAATTAAGGCATCTGTCTTCCGTGCCTGCGGTTGGAAGGCAATTCTCATTTGCACAGGACGCATACTCTGCCGCAGCAGATTTATGATATCTCAGAAGTCGTAAGGCGCAGGGCACGGGCAGCTACATTTTTAGATTCTGCATCTAAATAGGCTTCATTCGACATATGATTCATCGAAATGGGTTGAGAATTAAGGCATCTGTCTTCCGTGCCTGCGGTTGGAGGGCAATTCTCATTTGCACAGGAAGCCCACTCTGCCGCAGCAGATTTATGATATCTCAGAAGTCGTAAGGCGCAGGGCACGGGCAGCTACATTTTTAGATTCTGCATCTAAATAGGCTTCATTCGACATATGATTCATCGAAATGGGTTGAGAATTAAGGCATCTGGCTTCCGTGCCTTCGGTTGGAGGGCAATTCTCAGTACATTTGCTCAGGAAGACTACTCTGCCGCAGCAGATTTGCGATATCTCAGAAGTCGTAAGGCGTAGCCCACGGGCACCTACATTTCTAGATTCTGCATCTAAATAGGCTTCATTCGACATATGATTCATCGAAATGGGTTGAGAATTAAGACATCTGGCTTCCGTGCCTTCGGTTGGAGGGCAATTCTCAGTACATTTGCTCAGGAAGCCCACTCTGCCGCAGCAGATTTACGATATCTCAGAAGTCGTACTTCGCAGCCCACGGGCAGCTACATTTCTAGATTCTGCATCTAAATAGGCTTCATTCGACATATGATTCATCGAAATGGGTTGAGAATTAAGGCATCTGTCTTCCGTGCCTGCGGTTGGAGGGCAATTCTCATTTGCACAGGAAGCCTACTCTGCCGCAGCAGATAAGCAATATAGCAGAAGTCGTAAGGCGCAGCCCACGGGCAGCTACATTTCTAGATTCTGCATCTAAATAGGCTTCATTCGACATATGATTCATCGAAATGGGTTGAGAATTAACTCATCTGACTTCCGTGCCTGCGGTTGTAGGGCAATTCTCCGTACATTTGCTCAGAAGGCCCACTCTGCCGCAGCAGATTTACGATATCTCAGAAGTCGTACGGCGCAGCCCACCGGCACCTACATTCCTAGATTCTGCATCTAAATAAGCTTCATTCGACATATGATTCATCGAAATGGGTTGAGAATTAAGGCATCTGGCTTCCGTGCCTGCGGTTGGAGGGCAATTCTCAGTACATTTGCTCAGAAGGCCCACTCTGCCGCAGCAGATTTACGATATCTCAGAAGTCGTACGGCGCAGCCCACCGGCACCTACATTTCTAGATTCTGCATCTAAATAGGCTTCATTCGACATATGATTCATCGAAATGGGTTGAGAATTAAGGCATCTGTCTTCCGTGCCTGCGGTTGGAGGGCAATTCTCATTTGCACAGGAAGCCTACTCTGCCGCAGCAGATAAGCAATATAGCAGAAGTCGTAAGGCGCAGCCCACGGGCAGCTACATTTTTAGATTCTGCATCTAAATGGGCTCAATTCGATATATGATTCATCGAAATCGGTTGAGAATTAAGGCATCTGTCTTCCGTGCCTGATGTTGGAGGGCAATTCTCAGTACATTTGCTCAGGAAGCCCACTCTGCCGCAGCAGATTTACGATATCTCAGAAGTCGTACTTCGCAGCCCACGGGCAGCTACATTTCTAGATTCTGCATCTAAATAGGCTTCATTCGACATATGATTCATCGAAATGGGTTGAGAATTAAGGCATCTATCTTCCGTGCCTGCGGTTGGAGGGCAATTCTCAGTACATTTGCTCAGGAAGCCCACTCTGCCGCAGCAGATTTGCGATATCTCAAAAGTCGTAAGGCGTAGCCCACGGGCAGCTACATTTCTAGATTCTGCATCTAAATGGACTCAATTCGACATGTAATTCATCGAAATCGGTTGAGAATTAAGGCATCTGGCTTCCGTGCCTGCGGTTGGAGGGCAGTACATTTGCTCAGGAAGCCCACTCTGCCGCAACAGATTTACGATATCTCAGAAGTCGTAAAGCGTAGCCCACGGGCAGCTACATTTTTAGATTCTGCATCTAAATAGGCTTCATTCGACATATGATTCATCGAAATGGGTTGAGAATTAACTCATCTGGCTTCCGTGCCTTCGGTTGGAGGGCAATTCTCAGTACATTTGCTCAGAAGGCCCACTCTGCCGCAGCAGATTTACGATATCTCAGAAGTCGTACGGCGCAGCCTACCGGCACCTACATTTCTAGATTCTGCATCTAAATAGGCTTCATTCGACATATGATTCATCGAAATGGGTTGAGAATTAAGGCATCTGGCTTCCGTGCCTGCGGTTGTAGGGCAATTCTCAGTATATTTGCTCAGGAAGCCCACTCTGCCGCAGCAGATTTGCGAAATCTCAGAAGTCGTAAGGCGTAGCCCACGGGCAGCTACATTTTTAGATTCTGCATCTAAATAGGCTTCATTCGACATATGATTCATCGAAATGGGTTGAGAATTAAGGCATCTGGCTTCCGTGCCTGCGGTTGTAGGGCAATTCTCAGTACATTTGCTCAGGAAGCCCACTCTGCCGCAGCAGATTTGCGATATCTCAGAAGTCGTAAGGCGTAGCCCACGGGCAGCTACATTTCTAGATTCTGCATCTAAATAGGCTTCATTCGACATATGACTCATCGAAATGGGTTGAGAATTAAGACATCTGGCTTCCGTGCCTGCGGTTGGAGGGCAATTCTCAGTACATTTGCTCAGGAAGGCCCACTCTGCCGCAGCAGATTTACGATATCTCAGAAGTCGTGCGGCGCAGCCCACCGGCACCTACATTTCTAGATTCTGCATCTAAATAGGCTTCATTCGACATATGACTCATCGAAATGGGTTGAGAATTAAGACATCTGGCTTCCGTGCCTGCGGTTGGAGGGCAATTCTCAGTACATTTGCTCAGGAAGCCCACTCTGCCGCAGCAGATTTGCGATATCTCAGAAGTCGTACGGCGCAGCCCACGGGCAGCCACATTTTTAGATTCTGCATCTAAATAGGCTTCATTCGACATATGATTCATCGAAATGGGTTGAGAATTAAGGCATCTGGCTTCCGTGCCTGCGGTTGGAGGGCAATTCTCAGTACATTTGCTCAGAAGGCCCACTCTGCCGCAGCAGATTTACGATATCTCAGAAGTCGTACGGCGCAGCCCACCGGCACCTACATTTTTAGATTCTGCATCTAAATAGGCTTCATTCGACATATGACTCATCGAAATGGGTTGAGAATTAAGGCATCTGTCTTCCGTGCCTGCGGTTGGAGGGCAATTCTCATTTGCACAGGAAGCCTACTCTGCCGCAGCAGATAAGCAATATAGCAGAAGTCGTAAGGCGCAGCCCACGGGCAGCTACATTTTTAGATTCTGCATCTAAATGGGCTCAATTCGATATATGATTCATCGAAATCGGTTGAGAATTAAGGCATCTGTCTTCCGTGCCTGCCGTTGGAGGGCAATTCTCAGTACATTTGCTCAGGAAGCCCACTCTGCCGCAGCAGATTTACGATATCTCAGAAGTCGTACTTCGCAGCCCACGGGCAGCTACATTTCTAGATTCTGCATCTAAATAGGCTTCATTCGACATATGATTCATCGAAATGGGTTGAGAATTAAGGCATCTATCTTCCGTGCCTGCGGTTGGAGGGCAATTCTCAGTACATTTGCTCAGGAAGCCCACTCTGCCGCAGCAGATTTGCGATATCTCAAAAGTCGTAAGGCGTAGCCCACGGGCAGCTACATTTCTAGATTCTGCATCTAAATGGGCTCAATTCGACATGTAATTCATCGAAATCGGTTGAGAATTAAGGCATCTGGCTTCCGTGCCTGCGGTTGGAGGGCAATTCTCAGTACATTTGCTCAGGAAGCCCACTCTGCCGCAACAGATTTACGATATCTCAGAAGTCGTAAAGCGTAGCCCACGGGCAGCTACATTTTTAGATTCTGCATCTAAATAGGCTTCATTCGACATATGATTCATCGAAATGGGTTGAGAATTAACTCATCTGGCTTCCGTGCCTGCGGTTGGAGGGCAATTCTCAGTACATTTGCTCAGAAGGCCCACTCTGCCGCAGCAGATTTACGATATCTCAGAAGTCGTACGGCGCAGGCCACCGGCACCTACATTTCTAGATTCTGCATCTAAATAGGCTTCATTCGACATATGATTCATCGAAATGGGTTGAGAATTAAGGCATCTGGCTTCCGTGCCTGCGGTTGTAGGGCAATTCTCAGTACATTTGCTCAGGAAGCCCACTCTGCCGCAGCAGATTTGCGATATCTCAGAAGTCGTAAGGCGTAGCCCACGGGCAGCTACATTTCTAGATTCTGCATCTAAATAGGCTTCATTCGACATATGATACATCGAAATGGGTTGAGAATTAAGGCATCTGTCTTCCGTGCCTGCGGTTGGAGGGCAATTCTCATTTGCACAGGAAGCCTACTCTGCCGCAGCAGATTAGCAATATCGCAGAAGTCGTAAGGCGCAGGCCACGGGCAGCTACATTTTTAGATTCTGCATCTAAATAGGCTCAATTCGACATATAATTCATCGAAATCGGTTGAGAATTAAGGCATCTGTCTTCCGTGCCTGCGGTTGGAGGGCAATTCTCAGTACATTTGCTCAGGAAGCCCACTCTGCCGCAGCAGATTTGCGATATCTCAGAAGCCGTAAGGCGTAGCCCACCGGCACCTACATTTCTAGATTCTGCATCTAAATGGGCTTCATTCGACATATGATTCATCGAAATGGGTTGAGAATTAAGACATCTGGCTTCCGTGCCTGCAGTTGGAGGGCAATTGTCAGTACATTTGCTCAGGAAGCCCACTCTACCGCAGCAGATTTACGATATCTCAGAAGTCGTAAGGCGTAGCCCACGGGCAGCTACATTTTAGATTCTGTATCTAAATAGGCTTCATTCGACATATGATTCATCGAAATGGGTTGAGAATTAACTCATCTGGCTTCCGTGCCTGCGGTTGGAGGGCAATTCTCAGTACATTTGCTCAGAAGGCCCACTCTGCCGCAGCAGATTTACGATATCTCAGAAGTCGTAAGGCGTAGCCCACGGGCGGCTACATTTTTGGATTCTGCATCTAAATAGGCTTCATTCGACATATGATTCATCGAAATGGGTTGAGAATTAACTCATCTGGCTTCCGTGCCTGCGGTTGGAGGGCAATTCTCAGTACATTTGCTCAGAAGGCCCACTCTGCCGCAGCAGATTTACGATATCTCAGAAGTCGTACGGCGCAGCCCACCGGCACCTACATTTCTAGATTCTGCATCTAAATAGGCTTCATTCGACATATGATTCATCGAAATGGGTTGAGAATTAAGACATCTGGCTTCCGTGCCTGCGGTTGTAGGGCAATTCTCAGTACATTTGCTCAGGAAGCCCACTCTGCCGCAGCAGATTTGCGATATCTCAGAAGTCGTAAGGCGTAGCCCACGGGCAGCTACATTTCTAGATTCTGCATCTAAATAGGCTTCATTCGACATATGATACATCGAAATGGGTTGAGAATTAAGGCATCTGTCTTCCGTGCCTGCGGTTGGAGGGCAATTCTCATTTGCACATTAAGCCTACTCTGCCGCAGCAGATTAGCAATATCGCAGAAGTCGTAAGGCGCAGCCCACGGGCAGCTACATTTTTAGATTCTACATCTAAATGGGCTTAATTCGACATATAATTCATTGAAATCGGTTGAGAATTAAGGCATCTGTCTTCCGTGCCTGCCGTTGGAGGGCAATTCTCAGTACATTTGCTCAGAATTCCCACTCTGCCGCAGCAGATTTACGATATCTCAGAAGTCGTACGGCGCAGCCCACCGGCACCTACATTTCTAGATTCTGCATCTAAATAGGCTTCATTCGACATATGATTCATCGAAATGGGTTGAGAATTAAGGCATCTGTCTTCCGTGCCTGCGGTTGGAGGGCAATTCTCAGTACATTTGCTCAGGAAGCCCACTCTGCCGCAGCAGATTTGCGATATCTCAGAAGCCGTAAGGCGCAGCCCACGGGCAGCTACATTTCTAGATTCTGCATCTAAATGGGCTTCATTCGACATACGATTCATCGAAATGGGTTGAGAATTAAGACATCTGGCTTCCGTGCCTGCGGTTGGAGGGCAATTCTCAGTACATTTGCTCAGGAAGCCCACTCTGCCGCAGCAGATTTGCAATATCGCAGAAGTCGTAAGGCGTAGCCCACGGGCAGCTACATTTCTAGATTCTGCATCTAAATGGGCTTCATTCGACATATGATTCATCGAAATGGGTTGAGAATTAAGGCATCTGTCTTCCGTGCTTGCGGTTGGAGGGCAATTCTCATTTGCACAGGAAGCCTACTCTGCCGCAGCAGATTAGCAATATCGCAGAAGTCGTAAGGCGCAGCCCACGGGCAGCTACATTTTTAGATTCTGCATCTAAATGGGCTTAATTCGACATATAATTCATTGAAATCGGTTGAGAATTAAGGCATCTGTCTTCCGTGCCTGCCGTTGGAGGGCAATTCTCAGTACATTTGCTCAGAATTCCCACTCTGCCGCAGCAGATTTACGATATCTCAGAAGTCGTACGGCGCAGCCCACCGGCACCTACATTTCTAGATTCTGCATCTAAATAGGCTTCATTCGACATATGATTCATCGAAATGGGTTGAGAATTAAGACATCTGGCTTCCGTGCCTGCGGCTGTAGGGCAATTCTCAGTACATTTGCTCAGGAAGCCCACTCTGCCGCAGCAGATTTGCGAAATCTCAGAAGTCGTAAGGCGTAGCCCACGGGCAGCTACATTTTTAGATTCTGCATCTAAATAGGCTTCATTCGACATATGATTCATCGAAATGGGTTGAGAATTAAGGCATCTGGCTTCCGTGCCTGCGGTTGGAGGGCAATTCTCATTTGCACAGGAAGCCTACTCTGCCGCAGCAGATAAGCAATATAGCAGAAGTCGTAAGGCGCAGCCCACGGGCAGCTACATTTTTAGATTCTGCATCTAAATGGGCTCAATTCGATATATGATTCATCGAAATCGGTTGAGAATTAAGGCATCTGTCTTCCGTGCCTGCCGTTGGAGGGCAATTCTCAGTACATTTGCTCAGGAAGCCCACTCTGCCGCAGCAGATTTACGATATCTCAGAAGTCGTACTTCGCAGCCCACGGGCAGCTACATTTCTAGATTCTGCATCTAAATAGGCTTCATTCGACATATGATTCATCGAAATGGGTTGAGAATTAAGGCATCTATCTTCCGTGCCTGCGGTTGGAGGGCAATTCTCAGTACATTTGCTCAGGAAGCCCACTCTGCCGCAGCAGATTTGCGATATCTCAGAAGTCGTAAGGCGTAGCCCACGGGCAGCTACATTTCTAGATTCTGCATCTAAATAGGCTTCATTCGACATATGATACATCGAAATGGGTTGAGAATTAAGGCATCTGTCTTCCGTGCCTGCGGTTGGAGGGCAATTCTCATTTGCACAGGAAGCCTACTCTGCCGCAGCAGATTAGCAATATCGCAGAAGTCGTAAGGCGCAGGCCACGGGCAGCTACATTTTTAGATTCTGCATCTAAATAGGCTCAATTCGACATATAACTCATCGAAATCGGTTGAGAATTAAGGCATCTGTCTTCCGTGCCTGCGGTTGGAGGGCAATTCTCAGTACATTTGCTCAGGAAGCCCACTCTGCCGCAGCAGATTTGCGATATCTCAGAAGCCGTAAGGCGTAGCCCACCGGCACCTACATTTCTAGATTCTGCATCTAAATGGGCTTCATTCGACATATGATTCATCGAAATGGGTTGAGAATTAAGACATCTGGCTTCCGTGCCTGCAGTTGGAGGGCAATTGTCAGTACATTTGCTCAGGAAGCCCACTCTACCGCAGCAGATTTACGATATCTCAGAAGTCGTAAGGCGTAGCCCACGGGCAGCTACATTTTAGATTCTGTATCTAAATAGGCTTCATTCGACATATGATTCATCGAAATGGGTTGAGAATTAACTCATCTGGCTTCCGTGCCTGCGGTTGGAGGGCAATTCTCAGTACATTTGCTCAGAAGGCCCACTCTGCCGCAGCAGATTTACGATATCTCAGAAGTCGTAAGGCGTAGCCCACGGGCAGCTACATTTTTGGATTCTGCATCTAAATAGGCTTCATTCGACATATGATTCATCGAAATGGGTTGAGAATTAACTCATCTGGCTTCCGTGCCTGCGGTTGGAGGGCAATTCTCAGTACATTTGCTCAGAAGGCCCACTCTGCCGCAGCAGATTTACGATATCTCAGAAGTCGTACGGCGCAGCCCACCGGCACCTACATTTCTAGATTCTGCATCTAAATAGGCTTCATTCGACATATGATTCATCGAAATGGGTTGAGAATTAAGACATCTGGCTTCCGTGCCTGCGGTTGTAGGGCAATTCTCAGTACATTTGCTCAGGAAGCCCACTCTGCCGCAGCAGATTTGCGATATCTCAGAAGTCGTAAGGCGTAGCCCACGGGCAGCTACATTTCTAGATTCTGCATCTAAATAGGCTTCATTCGACATATGATACATCGAAATGGGTTGAGAATTAAGGCATCTGTCTTCCGTGCCTGCGGTTGGAGGGCAATTCTCATTTGCACATTAAGCCTACTCTGCCGCAGCAGATTAGCAATATCGCAGAAGTCGTAAGGCGCAGCCCACGGGCAGCTACATTTTTAGATTCTACATCTAAATGGGCTCAATTCGACATATAATTCATCGAAATCGGTTGAGAATTAAGGCATCTGTCTTCCGTGCCTGCGGTTGGAGGGCAATTCTCAGTACATTTGCTCAGGAAGCCCACTCTGCCGCAGCAGATTTGCGATATCTCAGAAGCCGTAAGGCGCAGCCCACGGGCAGCTACATTTCTAGATTCTGCATCTAAATGGGCTTCATTCGACATACGATTCATCGAAATGGGTTGAGAATTAAGACATCTGGCTTCCGTGCCTGCGGTTGGAGGGCAATTCTCATTTGCACAGGAAGCCTACTCTGCCGCAGCAGATTAGCAATATCGCAGAAGTCGTAAGGCGCAGGCCACGGGCAGCTACATTTTTAGATTCTGCATCTAAATAGGCTCAATTCGACATATAACTCATCGAAATCGGTTGAGAATTAAGGCATCTGTCTTCCGTGCCTGCGGTTGGAGGGCAATTCTCAGTACATTTGCTCAGGAAGCCCACTCTGCCGCAGCAGATTTGCGATATCTCAGAAGCCGTAAGGCGTAGCCCACCGGCACCTACATTTCTAGATTCTGCATCTAAATGGGCTTCATTCGACATATGATTCATCGAAATGGGTTGAGAATTAAGACATCTGGCTTCCGTGCCTGCAGTTGGAGGGCAATTGTCAGTACATTTGCTCAGGAAGCCCACTCTACCGCAGCAGATTTACGATATCTCAGAAGTCGTAAGGCGTAGCCCACGGGCAGCTACATTTTAGATTCTGTATCTAAATAGGCTTCATTCGACATATGATTCATCGAAATGGGTTGAGAATTAACTCATCTGGCTTCCGTGCCTGCGGTTGGAGGGCAATTCTCAGTACATTTGCTCAGAAGGCCCACTCTGCCGCAGCAGATTTACGATATCTCAGAAGTCGTAAGGCGTAGCCCACGGGCAGCTACATTTTTGGATTCTGCATCTAAATAGGCTTCATTCGACATATGATTCATCGAAATGGGTTGAGAATTAACTCATCTGGCTTCCGTGCCTGCGGTTGGAGGGCAATTCTCAGTACATTTGCTCAGAAGGCCCACTCTGCCGCAGCAGATTTACGATATCTCAGAAGTCGTACGGCGCAGCCCACCGGCACCTACATTTCTAGATTCTGCATCTAAATAGGCTTCATTCGACATATGATTCATCGAAATGGGTTGAGAATTAAGACATCTGGCTTCCGTGCCTGCGGTTGTAGGGCAATTCTCAGTACATTTGCTCAGGAAGCCCACTCTGCCGCAGCAGATTTGCGATATCTCAGAAGTCGTAAGGCGTAGCCCACGGGCAGCTACATTTCTAGATTCTGCATCTAAATAGGCTTCATTCGACATATGATACATCGAAATGGGTTGAGAATTAAGGCATCTGTCTTCCGTGCCTGCGGTTGGAGGGCAATTCTCATTTGCACATTAAGCCTACTCTGCCGCAGCAGATTAGCAATATCGCAGAAGTCGTAAGGCGCAGCCCACGGGCAGCTACATTTTTAGATTCTACATCTAAATGGGCTCAATTCGACATATAATTCATCGAAATCGGTTGAGAATTAAGGCATCTGTCTTCCGTGCCTGCGGTTGGAGGGCAATTCTCAGTACATTTGCTCAGGAAGCCCACTCTGCCGCAGCAGATTTGCGATATCTCAGAAGCCGTAAGGCGCAGCCCACGGGCAGCTACATTTCTAGATTCTGCATCTAAATGGGCTTCATTCGACATACGATTCATCGAAATGGGTTGAGAATTAAGACATCTGGCTTCCGTGCCTGCGGTTGGAGGGCAATTCTCAGTACATTTGCTCAGGAAGCCCACTCTGCCGCAGCAGATTTGCAATATCGCAGAAGTCGTAAGGCGTAGCCCACGGGCAGCTACATTTCTAGATTCTGCATCTAAATGGGCTTCATTCGACATATGATTCATCGAAATGGGTTGAGAATTAAGGCATCTGTCTTCCGTGCTTGCGGTTGGAGGGCAATTCTCATTTGCACAGGAAGCCTACTCTGCCGCAGCAGATTAGCAATATCGCAGAAGTCGTAAGGCGCAGCCCACGGGCAGCTACATTTTTAGATTCTGCATCTAAATGGGCTTAATTCGACATATAATTCATTGAAATCGGTTGAGAATTAAGGCATCTGTCTTCCGTGCCTGCCGTTGGAGGGCAATTCTCAGTACATTTGCTCAGAAGGCCCACTCTGCCGCAGCAGATTTACGATATCTCAGAAGTCGTACGGCGCAGCCCACCGGCACCTACATTTCTAGATTCTGCATCTAAATAGGCTTCATTCGACATATGATTCATCGAAATGGGTTGAGAATTAAGACATCTGGCTTCCGTGCCTGCGGCTGTAGGGCAATTCTCAGTACATTTGCTCAGGAAGCCCACTCTGCCGCAGCAGATTTGCGAAATCTCAGAAGTCGTAAGGCGTAGCCCACGGGCAGCTACATTTTTAGATTCTGCATCTAAATAGGCTTCATTCGACATATGATTCATCGAAATGGGTTGAGAATTAAGGCATCTGGCTTCCGTGCCTGCGGTTGTAGGGCAATTCTCAGTACATTTGCTCAGGAAGCCCACTCTGCCGCAGCAGATTTGCGATATCTCAGAAGTCGTAAGGCGTAGCCCACGGGCAGCTACATTTCTAGATTCTGCATCTAAATAGGCTTCATTCGACATATGATACATCGAAATGGGTTGAGAATTAAGACATCTGTCTTCCGTGCCTGCGGTTGGAGGGCAATTCTCATTTGCACAGGAAGCCCACTCTGCCGCAGCAGATTTGCGATATCTCAGAAGTCGTAAGGCGTAGCCCACGGGCAGCTACATTTCTAGATTCTGCATCTAAATAGGCTTCATTCGACATATGACTCATCGAAATGGGTTGAGAATTAAGACATCTGGCTTCCGTGCCTGCGGTTGGAGGGCAATTCTCAGTACATTTGCTCAGAAGGCCCACTCTGCCGCAGCAGATTTACGATATCTCAGAAGTCGTGCGGCGCAGCCCACCGGCACCTACATTTCTAGATTCTGCATCTAAATAGGCTTCATTCGACATATGACTCATCGAAATGGGTTGAGAATTAAGACATCTGGCTTCCGTGCCTGCGGTTGGAGGGCAATTCTCAGTACATTTGCTCAGGAAGCCCACTCTGCCGCAGCAGATTTACGATATCTCAGAAGTCGTACGGCGCAGCCCACGGGCAGCTACATTTTTAGATTCTGCATCTAAATAGGCTTCATTCGACATATGACTCATCGAAATGGGTTGAGAATTAAGACATCTGGCTTCCGTGCCTGCGGTTGGAGGGCAATTCTCAGTACATTTGCTCAGAAGGCCCACTCTGCCGCAGCAGATTTACGATATCTCAGAAGTCGTACTTCGCAGCCCACGGGCAGCTACATTTTTAGATTCTGCATCTAAATAGGCTTCATTCGACATATGATTCATCGAAATGGGTTGAGAATTAACTCATCTGGCTTCCGTGCCTGCGGTTGGAGGGCAATTCTCAGTACATTTGCTCAGAAGGCCCACTCTGCCGCAGCAGATTTACGATATCTCAGAAGTCGTACGGCGCAGGCCACCGGCACCTACATTTCTAGATTCTGCATCTAAATAGGCTTCATTCGACATATGATTCATCGAAATGGGTTGAGAATTAAGGCATCTGGCTTCCGTGCCTGCGGTTGTAGGGCAATTCTCAGTACATTTGCTCAGGAAGCCCACTCTGCCGCAGCAGATTTGCGATATCTCAGAAGTCGTAAGGCGTAGCCCACGGGCAGCTACATTTCTAGATTCTGCATCTAAATAGGCTTCATTCGACATATGATACATCGAAATGGGTTGAGAATTAAGGCATCTGTCTTCCGTGCCTGCGGTTGGAGGGCAATTCTCATTTGCACAGGAAGCCTACTCTGCCGCAGCAGATTAGCAATATCGCAGAAGTCGTAAGGCGCAGGCCACGGGCAGCTACATTTTTAGATTCTGCATCTAAATAGGCTCAATTCGACATATAATTCATCGAAATCGGTTGAGAATTAAGGCATCTGTCTTCCGTGCCTGCGGTTGGAGGGCAATTCTCAGTACATTTGCTCAGGAAGCCCACTCTGCCGCAGCAGATTTGCGATATCTCAGAAGCCGTAAGGCGTAGCCCACCGGCACCTACATTTCTAGATTCTGCATCTAAATGGGCTTCATTCGACATATGATTCATCGAAATGGGTTGAGAATTAAGACATCTGGCTTCCGTGCCTGCAGTTGGAGGGCAATTGTCAGTACATTTGCTCAGGAAGCCCACTCTACCGCAGCAGATTTACGATATCTCAGAAGTCGTAAGGCGTAGCCCACGGGCAGCTACATTTTAGATTCTGTATCTAAATAGGCTTCATTCGACATATGATTCATCGAAATGGGTTGAGAATTAACTCATCTGGCTTCCGTGCCTGCGGTTGGAGGGCAATTCTCAGTACATTTGCTCAGAAGGCCCACTCTGCCGCAGCAGATTTACGATATCTCAGAAGTCGTAAGGCGTAGCCCACGGGCAGCTACATTTTTGGATTCTGCATCTAAATAGGCTTCATTCGACATATGATTCATCGAAATGGGTTGAGAATTAACTCATCTGGCTTCCGTGCCTGCGGTTGGAGGGCAATTCTCAGTACATTTGCTCAGAAGGCCCACTCTGCCGCAGCAGATTTACGATATCTCAGAAGTCGTACGGCGCAGCCCACCGGCACCTACATTTCTAGATTCTGCATCTAAATAGGCTTCATTCGACATATGATTCATCGAAATGGGTTGAGAATTAAGACATCTGGCTTCCGTGCCTGCGGTTGTAGGGCAATTCTCAGTACATTTGCTCAGGAAGCCCACTCTGCCGCAGCAGATTTGCGATATCTCAGAAGTCGTAAGGCGTAGCCCACGGGCAGCTACATTTCTAGATTCTGCATCTAAATAGGCTTCATTCGACATATGATACATCGAAATGGGTTGAGAATTAAGGCATCTGTCTTCCGTGCCTGCGGTTGGAGGGCAATTCTCATTTGCACATTAAGCCTACTCTGCCGCAGCAGATTAGCAATATCGCAGAAGTCGTAAGGCGCAGCCCACGGGCAGCTACATTTTTAGATTCTACATCTAAATGGGCTCAATTCGACATATAATTCATCGAAATCGGTTGAGAATTAAGGCATCTGTCTTCCGTGCCTGCGGTTGGAGGGCAATTCTCAGTACATTTGCTCAGGAAGCCCACTCTGCCGCAGCAGATTTGCGATATTTCAGAAGCCGTAAGGCGCAGCCCACGGGCAGCTACATTTCTAGATTCTGCATCTAAATGGGCTTCATTCGACATACGATTCATCGAAATGGGTTGAGAATTAAGACATCTGGCTTCCGTGCCTGCGGTTGGAGGGCAATTCTCAGTACATTTGCTCAGGAAGCCCACTCTGCCGCAGCAGATTTGCAATATCGCAGAAGTCGTAAGGCGTAGCCCACGGGCAGCTACATTTCTAGATTCTGCATCTAAATGGGCTTCATTCGACATATGATTCATCGAAATGGGTTGAGAATTAAGGCATCTGTCTTCCGTGCTTGCGGTTGGAGGGCAATTCTCATTTGCACAGGAAGCCTACTCTGCCGCAGCAGATTAGCAATATCGCAGAAGTCGTAAGGCGCAGCCCACGGGCAGCTACATTTTTAGATTCTGCATCTAAATAGGCTTAATTCGACATATAACTCATTGAAATCGGTTGAGAATTAAGGCATCTGTCTTCCGTGCCTGCCGTTGGAGGGCAATTCTCAGTACATTTGCTCAGAAGGCCCACTATGCCGCAGCAGATTTACGATATCTCAGAAGTCGTACGGCGCAGCCCACCGGCACCTACATTTCTAGATTCTGCATCTAAATAGGCTTCATTCGACATATGATTCATTGAAATGGGTTGAGAATTAAGACATCTGGCTTCCGTGCCTGCGGTTGGAGGGCAATTCTCAGTACATTTGCTCAGGAAGCCCACTCTACCGCAGCAGATTTACGATATCTCAGAAGTCGTAAGGCGTAGCCCACGGGCAGCTACATTTTTAGATTCTGCATCTAAATAGGCTTCATTCGACATATGATTCATCGAAATGGGTTGAGAATTAACTCATCTGGCTTCCGTGCCTGCGGTTGGAGGGCAATTCTCAGTACATTTGCTCAGAAGGCCCACTCTGCCGCAGCAGATTTACGATATCTCAGAAGTCGTAAGGCGTAGCCCACGGGCAGCTACATTTCTAGATTCTGCATCTAAATAGGCTTCATTCTACATATGATTCATCGAAATGGGTTGAGAATTAAGACATCTGGCTTCCGTGCCTGCGGTTATAGGGCAATTCTCAGTACATTTGCTCAGGAAGCCCACTCTGCCGCAGCAGATTTACGATATCTCAGAAGTCGTAAGGCGTAGCCCACGGGCAGTTACATTTTTAGATTCTGCATCTAAATAGGCTTCATTCGACATATGACTCATCGAAATGGGTTGAGAATTAAGGCATCTGTCTTCCGTGCCTGCGGTTGGAGGGCAATTCTCATTTGCACAGGAAGCCTACTCTGCCGCAGCAGATAAGCAATATCGTAGAAGTCGTAAGGCGCAGGCCACGGGCAGCTACATTTTTAGATTTTGCATCTAAATGGGCTCAATTCGACATATAATTCATCGAAATCGGTTGAGAATTAAGGCATCTGGCTTCCGTGCCTGCGGTTGGAGGGCAATTCTCAGTACATTTGCTCAGGAAGCCCACTCTGCCGCAGCAGATTTACGATATCTCAGAAGTCGTAAGGCGCAGCCCACGGGCAGCTACATTTTTAGATTCTGCATCTAAATAGGCTTCATTCGACATATGATTCATCGAAATGGGTTGAGAATTAACTCATCTGGCTTCCGTGCCTGCGGTTGGGGGGCAATTCTCAGTACATTTGCTCAGAATTCCCACTCTGCCGCAGCAGATTTACGATATCTCAGAAGTCGTAAGGCGTAGCCCACGGGCAGCTACATTTTTAGATTCTGCATCTAAATAGGCTTCATTCGACATATGATTCATCGAAATGGGTTGAGAATTAAGGCATCTGTCTTCCGTGCCTGCGGTTGGAGGGCAATTCTCATTTGCACAGGAAGCCTACTCTGCCGCAGCAGATAAGCAATATCGTAGAAGTCGTAAGCCGCAGGCCACGGGCAGCTACATTTTTAGATTCTGCATCTAAATGGGCTCAATTCGACATATAATTCATCGAAATCGGTTGAGAATTAAGGCATCTGGCTTCCGTGCCTGCGGTTGGAGGGCAATTCTCAGTACATTTGCTCAGGAAGCCCACTCTGCCGCAGCAGATTTACGATATCGCAGAAGTCGTAAGGCGCAGCCCACGGGCACCTACATTTCTAGATTCTGCATCTAAATAGGCTTCATTCGACATATGATTCATCGAAATGGGTTGAGAATTAACTCATCTGGCTTCCGTGCCTGCGGTTGGGGGGCAATTCTCAGTACATTTGCTCAGAATTCCCACTCTGCCGCAGCAGATTTACGATATCTCAGAAGTCGTAAGGCGTAGCCCACGGGCAGCTACATTTTTAGATTCTGCATCTAAATAGGCTTCATTCTACATATGATTCATCGAAATGGGTGGAGAATTAAGTCACCTGTCTTCCGTGCCTTCGGTTGGAGGGCAATTCTCAGTACATTTGCTCAGGAAGCCTACTCTGCCGCAGCAGATAGGCAATATCGTAGAAGTCGTAAGCCGCAGCCACGGGCAGCTACATTTTTAGATTCTGCATCTAAATGGGCTCAATTCGACATATAATTCATCGAAATCGGTTGAGAATTAAGGCATCTGTCTTCCGTGCCTGCGGTTGGAGGGCAATTCTCAGTACATTTGCTCAGGAAGCCCACTCTACCGCAGCAGATTTACGATATCTCAGAAGTCGTAAGGCGTAGCCCACCGGCAACTACATTTCTAGATTCTGCATCTAAATAGGCTTCATTCGACATATGACTCATCGAAATGGGTTGAGAATTAACTCATCTGTCTTCCGTGCCTGCGGTTGGAGGGCAATTCTCAGTACATTTGCTCAGGAAGCCCACTCTGCCGCAGCAGATTTGCGATATCTCAGAAGTCGTAATTCGTAGCCCACGGGCAGCTACATTTCTAGATTCTGCATCTAAATAGGCTTCATTCGACATATGATTCATCGAAATGGGTTGAGAATTAAGGCATCTGTCTTCCGTGCCTGCGGTTGGAGGGCAATTCTCAGTACATTTGCTCAGGAAGCCCACTCTGCCGCAGCAGATTTGCGATATCTCAGAAGTCGTAATTCGTAGCCCACGGGCAGCTACATTTCTAGATTCTGCATCTAAATAGGCTTCATTCGACATATGACTCATCGAAATGGGTTGAGAATTAAGGCATCTGTCTTCCGTGCTTGCGGTTGGAGGGCAATTCTCATTTGCACAGGAAGCCTACTCTGCCGCAGCAGATTAGCAATATCGCAGAAGTCGTAAGGCGCAGCCCACGTGCAGCTACATTTTTAGATTCTGCATCTAAATAGGCTTCATTCGACATATGATTCATCGAAATGGGTTGAGAATTAAGGCATCTGGCTTCCGTGCCTGCGGTTGGATTGCAATTCTCAGAACATTTGCTCAGGAAGCCCGCTCTGCCGCAGCAGATTTGCGATATCTCAGAAGGCGTAAAGCGCAGCCTACGGGCAGCTCCATTTTTAGATTCTGCATTTAAATAGGCTTCATTCGACATATGATTCATCGAAATGGGTTGAGAATTAAGGCATCTGGCTTCCGTGCCTGCGGTTGGAGGGCAATTGTCAGTACATTTGCTCAGAAGGCCCACTCTGCCGCAGCAGATTTGCGATATCTCAGAAGTCGTAAGGCGTAGCCCACGGGCAGCTACATTTCTAGATTCTCCATCTAAATAGGCCTCATTCGATATATGATACATCGAAATGGGTTGAGAATTAAGGCATCTGTCTTCCGTGCCTGCGGTTGGAGGGCAATTCTCATTTGCAAAGGAAGCCTACTCTGCCGCAGCAGATTAGCAATATCGCAGAAGTCGTAAGGCGCAGGCCACGGGCAGCTACATTTTTAGATTCTGCATCTAAATGGGCTCAATTCGACATATAATTCATCGAAATCGGTTGAGAATTAAGGCATCTGTCTTCCGTGCCTGCGGTTGGAGGGCAATTCTCAGTATATTTGTTCAGGAAGCCCACTCTGCCGCAGCAGATTTGCGATATCTCAGAAGTCGTAATTCGTAGCCCACGGGCAGCTACATTTCTAGATTCTGCATCTAAATAGGCTTCATTTGACATATGATTCATCGAAATGGGTTGAGAATTAAGGCATCTGGCTTCCGTGCCTGCGGTTGGATTGCAATTCTCAGAACATTTGCTCAGGAAGCCCGCTCTGCCGCAGCAGATTTGCGATATCTCAGAAGGCGTAAGCCGCAGGCCACGGGCAGCTACATTTTTAGATTCTGCATCTAAATGGGCTCAATTCGACATATAATTCATCGAAATCGGTTGAGAATTAAGGCATCTGGCTTCCGTGCCTGCGGTTGGAGGGCAATTCTCAGTACATTTGCTCAGGAAGCCCACTCTGCCGCAGCAGATTTACGATATCTCAGAAGTCGTAAGGCGTAGCCCACGGGCAGCTACATTTCTAGATTCTCCATCTAAATAGGCCTCATTCGACATATGATACATCGAAATGGGTTGAGAATTAAGGCATCTGTCTTCCGTGCCTGCGGTTGGAGGGCAATTCTCATTTGCACAGGAAGCCTACTCTGCCGCAGCAGATTAGCAATATTGCAGAAGTCGTAAGGCGTAGCCCACGGGCAGCTACATTTCTAGATTCAGCATCTAAATAGGCTTCATTCGACATATGATTCATTGAAATCGGTTGAGAATTAAGGCATCTGTCTTCCGTGCCTGCCGTTGGAGGGCAATTCTCAGTACATTTGCTCAGGAAGCCCACTCTGCCGCAGCAGATTTGCGATATCTCAGAAGTCGTAAGGCGTAGCCTACGGGCAGCTACATTCTGCATCTAAATAGGCTTCATTCGACATATGATTCATCGAAATGGGTTGAGAATTAAGGCATCTGGCTTCCGTGCCTGCGGTTGGAGGGCAATTCACAGTACATTTGCTCAGGAAGCCCACTCTGCCGCAGCAGATTTGCGATATCTCAGAAGTCGTAAGGCGTAGCCCACGGGCAGCTACATTTCTAGATTCTGCATCTAAATAGGCTTCATTCGACATATGATTCATCGAAATGGGTTGAGAATTAAGGCATCTGTCTTCCGTGCCTGCCGTTGGAGGGCAATTCTCAGTACATTTGCTCAGGAAGCCCACTCTGCCGCAGCAGATTTGCGATATCTCAAAAGTCGTACGGCGTAGCCCACCGGCACCTACATTTCTAGATTCTGCATCTAAATAGGCTTCATTCGACATATGATTCATCGAAATGGGTTGAGAATTAAGACATCTGGCTTCCGTGCCTGCGGTTGGAGGGCAATTCTCAGTACATTTGCTCAGGAAGCCCACTCTGCCGCAGCAGATTTGCGATATCTCAGAAGTCGTAAGGCGTAGCCCACGGGCAGCTACATTTCTAGATTCTGCATCTAAATAGGCTTCATTCGACATATGATTCATCGAAATGGGTTGAGAATTAAGGCATCTGGCTTCCGTGCCTGCGGTTGGATTGCAATTCTCAGAACATTTGCTCAGGAAGCCCGCTCTGCCGCAGCAGATTTGCGATATCTCAGAAGGCGTAAGGCGTAGCCCACGGGCAGCTACATTTCTAGATTCTGCATCTAAATAGGCTTCATTCGACATATGATTCATCGAAATGGGTTGAGAATTAAGGCATCTGGCTTCCGTGCCTGCGGTTGGAGGGCAATTGTCAGTACATTTGCTCAGAAGGCCCACTCTGCCGCAGCAGATTTGCGATATCTCAGAAGTCGTAAGGCGTAGCCCACGGGCAGCTACATTTCTAGATTCTCCATCTAAATAGGCCTCATTCGACATATGATACATCGAAATGGGTTGAGAATTAAGGCATCTGTCTTCCGTGCCTGCGGTTGGAGGGCAATTCTCATTTGCACAGGAAGCCTACTCTGCCGCAGCAGATTAGCAATATCGCAGAAGTCGTAAGGCGCAGGCCACGGGCAGCTACATTTTTAGATTCTGCATCTAAATGGGCTCAATTCGACATATAATTCATCGAAATCGGTTGAGAATTAAGGCATCTGTCTTCCGTGCCTGCGGTTGGAGGGCAATTCTCAGTACATTTGTTCAGGAAGCCCACTCTGCCGCAGCAGATTTGCGATATCTCAGAAGTCGTAATTCGTAGCCCACGGGCAGCTACATTTCTAGATTCTGCATCTAAATAGGCTTCATTCGACATATGATTCATCGAAATGGGTTGAGAATTAAGGCATCTGGCTTCCGTGCCTGCGGTTGGATTGCAATTCTCAGAACATTTGCTCAGGAAGCCCGCTCTGCCGCAGCAGATTTGCGATATCTCAGAAGGCGTAAGGCGTAGCCCACGGGCAGCTACATTTCTAGATTCTGCATCTAAATAGGCTTCATTCGACATTTCTAGATTCTGCATCTAAATAGGCTTCATTCGACATATGATTCATCGAAATGGGTTGAGAATTAAGGCATCTGGCTTCCGTGCCTGCGGTTGGAGGGCAATTGTCAGTACATTTGCTCAGAAGGCCCACTCTGCCGCAGCAGATTTGCGATATCTCAGAAGTCGTAAGGCGTAGCCCACGGGCAGCTACATTTCTAGATTCTCCATCTAAATAGGCCTCATTCGACATATGATACATCGAAATGGGTTGAGAATTAAGGCATCTGTCTTCCGTGCCTGCGGTTGGAGGGCAATTCTCATTTGCACAGGAAGCCTACTCTGCCGCAGCAGATTAGCAATATCGCAGAAGTCGTAAGGCGCAGGCCACGGGCAGCTACATTTTTAGATTCTGCATCTAAATGGGCTCAATCCGACATATAATTCATCGAAATCGGTTGAGAATTAAGGCATCTGTCTTCCGTGCCTGCGGTTGGAGGGCAATTCTCAGTACATTTGTTCAGGAAGCCCACTCTGCCGCAGCAGATTTGCGATATCTCAGAAGTCGTAATTCGTAGCCCACGGGCAGCTACATTTCTAGATTCTGCATCTAAATAGGCTTCATTCGACATATGATTCATCGAAATGGGTTGAGAATTAAGGCATCTGGCTTCCGTGCCTGCGGTTGGATTGCAATTCTCAGAACATTTGCTCAGGAAGCCCGCTCTGCCGCAGCAGATTTGCGATATCTCAGAAGGCGTAAGGCGTAGCCCACGGGCAGCTACATTTCTAGATTCTGCATCTAAATAGGCTTCATTCGACATATGATTCATCGAAATGGGTTGAGAATTAAGGCATCTGGCTTCCGTGCCTGCGGTTGGAGGGCAATTGTCAGTACATTTGCTCAGAAGGCCCACTCTGCCGCAGCAGATTTGCGATATCTCAGAAGTCGTAAGGCGTAGCCCACGGGCAGCTACATTTCTAGATTCTCCATCTAAATAGGCCTCATTCGACATATGATACATCGAAATGGGTTGAGAATTAAGGCATCTGTCTTCCGTGCCTGCGGTTGGAGGGCAATTCTCATTTGCACAGGAAGCCTACTCTGCCGCAGCAGATTAGCAATATCGCAGAAGTCGTAAGGCGTAGCCCACGGGCAGCTACATTTCTAGATTCTGCATCTAAATAGGCTTCATTCGACATATGATTCATCGAAATCGGTTGAGAATTAAGGCATCTGTCTTCCGTGCCTGCCGTTGGAGGGCAATTCTCAGTACATTTGCTCAGGAAGCCCACTCTGCCGCAGCAGATTTGCGATATCTCAGAAGTCGTAAGGCGTAGCCTACGGGCAGCTACATTCTGCATCTAAATAGGCTTCATTCGACATATGATTCATCGAAATGGGTTGAGAATTAAGGCATCTGGCTTCCGTGCCTGCGGTTGGAGGGCAATTCACAGTACATTTGCTCAGGAAGCCCACTCTGCCGCAGCAGATTTGCGATATCTCAGAAGTCGTAAGGCGTAGCCCACGGGCAGCTACATTTCTAGATTCTGCATCTAAATAGGCTTCATTCGACATATGATTCATCGAAATGGGTTGAGAATTAAGGCATCTGTCTTCCGTGCCTGCCGTTGGAGGGCAATTCTCAGTACATTTGCTCAGGAAGCCCACTCTGCCGCAGCAGATTTGCGATATCTCAAAAGTCGTACGGCGTAGCCCACCGGCACCTACATTTCTAGATTCTGCATCTAAATAGGCTTCATTCGACATATGATTCATCGAAATGGGTTGAGAATTAAGACATCTGGCTTCCGTGCCTGCGGTTGGAGGGCAATTCTCAGTACATTTGCTCAGGAAGCCCACTCTGCCGCAGCAGATTTGCGATATCTCAGAAGTCGTAAGGCGTAGCCCACGGGCAGCTACATTTCTAGATTCTGCATCTAAATAGACTTCATTCGACATATGATTCATCGAAATGGGTTGAGAATTAAGGCATCTGGCTTCCGTGCCTGCGGTTGGATTGCAATTCTCAGAACATTTGCTCAGGAAGCCCGCTCTGCCGCAGCAGATTTGCGATATCTCAGAAGGCGTAAGGCGTAGCCCACGGGCAGCTACATTTCTAGATTCTGCATCTAAATAGGCTTCATTCGACATATGATTCATCGAAATGGGTTGAGAATTAAGGCATCTGGCTTCCGTGCCTGCGGTTGGAGGGCAATTGTCAGTACATTTGCTCAGAAGGCCCACTCTGCCGCAGCAGATTTGCGATATCTCAGAAGTCGTAAGGCGTAGCCCACGGGCAGCTACATTTCTAGATTCTCCATCTAAATAGGCCTCATTCGACATATGATACATCGAAATGGGTTGAGAATTAAGGCATCTGTCTTCCGTGCCTGCGGTTGGAGGGCAATTCTCATTTGCACAGGAAGCCTACTCTGCCGCAGCAGATTAGCAATATCGCAGAAGTCGTAAGGCGCAGGCCACGGGCAGCTACATTTTTAGATTCTGCATCTAAATGGGCTCAATTCGACATATAATTCATCGAAATCGGTTGAGAATTAAGGCATCTGGCTTCCGTGCCTGCGGTTGGAGGGCAATTCTCAGTACATTTGCTCAGGAAGCCCACTCTGCCGCAGCAGATTTACGATATCGCAGAAGTCGTAAGGCGCAGCCCACGGGCACCTACATTTCTAGATTCTGCATCTAAATAGGCTTCATTCGACATATGATTCATCGAAATGGGTTGAGAATTAACTCATCTGGCTTCCGTGCCTGCGGTTGGAGGGCAATTCTCAGTACATTTGCTCAGGAAGCCCACTCTGCCGCAGCAGATTTGCGATATCTCAGAAGTCGTAAGGCGTAGCCTACGGGCAGCTACATTCTGCATCTAAATAGGCTTCATTCGACATATGATTCATCGAAATGGGTTGAGAATTAAGGCATCTGGCTTCCGTGCCTGCGGTTGGAGGGCAATTCACAGTACATTTGCTCAGGAAGCCCACTCTGCCGCAGCAGATTTGCGATATCTCAGAAGTCGTAAGGCGTAGCCCACGGGCAGCTACATTTCTAGATTCTGCATCTAAATAGGCTTCATTCGACATATGATTCATCGAAATGGGTTGAGAATTAAGGCATCTGTCTTCCGTGCCTGCCGTTGGAGGGCAATTCTCAGTACATTTGCTCAGGAAGCCCACTCTGCCGCAGCAGATTTGCGATATCTCAAAAGTCGTACGGCGTAGCCCACCGGCACCTACATTTCTAGATTCTGCATCTAAATAGGCTTCATTCGACATATGATTCATCGAAATGGGTTGAGAATTAAGACATCTGGCTTCCGTGCCTGCGGTTGGAGGGCAATTCTCAGTACATTTGCTCAGGAAGCCCACTCTGCCGCAGCAGATTTGCGATATCTCAGAAGTCGTAAGGCGTAGCCTACGTTCAGCTACATTCTGCATCTAAATAGGCTTCATTTGACATATGACTCATCGAAATGGGTTGAGAATTAAGGCATCTGGCTTCCGTGCCTTCGGTTGGACGGCAACTCTCAGTACATTTGCTCAGGAAGCCCACTCTGCCGCAGCAGATTTGCGATATCTCAGAAGTCGTAAGGCGTAGCCCAAGGGCAGCTACATTTCTAGATTCTGCATCTAAATAGGCATATGATTCATCGAAATGGGTTGAGAATTAAGTCACCTGTCTTCCGTGCCTGCGGTTGGAGGCCGATTCTCAGTACATTTGCTCAGGAAGCCCACTCTGCTGCAGCAGATGTGCGATATCTCAAAAGTCGTAAGGCGTAGCCCACGGGCAGTTACATTTCTAGATTCCGCATCTAAATAGGCTTCATTCGACATATGATTCATCGAAATGGGTTGAGAATTAAGGCATCTGTCTTCCGTGCCTGCGGTTGGAGGGCAATTCTCAGTACATTTGCTCAGGAAGCCCACTCTGCCGCAGCAGATTTGCGACATCTCAGAAGTCGTAAGGCGTAGCCTACAGGCAGCTATATTCTGCATCTAAATAGGCTTCATTCGACATATGATTCATCGAAATGGGTTGAGAATTAAGACATCTGGCTTCCGTGCCTGCGGTTGGAGGGCAATTCTCAGTACATTTGCTCAGGAAGCTCACTCTGCCGCAGCAGATTTGCGATATCTCAAAAGTCGTAAGGCGTAGCCCACGGGCAGTTACATTTCTAGATTCTGCATCTAAATAGGCTTCATTCGACATATGATTCATTGAAATGGGTTGAGAATTAAGGCATCTGGCTTCCGTGCCTTCGGTTGGAGGGCAATTCTCAGTACATTTGCTCAGGAAGCCCACTCTGCCGCAGCAGATTTGCGATATCTCAGAAGTCGTAAGGCGTAGCCCACGGGCAGCTACATTTCTAGATTCTGCATCTAAATAGGCTTCATTCGACATATGATTCATCGAAATCGGTTGAGAATTAAGGCATCTGTCTTCCGTGCCTGCGGTTGGAGGGCAATTCTCAGTACATTTGCTCAGGAAGCCCACTCTGCCGCAGCAGATTTGCGATATCTCAGAAGTCGTAAGGCGTAGCCCACGGGCAGCTACATTTCTAGATTCTGCATCTAAATAGGCTTCATTCGACATATGATTCATCGAAATGGGTTGAGAATTAAGACATCTGGCTTCCGTGCCTGCGGTTGGAGGGCAAATCTCAGTACATTTGCTCAGGAAGCCCACTCTGCCGCAGCAGATTTGCGACATCTCAGAAGTCGTAAGGCGTAGCCTACGGGCAGCTACATTCTGCATCTAAATAGGCTTCATTCGACATATGATTCATCGAAATGGGTTGAGAATTAAGACATCTGGCTTCCGTGCCTGCGGTTGGAGGGCAATTCTAGTACATTTGCTCAGGAAGCTCACTCTGCCGCAGCAGATTTGCGATATCTCAAAAGTCGTAAGGCGTAGCCCACGGGCAGTTACATTTCTAGATTCTGCATCTAAATAGGCTTCATTCGACATATGATTCATCGAAATGGGTTGAGAATTAAGGCATCTGGCTTCCGTGCCTGCGGTTGGAGGGCAATTCTCAGTACATTTGCTCAGGAAGCCCACTCTGCCGCAGCAGATTTGCGACATCTCAGAAGTCGTAAGGCGTAGCCTACGGGCAGCTACATTTTTAGATTCTGCATCTAAATAGGCTTCATTCGACATATGATTCATCGAAATCGGTTGAGAATTAAGGCATCTGTCTTCCGTGCCTGCCGTTGGAGGGCAATTCTCAGTACATTTGCTCAGGAAGCCCACTCTGCCGCAGCAGATTTGCGATATCTCAGAAGTCGTAAGGCGTAGCCCACGGGCAGCTACATTTCTAGATTCTGCATCTAAATAGGCTTCATTCGACATATGATTCATCGAAATGGGTTGAGAATTAAGACATCTGGCTTCCGTGCCTGCGGTTGGAGGGCAAATCTCAGTACATTTGCTCAGGAAGCCCACTCTGCCGCAGCAGATTTGCGACATCTCAGAAGTCGTAAGGCGTAGCCTACGGGCAGCTACATTCTGCATCTAAATAGGCTTCATTCGACATATGATTCATCGAAATGGGTTGAGAATTAAGACATCTGGCTTCCGTGCCTTCGGTTGGAGGGCAATTCTAGTACATTTGCTCAGGAAGCTCACTCTGCCGCAGCAGATTTGCGATATCTCAAAAGTCGTAAGGCGTAGCCCACGGGCAGTTACATTTCTAGATTCTGCATCTAAATAGGCTTCATTCGACATATGATTCATCGAAATGGGTTGAGAATTAAGGCATCTGGCTTCCGTGCCTGCGGTTGGAGGGCACTTCTCAGTACATTTGCTCAGGAAGCCCACTCTGCCGCAGCAGATTTGCGACATCTCAGAAGTCGTAAGGCGTAGCCTACGGGCAGCTACATTTTTAGATTCTGCATCTAAATAGGCTTCATTCGACATATGATTCATCGAAATGGGTTGAGAATTAAGACATCTGGCTTCCGTGCCTGCGGTTGGAGGGCAATTCTCAGTACATTTGCTCAGGAAGCCCACTCTGCCGCAGCAGATTTGCGATATCTCAGAAGTCGTAAGGCGTAGCCCACGGGCAGCTACATTTCTAGATTCTGCATCTAAATAGGCTTCATTCGACATATGATTCATCGAAATGGGTTGAGAATTAAGGCATCTGTCTTCCGTGCCTGCCGTTGGAGGGCAATTCTCAGTACATTTGCTCAGGAAGCCCACTCTGCCGCAGCAGATTTGCGATATCTCAAAAGTCGTACGGCGTAGACCACCGGCACCTACATTTCTAGATTCTGCATCTAAATAGGCTTCATTCGACATATGATTCATCGAAATGGGTTGAGAATTAAGACATCTGGCTTCCGTGCCTGCGGTTGGAGGGCAATTCTCAGTACATTTGCTCAGGAAGCCCACTCTGCCGCAGCAGATTTGCGATATCTCAGAAGTCGTAAGGCGTAGCCTACGTTCAGCTACATTCTGCATCTAAATAGGCTTCATTCGACATATGATTCATCGAAATGGGTTGAGAACTAAGACATCTGGCTTCCGTGCCTGCGGTTGGAGGGCAATTCTCAGTACATTTGCTCAGGAAGCTCACTCTGCCGCAGCAGATTTGCGATATCTCAAAAGTCGTAAGGCGTAGCCCAAGGGCAGTTACATTTCTAGATTCTGCATCTAAATGGGCTTCATTTGACATATGACTCATCGAAATGGGTTGAGAATTAAGGCATCTGGCTTCCGTGCCTTCGGTTGGACGGCAACTCTCAGTACATTTGCTCAGGAAGCCCACTCTGCCGCAGCAGATTTGCGATATCTCAGAAGTCGTAAGGCGTAGCCCAAGGGCAGCTACATTTCTAGATTCTGCATCTAAATAGGCTTCATTCGACATATGATTCATCGAAATGGGTTGAGAATTAAGGCATCTGTCTTCCGTGCCTGCCGTTGGAGGGCAATTCTCAGTACATTTGCTCAGGAAGCCCACTCTGCCGCAGCAGATTTGCGATATCTCAAAAGTCGTACGGCGCAGCCCAGCAGCACCTACATTTCTAGATTCTGCATCTAAATAGGCTTCATTCGACATATGATTCACCGAAGTGGGTTGAGAATTAAGACATCTGGCTTCCGTGCCTGCGGTTGGAATGCAATTCTTAGTACATTTGCTCAGGAAGCCCACTCTGCCGCAGCAGATTTACGATATCTCAGAAGTCGTAAGGCGTAGCCCACGGGCAGCTACATTTTTAGATTCTGCATCTAAATAGGCTTCATTCTGCATATGATTCATCGAAATGGGTTGAGAATTAAGTCACCTGTCTTCCGTGCCTGCGGTTGGAGGCCGATTCTCAGTACATTTGCTCAGGAAGCCCACTCTGCTGCAGCAGATTTGCGATATCTCAAAAGTCGTAAGGCGTAGCCCACGGGCAGCTACATTTCTAGATTCTGCATCTAAATAGGCTTCATTCGACATATGATTCATCGAAATGGGTTGAGAATTAAGACATCTGGCTTCCGTGCCTGCGGTTGGAGGGCAAATCTCAGTACATTTGCTCAGGAAGCCCACTCTGCCGCAGCAGATTTGCGATATCTCAGAAGTCGTAAGGCGTAGCCCACGGGCAGCTACATTTCTAGATTCTGCATCTAAATAGGCTTCATTCGACATATGATTCATCGAAATGGGTTGAGAATTAAGGCATCTGTCTTCCGTGCCTGCCGTTGGAGGGCAATTCTCAGTACATTTGCTCAGGAAGCCCACTCTGCCGCAGCAGATTTGCGATATCTCAGAAGTCGTAAGGCGTAGCCCACGGGCAGCTACATTTCTAGATTCTGCATCTAAATAGGCTTCATTCGACATATGATTCATCGAAATGGGTTGAGAATTAAGACATCTGGCTTCCGTGCCTGCGGTTGGAGGGCAAATCTCAGTACATTTGCTCAGGAAGCCCACTCTGCCGCAGCAGATTTGCGACATCTCAGAAGTCGTAAGGCGTAGCCTACGGGCAGCTACATTCTGCATCTAAATAGGCTTCATTCGACATATGATTCATCGAAATGGGTTGAGAATTAAGACATCTGGCTTCCGTGCCTTCGGTTGGAGGGCAATTCTAGTACATTTGCTCAGGAAGCTCACTCTGCCGCAGCAGATTTGCGATATCTCAAAAGTCGTAAGGCGTAGCCCACGGGCAGTTACATTTCTAGATTCTGCATCTAAATAGGCTTCATTCGACATATGATTCATCGAAATGGGTTGAGAATTAAGGCATCTGGCTTCCGTGCCTGCGGTTGGAGGGCAATTCTCAGTACATTTGCTCAGGAAGCCCACTCTGCCGCAGCAGATTTGCGATATCTCAGAAGTCGTAAGGCGTAGCCCACGGGCAGCTACATTTTTAGATTCTGCATCTAAATAGGCTTCATTCGACATATGATTCATCGAAATGGGTTGAGAATTAAGACATCTGGCTTCCGTGCCTGCGGTTGGAGGGCAATTCTCAGTACATTTGCTCAGGAAGCCCACTCTGCCGCAGCAGATTTGCGATATCTCAGAAGTCGTAAGGCGTAGCCCACGGGCAGCTACATTTCTAGATTCTGCATCTAAATAGGCTTCATTCGACATATGATTCATCGAAATGGGTTGAGAATTAAGGCATCTGTCTTCCGTGCCTGCCGTTGGAGGGCAATTCTCAGTACATTTGCTCAGGAAGCCCACTCTGCCGCAGCAGATTTGCGATATCTCAAAAGTCGTACGGCGTAGACCACCGGCACCTACATTTCTAGATTCTGCATCTAAATAGGCTTCATTCGACATATGATTCATCGAAATGGGTTGAGAATTAAGACATCTGGCTTCCGTGCCTGCGGTTGGAGGGCAATTCTCAGTACATTTGCTCAGGAAGCCCACTCTGCCGCAGCAGATTTGCGATATCTCAGAAGTCGTAAGGCGTAGCCTACGTTCAGCTACATTCTGCATCTAAATAGGCTTCATTCGACATATGATTCATCGAAATGGGTTGAGAACTAAGACATCTGGCTTCCGTGCCTGCGGTTGGAGAGCAATTCTCAGTACATTTGCTCAGGAAGCTCACTCTGCCGCAGCAGATTTGCGATATCTCAAAAGTCGTAAGGCGTAGCCCAAGGGCAGTTACATTTCTAGATTCTGCATCTAAATGGGCTTCATTTGACATATGACTCATCGAAATGGGTTGAGAATTAAGGCATCTGGCTTCCGTGCCTTCGGTTGGACGGCAACTCTCAGTACATTTGCTCAGGAAGCCCACTCTGCCGCAGCAGATTTGCGATATCTCAGAAGTCGTAAGGCGTAGCCCAAGGGCAGCTACATTTCTAGATTCTGCATCTAAATAGGCTTCATTCGACATATGATTCATCGAAATGGGTTGAGAATTAAGGCATCTGTCTTCCGTGCCTGCCGTTGGAGGGCAATTCTCAGTACATTTGCTCAGGAAGCCCACTCTGCCGCAGCAGATTTGCGATATCTCAAAAGTCGTACGGCGCAGCCCAGCAGCACCTACATTTCTAGATTCTGCATCTAAATAGGCTTCATTCGACATATGATTCACCGAAGTGGGTTGAGAATTAAGACATCTGGCTTCCGTGCCTGCGGTTGGAATGCAATTCTTAGTACATTTGCTCAGGAAGCCCACTCTGCCGCAGCAGATTTACGATATCTCAGAAGTCGTAAGGCGTAGCCCACGGGCAGCTACATTTTTAGATTCTGCATCTAAATAGGCTTCATTCTGCATATGATTCATCGAAATGGGTTGAGAATTAAGTCACCTGTCTTCCGTGCCTGCGGTTGGAGGCCGATTCTCAGTACATTTGCTCAGGAAGCCCACTCTGCTGCAGCAGATTTGCGATATCTCAAAAGTCGTAAGGCGTAGCCCACGGGCAGCTACATTTCTAGATTCTGCATCTAAATAGGCTTCATTCGACATATGATTCATCGAAATGGGTTGAGAATTAAGACATCTGGCTTCCGTGCCTGCGGTTGGAGGGCAAATCTCAGTACATTTGCTCAGGAAGCCCACTCTGCCGCAGCAGATTTGCGATATCTCAGAAGTCGTAAGGCGTAGCCCACGGGCAGCTACATTTCTAGATTCTGCATCTAAATAGGCTTCATTCGACATATGATTCATCGAAATGGGTTGAGAATTAAGGCATCTGTCTTCCGTGCCTGCGGTTGGAGGGCAATTCTCATTTGCACAGGAAGCCTACTCTGCCGCAGCAGATTAGCAATATCGCAGAAGTCGTAAGGCGCAGCCCACGGACAGCTACATTTTTAGATTCTGCATCTAAATGGGCTCAATTCGACATATAATTCATCGAAATCGGTTGAGAATTAAGGCATCTGTCTTCCGTGCCTGCGGTTGGAGGGCAATTCTCAGTACATTTGCTCAGGAAGCCCACTCTGCCGCAGCAGATTTGCGATATCTCAGAAGTCGTAAGGCGTAGCCCACGGGCAGCTACATTTCTAGATTCTGCATCTAAATAGGCTTCATTCGACATATGATTCATCGAAATGGGTTGAGAATTAAGACATCTGGCTTCCGTGCCTGCGGTTGGAGGGCAAATCTCAGTACATTTGCTCAGGAAGCCCACTCTGCCGCAGCAGATTTGCGACATCTCAGAAGTCGTAAGGCGTAGCCTACGGGCAGCTACATTCTGCATCTAAATAGGCTTCATTCGACATATGATTCATCGAAATGGGTTGAGAATTAAGACATCTGGCTTCCGTGCCTGCGGTTGGAGGGCAATTCTAGTACATTTGCTCAGGAAGCTCACTCTGCCGCAGCAGATTTGCGATATCTCAAAAGTCGTAAGGCGTAGCCCACGGGCAGTTACATTTCTAGATTCTGCATCTAAATAGGCTTCATTCGACATATGATTCATCGAAATGGGTTGAGAATTAAGGCATCTGGCTTCCGTGCCTGCGGTTGGAGGGCAATTCTCAGTACATTTGCTCAGGAAGCCCACTCTGCCGCAGCAGATTTGCGACATCTCAGAAGTCGTAAGGCGTAGCCTACGGGCAGCTACATTTTTAGATTCTGCATCTAAATAGGCTTCATTCGACATATGATTCATCGAAATCGGTTGAGAATTAAGGCATCTGTCTTCCGTGCCTGCCGTTGGAGGGCAATTCTCAGTACATTTGCTCAGGAAGCCCACTCTGCCGCAGCAGATTTGCGATATCTCAGAAGTCGTAAGGCGTAGCCCACGGGCAGCTACATTTCTAGATTCTGCATCTAAATAGGCTTCATTCGACATATGATTCATCGAAATGGGTTGAGAATTAAGACATCTGGCTTCCGTGCCTGCGGTTGGAGGGCAAATCTCAGTACATTTGCTCAGGAAGCCCACTCTGCCGCAGCAGATTTGCGACATCTCAGAAGTCGTAAGGCGTAGCCTACGGGCAGCTACATTCTGCATCTAAATAGGCTTCATTCGACATATGATTCATCGAAATGGGTTGAGAATTAAGACATCTGGCTTCCGTGCCTGCGGTTGGAGGGCAATTCTATTACATTTGCTCAGGAAGCTCACTCTGCCGCAGCAGATTTGCGATATCTCAAAAGTCGTAAGGCGTAGCCCACGGGCAGTTACATTTCTAGATTCTGCATCTAAATAGGCTTCATTCGACATATGATTCATTGAAATGGGTTGAGAATTAAGGCATCTGGCTTCCGTGCCTGCGGTTGGAGGGCAATTCTCAGTACATTTGCTCAGGAAGCCCACTCTGCCGCAGCAGATTTGCGACATCTCAGAAGTCGTAAGGCGTAGCCTACGGGCAGCTACATTTTTAGATTCTGCATCTAAATAGGCTTCATTCGACATATGATTCATCGAAATCGGTTGAGAATTAAGGCATCTGTCTTCCGTGCCTGCCGTTGGAGGGCAATTCTCAGTACATTTGCTCAGGAAGCCCACTCTGCCGCAGCAGATTTGCGATATCTCAGAAGTCGTAAGGCGTAGCCCACGGGCAGCTACATTTCTAGATTCTGCATCTAAATAGGCTTCATTCGACATATGATTCATCGAAATGGGTTGAGAATTAAGACATCTGGCTTCCGTGCCTGCGGTTGGAGGGCAAATCTCAGTACATTTGCTCAGGAAGCCCACTCTGCCGCAGCAGATTTGCGACATCTCAGAAGTCGTAAGGCGTAGCCTACGGGCAGCTACATTCTGCATCTAAATAGGCTTCATTCGACATATGATTCATCGAAATGGGTTGAGAATTAAGACATCTGGCTTCCGTGCCTGCGGTTGGAGGGCAATTCTAGTACATTTGCTCAGGAAGCTCACTCTGCCGCAGCAGATTTGCGATATCTCAAAAGTCGTAAGGCGTAGCCCACGGGCAGTTACATTTCTAGATTCTGCATCTAAATAGGCTTCATTCGACATATGATTCATCGAAATGGGTTGAGAATTAAGGCATCTGGCTTCCGTGCCTGCGGTTGGAGGGCAATTCTCAGTACATTTGCTCAGGAAGCCCACTCTGCCGCAGCAGATTTGCGACATCTCAGAAGTCGTAAGGCGTAGCCTACGGGCAGCTACATTTTTAGATTCTGCATCTAAATAGGCTTCATCCGACATATGATTCATCGAAATGGGTTGAGAATTAAGACATCTGGCTTCCGTGCCTGCGGTTGGAGGGCAATTCTCAGTACATTTGCTCAGGAAGCTCACTCTGCCGCAGCAGATTTGCGATATCTCAAAAGTCGTAAGGCGTAGCCCACGGGCAGTTACATTTCTAGATTCTGCATCTAAATAGGCTTCATTCGACATATGATTCATCGAAATGGGTTGAGAATTAAGGCATCTGGCTTCCGTGCCTTCGGTTGGTGGGCAATTCTCAGTACATTTGCTCACGAAGCCCACTCTGCCGCAGCAGATTTGCGATATCTCAGAAGTCGTAAGGCGTAGCCCACGGGCAGCTACATTTCTAGATTCTGCATCTAAATAGGCTTCATTCGACATATGATTCATCGAAATGGGTTGAGAATTAAGGCATCTGTCTTCCGTGCCTGCGGTTGGAGGGCAATTCTCATTTGCACAGGAAGCCTACTCTGCCGCAGCAGATTAGCAATATCGCAGAAGTCGTAAGGCGCAGCCCACGGGCAGCTACATTTCTAGATTCTACATCTAAATAGGCTTCATTCGACATATGATTCATCGAAATGGGTTGAGAATTAAGACATCTGGCTTCCGTGCCTGCGGTTGGAGGGCAATTCTCAGTACATTTGCTCAGAAGGCCCACTCTGCCGCAGCAGATTTGCGATATCTCAAAAGTCGTAAGGCGTAGCCCACGGGCAGTTACCTTTATAGATTCTGCATCTAAATGGGCTTAATTCGACATATGACTCATCGAAATGGGTTGAGAAGTAAGGCATCTGGCTTCCGTGCCTTCGGTTGGAGGGCAATTCTCAGTACATTTGCTCAGGAACCCCACTCTGCCGCAGCAGATTTGCGATATCTCAAAAGTCGTAAGGCGCAACCCACGGGCAGCTACATTTGTGGATTCTGCATCTAAATAGGCTTCATTCGACATATGATTCATCGAAATGGGTTGAGAATTAAGGCATCTGTCTTCCGTGCCTGCGGTTGGAGGGCAATTCTCATTTGCACAGGAAGCCTACTCTGCCGCAGCAGATTAGCAATATCGCAGAAGTCGTAAGGCGCAGCCCACGGACAGCTACCTTTTTAGATTCTGCATCTAAATGGGCTCAATTCGACATATAATTCATCGAAATCGGTTGAGAATTAAGGCATCTGGCTTCCGTGCCTTCGGTTGGAGGGCAATTCTCAGTACATTTGCTCAGGAAGCCCACTCTGCCGCAGCAGATTTGCGATATCTCAGAAGTCGTAAGGCGTAGCATACGGGCAGCTACATTTCTAGATTCTGCATCTAAATAGGCTTCATTCGACATATGATTCATCGAAATGGGTTGAGAATTAAGGCATCTGTCTTCCGTGCCTGCGGTTGGAGGGCAATTCTCATTTGCACAGGAAGCCTACTCTGCCGCAGCAGATTAGCAATATCGAAGTCGTAAGGCGCAGCCCACGGACAGCTACATTTTTAGATTCTGCATCTAAATGGGCTCAATTCGACATATAATCCATCGAAATCGGTTGAGAATTAAGGCATCACTCTGCCGCAGCAGATTAGCAATATCGCAGAAGTCGTTGAGAATTAAGGCATCTGTCTTCCGTGCCTGCGGTTGGAGGGCAATTCTCATTTGCACAGGAAGCCTACTCTGCCGCAGCAGATTAGCAATATCGCAGAAGTCGTAAGGCGCAGCCCACGGGCAGCTACATTTCTAGATTCTGCATCTAAATAGGCTTCATTCGACATATGATTCATCGAAATGGGTTGAGAATTAAGACATCTGGCTTCCGTGCCTGCGGTTGGAGGGCAATTCTCAGTACATTTGCTCAGACTGCCCACTCTGCCGCAGCCGATTTGCGATATCTCAAAAGTCGTAAGGCGTAGCCCACGGGCAGTTACATTTCTAGATTCTGCATCTAAATGGGCTTCATTCGACATATGATTCATCGAAATGGGTTGAGAAGTAAGGCATCTGGCTTCCGTGCCTTCGGTTGGAGGGCAATTCTCAGTACATTTGCTCAGGAACCCCACTCTGCCGCAGCAGATTTGCGATATCTCAAAAGACGTAAGGCGTAACCCACGGGCGGCTACATTTGTAGATTCTGCATCTAAATAGGCTTCATTCGACATATGACTCATCGAAATGGGTTGAGAATTAAGGCATCTGTCTTCCGTGCTTGCGGTTGGAGGGCAATTCTCATTTGCACAGGAAGCCTACTCTGCCGCAGCAGATTAGCAATATCGCAGAAGTCGTAAGGCGCAGCCCACGGGTAGCTACATTTTTAGATTCTGCATCTAAATGGGCTCAATTCGACATATAATTCATCGAAATCGGTTGAGAATTAAGGCATCTGTCTTCCGTGCCTGCCGTTGGAGGGCAATTCTCATTTGCACAGGAAGCCTACTCTGCCGCAGCAGATTAGCAATATCGCAGAAGTCGTAAGGCGCAGCCCACGGGCAGCTACATTTCTAGATTCTGCATCTAAATAGGCTTCATTCGACATATGATTCATCGAAATGGGTTGAGAATTAAGACATCTGGCTTCCGTGCCTTCGGTTGGAGGGCAATTCTCAGTACATTTGTTCAGGAAGCCCACTCTGCCGCAGCAGATTTACGATATCTCAGAAGTCGTACGGCGCAGCCCACGGGCAGCTACATTTTTAGATTCTGCATCTAAATAGGCTTCATTCGACATATGACTCATCGAAATGGGTTGAGAATTAAGGCATCTGTCTTCCGTGCTTGCGGTTGGAGGGCAATTCTCATTTGCACAGGAAGCCTACTCTGCCGCAGCAGATTAGCAATATCGCAGAAGTCGTAAGGCGCAGCCCACGGGTAGCTACATTTTTAGATTCTGCATCTAAATGGGCTCAATTCGACATATAATTCATCGAAATCGGTTGAGAATTAAGGCATCTGTCTTCCGTGCCTGCCGTTGGAGGGCAATTCTCAGTACATTTGCTCAGGAAGCCCACTCTGCCGCAGCAGATTTACGATATCTCAGAAGTCGTACGGCGCAGCCCACGGGCAGCTACATTTTTAGATTCTGCATCTAAATAGGCTTCATTCGACATATGATTCATCGAAATGGGTTGAGAATTAAGGCATCTGGCTTCCGTGCCTGCGGTTGGAGGGCAATTCTCAGTACATTTGCTCAGGAAGCCCACTCTGCCGCAGCAGATTTGCGATATCTCAGAAGTCGTAAGGCGCAGCCCACGGGCAGCTACATTTCTAGATTCTGCATCTAAATAGGCTTCATTCGACATACGATTCATCGAAATGGGTTGAGAATTAAGGCATGTGGCTTCCGTGCCTGCGGTTGGAGGGCAATTCTCAGTACATTTGCTCATTAAGCCCACTCTACCGCAGCAGATTTGCGTTATCTCAGAAGTTGTAAGGCGAAGCCCACGGGCAGCTACATTTCTAGATTCTGCATCTAAATAGGCTTCATTCGACATATGATTCATCGATACGATTAGCAATATCGCAGAAGTCGTAAGGCGCAGCCTACGGGCAGCTCCATTTTTAGATTCTGCATTTAAATAGGCTTCATTCGACATATGATTCATCGAAATGGGTTGAGAGTTAAGGCATCTGTCTTCCGTGCCTGCGGTTGGAGGGCAATTCTCAGTACATTTGCTCAGGAAGCCCACTCTGCCGCAGCAGATTCGACATATGATTCATCGAAATGGGTTGAGAATTAAGGCATCTGTCTTCCGTGCCTGCGGTTGGAGGGCAATTCTCCTTTGCACAGGAAGCCCACTCTGCCGCAGCAGATTAGCAATATCGCAGAAGTCGTAAAGCGCAGCCCACGGGCAGCTACATTTTTAGATTCTGCATCTAAATAGGCTCAATTCGACATATGACTCATCGAAATGGGTTAAGAATTAAGGCATCTGGCTTCCGTGCCTGCTACATTTTTAGATTCTGCATCTAAATAGGCTTCATTCGACATATGATTCATCGAAATGGGTTGAGAATTAAGGCATCTGGCTTCCGTGCCTGCGGTTGGAGGGCAATTCTCAGTACATTTGCTCAGGAAGCCCACTCTGCCGCAGCAGATTTGCGATATCGTAGAAGTCGTAATTCGTAACCCACGGGCAGCTACATTTCTAGATTCTGCATCTAAATAGGCTTCATTCGACATATGATTCATCGAAATGGGTTGAGAATTAAGGCATCTGGCTTCCGTGCCTGCGGTTGTAGGGCAATTCTCAGTACATTTGCTCAGGAAGCCCACTCTGCCGCAGCAGATTTGCGATATCTCAGAAGTCGTAAGGCGTAGCCCACGGGCAGCGACATTTTTAGATTCTGCATCTAAATAGGCTCCATTCGACATATAATTCATCGAAATCGGTTGGGAATTAAGGCATCTGTCTTCCGTGCCTGCCGTTGGAGTTCAATTCTCAGTACATTTGCTCAGGAAGCCCACTCTGCCGCAGCAGATTTGCGATATCTCAGAAGTCGTAATTCGTAGCCCACGGGCAGCTACATTTCTAGATTCTGCATCTAAATAGGCTTCATTCGACATATGATTCATCGAAATGGGTTGAGAATTAAGGCATCTGTCTTCCGTGCCTGCCGTTGTAGGACAATTCTCATTTGCACAGGAAGCCCACCCTGCCGCAGCAGATTTACGATATCGCAGAAGTCGTAAGGCGCAGCCCACGGGCAGCTACATTTTTAGATTCTGCATCTAAATAGGCTCCATTCGACATATAACTCATCGAAATCGGTTGACAATTAAGGCATCTGTCTTCCGTGCCTGCCGTTGTAGGGCAATTCTCAGTACATTTGCTCAGGAAGCCCACTCTGCCGCAGCAGATTTACGATATCTCAGAAGTCGTACTTCGCAGCCCACGGGCAGCTACACTTTTAGATTCTGCATCTAAATAGGCTTCATTCAACATATGATTCATCGAAATGGGTTGAGAATTAAGACATCTGGCTTCCGTGCCTGCGGTTGGAGGGCAATTCTCAGTACATTTGCTCAGGAAGCTCACTCTGCCGCAGCAGATTTGCGATATCTCAAAAGTCGTAAGGCGTAGCCCACGGGCAGCTACATTTCTAGATTCTGCATCTAAATAGGCTTCATTCGACATATGATTCATCGAAATGGGTTGAGAATTAAGGCATCTGGCTTCCGTGCCTGCGGTTAGAGGGCAATTCTCAGTACAATTGCTCAGGAAGCCCACTCTGCCGCAGCAGATTTACGATATCTCAGAAGTCGTAAGGCGCAGCCCACGGGCAGCTACACTTTTAGATTCTGCATCTAAAAAGGCTTCATTCAACATATGATTCATCGAAATGGGTTGAGAATTAAGGCATCTGGCTTCCGTGCCTGCGGTTGGAGGGCAATTCTCAGTACATTTGCTCAGGAAGCCCACTCTGCCGCAGCAGATTTACGATATCTTAGAAGTCGTACGGCGCAGCATACGGGCAGCTACACTTTTAGATTCTGCATCTAAATAGGCTTCATTCAACATATGATTCATCGAAATGGGTTGAGAATTAAGACATCTGGCTTCCGTGCCTGCGGTTGGAGGGCAATTCTCAGTACATTTGCTCAGGAAGCCCACTCTGCCGCAGCAGATTTGCGATATCTCAAAAGTCGTAAGGCGTAGCCCACGGGCAGCTACATTTCTAGATTCTGCATCTAAATAGGCTTCATTCGACATGTGATTCATCGAAATGGGTTGAGAATTAAGGCATCTGGCTTCCGTGCCTGCGGTTGGAGGGCAATTCTCAGTACAATTGCTCAGGAAGCCCACTCTGCCGCAGCAGATTTGCAATATCGCAGAAGTCGTAAGGCGCAGCCCACGGGCAGCTACACTTTTAGATTCTGCATCTAAAAAGGCTTCATTCAACATATGATTCATCGAAATGGGTTGAGAATTAAGGCATCTGGCTTCCGTGCCTGCGGTTGGAGGGCAATTCTCAGTACATTTGCTCAGGAAGCCCACTCTGCCGCAGCAGATTTACGATATCTTAGAAGTCGTACGGCGCAGCCCACGGGCAGCTACACTTTTAGATTCTGCATCTAAATAGGCTTCATTCAACATATGATTCATCGAAATGGGTTGAGAATTAAGACATCTGGCTTCCGTGCCTGCGGTTGGAGGGCAATTCTCAGTACATTTGCTCAGGAAGCCCACTCTGCCGCAGCAGATTTGCGATATCTCAGAAGTCGTAAGGCGTAGCCCAGGGGCAGCCACATTTCTAGATTCTGCATCTAAATAGGCTTCATTCGACATATGATTCATCGAAATGGGTTGAGAATTAAGGCATCTGTCTTCCGTGCCTGCGGTTGGAGGGCAATTCTCAGTACATTTGCTCAGGAAACCCACTCTGCCGCAGCAGATTTGCGATATCTCAGAAATCGTACGGCGCAGCCTACGGGCAGCTGCATTTTTAGATTCTGCATCTAAATAGGCTCAATTCGACATATGATTCATCGAAATGGGTTAAGAATTAAGGCATCTGGCTTCCGTGCCTGCGGTTGTAGGGCAATTCTCAGTACATTTGCTCAGGAAGCCCACTCTGCCGCAGCAGATTTACGATATCTTAGAAGTCGTAAGGCGCAGCCCACGGGCAGCTACACTTTTAGATTCTGCATCTAAATAGGCTTCATTCAACATATGATTCATCGAAATGGGTTGAGAATTAAGGCATCTGTCTTCCGTGCCTGCGGTTGGAGGGCAATTCTCAGTACATTTGCTCAGGAAGCCCACTCTGCCGCAGCAGATTTGCGATATCTCAAAAGTCGTAAGGCGTAGCCCACGGGCAGCTACATTTCTAGATTCTGCATCTAAATAGGCTTCATTCGACATATGATTCATCGAAATGGGTTGAGAATTAAGGCATCTGTCTTCCGTGCCTGCGGTTGGAGAGCAATTCTCCTTTGCACAGGAAGCCTACTCTGCCGCAGCAGATTAGCAATATCGCAGAAGTCGTAAGGCGCAGCCCACGGGCAGCTACACTTTTAGATTCTGCATCTAAATAGGCTTCATTCAACATATGATTCATCGAAATGGGTTGAGAATTAAGACATCTGGCTTCCGTGCCTGCGGTTGGAGGGCAATTCTCAGTACATTTGCTCAGGAAGCCCACTCTGCCGCAGCAGATTTACGATATCTCAAAAGTCGTAAGGCGTAGCCCACGGGCAGCCACATTTCTAGATTCTGCATCTAAATAGGCTTCATTCGACATATGACTCATCGAAATGGGTTGAGAATTAATACATCTGTCTTCCGTGCCTGCGGTTGGAGGGCAATTCTCCTTTGCACAGGAAGCCTACTCTGCCGCAGCAGATTTGCAATATCGCAGAAGTCGTAAGGCGCAGCCCACGGGCAGCTACACTTTTAGATTCTGCATCTAAATAGGCTTCATTCAACATATGATTCATCGAAATGGGTTGAGAATTAAGGCATCTGTCTTCCGTGCCTGCGGTTGGAGGGCAATTCTCAGTACATTTGCTCAGGAAGCCCGCTCTGCCGCAGCAGATTTACGATACCTCAGAAGTCGTACGGCGCAGCCCACGCGCAGCTACACTTTTAGATTCTGCATCTAAAAAGGCTTCATTCAACATATGATTCATCGAAATGGGTTGAGAATTAAGGCATCTGTCTTCCGTGCCTGCGGTTGGAGGGCAATTCTCAGTACATTTGCTCAGGAAGCCCACTCTGCCGCAGCAGATTTGCGATATCTCAAAAGTCGTAAGGCGTAGCCCACGGGCAGCTACATTTCTAGATTCTGCATCTAAATAGGCTTCATTCGACATATGATTCATCGAAATGGGTTGAGAATTAAGGCATCTGTCTTCCGTGCCTGCGGTTGGAGGGCAATTCTCCTTTGCACAGGAAGCCTACTCTGCCGCAGCAGATTAGCAATATCGCAGAAGTCGTAAGGCGCAGCCCACGGGCAGCTACACTTTTAGATTCTGCATCTAAATAGGCTTCATTCAACATATGATTCATCGAAATGGGTTGAGAATTAAGACATCTGGCTTCCCTGCCTGCGGTTGGAGGGCAATTCTCAGTACATTTGCTCAGGAAGCCCACTCTGCCGCAGCAGATTTACGATATCTCAAAAGTCGTAAGGCGTAGCCCACGGGCAGCCACATTTCTAGATTCTGCATCTAAATAGGCTTCATTCGACATATGACTCATCGAAATGGGTTGAGAATTAATACATCTGTCTTCCGTGCCTGCGGTTGGAGGGCAATTCTCCTTTGCACAGGAAGCCTACTCTGCCGCAGCAGATTTGCAATATCGCAGAAGTCGTAAGGCGCAGCCCACGGGCAGCTACACTTTTAGATTCTGCATCTAAATAGGCTTCATTCAACATATGATTCATCGAAATGGGTTGAGAATTAAGGCATCTGTCTTCCGTGCCTGCGGTTGGAGGGCAATTCTCAGTACATTTGCTCAGGAAGCCCGCTCTGCCGCAGCAGATTTACGATACCTCAGAAGTCGTACGGCGCAGCCCACGCGCAGCTACACTTTTAGATTCTGCATCTAAAAAGGCTTCATTCAACATATGATTCATCGAAATGGGTTGAGAATTAAGGCATCTGTCTTCCGTGCCTGCGGTTGGAGGGCAATTCTCAGTACATTTGCTCAGGAAGCCCACTCTGCCGCAGCAGATTTGCGATATCTCAAAAGTCGTAAGGCGTAGCCCACGGGCAGCTACATTTCTAGATTCTGCATCTAAATAGGCTTCATTCGACATATGATTCATCGAAATGGGTTGAGAATTAAGGCATCTGTCTTCCGTGCCTGCGGTTGGAGGGCAATTCTCCTTTGCACAGGAAGCCCACTCTGCCGCAGCAGATTAGCAATATCGCAGAAGTCGTAAAGCGCAGCCCACGGGCAGCTACATTTTTAGATTCTGCATCTAAATAGGCTCAATTCGACATCTGACTCATCGAAATGGGTTAAGAATTAAGGCATCTGACTTCCGTGCCTGCGGTTGTAGGGCAATTCTCAGTACATTTGCTCAGGAAGCCCACTCTGCCGCAGCAAATTTGCGATATCTCAGAAGGCGTAAAGCGCAGCCCACGGGCAGCTACATTTTTAGATTCTGCATCTAAATAGGCTTCATTCGACATATGATTCATCGAAATGGGTTGAGAATTAAGGCATCTGGCTTCCGTGCCTGCGGTTGGAGGGCAATTCTCAGTACATTTGCTCAGGAAGCCCACTCTGCCGCAGCAGATTTGCGATATCGTAGAAGTCGTAATTCGTAACCCACGGGCAGCTACATTTCTAGATTCTGCATCTAAATAGGCTTCATTCGACATATGATTCATCGAAATGGGTTGAGAATTAAGGCATCTGGCTTCCGTGCCTGCGGTTGTAGGGCAATTCTCAGTACATTTGCTCAGGAAGCCCACTCTGCCGCAGCAGATTTGCGATATCTCAGAAGTCGTAAGGCGTAGCCCACGGGCAGCTACATTTTTAGATTCTGCATCTAAATAGGCTTCATTCGACATATGATTCATCGAAATGGGTTGAGAATTAAGGCATCTGTCTTCCGTGCCTGCCGTTGGAGTTCAATTCTCAGTACATTTGCTCAGGAAGCCCACTCTGCCGCAGCAGATTTGCGATATCTCAGAAGTCGTAATTCGTAGCCCACGGGCAGCTACATTTCTAGATTCTGCATCTAAATAGGCTTCATTCGACATATGATTCATCGAAATGGGTTGAGAATTAAGGCATCTGGCTTCCGTGCCTGCGGTTAGAGGGCAATTCTCAGTACAATTGCTCAGGAAGCCCACTCTGCCGCAGCAGATTTACGATATCTCAGAAGTCGTAAGGCGCAGCCCACGGGCAGCTACACTTTTAGATTCTGCATCTAAAAAGGCTTCATTCAACATATGATTCATCGAAATGGGTTGAGAATTAAGGCATCTGTCTTCCGTGCCTGCGGTTGGAGGGCAATTCTCAGTACATTTGCTCAGGAAGCCCACTCTGCCGCAGCAGATTTACGATATCTTAGAAGTCGTACGGCGCAGCATACGGGCAGCTACACTTTTAGATTCTGCATCTAAATAGGCTTCATTCAACATATGATTCATCGAAATGGGTTGAGAATTAAGACATCTGGCTTCCGTGCCTGCGGTTGGAGGGCAATTCTCAGTACATTTGCTCAGGAAGCCCACTCTGCCGCAGCAGATTTACGATATCTTAGAAGTCGTACGGCGCAGCCCACGGGCAGCTACACTTTTAGATTCTGCATCTAAATAGGCTTCATTCAACATATGATTCATCGAAATGGGTTGAGAATTAAGACATCTGGCTTCCGTGCCTGCGGTTGGAGGGCAATTCTCAGTACATTTGCTCAGGAAGCCCACTCTGCCGCAGCAGATTTGCGATATCTCAGAAGTCGTAAGGCGTAGCCCACGGGCAGCCACATTTCTAGATTCTGCATCTAAATAGGCTTCATTCGACATATGATTCATCGAAATGGGTTGAGAATTAAGGCATCTGTCTTCCGTGCCTGCGGTTGGAGGGCAATTCTCAGTACATTTGCTCAGGAAACCCACTCTGCCGCAGCAGATTTGCGATATCTCAAAAGTCGTAAGGCGTAGCCCACGGGCAGCTACATTTCTAGATTCTGCATCTAAATAGGCTTCATTCGACATATGATTCATCGAAATGGGTTGAGAATTAAGGCATCTGTCTTCCGTGCCTGCGGTTGGAGGGCAATTCTCAGTACATTTGCTCAGGAAGCCCACTCTGCCGCAGCAGATTTACGATATCTTAGAAGTCGTACGGCGCAGCCCACGGGCAGCTACACTTTTAGATTCTGCATCTAAATAGGCTTCATTCAACATATGATTCATCGAAATGGGTTGAGAATTAAGACATCTGGCTTCCGTGCCTGCGGTTGGAGGGCAATTCTCAGTACATTTGCTCAGGAAGCCCACTCTGCCGCAGCAGATTTGCGATATCTCAGAAGTCGTAAGGCGTAGCCCACGGGCAGCCACATTTTTAGATTCTGCATCTAAATAGGCTCAATTCGACATATGATTCATCGAAATGGGTTAAGAATTAAGGCATCTGGCTTCCGTGCCTGCGGTTGTAGGGCAATTCTCAGTACATTTGCTCAGGAAGCCCACTCTGCCGCAGCAGATTTACGATATCTTAGAAGTCGTAAGGCGCAGCCCACGGGCAGCTACACTTTTAGATTCTGCATCTAAATAGGCTTCATTCAACATATGATTCATCGAAATGGGTTGAGAATTAAGGCATCTGTCTTCCGTGCCTGCGGTTGGAGGGCAATTCTCAGTACATTTGCTCAGGAAGCCCACTCTGCCGCAGCAGATTTGCGATATCTCAAAAGTCGTAAGGCGTAGCCCACGGGCAGCTACATTTCTAGATTCTGCATCTAAATAGGCTTCATTCGACATATGATTCATCGAAATGGGTTGAGAATTAAGGCATCTGTCTTCCGTGCCTGCGGTTGGAGGGCAATTCTCCTTTGCACAGGAAGCCTACTCTGCCGCAGCAGATTAGCAATATCGCAGAAGTCGTAAGGCGCAGCCCACGGGCAGCTACACTTTTAGATTCTGCATCTAAATAGGCTTCATTCAACATATGATTCATCGAAATGGGTTGAGAATTAAGACATCTGGCTTCCGTGCCTGCGGTTGGAGGGCAATTCTCAGTACATTTGCTCAGGAAGCCCACTCTGCCGCAGCAGATTTACGATATCTCAAAAGTCGTAAGGCGTAGCCCACGGGCAGCCACATTTCTAGATTCTGCATCTAAATAGGCTTCATTCGACATATGACTCATCGAAATGGGTTGAGAATTAATACATCTGTCTTCCGTGCCTGCGGTTGGAGGGCAATTCTCCTTTGCACAGGAAGCCTACTCTGCCGCAGCAGATTTGCAATATCGCAGAAGTCGTAAGGCGCAGCCCACGGGCAGCTACACTTTTAGATTCTGCATCTAAATAGGCTTCATTCAACATATGATTCATCGAAATGGGTTGAGAATTAAGACATCTGGCTTCCGTGCCTGCGGTTGGAGGGCAATTCTCAGTACATTTGCTCAGGAAGCCCACTCTGCCGCAGCAGATTTGCGATATCTCAGAAGTCGTAAGGCGTAGCCCACGGGCAGCTACATTTTTAGATTCTGCATCTAAATGGGCTTCATTCGACATATGATTCATCGAAATGGGTTGAGAATTAAGGCATCTGGCTTCCGTGCCTGCGGTTGGAGGGCAATTCTCAGTACATTTGCTCAGGAAGCCCACTCTGCCGCAGCAGATTTGCGATATCTCAAAAGTCGTAAGGCGTAGCCCACGGGCAGCTACATTTTTAGATTCTGCATCTAAATGGGCTTCATTCGACATATGATTCATCGAAATGGGTTGAGAATTAAGGCATCTGTCTTCCGTGCCTGCGGTTGGAGGGCAATTCTCAGTACATTTGCTCAGGAAGCCCACTCTGCCGCAGCAGATTTGCGATATCTCAGAAGTCGTAAGGCGTAGCCCACGGGCAGCTACATTTTTAGATTCTGCATCTAAATAGGCTTCATTCGACATATGATTCATCAAAATGGGTTGAGAATTAAGGCATCTGGCTTCCGTGCCTGCGGTTGTAGGGCAATTCTCAGTACATTTGCTCAGGAAGCCCACTCTGCCGCAGCAGATTTGCGATATCTCAGAAGGCGTAAAGCGCAGCCTACGGGCAGCTCCATTTTTAGATTCTGCATTTAAATAGGCTTCATTCGGCATATGATTCATCGAAATGGGTTGAGAATTAAGGCATCTGGCTTCCGTGCCTGCGGTTGGAGGGCAATTCTCAGTACATTTGCTCAGGAAGCCCACTCTGCCGCAGCAGTTTTACGATATCTCAGAAGCCGTACGGCGCAGCCCACGGGCGGCTACATTTCTAGATTCTGCATCTAAATAGGCTTCATTCGACATATGATTCATCGAAATGGGTTGAGAATTAAGGCATCTGTCTTCCGTGCCTGCGGTTGGAGGGCAATTCTCCTTTGCACAGGAAGCCTACTCTGCCGCAGCAGATTAGCAATATCGCAGAAGTCGTAAGGCGCAGCCCACGGGCAGCTACATTTTTAGATTCTGCATCTAAATAGGCTCAATTCGACACATGATTCATCGAAATGGGTTAAGAATTAAGGCATCTGGCTTCCGTGCCTGCGGTTGGAGGGCAATTCTCAGTACATTTGCTCAGGAAGCCCACTCTGCCGCAGCAGATTTGCGATATCTCAAAAGTCGTACGGCGCAGCCCACGCACAGCTACACTTTTAGATTCTGCATCTAAAAAGGCTTCATTCAACATATGATTCATCGAAATGGGTTGAGAATTAAGGCATCTGGCTTCCGTGCCTGCGGTTGGAGGGCAATTCTCCTTTGCACAGGAAGCCTACTCTGCCGCAGCAGATTAGCAATATCGCAGAAGTCGTAAGGCGCAGCCCACGGGCAGCTACACTTTTAGATTCTGCATCTAAATAGGCTTCATTCGACATATGATTCATCGAAATGGGTTGAGAATTAAGGCATCTGTCTTCCGTGCCTGCGGTTGGAGGGCAATTCTCAGTACGTTTGCTCAGGAAGCCCACTCTGCCGCAGCAGATTTGCGATATCTCAAAAGTCGTACGGCGTAGCCCACGGGCAGCTACATTTCTAGATTCTGCATCTAAATAGGCTTCATTCAACATATGATTCATCGAAATGAGTTGAGAATTAAGGCATCTGTCTTCCGTGCCTGCGGTTGGAGGGCAATTCTCCTTTGCACAGGAAGCCCACTCTGCCGCAGCAGATTAGCAATATCGCAGAAGCCGTAAAGCGCAGCCCACGGGCAGCTACATTTTTAGATTCTGCATCTAAATAGGCTTCATTCGACATATGATTCATCGAAATGGGTTGAGAATTAAGGCATCTGGCTTCCGTGCCTGCGGTTGGAGGGCAATTCTCAGTACATTTGCTCAGGAAGCCCACTCTGCCGCAGCAGATTTACGATATCTCAGAAGTCGTACGGCGCAGCCTACGGGCAGCTACATTTTTAGATTCTGCTTCTAAATAGGCTTCATTCGACATATGATTCATTGAAATGGGTTGAGAATTAAGGCATCTGGCTTCCGAGCCTGCGGTTGGAGGGCAATTCTCAGTACATTTGCTCAGGAAGCCCACTCTGCCGCAGCAGATTTGCGATATCTCAGAAGTCGTAAGGCGTAGCCCACGGGCAGCTACATTTTTAGATTCTGCATCTAAATAGGCTTCATTCGACATATGATTCATCGAAATGGGTTGAGAATTAAGGCATCTGTCTTCCGTGCCTGCGGTTGGAGGGCAATTCTCAGTACGTTTGCTCAGGAAGCCCACTCTGCCGCAGCAGATTTGCGATATCTCAAAAGTCGTAAGGCGTAGCCCACGGGCAGCTACATTTCTAGATTCTGCATCTAAATAGGCTTCATTCGACATATGATTCATCGAAATGGGTTGAGAATTAAGGCATCTGTCTTCGTGCCTGCGGTTGGAGGGCAATTCTCATTTGCACAGGAAGCCCACTCTGCCGCAGCAGATTTACGATATCGCAGAAGTCGTAAGGCGCAGCCCACGGGCAGCTACATTTTTAGATTCTGCATCTAAATAGGCTCAGTTCGACATATAATTCATCGAAATCGGTTGAGAATTAAGGCATCTGTCTTCCGTGGCTGCGGTTGGAGGGCAATTCTCATTTGCACAGGAAGCCCACTCTGCCGCAGCAGATTTACGATATCTTAGAAGTCGTACGGCGCAGCCCACGGGCAGCTACACTTTTAGATTCTGCATCTAAATAGGCTTTATTCAACATATGATTCATCGAAATGGGTTGAGAATTAAGACATCTGGCTTCCGTGCCTGCGGTTGGAGGGCAATTCTCATTTGCACAGGAAGCCCACTCTGCCGCAGCAGATTTACGATATCTCAGAAGTCGTACGGCGCAGCCCACGGGCAGCTACACTTTTAGATTCTGCATCTAAAAAGGCTTCATTCAACATATGATTCATCGAAATGGGTTGAGAATTAAGGCATCTGGCTTCCGTGCCTGCGGTTGGAGGGCAATTCTCAGTACATTTGCTCAGGAAGCCCACTCTGCCGCAGCAGATTTGCGATATCTCAAAAGTCGTAAGGCGTAGCCCACGGGCAGCTACATTTCTAGATTCTGCATCTAAATAGGCTTCATTCGACATATGATTCATCGAAATGGGTTGAGAATTAAGGCATCTGTCTTCCGTGCCTGCGGTTGGAGGGCAATTCTCAGTACATTTGCTCAGGAAGCCCACTCTGCCGCAGCAGATTTGCGATATCTCAAAAGTCGTAAGGCGTAGCCCACGGGCAGCTACATTTCTAGATTCTGCATCTAAATAGGCTTCATTCGACATATGATTCATCGAAATGGGTTGAGAATTAAGGCATCTGTCTTCCGTGCCTGCGGTTGGAGGGCAATTCTCCTTTGCACAGGAAGCCCACTCTGCCGCAGCAGATTAGCAATATCGCAGAAGCCGTAAAGCGCAGCCCACGGGCAGCTACATTTTTAGATTCTGCATCTAAATAGGCTCAATTCGACATATGATTCATCGAAATGGGTTAAGAATTAAGGCATCTGGCTTCCGTGCCTGCGGTTGGAGGGCAATTCTCAGTACATTTGCTCAGGAAGCCCACTCTGCCGCAGCAGATTTGCGATATCTCAGAAGGCGTAAAGCGCAGCCCACGGGCAGCTACATTTTTAGATTCTGCATCTAAATGGGCTTCATTCGACATATGATTCATCGAAATGGGTTGAGAATTAAGGCATCTGGCTTCCGTGCCTGCGGTTGGAGGGCAATTCTCAGTACATTTGCTCAGGAAGCCCACTCTGCCGCAGCAGATTTGCGATATCTCAGAAGTCGTAAGGCGTAGCCCACGGGCAGCTACATTTTTGGATTCTGCATCTAAATAGGTTTCATTCGACATATGATTCATCGAAATGGGTTAAGACTTAAGGCATCTGTCTTCCGTGCCTGCGGTTGGAGGGCAATTCTCAGTACATTTGCTCAGGAAGCCCACTCTGCCGCAGCAGATTTATGATATCTCAGAAGTCGTACGTCGCAGCCTACGGGCAGCTACATTTCTAGATTCTGCTTCTAAATAGGCTTCATTCGACATATGATTCATCGAAATGGGTTGAGAATTAAGGCATCTGGCTTCCGTGCCTGCGGTTGTAGGGCAATTCTCAGTACATTTGCTCAGGAAGCCCACTCTGCCGCAGCAGATTTGCGATATCTCAGAAGTCGTAAGGCGTAGCCCACGGGCAGCTACATTTTTAGATTCTGCATCTAAATAGGCTTCATTCGACATATGATTCATCGAAATGGGTTGAGAATTAAGGCATCTGTCTTCCGTGCCTGCGGTTGGAGGGCAATTCTCAGTACAATTGCTCAGGAAGCCCACTCTGCCGCAGCAGATTTACGATATCTCAGAAGTCGTACGGCCCAGCCCACGGGCAGCTACACTTTTAGATTCTGCATCTAAATAGGCTTCATTCAACATATGATTCATCGAAATGGGTTGAGAATTAAGACATCTGGCTTCCGTGCCTGCGGTTGGAGGGCAATTCTCAGTACATTTGCTCAGGAAGCCCACTCTGCCGCAGCAGATTTGCGATATCTCAAAAGTCGTAAGGCGTAGCCCACGGGCAGCTACATTTCTAGATTCTGCATCTAAATAGGCTTCATTCGACATATGATTCATCGAAATGGGTTGAGAATTAAGGCATCTGTCTTCCGTGCCTGCGGTTGGAGGGCAATTCTCAGTACGTTTGCTCAGGAAGCCCACTCTGCCGCAGCAGATTTGCGATATCTCAAAAGTCGTACGGCGTAGCCCACGGGCAGCTACATTTCTAGATTCTGCATCTAAATAGGCTTCATTCGACATATGATTCATCGAAATGAGTTGAGAATTAAGGCATCTGTCTTCCGTGCCTGCGGTTGGAGGGCAATTCTCCTTTGCACAGGAAGCCCACTCTGCCGCAGCAGATTAGCAATATCGCAGAAGCCGTAAAGCGCAGCCCACGGGCAGCTACATTTTTAGATTCTGCATCTAAATAGGCTTCATTCGACATATGATTCATCGAAATGGGTTGAGAATTAAGGCATCTGGCTTCCGTGCCTGCGGTTGGAGGGCAATTCTCAGTACATTTGCTCAGGAAGCCCACTCTGCCGCAGCAGATTTACGATATCTCAGAAGTCGTACGGCGCAGCCTACGGGCAGCTACATTTTTAGATTCTGCTTCTAAATAGGCTTCATTCGACATATGATTCATCGAAATGGGTTGAGAATTAAGGCATCTGGCTTCCGAGCCTGCGGTTGGAGGGCAATTCTCAGTACATTTGCTCAGGAAGCCCACTCTGCCGCAGCAGATTTGCGATATCTCAGAAGTCGTAAGGCGTAGCCCACGGGCAGCTACACTTTTAGATTCTGCATCTAAATAGGCTTCATTCGACATATGACTCATCGAAATGGGTTGAGAATTAAGGCATCTGTCTTCCGTGCCTGCGGTTGGAGGGCAATTCTCAGTACATTTGCTCAGGAAACCCACTCTGCCGCAGCAGATTTGCGATATCTCAGAAATCGTACGGCGCAGCCCACGGGCAGCTGCATTTTTAGATTCTGCATCTAAATAGGCTCAATTCGACATATGATTCATCGAAATGGGTTAAGAATTAAGGCATCTGGCTTCCGTGCCTGCGGTTGTAGGGCAATTCTCAGTACATTTGCTCAGGAAGCCCACTCTGCCGCAGCAGATTTACGATATCTTAGAAGTCGTAAGGCGCAGCCCACGGGCAGCTACACTTTTAGATTCTGCATCTAAATAGGCTTCATTCAACATATGATTCATCGAAATGGGTTGAGAATTAAGGCATCTGTCTTCCGTGCCTGCGGTTGGAGGGCAATTCTCAGTACATTTGCTCAGGAAGCCCACTCTGCCGCAGCAGATTTGCGATATCTCAAAAGTCGTAAGGCGTAGCCCACGGGCAGCTACATTTCTAGATTCTGCATCTAAATAGGCTTCATTCGACATATGATTCATCGAAATGGGTTGAGAATTAAGGCATCTGTCTTCCGTGCCTGCGGTTGGAGGGCAATTCTCCTTTGCACAGGAAGCCTACTCTGCCGCAGCAGATTAGCAATATCGCAGAAGTCGTAAGGCGCAGCCCACGGGAAGCTACACTTTTAGATTCTGCATCTAAATAGGCTTCATTCAACATATGACTCATCGAAATGGGTTGAGAATTAAGACATCTGGCTTCCGTGCCTGCGGTTGGAGGGCAATTCTCAGTACATTTGCTCAGGAAGCCCACTCTGCCGCAGCAGATTTACGATATCTCAAAAGTCGTAAGGCGTAGCCCACGGGCAGCCACATTTCTAGATTCTGCATCTAAATAGGCTTCATTCGACATATGATTCATCGAAATGGGTTGAGAATTAATACATCTGTCTTCCGTGCCTGCGGTTGGAGGGCAATTCTCCTTTGCACAGGAAGTCTACTCTGCCGCAGCAGATTTGCAATATCGCAGAAGTCGTAAGGCGCAGCCCACGGGCAGCTACACTTTTAGATTCTGCATCTAAATAGGCTTCATTCAACATATGATTCATCGAAATGGGTTGAGAATTAAGACATCTGGCTTCCGTGCCTGCGGTTGGAGGGCAATTCTCAGTACATTTGCTCAGGAAGCCCACTCTGCCGCAGCAGATTTGCGATATCTCAGAAGTCGTAAGGCGTAGCCCACGGGCAGCTACATTTTTAGATTCTGCATCTAAATAGGCTTCATTCGACATATGATTCATCGAAATGGGTTGAGAATTAAGGCATCTGGCTTCCGTGCCTGCGGTTGTAGGGCAATTCTCAGTACATTTGCTCAGGAAGCCCACTCTGCCGCAGCAGATTTGCGATATCTCAGAAGTCGTAAGGCGTAGCCCACGGGCAGCTACATTTTTAGATTCTGCATCTAAATAGGCTTCATTCGACATATGATTCATCGAAATGGGTTGAGAATTAAGGCATCTGGCTTCCGTGCCTGCGGTTGGAGGGCAATTCTCAGTACATTTGCTCAGGAAGCCCACTCTGCCGCAGCAGATTTGCGATATCTCAAAAGTCGTAAGGCGTAGCCCACGGGCAGCTACATTTCTAGATTCTGCATCTAAATAGGCTTCATTCGACATATGATTCATCGAAATGGGTTGAGAATTAAGGCATCTGTCTTCCGTGACTGCGGTTGGAGGGCAATTCTCATTTGCACAGGAAGCCCACTCTGCCGCAGCAGATTTACGATATCTCAAAAGTCGTAAGGCGTAGCCCACGGGCAGCCACATTTCTAGATTCTGCATCTAAATAGGCTTCATTCGACATATGATTCATCGAAATGGGTTGAGAATTAATACATCTGTCTTCCGTGCCTGCGGTTGGAGGGCAATTCTCAGTACGTTTGCTCAGGAAGCCCACTCTGCCGCAGCAGATTTGCGATATCTCAAAAGTCGTAAGGCGTAGCCCACGGGCAGCTACATTTCTAGATTCTGCATCTAAATAGGCTTCATTCGACATATGATTCATCGAAATGAGTTGAGAATTAAGGCATCTGGCTTCCGTGCCTGCGGTTGGAGGGCAATTCTCAGTACGTTTGCTCAGGAAGCCCACTCTGCCGCAGCAGATTTGCGATATCTCAAAAGTCGTACGGCGTAGCCCACGGGCAGCTACATTTCTAGATTCTGCATCTAAATAGGCTTCATTCGACATATGATTCATCGAAATGAGTTGAGAATTAAGGCATCTGTCTTCCGTGCCTGCGGTTGGAGGGCAATTCTCCTTTGCACAGGAAGCCCACTCTGCCGCAGCAGATTAGCAATATCGCAGAAGCCGTAAAGCGCAGCCCACGGGCAGCTACATTTTTAGATTCTGCATCTAAATAGGCTTCATTCGACATATGATTCATCGAAATGGGTTGAGAATTAAGGCATCTGTCTTCCGTGCCTGCGGTTGGAGGGCAATTCTCAGTACGTTTGCTCAGGAAGCCCACTCTGCCGCAGCAGATTTGCGATATCTCAAAAGTCGTAAGGCGTAGCCCACGGGCAGCTACATTTCTAGATTCTGCATCTAAATAGGCTTCATTCGACATATGATTCATCGAAATGAGTTGAGAATTAAGGCATCTGTCTTCCGTGCCTGCGGTTGGAGGGCAATTCTCCTTTGCACAGGAAGCCCACTCTGCCGCAGCAGATTAGCAATATCGCAGAAGCCGTAAAGCGCAGCCCACGGGCAGCTACATTTTTAGATTCTGCATCTAAATAGGCTTCATTCGACATATGATTCATCGAAATGGGTTGAGAATTAAGGCATCTGGCTTCCGTGCCTGCGGTTGGAGGGCAATTCTCAGTACATTTGCTCAGGAAGCCCACTCTGCCGCAGCAGATTTGCGATATCTCAAAAGTCGTAAGGCATAGCCCACGGGCAGCTACATTTCTAGATTCTGCATCTAAATAGGCTTCATTCGACATATGATTCATCGAAATGGGTTGAGAATTAAGGCATCTGTCTTCCGTGCCTGCGGTTGGAGGGCAATTCTCAGTACATTTGCTCAGGAAGCCCACTCTGCCGCAGCAGATTTGCGATATCTCAAAAGTCGTAAGGCGTAGCCCACGGGCAGCTACATTTCTAGATTCTGCATCTAAATAGGCTTCATTCGACATATGATTCATCGAAATGGGTTGAGAATTAAGGCATCTGTCTTCCGTGCCTGCGGTTGGAGGGCAATTCTCATTTGCACAGGAAGCACACTCTGCCGCAGCAGATTTACGATATCGCAGAAGTCGTAAGGCGCAGCCCACGGGCAGCTACATTTTTAGATTATGCATCTAAATAGGCTTCATTCGACATATGATTCATCGAAATGGGTTGAGAATTAAGGCATCTGTCTTCCGTGCCTGCGGTTGGAGGGCAATTCTCAGTACATTTGCTCAGGAAACCCACTCTGCCGCAGCAGATTTGCGATATCTCAAAAGTCGTAAGGCGTAGCCCACGGGCAGCTACATTTCTAGATTCTGCATCTAAATAGGCTTCATTCGACATATGATTCATCGAAATGGGTTGAGAATTAAGGCATCTGTCTTCCGTGCCTGCGGTTGGAGGGCAATTCTCAGTACGTTTGCTCAGGAAGCCCACTCTGCCGCAGCAGATTTGCGATATCTCAAAAGTCGTACGGCGTAGCCCACGGGCAGCTACATTTCTAGATTCTGCATCTAAATAGGCTTCATTCGACATATGATTCATCGAAATGAGTTGAGAATTAAGGCATCTGTCTTCCGTGCCTGCGGTTGGAGGGCAATTCTCCTTTGCACAGGAAGCCCACTCTGCCGCAGCAGATTAGCAATATCGCAGAAGCCGTAAAGCGCAGCCCACGGGCAGCTACATTTTTAGATTCTGCATCTAAATAGGCTTCATTCGACATATGATTCATCGAAATGGGTTGAGAATTAAGGCATCTGTCTTCCGTGCCTGCGGTTGGAGGGCAATTCTCAGTACGTTTGCTCAGGAAGCCCACTCTGCCGCAGCAGATTTGCGATATCTCAAAAGTCGTAAGGCGTAGCCCACGGGCAGCTACATTTCTAGATTCTGCATCTAAATAGGCTTCATTCGACATATGATTCATCGAAATGAGTTGAGAATTAAGGCATCTGTCTTCCGTGCCTGCGGTTGGAGGGCAATTCTCCTTTGCACAGGAAGCCCACTCTGCCGCAGCAGATTAGCAATATCGCAGAAGCCGTAAAGCGCAGCCCACGGGCAGCTACATTTTTAGATTCTGCATCTAAATAGGCTTCATTCGACATATGATTCATCGAAATGGGTTGAGAATTAAGGCATCTGGCTTCCGTGCCTGCGGTTGGAGGGCAATTCTCAGTACATTTGCTCAGGAAGCCCACTCTGCCGCAGCAGATTTACGATATCTCAGAAGTCGTACGGCGCAGCCTACGGGCAGCTACATTTTTAGATTCTGCTTCTAAATAGGCTTCATTCGACATATGATTCATCGAAATGGGTTGAGAATTAAGGCATCTGGCTTCCGAGCCTGCGGTTGGAGGGCAATTCTCAGTACATTTGCTCAGGAAGCCCACTCTGCCGCAGCAGATTTGCGATATCTCAGAAGTCGTAAGGCGTAGCCCACGGGCAGCTACATTTTTAGATTCTGCATCTAAATAGGCTTCATTCGACATATGATTCATCGAAATGGGTTGAGAATTAAGGCATCTGTCTTCCGTGCCTGCGGTTGGAGGGCAATTCTCAGTACATTTGCTCAGGAAACCCACTCTGCCGCAGCAGATTTGCGATATCTCAGAAATCGTACGGCGCAGCCCACGGGCAGCTGCATTTTTAGATTCTGCATCTAAATAGGCTCAATTCGACATATGATTCATCGAAATGGGTTAAGAATTAAGGCATCTGGCTTCCGTGCCTGCGGTTGTAGGGCAATTCTCAGTACATTTGCTCAGGAAGCCCACTCTGCCGCAGCAGATTTACGATATCTTAGAAGTCGTAAGGCGCAGCCCACGGGCAGCTACACTTTTAGATTCTGCATCTAAATAGGCTTCATTCAACATATGATTCATCGAAATGGGTTGAGAATTAAGGCATCTGTCTTCCGTGCCTGCGGTTGGAGGGCAATTCTCAGTACATTTGCTCAGGAAGCCCACTCTGCCGCAGCAGATTTGCGATACCTCAAAAGTCGTAAGGCGTAGCCCACGGGCAGCTACATTTCTAGATTCTGCATCTAAATAGGCTTCATTCGACATATGATTCATCGAAATGGGTTGAGAATTAAGGCATCTGTCTTCCGTGCCTGCGGTTGGAGGGCAATTCTCCTTTGCACAGGAAGCCGACTCTGCCGCAGCAGATTTGCAATATCGCAGAAGTCGTAAGGCGCAGCCCACGGGCAGCTACACTTTTAGATTCTGCATCTAAATAGGCTTCATTCAACATATGATTCATCGAAATGGGTTGAGAATTAAGACATCTGGCTTCCGTGCCTGCGGTTGGAGGGCAATTCTCAGTACATTTGCTCAGGAAGCCCACTCTGCCGCAGCAGATTTGCGATATCTCAGAAGTCGTAAGGCGTAGCCCACGGGCAGCTACATTTTTAGATTCTGCATCTAAATAGGCTTCATTCGACATATGATTCATCGAAATGGGTTGAGAATTAAGGCATCTGGCTTCCGTGCCTGCGGTTGTAGGGCAATTCTCAGTACATTTGCTCAGGAAGCCCACTCTGCCGCAGCAGATTTGCGATATCTCAGAAGTCGTAAGGCGTAGCCCACGGGCAGCTACATTTTTAGATTCTGCATCTAAATAGGCTTCATTCGACATATGATTCATCGAAATGGGTTGAGAATTAAGGCATCTGGCTTCCGTGCCTGCGGTTGGAGGGCAATTCTCAGTACATTTGCTCAGGAAGCCCACTCTGCCGCAGCAGATTTGCGATATCTCAAAAGTCGTAAGGCGTAGCCCACGGGCAGCTACATTTCTAGATTCTGCATCTAAATAGGCTTCATTCGACATATGATTCATCGAAATGGGTTGAGAATTAAGGCATCTGTCTTCCGTGCCTGCGGTTGGAGGGCAATTCTCAGTACATTTGCTCAGGAAGCCCACTCTGCCGCAGCAGATTTGCGATATCTCAAAAGTCGTAAGGCGTAGCCCACGGGCAGCTACATTTCTAGATTCTGCATCTAAATAGGCTTCATTCGACATATGATTCATCGAAATGGGTTGAGAATTAAGGCATCTGTCTTCCGTGCCTGCGGTTGGAGGGCAATTCTCATTTGCACAGGAAGCCCACTCTGCCGCAGCAGATTTACGATATCGCAGAAGTCGTAAGGCGCAGCCCACGGGCAGCTACATTTTTAGATTCTGCATCTAAATAGGCTCAATTCGACATATAATTCATCGAAATCGGTTGAGAATTAAGGCATCTGTCTTCCGTGCCTGCCGTTGGAGGGCAATTCTCAGTACATTTGCTCAGGAAGCCCACTCTGCCGCAGCAGATTTGCGATATCTCAGAAGTCGTACGGCGCAGCCCACGGGCAGCTACATTTTTAGATTCTGCATCTAAATAGGCTTCAGTCGACATATGATTCATCGAAATGGGTTAAGAATTAAGGCATCTGGCTTCCGTGCCTGCGGTTGTAGGGCAATTCTCAGTACATTTGCTCAGGAAGCCCACTCTGCCGCAGCAGATTTGCGATATCTCAGAAGGCGTAAAGCGCAGCCTACGGGCAGCTCCATTTTTAGATTCTGCATTTAAATAGGCTTCATTCGGCATATGATTCATCGAAATGGGTTGAGAATTAAGGCATCTGGCTTCCGTGCCTGCGGTTGGAGGGCAATTCTCAGTACATTTGCTCAGGAAGCCCACTCTGCCGCAGCAGTTTTGCGATATCTGAGAAACCGTACGGCGCAGCCCACGGGCAGCTACATTTCTAGATTCTGCATCTAAATAGGCTTCATTCGACATATGATTCATCGAAATGGGTTGAGAATTAAGGCATCTGTCTTCCGTGCCTGCGGTTGGAGGGCAATTCTCCTTTGCACAGGAAGCCTACTCTGCCGCAGCAGATTAGCAATATCGCAGAAGTCGTAAGGCGCAGCCCACGGGCAGCTACATTTTTAGATTCTGCATCTAAATAGGCTCAATTCGACACATGATTCATCGAAATGGGTTAAGAATTAAGGCATCTGGCTTCCGTGCCTGCGGTTGGAGGGCAATTCTCAGTACATTTGCTCAGGAAGCCCACTCTGCCGCAGCAGATTTGCGATATCTCAAAAGTCGTACGGCGCAGCCCACGGGCAGCTACACTTTTAGATTCTGCATCTAAAAAGGCTTCATTCAACATATGATTCATCGAAATGGGTTGAGAATTAAGGCATCTGGCTTCCGTGCCTGCGGTTGGAGGGCAATTCTCCTTTGCACAGGAAGCCTACTCTGCCGCAGCAGATTAGCAATATCGCAGAAGTCGTAAGGCGCAGCCCACGGGCAGCTACACTTTTAGATTCTGCATCTAAATAGGCTTCATTCAACATATGATTCATCGAAATGGGTGGAGAATTAAGACATCTGGCTTCCGTGCCTGCGGTTGCAGGGCAATTCTCAGTACATTTGCTCAGGAAGCCCACTCTGCCGCAGCAGATTTGCGATATCTCAAAAGTCGTAAGGCGCAGCCCACGGGCAGCTACACTTTTAGATTCTGCATCTAAAAAGGCTTCATTCAACATATGATTCATCGAAATGGGTTGAGAATTAAGGCATCTGGCTTCCGTGCCTGCGGTTGGAGGGCAATTCTCATTTGCACAGGAAGCCCACTCTGCCGCAGCAGATTTACGATATCGCAGAAGTCGTAAGGCGCAGCCCACGGGCAGCTACATTTTTAGATTCTGCATCTAAATAGGCTCAATTCGACATATAATTCATCGAAATCGGTTGAGAATTAAGGCATCTGTCTTCCGTGCCTGCGGTTGGAGGGCAATTCTCAGTACATTTGCTCAGGAAGCCCACTCTGCCGCAGCAGATTTGCGATATCTCAGAAGTCGTACGGCGCAGCCCACGGGCAGCTACATTTTTAGATTCTGCATCTAAATAGGCTTCAGTCGACATATGATTCATCGAAATGGGTTAAGAATTAAGGCATCTGGCTTCCGTGCCTGCGGTTGTAGGGCAATTCTCAGTACATTTGCTCAGGAAGCCCACTCTGCCGCAGCAGATTTGCGATATCTCAGAAGGCGTAAAGCGCAGCCTACGGGCAGCTCCATTTTTAGATTCTGCATTTAAATAGGCTTCATTCGGCATATGATTCATCGAAATGGGTTGAGAATTAAGGCATCTGGCTTCCGTGCCTGCGGTTGGAGGGCAATTCTCAGTACATTTGCTCAGGAAGCCCACTCTGCCGCAGCAGTTTTGCGATATCTCAGAAGCCGTACGGCGCAGCCCACGGGCGGCTACATTTCTAGATTCTGCATCTAAATAGGCTTCATTCGACATATGATTCATCGAAATGGGTTGAGAATTAAGGCATCTGTCTTCCGTGCCTGCGGTTGGAGGGCAATTCTCAGTACGTTTGCTCAGGAAGCCCACTCTGCCGCAGCAGATTTGCGATATCTCAAAAGTCGTAAGGCGCAGCCCACGGGCAGCTACATTTTTAGATTCTGCATCTAAATAGGCTCAATTCGACACATGATTCATCGAAATGGGTTAAGAATTAAGGCATCTGGCTTCCGTGCCTGCGGTTGGAGGGCAATTCTCAGTACATTTGCTCAGGAAGCCCACTCTGCCGCAGCAGATTTGCGATATCTCAAAAGTCGTACGGCGCAGCCCACGGGCAGCTACACTTTTAGATTCTGCATCTAAAAAGGCTTCATTCAACATATGATTCATCGAAATGGGTTGAGAATTAAGGCATCTGGCTTCCGTGCCTGCGGTTGGAGGGCAATTCTCCTTTGCACAGGAAGCCTACTCTGCCGCAGCAGATTAGCAATATCGCAGAAGTCGTAAGGCGCAGCCCACGGGCAGCTACACTTTTAGATTCTGCATCTAAATAGGCTTCATTCAACATATGATTCATCGAAATGGGTGGAGAATTAAGACATCTGGCTTCCGTGCCTGCGGTTGCAGGGCAATTCTCAGTACATTTGCTCAGGAAGCCCACTCTGCCGCAGCAGATTTGCGATATCTCAAAAGTCGTAAGGCGTAGCCCACGGGCAGCTACATTTCTAGATTCTGCATCTAAATAGGCTTCATTCGACATATGATTCATCGAAATGGGCTGAGAATTAAGGCATCTGTCTTCCGTGCCTGCGGTTGGAGGGCAATTCTCAGTACGTTTGCTCAGGAAGCCTACTCTGCCGCAGCAGATTAGCAATATCGCAGAAGTCGTAAGGCGCAGCCCACGGGCAGCTACACTTTTAGATTCTGCATCTAAAAAGGCTTCATTCAACATATGATTCATCGAAATGGGTTGAGAATTAAGGCATCTGGCTTCCGTGCCTGCGGTTGGAGGGCAATTCTCAGTACATTTGCTCAGGAAGCCCACTCTGCCGCAGCAGATTAGCAATATCGCAGAAGTCGTAAGGCGCAGCCCACGGTCAGCTACACTTTTAGATTCTGCATCTAAATAGGCTTCATTCAACATATGATTCATCGAAATGGGTTGAGAATTAAGACATCTGGCTTCCGTGCCTGCGGTTGGAGGGCAATTCTCAGTACATTTGCTCAGGAAGCCCACTCTGCCGCAGCAGATTTGCGATATCTCAAAAGTCGTAAGGCGTAGCCCACGGGCAGCTACATTTCTAGATTCTGCATCTAAATAGGCTTCATTCGACATATGATTCATCGAAATGGGTTGAGAATTAAGGCATCTGTCTTCCGTGCCTGCGGTTGGAGGGCAATTCTCAGTACGTTTGCTCAGGAAGCCCACTCTGCCGCAGCAGATTTGCGATATCTCAAAAGTCGTACGGCGTAGCCCACGGGCAGCTACAGTTCTAGATTCTGCATCTAAATAGGCTTCATTCAACATATGATTCATCGAAATGGGTTGAGAATTAAGACATCTGGCTTCCGTGCCTGCGGTTGGAGGGCAATTCTCAGTACATTTGCTCAGGAAGCCCACTCTGCCGCAGCAGATTTGCGATATCTCAGAAGTCGTAAGGCGTAGCCCACGGGCAGCTACATTTTTAGATTCTGCATCTAAATAGGCTTCATTCGACATATGATTCATCGAAATGGGTTGAGAATTAAGGCATCTGGCTTCCGTGCCTGCGGTTGGAGGGCAATTCTCAGTACATTTGCTCAGGAAGCCCACTCTGCCGCAGCAGATTTGCGATATCTCAGAAGTCGTAAGGCGTAGCCCACGGGCAGCTACATTTTTAGATTCTGCATCTAAATAGGCTTCATTCGACATATGATTCATCGAAATGGGTTGAGACTTAAGGCATCTGGCTTCCGTGCCTGCGGTTGGAGGGCAATTCTCAGTACATTTGCTCAGGAAGCCCACTCTGCCGCAGCAGATTTATGATATCTCAGAAGTCGTACGTCGCAGCCTACGGGCAGCTACATTTCTAGATTCTGCTTCTAAATAGGCTTCATTCGACATATGATTCATCGAAATGGGTTGAGAATTAAGGCATCTGGCTTCCGTGCCTGCGGTTGTAGGGCAATTCTCAGTACATTTGCTCAGGAAGCCCACTCTGCCGCAGCAGATTTGCGATATCTCAAAAGTCGTAAGGCGTAGCCCACGGGCAGCTACATTTCTAGATTCTGCATCTAAATAGGCTTCATTCGACATATGATTCATCGAAATAGGTTGAGAATTAAGGCATCTGTCTTCCGTGCCTGCGGTTGGAGGGCAATTCTCCTTTGCACAGGAAGCCTACTCTGCCGCAGCAGATTAGCAATATCGCAGAAGTCGTAAGGCGCAGCCCACGGGCAGCTACACTTTTAGATTCTGCATCTAAATAGGCTTCATTCGACATATGATTCATCGAAATGGGTTGAGAATTAAGACATCTGGCTTCCGTGCCTGCGGTTGGAGGGCAATTCTCAGTACATTTGCTCAGGAAGCCCACTCTGCCGCAGCAGATTTGCGATATCTCAAAAGTCGTAAGGCGTAGCCCACGGGCAGCTACATTTCTAGATTCTGCATCTAAATAGGCTTCATTCGACATATGATTCATCGAAATGGGTTGAGAATTAAGGCATCTGTCTTCCGTGCCTGCGGTTGGAGGGCAATTCTCAGTACAATTGCTCAGGAAGCCCACTCTGCCGCAGCAGATTTACGATATCTCAGAAGTCGTACGGCCCAGCCCACGGGCAGCTACACTTTTAGATTCTGCATCTAAATAGGCTTCATTCAACATATGATTCATCGAAATGGGTTGAGAATTAAGACATCTGGCTTCCGTGCCTGCGGTTGGAGGGCAATTCTCAGTACATTTGCTCAGGAAGCCCACTCTGCCGCAGCAGATTTGCGATATCTCAAAAGTCGTAAGGCGTAGCCCACGGGCAGCTACATTTCTAGATTCTGCATCTAAATAGGCTTCATTCGACATATGATTCATCGAAATGGGTTGAGAATTAAGGCATCTGTCTTCCGTGCCTGCGGTTGGAGGGCAATTCTCAGTACGTTTGCTCAGGAAGCCCACTCTGCCGCAGCAGATTTGCGATATCTCAAAAGTCGTAAGGCGTAGCCCACGGGCAGCTACATTTCTAGATTCTGCATCTAAATAGGCTTCATTCAACATATGATTCATCGAAATGGGTTGAGAATTAAGACATCTGGCTTCCGTGCCTGCGGTTGGAGGGCAATTCTCAGTACATTTGCTCAGGAAGCCCACTCTGCCGCAGCAGATTTGCGATATCTCAGAAGTCGTAAGGCGTAGCCCACGGGCAGCTACATTTTTAGATTCTGCATCTAAATGGGCTTCATTCGACATATGATTCATCGAAATGGGTTGAGAATTAAGGCATCTGGCTTCCGTGCCTGCGGTTGGAGGGCAATTCTCAGTACATTTGCTCAGGAAGCCCACTCTGCCGCAGCAGATTTGCGATATCTCAGAAGTCGTAAGGCGTAGCCCACGGGCAGCTACATTTTTGGATTCTGCATCTAAATAGGCTTCATTCGACATATGATTCATCGAAATGGGTTGAGACTTAAGGCATCTGGCTTCCGTGCCTGCGGTTGGAGGGCAATTCTCAGTACATTTGCTCAGGAAGCCCACTCTGCCGCAGCAGATTTATGATATCTCAGAAGTCGTACGTCGCAGCCTACGGGCAGCTACATTTCTAGATTCTGCTTCTAAATAGGCTTCATTCGACATATGATTCATCGAAATGGGTTGAGAATTAAGGCATCTGGCTTCCGTGCCTGCGGTTGTAGGGCAATTCTCAGTACATTTGCTCAGGAAGCCCACTCTGCCGCAGCAGATTTGCGATATCTCAGAAGTCGTAAGGCGTAGCCCACGGGCAGCTACATTTCTAGATTCTGCTTCTAAATAGGCTTCATTCGACATATGATTCATCGAAATGGGTTGAGAATTATGGCATCTGGCTTCCGTGCCTGCGGTTGTAGGGCAATTCTCAGTACATTTGCTCAGGAAGCCCACTCTGCCGCAGCAGATTTGCGATATCTCAAAAGTCGTAAGGCGTAGCCCACGGGCAGCTACATTTCTAGATTCTGCATCTAAATAGGCTTCATTCGACATATGATTCATCGAAATGGGTTGAGAATTAAGGCATCTGTCTTCCGTGCCTGCGGTTGGAGGGCAATTCTCCTTTGCACAGGAAGCCTACTCTGCCGCAGCAGATTAGCAATATCGCAGAAGTCGTAAGGCGCAGCCCACGGGCAGCTACACTTTTAGATTCTGCATCTAAATAGGCTTCATTCGACATATGATTCATCGAAATGGGTTGAGAATTAAGACATCTGGCTTCCGTGCCTGCGGTTGGAGGGCAATTCTCAGTACATTTGCTCAGGAAGCCCACTCTGCCGCAGCAGATTTGCGATATCTCAAAAGTCGTAAGGCGTAGCCCACGGGCAGCTACATTTCTAGATTCTGCATCTAAATAGGCTTCATTCGACATATGATTCATCGAAATGGGTTGAGAATTAAGGCATCTGTCTTCCGTGCCTGCGGTTGGAGGGCAATTCTCAGTACGTTTGCTCAGGAAGCCCACTCTGCCGCAGCAGATTTGCGATATCTCAAAAGTCGTACGGCGTAGCCCACGGGCAGCTACATTTCTAGATTCTGCATCTAAATAGGCTTCATTCGACATATGATTCATCGAAATGGGTTGAGAATTAAGACATCTGGCTTCCGTGCCTGCGGTTGGAGGGCAATTCTCAGTACATTTGCTCAGGAAGCCCACTCTGCCGCAGCAGATTTGCGATATCTCAGAAGTCGTAAGGCGTAGCCCACGGGCAGCTACATTTTTAGATTCTGCATCTAAATGGGCTTCATTCGACATATGATTCATCGAAATGGGTTGAGAATTAAGGCATCTGGCTTCCGTGCCTGCGGTTGGAGGGCAATTCTCAGTACATTTGCTCAGGAAGCCCACTCTGCCGCAGCAGATTTGCGATATCTCAGAAGTCGTAAGGCGTAGCCCACGGGCAGCTACATTTTTAGATTCTGCATCTAAATAGGCTTCATTCGACATATGATTCATCGAAATGGGTTGAGACTTAAGGCATCTGGCTTCCGTGCCTGCGGTTGGAGGGCAATTCTCAGTACATTTGCTCAGGAAGCCCACTCTGCCGCAGCAGATTTATGATATCTCAGAAGTCGTACGTCGCAGCCTACGGGCAGCTACATTTCTAGATTCTGCTTCTAAATAGGCTTCATTCGACATATGATTCATCGAAATGGGTTGAGAATTAAGGCATCTGGCTTCCGTGCCTGCGGTTGTAGGGCAATTCTCAGTACATTTGCTCAGGAAGCCCACTCTGCCGCAGCAGATTTGCGATATCTCAAAAGTCGTAAGGCGTAGCCCACGGGCAGCTACATTTCTAGATTCTGCATCTAAATAGGCTTCATTCGACATATGATTCATCGAAATGGGTTGAGAATTAAGGCATCTGTCTTCCGTGCCTGCGGTTGGAGGGCAATTCTCCTTTGCACAGGAAGCCTACTCTGCCGCAGCAGATTAGCAATATCTCAGAAGTCGTAAGTCGTAGCCTACGGGCAGCTACATTTTTAGATTCTGCATCTAAATGGGCTTCATTCGACATATGATTCATCGAAATGGGTTGAGAATTAAGGCATCTGGCTTCCGTGCCTGCGGTTGGAGGGCAATTCTCAGTACATTTGCTCAGGAAGCCCACTCTGCCGCAGCAGATTTGCGATATCTCAGAAGTCGTAAGGCGTAGCCCACGGGCAGCTACATTTTTGGATTCTGCATCTAAATAGGCTTCATTCGACATATGATTCATCGAAATGGGTTGAGACTTAAGGCATCTGGCTTCCGTGCCTGCGGTTGGAGGGCAATTCTCAGTACATTTGCTCAGGAAGCCCACTCTGCCGCAGCAGATTTATGATATCTCAGAAGTCGTACGTCGCAGCCTACGGGCAGCTACATTTCTAGATTCTGCTTCTAAATAGGCTTCATTCGACATATGATTCATCGAAATGGGTTGAGAATTAAGGCATCTGGCTTCCGTGCCTGCGGTTGTAGGGCAATTCTCAGTACATTTGCTCAGGAAGCCCACTCTGCCGCAGCAGATTTGCGATATCTCAGAAGTCGTAAGGCGTAGCCCACGGGCAGCTACATTTTTAGATTCTGCATCTAAATAGGCTTCATTCGACATATGATTCATCGAAATGGGTTGAGAATTAAGGCATCTGTCTTCCGTGCCTGCGGTTGGAGGGCAATTCTCAGTACAATTGCTCAGGAAGCCCACTCTGCCGCAGCAGATTTACGATATCCCAGAAGTCGTACGGCCCAGCCCACGGGCAGCTACAGTTTTAGATTCTGCATCTAAATAGGCTTCATTCAACATATGATTCATCGAAATGGGTTGAGAATTAAGACATCTGGCTTCCGTGCCTGCGGTTGGAGGGCAATTCTCAGTACATTTGCTCAGGAAGCCCACTCTGCCGCAGCAGATTTGCGATATCTCAAAAGTCGTAAGGCGTAGCCCACGGGCAGCTACATTTCTAGATTCTGCATCTAAATAGGCTTCATTCGACATATGATTCATCGAAATGGGTTGAGAATTAAGGCATCTGGCTTCCGTGCCTGCGGTTGTAGGGCAATTCTCAGTACATTTGCTCAGGAAGCCCACTCTGCCGCAGCAGATTTGCGATATCTCAGAAGTCGTAAGGCGTAGCCCACGGGCAGCTACATTTTTAGATTCTGCATCTAAATAGGCTTCATTCGACATATGATTCATCGAAATGGGTTGAGAATTAAGGCATCTGTCTTCCGTGCCTGCGGTTGGAGGGCAATTCTCAGTACAATTGCTCAGGAAGCCCACTCTGCCGCAGCAGATTTACGATATCCCAGAAGTCGTACGGCCCAGCCCACGGGCAGCTACACTTTTAGATTCTGCATCTAAATAGGCTTCATTCGACATATGATTCATCGAAATGGGTTGAGAATTAAGGCATCTGTCTTCCGTGCCTGCGGTTGGAGGGCAATTCTCAGTACAATTGCTCAGGAAGCCCACTCTGCCGCAGCAGATTTACGATATCCCAGAAGTCGTACGGCCCAGCCCACGGGCAGCTACACTTTTAGATTCTGCATCTAAATAGGCTTCATTCAACATATGATTCATCGAAATGGGTTGAGAATTAAGACATCTGGCTTCCGTGCCTGCGGTTGGAGGGCAATTCTCAGTACATTTGCTCAGGAAGCCCACTCTGCCGCAGCAGATTTGCGATATCTCAAAAGTCGTAAGGCGTAGCCCACGGGCAGCTACATTTCTAGATTCTGCATCTAAATAGGCTTCATTCGACATATGATTCATCGAAATGAGTTGAGAATTAAGGCATCTGTCTTCCGTGCCTGCGGTTGGAGGGCAATTCTCCTTTGCACAGGAAGCCCACTCTGCCGCAGCAGATTAGCAATATCGCAGAAGCCGTAAAGCGCAGCCCACGGGCAGCTACATTTTTAGATTCTGCATCTAAATAGGCTTCATTCGACATATGATTCATCGAAATGGGTTGAGAATTAAGGCATCTGTCTTCCGTGCCTGCGGTTGGAGGGCAATTCTCAGTACGTTTGCTCAGGAAGCCCACTCTGCCGCAGCAGATTTGCGATATCTCAAAAGTCGTAAGGCGTAGCCCACGGGCAGCTACATTTCTAGATTCTGCATCTAAATAGGCTTCATTCGACATATGATTCATCGAAATGGGTTGAGAATTAAGGCATCTGTCTTCCGTGCCTGCGGTTGGAGGGCAATTCTCATTTGCACAGGAAGCCCACTCTGCCGCAGCAGATTTACGATATCGCAGAAGTCGTAAGGCGCAGCCCACGGGCAGCTACATTTTTGGATTCTGCATCTAAATAGGCTTCATTCGACATATGATTCATCGAAATGGGTTGAGAATTAAGGCATCTGTCTTCCGTGCTTGCGGTTGGAGGGCAATTCTCATTTGCACAGGAAGCCCACTCTGCCGCAGCAGATTTACGATATCTTAGAAGTCGTACGGCGCAGCCCACGGGCAGCTACACTTTTAGATTCTGCATCTAAATAGGCTTCATTCAACATATGATTCATCGAAATGGGTTGAGAATTAAGACATCTGGCTTCCGTGCCTGCGGTTGGAGGGCAATTCTCATTTGCACAGGAAGCCCACTCTGCCGCAGCAGATTTACGATATCTCAGAAGCCGTACGGCGCAGCCCACGGGCAGCTACACTTTTAGATTCTGCATCTAAAAAGGCTTCATTCAACATATGATTCATCGAAATGGGTTGAGAATTAAGGCATCTGGCTTCCGTGCCTGCGGTTGGAGGGCAATTCTCAGTACATTTGCTCAGGAAGCCCACTCTGCCGCAGCAGATTTGCGATATCTCAAAAGTCGTAAGGCGTAGCCCACGGGCAGCTACATTTCTAGATTCTGCATCTAAATAGGCTTCATTCGACATATGATTCATCGAAATGGGTTGAGAATTAAGGCATCTGTCTTCCGTGCCTGCGGTTGGAGGGCAATTCTCAGTACGTTTGCTCAGGAAGCCCACTCTGCCGCAGCAGATTTGCGATATCTCAAAAGTCGTAAGGCGTAGCCCAGGGGCAGCTACATTTCTAGATTCTGCATCTAAATAGGCTTCATTCGACATATGATTCATCGAAATGGGTTGAGAATTAAGGCATCTGTCTTCCGTGCCTGCGGTTGGAGGGCAATTCTCCTTTGCACAGGAAGCCCACTCTGCCGCAGCAGATTAGCAATATCGCAGAAGCCGTAAAGCGCAGCCCACGGGCAGCTACATTTTTAGATTCTGCATCTAAATAGGCTCAATTCGACATATGATTCATCGAAATGGGTTAAGAATTAAGGCATCTGGCTTCCGTGCCTGCGGTTGGAGGGCAATTCTCAGTACATTTGCTCAGGAAGCCCACTCTGCCGCAGCAGATTTGCGATATCTCAGAAGGCGTAAAGCGCAGCCCACGGGCAGCTACATTTTTAGATTCTGCATCTAAATGGGCTTCATTCGACATATGATTCATCGAAATGGGTTGAGAATTAAGGCATCTGGCTTCCGTGCCTGCGGTTGGAGGGCAATTCTCAGTACATTTGCTCAGGAAGCCCACTCTGCCGCAGCAGATTTGCGATATCTCAGAAGTCGTAAGGCGTAGCCCACGGGCAGCTGCATTTTTAGATTCTGCATCTAAATAGGCTTCATTCAACATATGATTCATCGAAATGGGTTGAGAATTAAGACATCTGGCTTCCGTGCCTGCGGTTGGAGGGCAATTCTCAGTACATTTGCTCAGGAAGCCCACTCTGCCGCAGCAGATTTGCGATATCTCAAAAGTCGTAAGGCGTAGCCCACGGGCAGCTACATTTCTAGATTCTGCATCTAAATAGGCTTCATTCGACATATGATTCATCGAAATGGGTTGAGAATTAAGGCATCTGTCTTCCGTGCCTGCGGTTGGAGGGCAATTCTCAGTACGTTTGCTCAGGAAGCCCACTCTGCCGCAGCAGATTTGCGATATCTCAAAAGTCGTAAGGCGTAGCCCACGGGCAGCTACATTTCTAGATTCTGCATCTAAATAGGCTTCATTCGACATATGACTCATCGAAATGAGTTGAGAATTAAGGCATCTGTCTTCCGTGCCTGCGGTTGGAGGGCAATTCTCCTTTGCACAGGAAGCCCACTCTGCCGCAGCAGATTAGCAATATCGCAGAAGCCGTAAAGCGCAGCCCACGGGCAGCTACATTTTTAGATTCTGCATCTAAATAGGCTTCATTCGACATATGATTCATCGAAATGGGTTGAGAATTAAGGCATCTGGCTTCCGTGCCTGCGGTTGGAGGGCAATTCTCAGTACATTTGCTCAGGAAGCCCACTCTGCCGCAGCAGATTTACGATATCTCAGAAGTCGTAAGGCGTAGCCCACGGGCAGCTACATTTTTAGATTCTGCATCTAAATAGGCTTCATTCGACATATGATTCATCGAAATGGGTTGAGAATTAAGGCATCTGTCTTCCGTGCCTGCGGTTGGAGGGCAATTCTCAGTACGTTTGCTCAGGAAGCCCACTCTGCCGCAGCAGATTTGCGATATCTCAAAAGTCGTAAGGCGTAGCCCACGGGCAGCTACATTTCTAGATTCTGCATCTAAATAGGCTTCATTCGACATATGATTCATCGAAATGGGTTGAGAATTAAGGCATCTGTCTTCCGTGCCTGCGGTTGGAGGGCAATTCTCATTTGCACAGGAAGCCCACTCTGCCGCAGCAGATTTACGATATCGCAGAAGTCGTACGGCGCAGCCCACGGGCAGCTACACTTTTAGATTCTGCATCTAAATAGGCTTCATTCAACATATGATTCATCGAAATGGGTTGAGAATTAAGACATCTGGCTTCCGTGCCTGCGGTTGGAGGGCAATTCTCATTTGCACAGGAAGCCCACTCTGCCGCAGCAGATTTACGATATCTCAGAAGTCGTACGGCGCAGCCCACGGGCAGCTACACTTTTAGATTCTGCATCTAAAAAGGCTTCATTCAACATATGATTCATCGAAATGGGTTGAGAATTAAGGCATCTGGCTTCCGTGCCTGCGGTTGGAGGGCAATTCTCAGTACATTTGCTCAGGAAGCCCACTCTGCCGCAGCAGATTTGCGATATCTCAAAAGTCGTAAGGCGTAGCCCACGGGCAGCTACATTTCTAGATTCTGCATCTAAATAGGCTTCATTCGACATATGATTCATCGAAATGGGTTGAGAATTAAGGCATCTGTCTTCCGTGCCTGCGGTTGGAGGGCAATTCTCAGTACGTTTGCTCAGGAAGCCCACTCTGCCGCAGCAGATTTGCGATATCTCAAAAGTCGTAAGGCGTAGCCCACGGGCAGCTACATTTCTAGATTCTGCATCTAAATAGGCTTCATTCGACATATGATTCATCGAAATGGGTTGAGAATTAAGGCATCTGTCTTCCGTGCCTGCGGTTGGAGGGCAATTCTCCTTTGCACAGGAAGCCCACTCTGCCGCAGCAGATTAGCAATATCGCAGAAGCCGTAAAGCGCAGCCCACGCGCAGCTACATTTTTAGATTCTGCATCTAAATAGGCTCAATTCGACATATGATTCATCGAAATGGGTTAAGAATTAAGGCATCTGGCTTCCGTGCCTGCGGTTGGAGGGCAATTCTCAGTACATTTGCTCAGGAAGCCCACTCTGCCGCAGCAGATTTGCGATATCTCAGAAGGCGTAAAGCGCAGCCCACGGGCAGCTACATTTTTAGATTCTGCATCTAAATGGGCTTCATTCGACATATGATTCATCGAAATGGGTTGAGAATTAAGGCATCTGGCTTCCGTGCCTGCGGTTGGAGGGCAATTCTCAGTACATTTGCTCAGGAAGCCCACTCTGCCGCAGCAGATTTGCGATATCTCAGAAGGCGTAAAGCGCAGCCCACGGGCAGCTACATTTTTAGATTCTGCATCTAAATGGGCTTCATTCGACATATGATTCATCGAAATGGGTTGAGAATTAAGGCATCTGGCTTCCGTGCCTGCGGTTGGAGGGCAATTCTCAGTACATTTGCTCAGGAAGCCCACTCTGCCGCAGCAGATTTGCGATATCTCAGAAGTCGTAAGGCGTAGCCCACGGGCAGCTGCATTTTTAGATTCTGCATCTAAATAGGCTTCATTCAACATATGATTCATCGAAATGGGTTGAGAATTAAGACATCTGGCTTCCGTGCCTGCGGTTGGAGGGCAATTCTCAGTACATTTGCTCAGGAAGCCCACTCTGCCGCAGCAGATTTGCGATATCTCAAAAGTCGTAAGGCGTAGCCCACGGGCAGCTACATTTCTAGATTCTGCATCTAAATAGGCTTCATTCGACATATGATTCATCGAAATGGGTTGAGAATTAAGGCATCTGTCTTCCGTGCCTGCGGTTGGAGGGCAATTCTCAGTACGTTTGCTCAGGAAGCCCACTCTGCCGCAGCAGATTTGCGATATCTCAAAAGTCGTAAGGCGTAGCCCACGGGCAGCTACATTTCTAGATTCTGCATCTAAATAGGCTTCATTCGACATATGACTCATCGAAATGAGTTGAGAATTAAGGCATCTGTCTTCCGTGCCTGCGGTTGGAGGGCAATTCTCCTTTGCACAGGAAGCCCACTCTGCCGCAGCAGATTAGCAATATCGCAGAAGCCGTAAAGCGCAGCCCACGGGCAGCTACATTTTTAGATTCTGCATCTAAATAGGCTTCATTCGACATATGATTCATCGAAATGGGTTGAGAATTAAGGCATCTGGCTTCCGTGCCTGCGGTTGGAGGGCAATTCTCAGTACATTTGCTCAGGAAGCCCACTCTGCCGCAGCAGATTTACGATATCTCAGAAGTCGTAAGGCGTAGCCCACGGGCAGCTACATTTTTAGATTCTGCATCTAAATAGGCTTCATTCGACATATGATTCATCGAAATGGGTTGAGAATTAAGGCATCTGTCTTCCGTGCCTGCGGTTGGAGGGCAATTCTCAGTACGTTTGCTCAGGAAGCCCACTCTGCCGCAGCAGATTTGCGATATCTCAAAAGTCGTAAGGCGTAGCCCACGGGCAGCTACATTTCTAGATTCTGCATCTAAATAGGCTTCATTCGACATATGATTCATCGAAATGGGTTGAGAATTAAGGCATCTGTCTTCCGTGCCTGCGGTTGGAGGGCAATTCTCATTTGCACAGGAAGCCCACTCTGCCGCAGCAGATTTACGATATCGCAGAAGTCGTACGGCGCAGCCCACGGGCAGCTACACTTTTAGATTCTGCATCTAAAAAGGCTTCATTCAACATATGATTCATCGAAATGGGTTGAGAATTAAGGCATCTGGCTTCCGTGCCTGCGGTTGGAGGGCAATTCTCAGTACATTTGCTCAGGAAGCCCACTCTGCCGCAGCAGATTTGCGATATCTCAAAAGTCGTAAGGCGTAGCCCACGGGCAGCTACATTTCTAGATTCTGCATCTAAATAGGCTTCATTCGACATATGATTCATCGAAATGGGTTGAGAATTAAGGCATCTGTCTTCCGTGCCTGCGGTTGGAGGGCAATTCTCAGTACGTTTGCTCAGGAAGCCCACTCTGCCGCAGCAGATTTGCGATATCTCAAAAGTCGTAAGGCGTAGCCCACGGGCAGCTACATTTCTAGATTCTGCATCTAAATAGGCTTCATTCGACATATGATTCATCGAAATGGGTTGAGAATTAAGGCATCTGTCTTCCGTGCCTGCGGTTGGAGGGCAATTCTCCTTTGCACAGGAAGCCCACTCTGCCGCAGCAGATTAGCAATATCGCAGAAGCCGTAAAGCGCAGCCCACGCGCAGCTACATTTTTAGATTCTGCATCTAAATAGGCTCAATTCGACATATGATTCATCGAAATGGGTTAAGAATTAAGGCATCTGGCTTCCGTGCCTGCGGTTGGAGGGCAATTCTCAGTACATTTGCTCAGGAAGCCCACTCTGCCGCAGCAGATTTGCGATATCTCAGAAGGCGTAAAGCGCAGCCCACGGGCAGCTACATTTTTAGATTCTGCATCTAAATGGGCTTCATTCGACATATGATTCATCGAAATGGGTTGAGAATTAAGGCATCTGGCTTCCGTGCCTGCGGTTGGAGGGCAATTCTCAGTACATTTGCTCAGGAAGCCCACTCTGCCGCAGCAGATTTGCGATATCTCAGAAGTCGTAAGGCGTAGCCCACGGGCAGCTACATTTTTAGATTCTGCATCTAAATAGGCTTCATTCGACATATGATTCATCGAAATGGGTTGAGACTTAAGGCATCTGTCTTCCGTGCCTGCGGTTGGAGGGCAATTCTCAGTACATTTGCTCAGGAAGCCCACTCTGCCGCAGCAGATTTATGATATCTCAGAAGTCGTACGTCGCAGCCTACGGGCAGCTACATTTCTAGATTCTGCTTCTAAATAGGCTTCATTCGACATATGATTCATCGAAATGGGTTGAGAATTAAGGCATCTGGCTTCCGTGCCTGCGGTTGTAGGGCAATTCTCAGTACATTTGCTCAGGAAGCCCACTCTGCCGCAGCAGATTTGCGATATCTCAGAAGTCGTAAGGCGTAGCCCACGGGCAGCTACATTTTTAGATTCTGCATCTAAATAGGCTTCATTCGACATATGATTCATCGAAATGGGTTGAGAATTAAGGCATCTGTCTTCCGTGCCTGCGGTTGGAGGGCAATTCTCAGTACAATTGCTCAGGAAGCCCACTCTGCCGCAGCAGATTTACGATATCTCAGAAGTCGTACGGCCCAGCCCACGGGCAGCTACACTTTTAGATTCTGCATCTAAATAGGCTTCATTCGACATACGATTCATCGAAATGAGTTGAGAATTAAGGCATCTGTCTTCCGTGCCTGCGGTTGGAGGGCAATTCTATTTTGCACAGGAAGCCCACTCTGCCGCAGCAGATTAGCAATATCGCAGAAGCCGTAAAGCGCAGCCCACGGGCAGCTACATTTTTAGATTCTGCATCTAAATAGGCTTCATTCGACATATGATTCATCGAAATGGGTTGAGAATTAAGGCATCTGGCTTCCGAGCCTGCGGTTGGAGGGCAATTCTCAGTACATTTGCTCAGGAAGCCCACTCTGCCGCAGCAGATTTATGATATCTCAGAAGTCGTACGTCGCAGCCTACGGGCAGCTACATTTCTAGATTCTGCTTCTAAATAGGCTTCATTCGACATATGATTCATCGAAATGGGTTGAGAATTAAGGCATCTGGCTTCCGAGCCTGCGGTTGGAGGGCAATTCTCAGTACATTTGCTCAGGAAGCCCACTCTGCCGCAGCAGATTTATGATATCTCAGAAGTCGTACGTCGCAACCTACGGGCAGCTACATTTCTAGATTCTGCTTCTAAATAGGCTTCATTCGACATATGATTCATCGAAATGGGTTGAGAATTAAGGCATCTGGCTTCCGTGCCTGCGGTTGTAGGGCAATTCTCAGTACATTTGCTCAGGAAGCCCACTCTGCCGCAGCAGATTTGCGATATCTCAGAAGTCGTAAGGCGTAGCCCACGGGCAGCTACATTTTTAGATTCTGCATCTAAATAGGCTTCATTCGACATATGATTCATCGAAATGGGTTGAGAATTAAGGCATCTGTCTTCCGTGCCTGCGGTTGGAGGGCAATTCTCAGTACAATTGCTCAGGAAGCCCACTCTGCCGCAGCAGATTTACGATATCTCAGAAGTCGTACGGCTCAGCCCACGGGCAGCTACACTTTTAGATTCTGCATCTAAATAGGCTTCATTCAACATATGATTCATCGAAATGGGTTGAGAATTAAGACATCTGGCTTCCGTGCCTGCGGTTGGAGGGCAATTCTCAGTACATTTGCTCAGGAAGCCCACTCTGCCGCAGCAGATTTGCGATATCTCAAAAGTCGTAAGGCGTAGCCCACGGGCAGCTACATTTCTAGATTCTGCATCTATATAGGCTTCATTCGACATATGATTCATCGAAATGGGTTGAGAATTAAGGCATCTGTCTTCCGTGCCTGCGGTTGGAGGGCAATTCTCAGTACGTTTGCTCAGGAAGCCCACTCTGCCGCAGCAGATTTGCGATATCTCAAAAGTCGTACGGCGTAGCCCACGGGCAGCTACATTTCTAGATTCTGCATCTAAATAGGCTTCATTCGACATATGATTCATCGAAATGAGTTGAGAATTAAGGCATCTGTCTTCCGTGCCTGCGGTTGGAGGGCAATTCTCCTTTGCACAGGAAGCCCACTCTGCCGCAGCAGATTAGCAATATCGCAGAAGCCGTAAAGCGCAGCCCACGGGCAGCTACATTTTTAGATTCTGCATCTAAATAAGCTTCATTCGACATATGATTCATCGAAATGGGTTGAGAATTAAGGCATCTGGCTTCCGTGCCTGCGGTTGGAGGGCAATTCTCAGTACATTTGCTCAGGAAGCCCACTCTGCCGCAGCAGATTTGCGATATCTCAGAAGTCGTAAGGCGTAGCCCACGGGCAGCTACATTTTTGGATTCTGCATCTAAATAGGCTTCATTCGACATATGATTCATCGAAATGGGTTGAGACTTAAGGCATCTGTCTTCCGTGCCTGCGGTTGGAGGGCAATTCTCAGTACATTTGCTCAGGAAGCCCACTCTGCCGCAGCAGATTTATGATATCTCAGAAGTCGTACGTCGCAGCCTACGGGCAGCTACATTTCTAGATTCTGCTTCTAAATAGGCTTCATTCGACATATGATTCATCGAAATGGGTTGAGAATTAAGGCATCTGGCTTCCGTGCCTGCGGTTGTAGGGCAATTCTCAGTACATTTGCTCAGGAAGCCCACTCTGCCGCAGCAGATTTGCGATATCTCAGAAGTCGTAAGGCGTAGCCCACGGGCAGCTACATTTTTAGATTCTGCATCTAAATAGGCTTCATTCGACATATGATTCATCGAAATGGGTTGAGAATTAAGGCATCTGTCTTCCGTGCCTGCGGTTGGAGGGCAATTCTCAGTACAATTGCTCAGGAAGCCCACTCTGCCGCAGCAGATTTACGATATCTCAGAAGTCGTACGGCCCAGCCCACAGGCAGCTACACTTTTAGATTCTGCATCTAAATAGGCTTCATTCAACATATGATTCATCGAAATGGGTTGAGAATTAAGACATCTGGCTTCCGTGCCTGCGGTTGGAGGGCAATTCTCAGTACATTTGCTCAGGAAGCCCACTCTGCCGCAGCAGATTTGCGATATCTCAAAAGTCGTAAGGCGTAGCCCACGGGCAGCTACATTTCTAGATTCTGCATCTATATAGGCTTCATTCGACATATGATTCATCGAAATGGGTTGAGAATTAAGGCATCTGTCTTCCGTGCCTGCGGTTGGAGGGCAATTCTCAGTACGTTTGCTCAGAAAGCCCACTCTGCCGCAGCAGATTTGCGATATCTCAAAAGTCGTACGGCGTAGCCCACGGGCAGCTACATTTCTAGATTCTGCATCTAAATAGGCTTCATTCGACATATGATTCATCGAAATGAGTTGAGAATTAAGGCATCTGTCTTCCGTGCCTGCGGTTGGAGGGCAATTCTCCTTTACACAGGAAGCCCACTCTGCCGCAGCAGATTAGCAATATCGCAGAAGCCGTAAAGCGCAGCCCACGGGCAGCTACATTTTTAGATTCTGCATCTAAATAGGCTTCATTCGACATATGATTCATCGAAATGGGTTGAGAATTAAGGCATCTGGCTTCCGTGCCTGCGGTTGGAGGGCAATTCTCAGTACATTTGCTCAGGAAGCCCACTCTGCCGCAGCAGATTTACGATATCTCAGAAGTCGTAAGGCGCAGCCTACGGGCAGCTACATTTTTAGATTCTGCATCTAAATAGGCTTCATTCGACATATGATTCATCGAAATGGGTTGAGAATTAAGGCATCTGGCTTCCGAGCCTGCGGTTGGAGGGCAATTCTCAGTACATTTGCTCAGGAAGCCCACTCTGCCGCAGCAGATTTGCGATATCTCAGAAGTCGTAAGGCGTAGCCCACGGGCAGCTACATTTTTAGATTCTGCATCTAAATAGGCTTCATTCGACATATGATTCATCGAAATGGGTTGAGAATTAAGGCATCTGTCTTCCGTGCCTGCGGTTGGAGGGCAATTCTCAGTACATTTGCTCAGGAAACCCACTCTGCCGCAGCAGATTTGCGATATCTCAGAAATCGTACGGCGCAGCCCACGGGCAGCTGCATTTTTAGATTCTGCATCTAAATAGGCTCAATTCGACATATGATTCATCGAAATGGGTTAAGAATTAAGGCATCTGGCTTCCGTGCCTGCGGTTGTAGGGCAATTCTCAGTACATTTGCTCAGGAAGCCCACTCTGCCGCAGCAGATTTACGATATCTTAGAAGTCGTAAGGCGCAGCCCACGGGCAGCTACACTTTTAGATTCTGCATCTAAATGGGCTTCATTCAACATATGATTCATCGAAATGGGTTGAGAATTAAGGCATCTGTCTTCCGTGCCTGCGGTTGGAGGGCAATTCTCAGTACGTTTGCTCAGGAAGCCCACTCTGCCGCAGCAGATTTGCGATATCTCAAAAGTCGTAAGGCGTAGCCCACGGGCAGCTACATTTCTAGATTCTGCATCTAAATAGGCTTCATTCGACATATGATTCATCGAAATGGGTTGAGAATTAAGGCATCTGTCTTCCGTGCCTGCGGTTGGAGGGCAATTCTCATTTGCACAGGAAGCCCACTCTGCCGCAGCAGATTTACGATATCGCAGAAGTCGTAAGGCGCAGCCCACGGGCAGCTACATTTTTAGATTCTGCATCTAAATAGGCTCAATTCGACATATAATTCATCGAAATCGGTTGAGAATTAAGGCATCTGTCTTCCGTGCCTGCGGTTGGAGGGCAATTCTCATTTGCACAGGAAGCCCACTCTGCCGCAGCAGATTTACGATATCTCAGAAGTCGTACGGCGCAGCCCACGGGCAGCTACACTTTTAGATTCTGCATCTAAAAAGGCTTCATTCAACATATGATTCATCGAAATGGGTTGAGAATTAAGGCATCTGGCTTCCGTGCCTGCGGTTGGAGGGCAATTCTCAGTACATTTGCTCAGGAAGCCCACTCTGCCGCAGCAGATTTGCGATATCTCAAAAGTCGTAAGGCGTAGCCCACGGGCAGCTACATTTCTAGATTCTGCATCTAAATAGGCTTCATTCGACATATGATTCATCGAAATGGGTTGAGAATTAAGGCATCTGTCTTCCGTGCCTGCGGTTGGAGGGCAATTCTCAGTACGTTTGCTCAGGAAGCCCACTCTGCCGCAGCAGATTTGCGATATCTCAAAAGTCGTAAGGCGTAGCCCACGGGCAGCTACATTTCTAGATTCTGCATCTAAATAGGCTTCATTCGACATATGATTCATCGAAATGGGTTGAGAATTAAGGCATCTGTCTTCCGTGCCTGCGGTTGGAGGGCAATTCTCCTTTGCACAGGAAGCCCACTCTGCCGCAGCAGATTAGCAATATCGCAGAAGCCGTAAAGCGCAGCCCACGGGCAGCTACACTTTTAGATTCTGCATCTAAATAGGCTTCATTCGACATATGATTCATCGAAATGGGTTGAGAATTAAGGCATCTGGCTTCCGTGCCTGCGGTTGGAGGGCAATTCTCAGTACATTTGCTCAGGAAGCCCACTCTGCCGCAGCAGATTTACGATATCTCAGAAGTCGTAAGGCGCAGCCTACGGGCAGCTACATTTTTAGATTCTGCTTCTAAATAGGCTTCATTCGACATATGATTCATCGAAATGGGTTGAGAATTAAGGCATCTGGCTTCCGAGCCTGCGGTTGGAGGGCAATTCTCAGTACATTTGCTCAGGAAGCCCACTCTGCCGCAGCAGATTTGCGATATCTCAGAAGTCGTAAGGCGTAGCCCACGGGCAGCTACATTTTTAGATTCTGCATCTAAATAGGCTCAATTCGACATATAATTCATCGAAATCGGTTGAGAATTAAGGCATCTGTCTTCCGTGCCTGCGGTTGGAGGGCAATTCTCATTTGCACAGGAAGCCCACTCTGCCGCAGCAGATTTACGATATCTTAGAAGTCGTACGGCGCAGCCCACGGGCAGCTACACTTTTAGATTCTGCATCTAAATAGGCTTCATTCAACATATGATTCATCGAAATGGGTTGAGAATTAAGACATCTGGCTTCCGTGCCTGCGGTTGGAGGGCAATTCTCCTTTGCACAGGAAGCCCACTCTGCCGCAGCAGATTTACGATATCTCAGAAGTCGTACGGCGCAGCCCACGGGCAGCTACACTTTTAGATTCTGCATCTAAAAAGGCTTCATTCAACATATGATTCATCGAAATGGGTTGAGAATTAAGGCATCTGGCTTCCGTGCCTGCGGTTGGAGGGCAATTCTCAGTACATTTGCTCAGGAAGCCCACTCTGCCGCAGAAGATTTGCGATATCTCAAAAGTCGTAAGGCGTAGCCCACGGGCAGCTACATTTCTAGATTCTGCATCTAAATAGGCTTCATTCGACATATGATTCATCGAAATGGGTTGAGACTTAAGGCATCTGTCTTCCGTGCCTGCGGTTGGAGGGCAATTCTCAGTACGTTTGCTCAGGAAGCCCACTCTGCCGCAGCAGATTTGCGATATCTCAAAAGTCGTAAGGCGTAGCCCACGGGCAGCTACATTTCTAGATTCTGCATCTAAATAGGCTTCATTCGACATATGATTCATCGAAATGGGTTGAGAATTAAGGCATCTGTCTTCCGTGCCTGCGGTTGGAGGGCAATTCTCCTTTGCACAGGAAGCCCACTCTGCCGCAGCAGATTAGCAATATCGCAGAAGCCGTAAAGCGCAGCCCACGGGCAGCTACATTTTTAGATTCTGCATCTAAATAGGCTCAATTCGACATATGATTCATCGAAATGGGTTAAGAATTAAGGCATCTGGCTTCCGTGCCTGCGGTTGGAGGGCAATTCTCAGTACATTTGCTCAGGAAGCCCACTCTGCCGCAGCAGATTTGCGATATCTCAGAAGGCGTAAAGCGCAGCCCACGGGCAGCTACATTTTTAGATTCTGCATCTAAATGGGCTTCATTCGACATATGATTCATCGAAATGGGTTGAGAATTAAGGCATCTGGCTTCCGTGCCTGCGGTTGGAGGGCAATTCTCAGTACATTTGCTCAGGAAGCCCACTCTGCCGCAGCAGATTTGCGATATCTCAGAAGTCGTAAGGCGTAGCCCACGGGCAGCTACATTTTTGGATTCTGCATCTAAATAGGCTTCATTCGACATATGATTCATCGAAATGGGTTGAGACTTAAGGCATCTGTCTTCCGTGCCTGCGGTTGGAGGGCAATTCTCAGTACATTTGCTCAGGAAGCCCACTCTGCCGCAGCAGATTTATGATATCTCAGAAGTCGTACGTCGCAGCCTACGGGCAGCTACATTTCTAGATTCTGCTTCTAAATAGGCTTCATTCGACATATGATTCATCGAAATGGGTTGAGAATTAAGGCATCTGGCTTCCGTGCCTGCGGTTGTAGGGCAATTCTCAGTACATTTGCTCAGGAAGCCCACTCTGCCGCAGCAGATTTGCGATATCTCAGAAGTCGTAAGGCGTAGCCCACGGGCAGCTACATTTTTAGATTCTGCATCTAAATAGGCTTCATTCGACATATGATTCATCGAAATGGGTTGAGAATTAAGGCATCTGTCTTCCGTGCCTGCGGTTGGAGGGCAATTCTCAGTACAATTGCTCAGGAAGCCCACTCTGCCGCAGCAGATTTACGATATCTCAGAAGTCGTACGGCCCAGCCCACGGGCAGCTACACTTTTAGATTCTGCATCTAAATAGGCTTCATTCAACATATGATTCATCGAAATGGGTTGAGAATTAAGACATCTGGCTTCCGTGCCTGCGGTTGGAGGGCAATTCTCAGTACATTTGCTCAGGAAGCCCACTCTGCCGCAGCAGATTTGCGATATCTCAAAAGTCGTAAGGCGTAGCCCACGGGCAGCTACATTTCTAGATTCTGCATCTATATAGGCTTCATTCGACATATGATTCATCGAAATGGGTTGAGAATTAAGGCATCTGTCTTCCGTGCCTGCGGTTGGAGGGCAATTCTCAGTACGTTTGCTCAGGAAGCCCACTCTGCCGCAGCAGATTTGCGATATCTCAAAAGTCGTACGGCGTAGCCCACGGGCAGCTACATTTCTAGATTCTGCATCTAAATAGGCTTCATTCGACATATGATTCATCGAAATGAGTTGAGAATTAAGGCATCTGTCTTCCGTGCCTGCGGTTGGAGGGCAATTCTCCTTTACACAGGAAGCCCACTCTGCCGCAGCAGATTAGCAATATCGCAGAAGCCGTAAAGCGCAGCCCACGGGCAGCTACATTTTTAGATTCTGCATCTAAATAGGCTTCATTCGACATATGATTCATCGAAATGGGTTGAGAATTAAGGCATCTGGCTTCCGTGCCTGCGGTTGGAGGGCAATTCTCAGTACATTTGCTCAGGAAGCCCACTCTGCCGCAGCAGATTTACGATATCTCAGAAGTCGTACGGCGCAGCCTACGGGCAGCTACATTTTTAGATTCTGCTTCTAAATAGGCTTCATTCGACATATGATTCATCGAAATGGGTTGAGAATTAAGGCATCTGGCTTCCGAGCCTGCGGTTGGAGGGCAATTCTCAGTACATTTGCTCAGGAAGCCCACTCTGCCGCAGCAGATTTGCGATATCTCAGAAGTCGTAAGGCGTAGCCCACGGGCAGCTACATTTTTAGATTCTGCATCTAAATAGGCTTCATTCGACATATGATTCATCGAAATGGGTTGAGAATTAAGGCATCTGTCTTCCGTGCCTGCGGTTGGAGGGCAATTCTCAGTACATTTGCTCAGGAAACCCACTCTGCCGCAGCAGATTTGCGATATCTCAGAAATCGTACGGCGCAGCCCACGGGCAGCTGCATTTTTAGATTCTGCATCTAAATAGGCTCAATTCGACATATGATTCATCGAAATGGGTTAAGAATTAAGGCATCTGGCTTCCGTGCCTGCGGTTGTAGGGCAATTCTCAGTACATTTGCTCAGGAAGCCCACTCTGCCGCAGCAGATTTACGATATCTTAGAAGTCGTAAGGCGCAGCCCACGGGCAGCTACACTTTTAGATTCTGCATCTAAATGGGCTTCATTCAACATATGATTCATCGAAATGGGTTGAGAATTAAGGCATCTGTCTTCCGTGCCTGCGGTTGGAGGGCAATTCTCAGTACGTTTGCTCAGGAAGCCCACTCTGCCGCAGCAGATTTGCGATATCTCAAAAGTCGTAAGGCGTAGCCCACGGGCAGCTACATTTCTAGATTCTGCATCTAAATAGGCTTCATTCGACATATGATTCATCGAAATGGGTTGAGAATTAAGGCATCTGTCTTCCGTGCCTGCGGTTGGAGGGCAATTCTCATTTGCACAGGAAGCCCACTCTGCCGCAGCAGATTTACGATATCGCAGAAGTCGTAAGGCGCAGCCCACGGGCAGCTACATTTTTAGATTCTGCATCTAAATAGGCTCAATTCGACATATAATTCATCGAAATCGGTTGAGAATTAAGGCATCTGTCTTCCGTGCCTGCGGTTGGAGGGCAATTCTCATTTGCACAGGAAGCCCACTCTGCCGCAGCAGATTTACGATATCTCAGAAGTCGTACGGCGCAGCCCACGGGCAGCTACACTTTTAGATTCTGCATCTAAAAAGGCTTCATTCAACATATGATTCATCGAAATGGGTTGAGAATTAAGGCATCTGGCTTCCGTGCCTGCGGTTGGAGGGCAATTCTCAGTACATTTGCTCAGGAAGCCCACTCTGCCGCAGCAGATTTGCGATATCTCAAAAGTCGTAAGGCGTAGCCCACGGGCAGCTACATTTCTAGATTCTGCATCTAAATAGGCTTCATTCGACATATGATTCATCGAAATGGGTTGAGAATTAAGGCATCTGTCTTCCGTGCCTGCGGTTGGAGGGCAATTCTCAGTACGTTTGCTCAGGAAGCCCACTCTGCCGCAGCAGATTTGCGATATCTCAAAAGTCGTAAGGCGTAGCCCACGGGCAGCTACATTTCTAGATTCTGCATCTAAATAGGCTTCATTCGACATATGATTCATCGAAATGGGTTGAGAATTAAGGCATCTGTCTTCCGTGCCTGCGGTTGGAGGGCAATTCTCCTTTGCACAGGAAGCCCACTCTGCCGCAGCAGATTAGCAATATCGCAGAAGCCGTAAAGCGCAGCCCACGGGCAGCTACATTTTTAGATTCTGCATCTAAATAGGCTCAATTCGACATATGATTCATCGAAATGGGTTAAGAATTAAGGCATCTGGCTTCCGTGCCTGCGGTTGGAGGGCAATTCTCAGTACATTTGCTCAGGAAGCCCACTCTGCCGCAGCAGATTTGCGATATCTCAAAAGTCGTACGGCGTAGCCCACGGGCAGCTACATTTTTAGATTCTGCATCTAAATAGGCTTCATTCGACATATGATTCATCGAAATGGGTTGAGAATTAAGGCATCTGTCTTCCGTGCCTGCGGTTGGAGGGCAATTCTCCTTTGCACAGGAAGCCCACTCTGCCGCAGCAGATTTACGATATCTCAGAAGTCGTACGGCGCAGCCCACGGGCAGCTACACTTTTAGATTCTGCATCTAAAAAGGCTTCATTCAACATATGATTCATCGAAATGGGTTGAGAATTAAGGCATCTGGCTTCCGTGCCTGCGGTTGGAGGGCAATTCTCAGTACATTTGCTCAGGAAGCCCACTCTGCCGCAGCAGATTTGCGATATCTCAAAAGTCGTAAGGCGTAGCCCACGGGCAGCTACATTTTTAGATTCTGCATCTAAATAGGCTTCATTCGACATATGATTCATCGAAATGGGTTGAGAATTAAGGCATCTGTCTTCCGTGCCTGCGGTTGGAGGGCAATTCTCAGTACGTTTGCTCAGGAAGCCCACTCTGCCGCAGCAGATTTGCGATATCTCAAAAGTCGGACGGCCCAGCCCACGGGCAGCTACATTTCTAGATTCTGCATCTAAATAGGCTTCATTCTACTTATGATTCATCGAAATGAGTTGAGAATTAAGGCATCTGTCTTCCGTGCCTGCGGTTGGAGGGCAATTCTCAGTACATTTGCTCAGGAAGCCCACTCTGCCGCAGCAGATTTGCGATATCTCAGAAGTCGTAAAGCGCAGCCCACGGGCAGCTACATTTTTAGATTCTGCATCTAAATAGGCTTCATTCGACATATGATTCATCGAAATGGGTTGAGAATTAAGGCATCTGGCTTCCGTGCCTGCGGTTGGAGGGCAATTCTCAGTACATTTGCTCAGGAAGCCCACTCTGCCGCAGCAGATTTACGATATCTCAGAAGTCGTACGGCGCAGCCCACGGGCAGCTACATTTCTGGATTCTGCTTCTAAATAGGCTTCATTCGACATATGATTCATCGAAATGGGTTGAGAATTAAGGCATCTGTCTTCCGTGCCTGCGGTTGGAGGGCAATTCTCAGTACGTTTGCTCAGGAAGCCCACTCTGCCGCAGCAGATTTGCGATATCTCAGAAGTCGTAATTCGTAGCCCACGGGCAGCTACATTTCTAGATTCTGCATCTAAATAGGCTTCATTCGACATATGATTCATCGAAATGGGTTGAGAATTAAGGCATCTGGCTTCCGTGCCTGCGGTTGGAGGGCAATTCTCAGTACATTTGCTCAGGAAGCCCACTCTGCCGCAGCAGATTTACGATATCTCAGAAGTCGTACGGCGCAGCCCACGGGCAGCTACATTTCTGGATTCTGCTTCTAAATAGGCTTCATTCGACATATGATTCATCGAAATGGGTTGAGAATTAAGGCATCTGTCTTCCGTGCCTGCGGTTGGAGGGCAATTCTCAGTACGTTTGCTCAGGAAGCCCACTCTGCCGCAGCAGATTTGCGATATCTCAGAAGACGTAAAGCGCAGCCCACGGGCAGCTACACTTTTAGATTCTGCATCTAAATAGGCTTCATTCAACATATGATTCATCGAAATGGGTTGAGAATTAAGACATCTGGCTTCCGTGCCTGCGGTTGGAGGGCAATTCTCAGTACATTTGCTCAGGAAGCCCGCTCTGCCGCAGCAGATTTGCGATATCTCAAAAGTCGTAAGGCGTAGCCCACGGGCAGCTACATTTCTAGATTCTGCATCTAAATAGGCTTCATTCGACATATGATTCATCGAAATGGGTTGAGAATTAAGGCATCTGTCTTCCGTGCCTGCGGTTGGAGGGCAATTCTCAGTACATTTGCTCAGGAAGCCCACTCTGCCGCAGCAGATTTGCGATATCTCAAAAGTCGTAAGGCGTAGCCCACGGGCAGCTACATTTCTAGATTCTGCATCTAAATAGGCTTCATTCGACATATGATTCATCGAAATGGGTTGAGAATTAAGGCATCTGTCTTCCGTGCTTGCGGTTGGAGGGCAATTCTCCTTTGCACAGGAAGCCCACTCTGCCGCAGCAGATTAGCAATATCGCAGAAGCCGTAAAGCGCAGCCCACAGGCAGCTACACTTTTAGATTCTGCATCTAAATAGGCTCAATTCGACATATGATTCATCGAAATGGGTTAAGAATTAAGGCATCTGGCTTCCGTGCCTGCGGTTGTAGGGCAATTCTCAGTACATTTGCTCAGGAAGCCCACTCTGCCGCAGCAGATTTGCGATATCTCAGAAGTCGTACGGCGCAGCCCACGGGCAGCTACATTTCTAGATTCTGCATCTAAATAGGCTTCATTCGACATATGATTCATCGAAATGGGTTGAGAATTAAGGCATCTGTCTTCCGTGCTTGCGGTTGGAGGGCAATTCTCCTTTGCACAGGAAGCCCACTCTGCCGCAGCAGATTTACGATATCGCAGAAGTCGTACGGCGCAGCCCACGGGCAGCTACATTTTTAGATTCTGCATCTAAATAGGGCTCAATTCGACATATAACTCATCGAAACGGGTTGAGAATTAAGGCATCTGGCTTCCGTGCCTGCGGTTGGAGGGCAATTCTCAGTACATTTGCTCAGGAAGCCCACTCTGCCGCAGCAGATTTGCGATATCTCAGAAGTCGTACGGCGCAGCCCACGGGCAGCTACACTTTTAGATTCTGCATCTAAATAGGCTCAATTCGACATATGATTCATCGAAATGGGTTAAGAATTAAGGCATCTGGCTTCCGTGCCTGCGGTTGTAGGGCAATTCTCAGTACATTTGCTCAGGAAGCCCACTCTGCCGCAGCAGATTTGCGATATCTCAGAAGTCGTACGGCGCAGCCCACGGGCAGCTACACTTTTAGATTCTGCATCTAAAAAGGCTTCAATCGACATACGATTTATCGAAATGGGTTGAGAATTAAGGCATCTGTCTTCCGTGCCTGCGGTTGGAGGGCAATTCTCAGTACGTTTGCTCAGGAAGCCCACTCTGCCGCAGCAGATTTGCGATATCTCAGAAGTCGTAAGGCGTAGGACACGGGCAGCTACATTTCTAGATTCTGCATCTAAATAGGCTTCATTCGACATATGATTCATCGAAATGGGTTGAGAATTAAGGCATCTGTCTTCCGTGCCTGCGGTTGGAGGGCAATTCTCAGTACGTTTGCTCAGGAAGCCCACTCTGCCGCAGCAGATTTGCGATATCTCAAAAGTCGGACGGCCCAGCCCACGGGCAGCTACATTTTTAGATTCTGCATCTAAATAGGCTCAGTTCGACATATAATTCATCGAAATCGTTTGAGAATTAAGGCATCTGTCTTCCGTGCCTGCGGTTGGAGGGCAATTCTCAGTACGTTTGCTCAGGAAGCCCACTCTGCCGCAGCAGATTTGCGATATCTCAAAAGTCGGACGGCCCAGCCCACGGGCAGCTACATTTCTAGATTCTGCATCTAAATAGGCTTCATTCTACTTATGATTCATCGAAATGAGTTGAGAATTAAGGCATCTGTCTTCCGTGCCTGCGGTTGGAGGGCAATTCTCAGTACATTTGCTCAGGAAGCCCACTCTGCCGCAGCAGATTTGCGATATCTCAGAAGTCGTAAAGCGCAGCCCACGGGCAGCTACATTTTTAGATTCTGCATCTAAATAGGCTTCATTCGACATATGATTCATCGAAATGGGTTGAGAATTAAGGCATCTGGCTTCCGTGCCTGCGGTTGGAGGGCAATTCTCAGTACATTTGCTCAGGAAGCCCACTCTGCCGCAGCAGATTTACGATATCTCAGAAGTCGTACGGCGCAGCCCACGGGCAGCTACATTTCTGGATTCTGCTTCTAAATAGGCTTCATTCGACATATGATTCATCGAAATGGGTTGAGAATTAAGGCATCTGTCTTCCGTGCCTGCGGTTGGAGGGCAATTCTCAGTACGTTTGCTCAGGAAGCCCACTCTGCCGCAGCAGATTTGCGATATCTCAGAAGTCGTAATTCGTAGCCCACGGGCAGCTACATTTCTAGATTCTGCATCTAAATAGGCTTCATTCGACATATGATTCATCGAAATGGGTTGAGAATTAAGGCATCTGGCTTCCGTGCCTGCGGTTGGAGGGCAATTCTCAGTACATTTGCTCAGGAAGCCCACTCTGCCGCAGCAGATTTACGATATCTCAGAAGTCGTACGGCGCAGCCCACGGGCAGCTACATTTCTGGATTCTGCTTCTAAATAGGCTTCATTCGACATATGATTCATCGAAATGGGTTGAGAATTAAGGCATCTGTCTTCCGTGCCTGCGGTTGGAGGGCAATTCTCAGTACGTTTGCTCAGGAAGCCCACTCTGCCGCAGCAGATTTGCGATATCTCAGAAGACGTAAAGCGCAGCCCACGGGCAGCTACACTTTTAGATTCTGCATCTAAATAGGCTTCATTCAACATATGATTCATCGAAATGGGTTGAGAATTAAGACATCTGGCTTCCGTGCCTGCGGTTGGAGGGCAATTCTCAGTACATTTGCTCAGGAAGCCCGCTCTGCCGCAGCAGATTTGCGATATCTCAAAAGTCGTAAGGCGTAGCCCACGGGCAGCTACATTTCTAGATTCTGCATCTAAATAGGCTTCATTCGACATATGATTCATCGAAATGGGTTGAGAATTAAGGCATCTGTCTTCCGTGCCTGCGGTTGGAGGGCAATTCTCAGTACATTTGCTCAGGAAGCCCACTCTGCCGCAGCAGATTTGCGATATCTCAAAAGTCGTAAGGCGTAGCCCACGGGCAGCTACATTTCTAGATTCTGCATCTAAATAGGCTTCATTCGACATATGATTCATCGAAATGGGTTGAGAATTAAGGCATCTGTCTTCCGTGCTTGCGGTTGGAGGGCAATTCTCCTTTGCACAGGAAGCCCACTCTGCCGCAGCAGATTAGCAATATCGCAGAAGCCGTAAAGCGCAGCCCACAGGCAGCTACACTTTTAGATTCTGCATCTAAATAGGCTCAATTCGACATATGATTCATCGAAATGGGTTAAGAATTAAGGCATCTGGCTTCCGTGCCTGCGGTTGTAGGGCAATTCTCAGTACATTTGCTCAGGAAGCCCACTCTGCCGCAGCAGATTTGCGATATCTCAGAAGTCGTACGGCGCAGCCCACGGGCAGCTACATTTCTAGATTCTGCATCTAAATAGGCTTCATTCGACATATGATTCATCGAAATGGGTTGAGAATTAAGGCATCTGTCTTCCGTGCTTGCGGTTGGAGGGCAATTCTCCTTTGCACAGGAAGCCCACTCTGCCGCAGCAGATTTACGATATCGCAGAAGTCGTACGGCGCAGCCCACGGGCAGCTACATTTTTAGATTCTGCATCTAAATAGGGCTCAATTCGACATATAACTCATCGAAACGGGTTGAGAATTAAGGCATCTGGCTTCCGTGCCTGCGGTTGGAGGGCAATTCTCAGTACATTTGCTCAGGAAGCCCACTCTGCCGCAGCAGATTTGCGATATCTCAGAAGTCGTACGGCGCAGCCCACGGGCAGCTACACTTTTAGATTCTGCATCTAAATAGGCTCAATTCGACATATGATTCATCGAAATGGGTTAAGAATTAAGGCATCTGGCTTCCGTGCCTGCGGTTGTAGGGCAATTCTCAGTACATTTGCTCAGGAAGCCCACTCTGCCGCAGCAGATTTGCGATATCTCAGAAGTCGTACGGCGCAGCCCACGGGCAGCTACACTTTTAGATTCTGCATCTAAATAGGCTCAATTCGACATATGATTCATCGAAATGGGTTAAGAATTAAGGCATCTGGCTTCCGTGCCTGCGGTTGTAGGGCAATTCTCAGTACATTTGCTCAGGAAGCCCACTCTGCCGCAGCAGATTTGCGATATCTCAGAAGTCGTACGGCGCAGCCCACGGGCAGCTACATTTCTAGATTCTGCATCTAAATAGGCTTCATTCGACATATGATTCATCGAAATGGGTTGAGAATTAAGGCATCTGTCTTCCGTGCCTGCGGTTGGAGGGCAATTTTCATTTGCACAGGAAGCCCACTCTGCCGCAGCAGATTACCAATATCGCAGAAGTCGTAAGGCGCAGCCCACGGGCAGCTACATTTTTAGATTCTGCATCTAAATAGGCTCAGTTCGACATATAATTCATCGAAATCGTTTGAGAATTAAGGTATCTGTCTTCCGTGCCTGCCGTTGGAGGGCAATTCTCAGTACATTTGCTCAGGAAGCCCACTCTGCCCCAGCAGATTTACGATATCTCAGAAGTCGTAAGGCGCAGCCCACGGGCAGCTACATTTTTAGATTCTGCATCTAAATAGGCTTCATTCGACATATGATTCATCGAAATGGGTTGAGAATTAAGGCATCTGTCTTCCGTGCCTGCGGTTGGAGGGCAATTCTCAGTACATTTGCTCAGGAAGCCCACTCTGCCGCAGCAGATTTGCGATATCTCAAAAGTCGTAAGGCGTAGCCCACGGGCAGCTACATTTCTAGATTCTGCATCTAAATAGCCTTCATTCGACATATGATTCATCGAAATGGGTTGAGAATTAAGGCATCTGTCTTCCGTGCCTGCGGTTGGAGGGCAATTCTCAGTACGTTTGCTCAGGAAGCCCACTCTGCCGCAGCAGATTTGCGATATCTCAAAAGTCGTAAGGCCTAGCCCACGGGCAGCTACATTTCTAGATTCTGCATCTAAATAGGCTTCATTCGACATATGATTCATCGAAATGGGTTGAGAATTAAGGCATCTGTCTTCCGTGCCTGCGGTTGGAGGGCAATTCTCAGTACGTTTGCTCAGGAAGCCCACTCTGCCGCAGCAGATTTGCGATATCTCAGAAGACGTAAAGCGCAGCCCACGGGCAGCTACACTTTTAGATTCTGCATCTAAATAGGCTTCATTCAACATATGATTCATCGAAATGGGTTGAGAATTAAGACATCTGGCTTCCGTGCCTGCGGTTGGAGGGCAATTCTCAGTACATTTGCTCAGGAAGCCCGCTCTGCCGCAGCAGATTTGCGATATCTCAAAAGTCGTAAGGCGTAGCCCACGGGCAGCTACATTTCTAGATTCTGCATCTAAATAGGCTTCATTCGACATATGATTCATCGAAATGGGTTGAGAATTAAGGCATCTGTCTTCCGTGCCTGCGGTTGGAGGGCAATTCTCAGTACGTTTGCTCAGGAAGCCCACTCTGCCGCAGCAGATTTGCGATATCTCAAAAGTCGTAAGGCGTAGCCCACGGGCAGCTACATTTCTAGATTCTGCATCTAAATAGGCTTCATTCGACATATGATTCATCGAAATGGGTTGACAATTAAGGCATCTGGCTTCCGTGCCTGCGGTTGGAGGGCAATTCTCAGTACATTTGCTCAGGAAGCCGACTCTGCCGCAGCAGATTTGCGATATCTCAAAAGTCGTAAGGCGTAGCCCACGGGCAGCTACATTTCTAGATTCTGCATCTAAATAGGTTTCATTCGACATATGCTTTATCGAAATGGGTTGAGAATTAAGGCATCTGTCTTCCGTGCCTGCGGTTGGAGGGCAATTCTCAGTACATTTGCTCAGGAAGCCCACTCTGCCGCAGCAGATTTACGATATCGCAGAAGTCGTAAGGCGCAGCCCACGGGCAGCTACATTTTTAGATTCTGCATCTAAATAGGGCTCAATTCGACATATAATTCATCGAAACGGGTTGAGAATTAAGGCATCTGGCTTCCGTGCCTGCGGTTGGAGGGCAATTCTCAGTACATTTGCTCAGGAAGCCCACTCTGCCGCAGCAGATTTACGATATCTCAGAAGTCGTACGGCGCAGCCCACGGGCAGCTACACTTTTAGATTCTGCATCTAAAAAGGCTTCATTCAACATATGATTCATCGAAATGGGTTGAGAATTAAGACATCTGGCTTCCGTGCCTGCGGTTGGAGGGCAATTCTCAGTACATTTGCTCAGGAAGCCCACTCTGCCGCAGCAGATTTGCGATATCTCAAAAGTCGTAAGGCGTAGCCCACGGGCAGCTACATTTCTAGATTCTGCATCTAAATAGGCTTCATTCGACATATGATTCATCGAAATGGGTTGAGAATTAAGGCATCTGTCTTCCGTGCCTGCGGTTGGAGGGCAATTCTCCTTTGCACAGGAAGCCCACTCTGCCGCAGCAGATTAGCAATATCGCAGAAGCCGTAAAGCGCAGCCCACGGGCAGCTACATTTTTAGATTCTGCATCTAAATAGGCTTCATTCGACATATGACTCATCGAAATGGGTTGAGAATTAAGGCATCTGGCTTCCGTGCCTGCGGTTGGAGGGCAATTCTCAGTACATTTGCTCAGGAAGCCCACTCTGCCGCAGCAGATTTACGATATCTCAGAAGTCGTACGGCGCAGCCTACGGGCAGCTACATTTTTAGATTCTGCATCTAAATAGGCTTCATTCGACATATGATTCATCGAAATGGGTTGAGAATTAAGGCATCTGTCTTCCGTGCCTGCGGTTGGAGGGCAATTCTCAGTACGTTTGCTCAGGAAGCCCACTCTGCCGCAGCAGATTTGCGATATCTCAAAAGTCGTAAGGCATAGCCCACGGGCAGCTACATTTCTAGATTCTGCATCTAAATAGGCTTCATTCGACATATGATTCATCGAAATGGGTTAAGAATTAAGGCATCTGTCTTCCGTGCCTGCGGTTGGAGGGCAATTCTCATTTGCACAGGAAGCCCACTCTGCCGCAGCAGATTTACGATATCGCAGAAGTCGTAAGGCGCAGCCCACGGGCAGCTACATTTTTAGATTCTGCATCTAAATAGGCTCAATTCGACATATAATTCATCGAAATCGGTTGAGAATTAAGGCATCTGTCTTCCGTGCCTGCGGTTGGAGGGCAATTCTCATTTGCACAGGAAGCCCACTCTGCCGCAGCAGATTTACGATATCTCAGAAGTCGTACGGCGCAGCCCACGGGCAGCTACACTTTTAGATTCTGCATCTAAAAAGGCTTCATTCAACATATGATTCATCGAAATGGGTTGAGAATTAAGGCATCTGGCTTCCGTGCCTGCGGTTGGAGGGCAATTCTCAGTACATTTGCTCAGGAAGCCCACTCTGCCGCAGCAGATTTGCGATATCTCAAAAGTCGTAAGGCGTAGCCCACGGGCAGCTACATTTCTAGATTCTGCATCTAAATAGGCTTCATTCGACATATGATTCATCGAAATGGGTTGAGAATTAAGGCATCTGTCTTCCGTGCCTGCGGTTGGAGGGCAATTCTCAGTACGTTTGCTCAGGAAGCCCACTCTGCCGCAGCAGATTTGCGATATCTCAAAAGTCGTAAGGCGTAGCCCACGGGCAGCTACATTTCTAGATTCTGCATCTAAATAGGCTTCATTCGACATATGATTCATCGAAATGGGTTGAGAATTAAGGCATCTGTCTTCCGTGCCTGCGGTTGGAGGGCAATTCTCCTTTGCACAGGAAGCCCACTCTGCCGCAGCAGATTAGCAATATCGCAGAAGCCGTAAAGCGCAGCCCACGGGCAGCTACATTTTTAGATTCTGCATCTAAATAGGCTTCATTCGACATATGATTCATCGAAATGGGTTGACAATTAAGGCATCTGGCTTCCGTGCCTGCGGTTGGAGGGCAATTCTCAGTACATTTGCTCAGGAAGCCGACTCTGCCGCAGCAGATTTGCGATATCTCAAAAGTCGTAAGGCGTAGCCCACGGGCAGCTACATTTCTAGATTCTGCATCTAAATAGGTTTCATTCGACATATGATTCATCGAAATGGGTTGAGAATTAAGGCATCTGTCTTCCGTGCCTGCGGTTGGAGGGCAATTCTCAGTACATTTGCTCAGGAAGCCCACTCTGCCGCAGCAGATTTACGATATCGCAGAAGTCGTAAGGCGCAGCCCACGGGCAGCTACATTTTTAGATTCTGCATCTAAATAGGGCTCAATTCGACATATAATTCATCGAAACGGGTTGAGAATTAAGGCATCTGGCTTCCGTGCCTGCGGTTGGAGGGCAATTCTCAGTACATTTGCTCAGGAAGCCCACTCTGCCGCAGCAGATTTACGATATCTCAGAAGTCGTACGGCGCAGCCCACGGGCAGCTACACTTTTAGATTCTGCATCTAAAAAGGCTTCATTCAACATATGATTCATCGAAATGGGTTGAGAATTAAGACATCTGGCTTCCGTGCCTGCGGTTGGAGGGCAATTCTCAGTACATTTGCTCAGGAAGCCCACTCTGCCGCAGCAGATTTGCGATATCTCAAAAGTCGTAAGGCGTAGCCCACGGGCAGCTACATTTCTAGATTCTGCATCTAAATAGGCTTCATTCGACATATGATTCATCGAAATGGGTTGAGAATTAAGGCATCTGTCTTCCGTGCCTGCGGTTGGAGGGCAATTCTCCTTTGCACAGGAAGCCCACTCTGCCGCAGCAGATTAGCAATATCGCAGAAGCCGTAAAGCGCAGCCCACGGGCAGCTACATTTTTAGATTCTGCATCTAAATAGGCTTCATTCGACATATGACTCATCGAAATGGGTTGAGAATTAAGGCATCTGGCTTCCGTGCCTGCGGTTGGAGGGCAATTCTCAGTACATTTGCTCAGGAAGCCCACTCTGCCGCAGCAGATTTACGATATCTCAGAAGTCGTACGGCGCAGCCTACGGGCAGCTACATTTTTAGATTCTGCATCTAAATAGGCTTCATTCGACATATGATTCATCGAAATGGGTTGAGAATTAAGGCATCTGTCTTCCGTGCCTGCGGTTGGAGGGCAATTCTCAGTACGTTTGCTCAGGAAGCCCACTCTGCCGCAGCAGATTTGCGATATCTCAAAAGTCGTAAGGCGTAGCCCACGGGCAGCTACATTTCTAGATTCTGCATCTAAATAGGCTTCATTCGACATATGATTCATCGAAATGGGTTGAGAATTAAGGCATCTGTCTTCCGTGCCTGCGGTTGGAGGGCAATTCTCATTTGCACAGGAAGCCCACTCTGCCGCAGCAGATTTACGATATCGCAGAAGTCGTAAGGCGCAGCCCACGGGCAGCTACATTTTTAGATTCTGCATCTAAATAGGCTCAATTCGACATATAATTCATCGAAATCGGTTGAGAATTAAGGCATCTGTCTTCCGTGCCTGCGGTTGGAGGGCAATTCTCATTTGCACAGGAAGCCCACTCTGCCGCAGCAGATTTACGATATCTCAGAAGTCGTACGGCGCAGCCCACGGGCAGCTACACTTTTAGATTCTGCATCTAAAAAGGCTTCATTCAACATATGATTCATCGAAATGGGTTGAGAATTAAGGCATCTGGCTTCCGTGCCTGCGGTTGGAGGGCAATTCTCAGTACATTTGCTCAGGAAGCCCACTCTGCCGCAGCAGATTTGCGATATCTCAAAAGTCGTAAGGCGTAGCCCACGGGCAGCTACATTTCTAGATTCTGCATCTAAATAGGCTTCATTCGACATATGATTCATCGAAATGGGTTGAGAATTAAGGCATCTGTCTTCCGTGCCTGCGGTTGGAGGGCAATTCTCAGTACGTTTGCTCAGGAAGCCCACTCTGCCGCAGCAGATTTGCGATATCTCAAAAGTCGTAAGGCGTAGCCCACGGGCAGCTACATTTCTAGATTCTGCATCTAAATAGGCTTCATTCGACATATGATTCATCGAAATGGGTTGAGAATTAAGGCATCTGTCTTCCGTGCCTGCGGTTGGAGGGCAATTCTCCTTTGCACAGGAAGCCCACTCTGCCGCAGCAGATTAGCAATATCGCAGAAGCCGTAAAGCGCAGCCCACGGGCAGCTACATTTTTAGATTCTGCATCTAAATAGGCTCAATTCGACATATGATTCATCGAAATGGGTTAAGAATTAAGGCATCTGGCTTCCGTGCCTGCGGTTGGAGGGCAATTCTCAGTACATTTGCTCAGGAAGCCCACTCTGCCGCAGCAGATTTGCGATATCTCAAAAGTCGTACGGCGTAGCCCACGGGCAGCTACATTTTTAGATTCTGCATCTAAATAGGCTTCATTCGACATATGATTCATCGAAATGGGTTGAGAATTAAGGCATCTGTCTTCCGTGCCTGCGGTTGGAGGGCAATTCTCCTTTGCACAGGAAGCCCACTCTGCCGCAGCAGATTTACGATATCTCAGAAGTCGTACGGCGCAGCCCACGGGCAGCTACACTTTTAGATTCTGCATCTAAAAAGGCTTCATTAAACATATGATTCATCGAAATGGGTTGAGAATTAAGGCATCTGGCTTCCGTGCCTGCGGTTGGAGGGCAATTCTCAGTACATTTGCTCAGGAAGCCCACTATGCCGCAGCAGATTTGCGATATCTCAAAAGTCGTAAGGCCTAGCCCACGGGCAGCTACATTTCTAGATTCTGCATCTAAATAGGCTTCATTCGACATATGATTCATCGAAATGGGTTGAGAATTAAGGCATCTGTCTTCCGTGCCTGCGGTTGGAGGGCAATTCTCAGTACGTTTGCTCAGGAAGCCCACTCTGCCGCAGCAGATTTGCGATATCTCAAAAGTCGGACGGCCCAGCCCACGGGCAGCTACATTTCTAGATTCTGCATCTAAATAGGCTTCATTCTACTTATGATTCATCGAAATGAGTTGAGAATTAAGGCATCTGTCTTCCGTGCCTGCGGTTGGAGGGCAATTCTCAGTACATTTGCTCAGGAAGCCCACTCTGCCGCAGCAGATTTGCGATATCTCAGAAGTCGTAAAGCGCAGCCCACGGGCAGCTACATTTTTAGATTCTGCATCTAAATAGGCTTCATTCGACATATGATTCATCGAAATGGGTTGAGAATTAAGGCATCTGGCTTCCGTGCCTGCGGTTGGAGGGCAATTCTCAGTACATTTGCTCAGGAAGCCCACTCTGCCGCAGCAGATTTACGATATCTCAGAAGTCGTACGGCGTAGCCCACGGGCAGCTACATTTCTGGATTCTGCTTCTAAATAGGCTTCATTCGACATATGATTCATCGAAATGGGTTGAGAATTAAGGCATCTGTCTTCCGTGCCTGCGGTTGGAGGGCAATTCTCAGTACGTTTGCTCAGGAAGCCCACTCTGCCGCAGCAGATTTGCGATATCTCAGAAGTCGTAATTCGTAGCCCACGGGCAGCTACATTTCTAGATTCTGCATCTAAATAGGCTTCATTCGACATATGATTCATCGAAATGGGTTGAGAATTAAGGCATCTGGCTTCCGTGCCTGCGGTTGGAGGGCAATTCTCAGTACATTTGCTCAGGAAGCCCACTCTGCCGCAGCAGATTTACGATATCTCAGAAGTCGTACGGCGCAGCCCACGGGCAGCTACATTTCTGGATTCTGCTTCTAAATAGGCTTCATTCGACATATGATTCATCGAAATGGGTTGAGAATTAAGGCATCTGTCTTCCGTGCCTGCGGTTGGAGGGCAATTCTCAGTACGTTTGCTCAGGAAGCCCACTCTGCCGCAGCAGATTTGCGATATCTCAGAAGACGTAAAGCGCAGCCCACGGGCAGCTACACTTTTAGATTCTGCATCTAAATAGGCTTCATTCAACATATGATTCATCGAAATGGGTTGAGAATTAAGACATCTGGCTTCCGTGCCTGCGGTTGGAGGGCAATTCTCAGTACATTTGCTCAGGAAGCCCGCTCTGCCGCAGCAGATTTGCGATATCTCAAAAGTCGTAAGGCGTAGCCCACGGGCAGCTACATTTCTAGATTCTGCATCTAAATAGGCTTCATTCGACATATGATTCATCGAAATGGGTTGAGAATTAAGGCATCTGTCTTCCGTGCCTGCGGTTGGAGGGCAATTCTCAGTACATTTGCTCAGGAAGCCCACTCTGCCGCAGCAGATTTGCGATATCTCAAAAGTCGTAAGGCGTAGCCCACGGGCAGCTACATTTCTAGATTCTGCATCTAAATAGGCTTCATTCGACATATGATTCATCGAAATGGGTTGAGAATTAAGGCATCTGTCTTCCGTGCTTGCGGTTGGAGGGCAATTCTCCTTTGCACAGGAAGCCCACTCTGCCGCAGCAGATTAGCAATATCGCAGAAGCCGTAAAGCGCAGCCCACAGGCAGCTACACTTTTAGATTCTGCATCTAAATAGGCTCAATTCGACATATGATTCATCGAAATGGGTTAAGAATTAAGGCATCTGGCTTCCGTGCCTGCGGTTGTAGGGCAATTCTCAGTACATTTGCTCAGGAAGCCCACTCTGCCGCAGCAGATTTGCGATATCTCAGAAGTCGTACGGCGCAGCCCACGGGCAGCTACATTTCTAGATTCTGCATCTAAATAGGCTTCATTCGACATATGATTCATCGAAATGGGTTGAGAATTAAGGCATCTGTCTTCCGTGCTTGCGGTTGGAGGGCAATTCTCCTTTGCACAGGAAGCCCACTCTGCCGCAGCAGATTTACGATATCGCAGAAGTCGTACGGCGCAGCCCACGGGCAGCTACATTTTTAGATTCTGCATCTAAATAGGGCTCAATTCGACATATAACTCATCGAAACGGGTTGAGAATTAAGGCATCTGGCTTCCGTGCCTGCGGTTGGAGGGCAATTCTCAGTACATTTGCTCAGGAAGCCCACTCTGCCGCAGCAGATTTGCGATATCTCAAAAGTCGTAAGGCGTAGCCCACGGGCAGCTACATTTCTAGATTCTGCATCTAAATAGGCTTCATTCGACATATGATTCATCGAAATGGGTTGAGAATTAAGGCATCTGTCTTCCGTGCCTGCGGTTGGAGGGCAATTCTCCTTTGCACAGGAAGCCCACTCTGCCGCAGCAGATTAGCAATATCGCAGAAGCCGTAAAGCGCAGCCCACGGGCAGCTACATTTTTAGATTCTGCATCTAAATAGGCTCAATTCGACATATGATTCATCGAAATGGGTTAAGAATTAAGGCATCTGGCTTCCGTGCCTGCGGTTGGAGGGCAATTCTCAGTACATTTGCTCAGGAAGCCCACTCTGCCGCAGCAGATTTGCGATATCTCAAAAGTCGTACGGCGTAGCCCACGGGCAGCTACATTTTTAGATTCTGCATCTAAATAGGCTTCATTCGACATATGATTCATCGAAATGGGTTGAGAATTAAGGCATCTGTCTTCCGTGCCTGCGGTTGGAGGGCAATTCTCAGTACGTTTGCTCAGGAAGCCCACTCTGCCGCAGCAGATTTGCGATATCTCAAAAGTCGGACGGCCCAGCCCACGGGCAGCTACATTTCTAGATTCTGCATCTAAATAGGCTTCATTCTACTTATGATTCATCGAAATGAGTTGAGAATTAAGGCATCTGTCTTCCGTGCCTGCGGTTGGAGGGCAATTCTCAGTACATTTGCTCAGGAAGCCCACTCTGCCGCAGCAGATTTGCGATATCTCAGAAGTCGTAAAGCGCAGCCCACGGGCAGCTACATTTTTAGATTCTGCATCTAAATAGGCTTCATTCGACATATGATTCATCGAAATGGGTTGAGAATTAAGGCATCTGGCTTCCGTGCCTGCGGTTGGAGGGCAATTCTCAGTACATTTGCTCAGGAAGCCCACTCTGCCGCAGCAGATTTACGATATCTCAGAAGTCGTACGGCGCAGCCCACGGGCAGCTACATTTCTGGATTCTGCTTCTAAATAGGCTTCATTCGACATATGATTCATCGAAATGGGTTGAGAATTAAGGCATCTGTCTTCCGTGCCTGCGGTTGGAGGGCAATTCTCAGTACGTTTGCTCAGGAAGCCCACTCTGCCGCAGCAGATTTGCGATATCTCAGAAGTCGTAATTCGTAGCCCACGGGCAGCTACATTTCTAGATTCTGCATCTAAATAGGCTTCATTCGACATATGATTCATCGAAATGGGTTGAGAATTAAGGCATCTGGCTTCCGTGCCTGCGGTTGGAGGGCAATTCTCAGTACATTTGCTCAGGAAGCCCACTCTGCCGCAGCAGATTTACGATATCTCAGAAGTCGTACGGCGCAGCCCACGGGCAGCTACATTTCTGGATTCTGCTTCTAAATAGGCTTCATTCGACATATGATTCATCGAAATGGGTTGAGAATTAAGGCATCTGTCTTCCGTGCCTGCGGTTGGAGGGCAATTCTCAGTACGTTTGCTCAGGAAGCCCACTCTGCCGCAGCAGATTTGCGATATCTCAGAAGACGTAAAGCGCAGCCCACGGGCAGCTACACTTTTAGATTCTGCATCTAAATAGGCTTCATTCAACATATGATTCATCGAAATGGGTTGAGAATTAAGACATCTGGCTTCCGTGCCTGCGGTTGGAGGGCAATTCTCAGTACATTTGCTCAGGAAGCCCGCTCTGCCGCAGCAGATTTGCGATATCTCAAAAGTCGTAAGGCGTAGCCCACGGGCAGCTACATTTCTAGATTCTGCATCTAAATAGGCTTCATTCGACATATGACTCATCGAAATGGGTTGAGAATTAAGGCATCTGTCTTCCGTGCCTGCGGTTGGAGGGCAATTCTCAGTACATTTGCTCAGGAAGCCCACTCTGCCGCAGCAGATTTGCGATATCTCAAAAGTCGTAAGGCGTAGCCCACGGGCAGCTACATTTCTAGATTCTGCATCTAAATAGGCTTCATTCGACATATGATTCATCGAAATGGGTTGAGAATTAAGGCATCTGTCTTCCGTGCTTGCGGTTGGAGGGCAATTCTCCTTTGCACAGGAAGCCCACTCTGCCGCAGCAGATTAGCAATATCGCAGAAGCCGTAAAGCGCAGCCCACAGGCAGCTACACTTTTAGATTCTGCATCTAAATAGGCTCAATTCGACATATGATTCATCGAAATGGGTTAAGAATTAAGGCATCTGGCTTCCGTGCCTGCGGTTGTAGGGCAATTCTCAGTACATTTGCTCAGGAAGCCCACTCTGCCGCAGCAGATTTGCGATATCTCAGAAGTCGTACGGCGCAGCCCACGGGCAGCTACATTTCTAGATTCTGCATCTAAATAGGCTTCATTCGACATATGATTCATCGAAATGGGTTGAGAATTAAGGCATCTGTCTTCCGTGCTTGCGGTTGGAGGGCAATTCTCCTTTGCACAGGAAGCCCACTCTGCCGCAGCAGATTTACGATATCGCAGAAGTCGTACGGCGCAGCCCACGGGCAGCTACATTTTTAGATTCTGCATCTAAATAGGGCTCAATTCGACATATAACTCATCGAAACGGGTTGAGAATTAAGGCATCTGGCTTCCGTGCCTGCGGTTGGAGGGCAATTCTCAGTACATTTGCTCAGGAAGCCCACTCTGCCGCAGCAGATTTGCGATATCTCAGAAGTCGTACGGCGCAGCCCACGGGCAGCTACACTTTTAGATTCTGCATCTAAATAGGCTCAATTCGACATATGATTCATCGAAATGGGTTAAGAATTAAGGCATCTGGCTTCCGTGCCTGCGGTTGTAGGGCAATTCTCAGTACATTTGCTCAGGAAGCCCACTCTGCCGCAGCAGATTTGCGATATCTCAGAAGTCGTACGGCGCAGCCCACGGGCAGCTACACTTTTAGATTCTGCATCTAAAAAGGCTTCAATCGACATACGATTTATCGAAATGGGTTGAGAATTAAGGCATCTGTCTTCCGTGCCTGCGGTTGGAGGGCAATTCTCAGTACGTTTGCTCAGGAAGCCCACTCTGCCGCAGCAGATTTGCGATATCTCAGAAGTCGTAAGGCGTAGGACACGGGCAGCTACATTTCTAGATTCTGCATCTAAATAGGCTTCATTCGACATATGATTCATCGAAATGGGTTGAGAATTAAGGCATCTGTCTTCCGTGCCTGCGGTTGGAGGGCAATTTTCATTTGCACAGGAAGCCCACTCTGCCGCAGCAGATTACCAATATCGCAGAAGTCGTAAGGCGCAGCCCACGGGCAGCTACATTTTTAGATTCTGCATCTAAATAGGCTCAGTTCGACATATAATTCATCGAAATCGTTTGAGAATTAAGGTATCTGTCTTCCGTGCCTGCCGTTGGAGGGCAATTCTCAGTACATTTGCTCAGGAAGCCCACTCTGCCCCAGCAGATTTACGATATCTCAGAAGTCGTAAGGCGCAGCCCACGGGCAGCTACATTTTTAGATTCTGCATCTAAATAGGCTTCATTCGACATATGATTCATCGAAATGGGTTGAGAATTAAGGCATCTGTCTTCCGTGCCTGCGGTTGGAGGGCAATTCTCAGTACATTTGCTCAGGAAGCCCACTCTGCCGCAGCAGATTTGCGATATCTCAAAAGTCGTAAGGCGTAGCCCACGGGCAGCTACATTTCTAGATTCTGCATCTAAATAGCCTTCATTCGACATATGATTCATCGAAATGGGTTGAGAATTAAGGCATCTGTCTTCCGTGCCTGCGGTTGGAGGGCAATTCTCAGTACGTTTGCTCAGGAAGCCCACTCTGCCGCAGCAGATTTGCGATATCTCAAAAGTCGTAAGGCCTAGCCCACGGGCAGCTACATTTCTAGATTCTGCATCTAAATAGGCTTCATTCGACATATGATTCATCGAAATGGGTTGAGAATTAAGGCATCTGTCTTCCGTGCCTGCGGTTGGAGGGCAATTCTCAGTACGTTTGCTCAGGAAGCCCACTCTGCCGCAGCAGATTTGCGATATCTCAGAAGACGTAAAGCGCAGCCCACGGGCAGCTACACTTTTAGATTCTGCATCTAAATAGGCTTCATTCAACATATGATTCATCGAAATGGGTTGAGAATTAAGACATCTGGCTTCCGTGCCTGCGGTTGGAGGGCAATTCTCAGTACATTTGCTCAGGAAGCCCGCTCTGCCGCAGCAGATTTGCGATATCTCAGAAGACGTAAAGCGCAGCCCACGGGCAGCTACACTTTTAGATTCTGCATCTAAATAGGCTTCATTCAACATATGATTCATCGAAATGGGTTGAGAATTAAGACATCTGGCTTCCGTGCCTGCGGTTGGAGGGCAATTCTCAGTACATTTGCTCAGGAAGCCCGCTCTGCCGCAGCAGATTTGCGATATCTCAAAAGTCGTAAGGCGTAGCCCACGGGCAGCTACATTTCTAGATTCTGCATCTAAATAGGCTTCATTCGACATATGATTCATCGAAATGGGTTGAGAATTAAGGCATCTGTCTTCCGTGCCTGCGGTTGGAGGGCAATTCTCAGTACATTTGCTCAGGAAGCCCACTCTGCCGCAGCAGATTTGCGATATCTCAAAAGTCGTAAGGCGTAGCCCACGGGCAGCTACATTTCTAGATTCTGCATCTAAATAGGCTTCATTCGACATATGATTCATCGAAATGGGTTGAGAATTAAGGCATCTGTCTTCCGTGCTTGCGGTTGGAGGGCAATTCTCCTTTGCACAGGAAGCCCACTCTGCCGCAGCAGATTAGCAATATCGCAGAAGCCGTAAAGCGCAGCCCACAGGCAGCTACACTTTTAGATTCTGCATCTAAATAGGCTCAATTCGACATATGATTCATCGAAATGGGTTAAGAATTAAGGCATCTGGCTTCCGTGCCTGCGGTTGTAGGGCAATTCTCAGTACATTTGCTCAGGAAGCCCACTCTGCCGCAGCAGATTTGCGATATCTCAGAAGTCGTACGGCGCAGCCCACGGGCAGCTACATTTCTAGATTCTGCATCTAAATAGGCTTCATTCGACATATGATTCATCGAAATGGGTTGAGAATTAAGGCATCTGTCTTCCGTGCTTGCGGTTGGAGGGCAATTCTCCTTTGCACAGGAAGCCCACTCTGCCGCAGCAGATTTACGATATCGCAGAAGTCGTACGGCGCAGCCCACGGGCAGCTACATTTTTAGATTCTGCATCTAAATAGGGCTCAATTCGACATATAACTCATCGAAACGGGTTGAGAATTAAGGCATCTGGCTTCCGTGCCTGCGGTTGGAGGGCAATTCTCAGTACATTTGCTCAGGAAGCCCACTCTGCCGCAGCAGATTTGCGATATCTCAGAAGTCGTACGGCGCAGCCCACGGGCAGCTACACTTTTAGATTCTGCATCTAAATAGGCTCAATTCGACATATGATTCATCGAAATGGGTTAAGAATTAAGGCATCTGGCTTCCGTGCCTGCGGTTGTAGGGCAATTCTCAGTACATTTGCTCAGGAAGCCCACTCTGCCGCAGCAGATTTGCGATATCTCAGAAGTCGTACGGCGCAGCCCACGGGCAGCTACACTTTTAGATTCTGCATCTAAAAAGGCTTCAATCGACATACGATTTATCGAAATGGGTTGAGAATTAAGGCATCTGTCTTCCGTGCCTGCGGTTGGAGGGCAATTCTCAGTACGTTTGCTCAGGAAGCCCACTCTGCCGCAGCAGATTTGCGATATCTCAGAAGTCGTAAGGCGTAGGACACGGGCAGCTACATTTCTAGATTCTGCATCTAAATAGGCTTCATTCGACATATGATTCATCGAAATGGGTTGAGAATTAAGGCATCTGTCTTCCGTGCCTGCGGTTGGAGGGCAATTTTCATTTGCACAGGAAGCCCACTCTGCCGCAGCAGATTACCAATATCGCAGAAGTCGTAAGGCGCAGCCCACGGGCAGCTACATTTTTAGATTCTGCATCTAAATAGGCTCAGTTCGACATATAATTCATCGAAATCGTTTGAGAATTAAGGTATCTGTCTTCCGTGCCTGCCGTTGGAGGGCAATTCTCAGTACATTTGCTCAGGAAGCCCACTCTGCCCCAGCAGATTTACGATATCTCAGAAGTCGTAAGGCGCAGCCCACGGGCAGCTACATTTTTAGATTCTGCATCTAAATAGGCTTCATTCGACATATGATTCATCGAAATGGGTTGAGAATTAAGGCATCTGTCTTCCGTGCCTGCGGTTGGAGGGCAATTCTCAGTACATTTGCTCAGGAAGCCCACTCTGCCGCAGCAGATTTGCGATATCTCAAAAGTCGTAAGGCGTAGCCCACGGGCAGCTACATTTCTAGATTCTGCATCTAAATAGCCTTCATTCGACATATGATTCATCGAAATGGGTTGAGAATTAAGGCATCTGTCTTCCGTGCCTGCGGTTGGAGGGCAATTCTCAGTACGTTTGCTCAGGAAGCCCACTCTGCCGCAGCAGATTTGCGATATCTCAAAAGTCGTAAGGCCTAGCCCACGGGCAGCTACATTTCTAGATTCTGCATCTAAATAGGCTTCATTCGACATATGATTCATCGAAATGGGTTGAGAATTAAGGCATCTGTCTTCCGTGCCTGCGGTTGGAGGGCAATTCTCAGTACGTTTGCTCAGGAAGCCCACTCTGCCGCAGCAGATTTGCGATATCTCAGAAGACGTAAAGCGCAGCCCACGGGCAGCTACACTTTTAGATTCTGCATCTAAATAGGCTTCATTCAACATATGATTCATCGAAATGGGTTGAGAATTAAGACATCTGGCTTCCGTGCCTGCGGTTGGAGGGCAATTCTCAGTACATTTGCTCAGGAAGCCCGCTCTGCCGCAGCAGATTTGCGATATCTCAAAAGTCGTAAGGCGTAGCCCACGGGCAGCTACATTTCTAGATTCTGCATCTAAATAGGCTTCATTCGACATATGATTCATCGAAATGGGTTGAGAATTAAGGCATCTGTCTTCCGTGCCTGCGGTTGGAGGGCAATTCTCAGTACGTTTGCTCAGGAAGCCCACTCTGCCGCAGCAGATTTGCGATATCTCAAAAGTCGTAAGGCGTAGCCCACGGGCAGCTACATTTCTAGATTCTGCATCTAAATAGGCTTCATTCGACATATGATTCATCGAAATGGGTTGACAATTAAGGCATCTGGCTTCCGTGCCTGCGGTTGGAGGGCAATTCTCAGTACATTTGCTCAGGAAGCCGACTCTGCCGCAGCAGATTTGCGATATCTCAAAAGTCGTAAGGCGTAGCCCACGGGCAGCTACATTTCTAGATTCTGCATCTAAATAGGTTTCATTCGACATATGATTCATCGAAATGGGTTGAGAATTAAGGCATCTGTCTTCCGTGCCTGCGGTTGGAGGGCAATTCTCAGTACATTTGCTCAGGAAGCCCACTCTGCCGCAGCAGATTTACGATATCGCAGAAGTCGTAAGGCGCAGCCCACGGGCAGCTACATTTTTAGATTCTGCATCTAAATAGGGCTCAATTCGACATATAATTCATCGAAACGGGTTGAGAATTAAGGCATCTGGCTTCCGTGCCTGCGGTTGGAGGGCAATTCTCAGTACATTTGCTCAGGAAGCCCACTCTGCCGCAGCAGATTTACGATATCTCAGAAGTCGTACGGCGCAGCCCACGGGCAGCTACACTTTTAGATTCTGCATCTAAAAAGGCTTCATTCAACATATGATTCATCGAAATGGGTTGAGAATTAAGACATCTGGCTTCCGTGCCTGCGGTTGGAGGGCAATTCTCAGTACATTTGCTCAGGAAGCCCACTCTGCCGCAGCAGATTTGCGATATCTCAAAAGTCGTAAGGCGTAGCCCACGGGCAGCTACATTTCTAGATTCTGCATCTAAATAGGCTTCATTCGACATATGATTCATCGAAATGGGTTGAGAATTAAGGCATCTGTCTTCCGTGCCTGCGGTTGGAGGGCAATTCTCCTTTGCACAGGAAGCCCACTCTGCCGCAGCAGATTAGCAATATCGCAGAAGCCGCAAAGCGCAGCCCACGGGCAGCTACATTTTTAGATTCTGCATCTAAATAGGCTTCATTCGACATATGACTCATCGAAATGGGTTGAGAATTAAGGCATCTGGCTTCCGTGCCTGCGGTTGGAGGGCAATTCTCAGTACATTTGCTCAGGAAGCCCACTCTGCCGCAGCAGATTTACGATATCTCAGAAGTCGTACGGCGCAGCCTACGGGCAGCTACATTTTTAGATTCTGCATCTAAATAGGCTTCATTCGACATATGATTCATCGAAATGGGTTGAGAATTAAGGCATCTGTCTTCCGTGCCTGCGGTTGGAGGGCAATTCTCAGTACGTTTGCTCAGGAAGCCCACTCTGATGCAGCAGATTTGCGATATCTCAAAAGTCGTAAGGCGTAGCCCACGGGCAGCTACATTTCTAGATTCTGCATCTAAATAGGCTTCATTCGACATATGATTCATCGAAATGGGTTGAGAATTAAGGCATCTGTCTTCCGTGCCTGCGGTTGGAGGGCAATTCTCATTTGCACAGGAAGCCCACTCTGCCGCAGCAGATTTACGATATCGCAGAAGTCGTCAGGCGCAGCCCACGGGCAGCTACATTTTTAGATTCTGCATCTAAATAGGCTCAATTCGACATATAATTCATCGAAATCGGTTGAGAATTAAGGCATCTGTCTTCCGTGCCTGCGGTTGGAGGGCAATTCTCATTTGCACAGGAAGCCCACTCTGCCGCAGCAGATTTACGATATCTCAGAAGTCGTACGGCGCAGCCCACGGGCAGCTACACTTTTAGATTCTGCATCTAAAAAGGCTTCATTCAACATATGATTCGTCGAAATGGGTTGAGAATTAAGGCATCTGGCTTCCGTGCCTGCGGTTGGAGGGCAATTCTCAGTACATTTGCTCAGGAAGCCCACTCTGCCGCAGCAGATTTGCGATATCTCAAAAGTCGTAAGGCGTAGCCCACGGGCAGCTACATTTCTAGATTCTGCATCTAAATAGGCTTCATTCGACATATGATTCATCGAAATGGGTTGAGAATTAAGGCATCTGTCTTCCGTGCCTGCGGTTGGAGGGCAATTCTCAGTACGTTTGCTCAGGAAGCCCACTCTGCCGCAGCAGATTTGCGATATCTCAAAAGTCGTAAGGCGTAGCCCACGGGCAGCTACATTTCTAGATTCTGCATCTAAATAGGCTTCATTCGACATATGATTCATCGAAATGGGTTGAGAATTAAGGCATCTGTCTTCCGTGCCTGCGGTTGGAGGGCAATTCTCAGTACGTTTGCTCAGGAAGCCCACTCTGCCGCAGCAGATTTGCGATATCTCAGAAGACGTAAAGCGCAGCCCACGGGCAGCTACACTTTTAGATTCTGCATCTAAATAGGCTTCATTCAACATATGATTCATCGAAATGGGTTGAGAATTAAGACATCTGGCTTCCGTGCCTGCGGTTGGAGGGCAATTCTCAGTACATTTGCTCAGGAAGCCCGCTCTGCCGCAGCAGATTTGCGATATCTCAAAAGTCGTAAGGCGTAGCCCACGGGCAGCTACATTTCTAGATTCTGCATCTAAATAGGCTTCATTCGACATATGATTCATCGAAATGGGTTGAGAATTAAGGCATCTGTCTTCCGTGCCTGCGGTTGGAGGGCAATTCTCAGTACGTTTGCTCAGGAAGCCCACTCTGCCGCAGCAGATTTGCGATATCTCAAAAGTCGTAAGGCGTAGCCCACGGGCAGCTACATTTCTAGATTCTGCATCTAAATAGGCTTCATTCGACGTATGATTCATCGAAATGGGTTGAGAATTAAGGCATCTGTCTTCCGTGCCTGCCGTTGGAGGGCAATTCTCAGTACATTTGCTCAGGAAGCCCACTCTGCCGCAGCAGATTTGCGATATCTCAGAAGACGTAAAGCGCAGCCCACGGGCAGCTACACTTTTAGATTCTGCATCTAAATAGGCTTCATTCAACATATGATTCATCGAAATGGGTTGAGAATTAAGACATCTGGCTTCCGTGCCTGCGGTTGGAGGGCAATTCTCAGTACATTTGCTCAGGAAGCCCGCTCTGCCGCAGCAGATTTGCGATATCTCAAAAGTCGTAAGGCGTAGCCCACGGGCAGCTACATTTCTAGATTCTGCATCTAAATAGGCTTCATTCGACATATGATTCATCGAAATGGGTTGAGAATTAAGGCATCTGTCTTCCGTGCTTGCGGTTGGAGGGCAATTCTCCTTTGCACAGGAAGCCCACTCTGCCGCAGCAGATTTACGATATCGCAGAAGTCGTAAGGCGCAGCCCACGGGCAGCTACATTTTTAGATTCTGCATCTAAATAGGGCTCAATTCGACATATGATTCATCGAAATGGGTTGAGAATTAAGACATCTGGCTTCCGTGCCTGCGGTTGGAGGGCAATTCTCAGTACATTTGCTCAGGAAGCCCGCTCTGCCGCAGCAGATTTGCGATATCTCAAAAGTCGTAAGGCGTAGCCCACGGGCAGCTACATTTCTAGATTCTGCATCTAAATAGGCTTCATTCGACATATGATTCATCGAAATGGGTTGAGAATTAAGGCATCTGTCTTCCGTGCCTGCGGTTGGAGGGCAATTCTCATTTGCACAGGAAGCCTACTCTGCCGCAGCAGATTAGCAATATCGCAGAAGTCGTAAGGCGCAGCCCACGGGCAGCTAAATTTTTAAATTCTACATCTACATAGGCTCAATTCGACATATGATTCATCGAAATGGGTTAAGAATTAAGGCATCTGGCTTCCGTGCCTGCGGTTGTAGGGCAATTCTCAGTACATTTGCTCAGGAAGCCCACTCTGCCGCAGCAGATTTGCGATATCTCAGAAGTCGTACGGCGCAGCCCACGGGCAGCTACACTTTTAGATTCTGCATCTAAATAGGCTCAATTCGACATATGATTCATCGAAATGGGTTAAGAATTAAGGCATCTGGCTTCCGTGCCTGCGGTTGTAGGGCAATTCTCAGTACATTTGCTCAGGAAGCCCACTCTGCCGCAGCAGATTTGCGATATCTCAGAAGTCGTACGGCGCAGCCCACGGGCAGCTACACTTTTAGATTCTGCATCTAAATAGGCTTCATTCAACATATGATTCATCGAAATGGGTTGAGAATTAAGGCATCTGTCTTCCGTGCCTGCGGTTGGAGGGCAATTCTCAGTACGTTTGCTCAGGAAGCCCACTCTGCCGCAGCAGATTTGCGATATCTCAAAAGTCGTAAGGCGTAGCCCACGGGCAGCTACATTTCTAGATTCTGCATCTAAATAGGCTTCATTCGACATATGATTCATCGAAATGGGTTGAGAATTAAGGCATCTGTCTTCCGTGCCTGCGGTTGGAGGGCAATTCTCAGTACGTTTGCTCAGGAAGCCCACTCTGCCGCAGCAGATTTGCGATATCTCAGAAGACGTAAAGCGCAGCCCACGGGCAGCTACACTTTTAGATTCTGCATCTAAATAGGCTTCATTCAACATATGATTCATCGAAATGGGTTGAGAATTAAGACATCTGGCTTCCGTGCCTGCGGTTGGAGGGCAATTCTCAGTACATTTGCTCAGGAAGCCCGCTCTGCCGCAGCAGATTTGCGATATCTCAAAAGTCGTAAGGCGTAGCCCACGGGCAGCTACATTTCTAGATTCTGCATCTAAATAGGCTTCATTCGACATATGATTCATCGAAATGGGTTGAGAATTAAGGCATCTGTCTTCCGTGCCTGCGGTTGGAGGGCAATTCTCAGTACGTTTGCTCAGGAAGCCCACTCTGCCGCAGCAGATTTGCGATATCTCAAAAGTCGTAAGGCGTAGCCCACGGGCAGCTACATTTCTAGATTCTGCATCTAAATAGGCTTCATTCGACGTATGATTCATCGAAATGGGTTGAGAATTAAGGCATCTGTCTTCCGTGCCTGCCGTTGGAGGGCAATTCTCAGTACATTTGCTCAGGAAGCCCACTCTGCCGCAGCAGATTTGCGATATCTCAGAAGACGTAAAGCGCAGCCCACGGGCAGCTACACTTTTAGATTCTGCATCTAAATAGGCTTCATTCAACATATGATTCATCGAAATGGGTTGAGAATTAAGACATCTGGCTTCCGTGCCTGCGGTTGGAGGGCAATTCTCAGTACATTTGCTCAGGAAGCCCGCTCTGCCGCAGCAGATTTGCGATATCTCAAAAGTCGTAAGGCGTAGCCCACGGGCAGCTACATTTCTAGATTCTGCATCTAAATAGGCTTCATTCGACATATGATTCATCGAAATGGGTTGAGAATTAAGGCATCTGTCTTCCGTGCTTGCGGTTGGAGGGCAATTCTCCTTTGCACAGGAAGCCCACTCTGCCGCAGCAGATTTACGATATCGCAGAAGTCGTAAGGCGCAGCCCACGGGCAGCTACATTTTTAGATTCTGCATCTAAATAGGGCTCAATTCGACATATGATTCATCGAAATGGGTTGAGAATTAAGACATCTGGCTTCCGTGCCTGCGGTTGGAGGGCAATTCTCAGTACATTTGCTCAGGAAGCCCGCTCTGCCGCAGCAGATTTGCGATATCTCAAAAGTCGTAAGGCGTAGCCCACGGGCAGCTACATTTCTAGATTCTGCATCTAAATAGGCTTCATTCGACATATGATTCATCGAAATGGGTTGAGAATTAAGGCATCTGTCTTCCGTGCCTGCGGTTGGAGGGCAATTCTCATTTGCACAGGAAGCCTACTCTGCCGCAGCAGATTAGCAATATCGCAGAAGTCGTAAGGCGCAGCCCACGGGCAGCTAAATTTTTAAATTCTACATCTAAATAGGCTCAATTCGACATATGATTCATCGAAATGGGTTAAGAATTAAGGCATCTGGCTTCCGTGCCTGCGGTTGTAGGGCAATTCTCAGTACATTTGCTCAGGAAGCCCACTCTGCCGCAGCAGATTTGCGATATCTCAGAAGTCGTACGGCGCAGCCCACGGGCAGCTACACTTTTAGATTCTGCATCTAAATAGGCTCAATTCGACATATGATTCATCGAAATGGGTTAAGAATTAAGGCATCTGGCTTCCGTGCCTGCGGTTGTAGGGCAATTCTCAGTACATTTGCTCAGGAAGCCCACTCTGCCGCAGCAGATTTGCGATATCTCAGAAGTCGTACGGCGCAGCCCACGGGCAGCTACACTTTTAGATTCTGCATCTAAAAAGGCTTCATTCAACATATGATTCATCGAAATGGGTTGAGAATTAAGGCATCTGTCTTCCGTGCCTGCGGTTGGAGGGCAATTCTCAGTACGTTTGCTCAGGAAGCCCACTCTGCCGCAGCAGATTTGCGATATCTCAAAAGTCGTAAGGCGTAGCCCAAGGGCAGCTACATTTCTAGATTCTGCATCTAAATAGGCTTCATTCGACATATGATTCATCGAAATGGGTTGAGAATTAAGGCATCTGTCTTCCGTGCCTGCGGTTGGAGGGCAATTCTCAGTACGTTTGCTCAGGAAGCCCACTCTGCCGCAGCAGATTTGCGATATCTCAGAAGACGTAAAGCGCAGCCCACGGGCAGCTACACTTTTAGATTCTGCATCTAAATAGGCTTCATTCAACATATGATTCATCGAAATGGGTTGAGAATTAAGACATCTGGCTTCCGTGCCTGCGGTTGGAGGGCAATTCTCAGTACATTTGCTCAGGAAGCCCGCTCTGCCGCAGCAGATTTGCGATATCTCAAAAGTCGTAAGGCGTAGCCCACGGGCAGCTACATTTCTAGATTCTGCATCTAAATAGGCTTCATTCGACATATGATTCATCGAAATGGGTTGAGAATTAAGGCATCTGTCTTCCGTGCCTGCGGTTGGAGGGCAATTCTCAGTACGTTTGCTCAGGAAGCCCACTCTGCCGCAGCAGATTTGCGATATCTCAAAAGTCGTAAGGCGTAGCCCACGGGCAGCTACATTTCTAGATTCTGCATCTAAATAGGCTTCATTCGACATATGATTCATCGAAATGGGTTGAGAATTAAGGCATCTGTCTTCCGTGCCTGCGGTTGGAGGGCAATTCTCCTTTGCACAGGAAGCCCACTCTGCCGCAGCAGATTTGCGATATCTCAAAAGTCGTACGGCGTAGCCCACGGGCAGCTACATTTTTAGATTCTGCATCTAAATAGGCTCAATTCGACATATAATTCATCGAAACGGGTTGAGAATTAAGGCATCTGGCTTCCGTGCCTGCGGTTGGAGGGCAATTCTCAGTACATTTGCTCAGGAAGCCCACTCTGCCGCAGCAGATTTGCGATATCTCAGAAGTCGTATGGCGCAGCCCACGGGCAGCTACATTTCTAGATTCTGCATCTAAATAGGCTTCATTCGACATATGACTCATCGAAATGGGTTGAGAATTAAGGCATCTGTCTTCCGTGCTTGCGGTTGGAGGGCAATTCTCCTTTGCACAGGAAGCCCACTCTGCCGCAGCAGATTAGCAATATCGCAGAAGCCGTAAAGCGCAGCCCACGGGCAGCTATATTTTTAGATTCTGCATCTAAATGGGCTCAATTCGACATATGACTCATCGAAATGGGTTAAGAATTAAGGCATCTGGCTTCCGTGCCTGCGGTTGTATGGCAATTCTCAGTACATTTGCTCAGGAAGCCCACTCTGCCGCAGCAGATTTGCGATATCTCAGAAGTCGTACGGCGCAGCCCACGGGCAGCTACACTTTTAGATTCTGCATCTAAATAGGCTCAATTCGACATATGATTCATCGAAATGGGTTAAGAATTAAGGCATCTGGCTTCCGTGCCTGCGGTTGTAGGGCAATTCTCAGTACATTTGCTCAGGAAGCCCACTCTGCCGCAGAAGATTTACGATATCTCAGAAGTCGTATGGCGCAGCCCACGGGCAGCTACATTTCTAGATTCTGCATCTAAATAGGCTTCAATCGACATACGATTTATCGAAATGGGTTGAGAATTAAGGCATCTGGCTTCCGTGCCTGCGGTTGGAGGGCAATTCTCAGTACATTTGCTCAGGAAGCCCACTCTGCCGCAGCAGATTTGCGATATCTCAGAAGACGTAAAGCGCAGCCCACGGGCAGCTACACTTTTAGATTCTGCATCTAAATAGGCTTCATTCAACATATGATTCATCGAAATGGGTTGAGAATTAAGACATCTGGCTTCCGTGCCTGCGGTTGGAGGGCAATTCTCAGTACATTTGCTCAGGAAGCCCGCTCTGCCGCAGCAGATTTGCGATATCTCAAAAGTCGTAAGGCGTAGCCCACGGGCAGCTACATTTCTAGATTCTGCATCTAAATAGGCTTCATTCGACATATGATTCATCGAAATGGGTTGAGAATTAAGGCATCTGTCTTCCGTGCTTGCGGTTGGAGGGCAATTCTCCTTTGCACAGGAAGCCCACTCTGCCGCAGCAGATTTACGATATCGCAGAAGTCGTAAGGCGCAGCCCACGGGCAGCTACATTTTTAGATTCTGCATCCAAATAGGGCTCAATTCGACATATAATTCATCGAAACGGGTTGAGAATTAAGGCATCTGGCTTCCGTGCCTGCGGTTGGAGGGCAATTCTCAGTACATTTGCTCAGGAAGCCCACTCTGCCGCAGCAGATTTACGATATCTCAGAAGTCGTACGGCGCAGCCCACGGGCAGCTACATTTTTAGATTCTGCATCTAAATAGGCTCCATTCGACATATGATTCATCGAAATGGGTTGAGAATTAAGGCATCTGTCTTCCGTGCCTGCGGTTGGAGGGCAATTCTCATTTGCACAGGAAGCCTACTCTGCCGCAGCAGATTAGCAATATCGCAGAAGTCGTAAGGCGCAGCCCACGGGCAGCTAAATTTTTAAATTCTACATCTACATAGGCTCAATTCGACATATGATTCATCGAAATGGGTTAAGAATTAAGGCATCTGGCTTCCGTGCCTGCGGTTGTAGGGCAATTCTCAGTACATTTGCTCAGGAAGCCCACTCTGCCGCAGCAGATTTGCGATATCTCAGAAGTCGTACGGCGCAGCCCACGGGCAGCTACACTTTTAGATTCTGCATCTAAATAGGCTCAATTCGACATATGATTCATCGAAATGGGTTAAGAATTAAGGCATCTGGCTTCCGTGCCTGCGGTTGTAGGGCAATTCTCAGTACATTTGCTCAGGAAGCCCACTCTGCCGCAGCAGATTTGCGATATCTCAGAAGTCGTACGGCGCAGCCCACGGGCAGCTACACTTTTAGATTCTGCATCTAAAAAGGCTTCATTCAACATATGATTCATCGAAATGGGTTGAGAATTAAGGCATCTGTCTTCCGTGCCTGCGGTTGGAGGGCAATTCTCAGTACGTTTGCTCAGGAAGCCCACTCTGCCGCAGCAGATTTGCGATATCTCAAAAGTCGTAAGGCGTAGCCCAAGGGCAGCTACATTTCTAGATTCTGCATCTAAATAGGCTTCATTCGACATATGATTCATCGAAATGGGTTGAGAATTAAGGCATCTGTCTTCCGTGCCTGCGGTTGGAGGGCAATTCTCAGTACGTTTGCTCAGGAAGCCCACTCTGCCGCAGCAGATTTGCGATATCTCAGAAGACGTAAAGCGCAGCCCACGGGCAGCTACACTTTTAGATTCTGCATCTAAATAGGCTTCATTCAACATATGATTCATCGAAATGGGTTGAGAATTAAGACATCTGGCTTCCGTGCCTGCGGTTGGAGGGCAATTCTCAGTACATTTGCTCAGGAAGCCCGCTCTGCCGCAGCAGATTTGCGATATCTCAAAAGTCGTAAGGCGTAGCCCACGGGCAGCTACATTTCTAGATTCTGCATCTAAATAGGCTTCATTCGACATATGATTCATCGAAATAGGTTGAGAATTAAGGCATCTGTCTTCCGTGCCTGCGGTTGGAGGGCAATTCTCAGTACGTTTGCTCAGGAAGCCCACTCTGCCGCAGCAGATTTGCGATATCTCAAAAGTCGTAAGGCGTAGCCCACGGGCAGCTACATTTCTAGATTCTGCATCTAAATAGGCTTCATTCGACATATGATTCATCGAAATGGGTTGAGAATTAAGGCATCTGTCTTCCGTGCCTGCGGTTGGAGGGCAATTCTCAGTACGTTTGCTCAGGAAGCCCACTCTGCCGCAGCAGATTTGCGATATCTCAAAAGTCGTAAGGCGTAGCCCACGGGCAGCTACATTTCTAGATTCTGCATCTAAATAGGCTTCATTCGACATATGATTCATCGAAATAGGTTGAGAATTAAGGCATCTGTCTTCCGTGCCTGCGGTTGGAGGGCAATTCTCAGTACGTTTGCTCAGGAAGCCCACTCTGCCGCAGCAGATTTGCGATATCTCAAAAGTCGTAAGGCGTAGCCCACGGGCAGCTACATTTCTAGATTCTGCATCTAAATAGGCTTCATTCGACATATAATTCATCGAAACGGGTTGAGAATTAAGGCATCTGGCTTCCGTGCCTGCGGTTGGAGGGCAATTCTCAGTACATTTGCTCAGGAAGCCCACTCTGCCGCAGCAGATTTACGATATCTCAGAAGTCGTACGGCGCAGCCCACGGGCAGCTACATTTTTAGATTCTGCATCTAAATAGGCTCCATTCGACATATGATTCATCGAAATGGGTTGAGAATTAAGGCATCTGTCTTCCGTGCCTGCGGTTGGAGGGCAATTCTCATTTGCACAGGAAGCCTACTCTGCCGCAGCAGATTAGTAATATCGCAGAAGTCGTAAGGCGCAGCCCACGGGCAGCTAAATTTTTAAATTCTACATCTACATAGGCTCAATTCGACATATGATTCATCGAAATGGGTTAAGAATTAAGGCATCTGGCTTCCGTGCCTGCGGTTGTAGGGCAATTCTCAGTACATTTGCTCAGGAAGCCCACTCTGCCGCAGCAGATTTGCGATATCTCAGAAGTCGTACGGCGCAGCCCACGGGCAGCTACACTTTTAGATTCTGCATCTAAATAGGCTCAATTCGACATATGATTCATCGAAATGGGTTAAGAATTAAGGCATCTGGCTTCCGTGCCTGCGGTTGTAGGGCAATTCTCAGTACATTTGCTCAGGAAGCCCACTCTGCCGCAGCAGATTTGCGATATCTCAGAAGTCGTACGGCGCAGCCCACGGGCAGCTACACTTTTAGATTCTGCATCTAAAAAGGCTTCATTCAACATATGATTCATCGAAATGGGTTGAGAATTAAGGCATCTGTCTTCCGTGCCTGCGGTTGGAGGGCAATTCTCAGTACGTTTGCTCAGGAAGCCCACTCTGCCGCAGCAGATTTGCGATATCTCAAAAGTCGTAAGGCGTAGCCCAAGGGCAGCTACATTTCTAGATTCTGCATCTAAATAGGCTTCATTCGACATATGATTCATCGAAATGGGTTGAGAATTAAGGCATCTGTCTTCCGTGCCTGCGGTTGGAGGGCAATTCTCAGTACGTTTGCTCAGGAAGCCCACTCTGCCGCAGCAGATTTGCGATATCTCAGAAGACGTAAAGCGCAGCCCACGGGCAGCTACACTTTTAGATTCTGCATCTAAATAGGCTTCATTCAACATATGATTCATCGAAATGGGTTGAGAATTAAGACATCTGGCTTCCGTGCCTGCGGTTGGAGGGCAATTCTCAGTACATTTGCTCAGGAAGCCCGCTCTGCCGCAGCAGATTTGCGATATCTCAAAAGTCGTAAGGCGTAGCCCACGGGCAGCTACATTTCTAGATTCTGCATCTAAATAGGCTTCATTCGACATATGATTCATCGAAATAGGTTGAGAATTAAGGCATCTGTCTTCCGTGCCTGCGGTTGGAGGGCAATTCTCAGTACGTTTGCTCAGGAAGCCCACTCTGCCGCAGCAGATTTGCGATATCTCAAAAGTCGTAAGGCGTAGCCCACGGGCAGCTACATTTCTAGATTCTGCATCTAAATAGGCTTCATTCGACATATGATTCATCGAAATGGGTTGAGAATTAAGGCATCTGTCTTCCGTGCCTGCGGTTGGAGGGCAATTCTCCTTTGCACAGGAAGCCCACTCTGCCGCAGCAGATTTGCGATATCTCAAAAGTCGTACGGCGTAGCCCACGGGCAGCTACATTTCTAGATTCTGCATCTAAATAGGTTTCATTCGACGTATGATTCATCGAAATGGGTTGAGAATTAAGGCATCTGTCTTCCGTGCCTGCGGTTGGAGGGCAATTCTCAGTACATTTGCTCAGGAAGCCCACTCTGCCGCAGCAGATTTACGATATCGCAGAAGTCGTAAGGCGCAGCCCACGGGCAGCTACATTTTTAGATTCTGCATCTAAATAGGCTCAATTCGACATATAATTCATCGAAACGGGTTGAGAATTAAGGCATCTGGCTTCCGTGCCTGCGGTTGGAGGGCAATTCTCAGTACATTTGCTCAGGAAGCCCACTCTGCCGCAGCAGATTTACGATATCTCAGAAGTCGTATGGCGCAGCCCACGGGCAGCTACATTTCTAGATTCTGCATCTAAATAGGCTTCATTCGACATATGACTCATCGAAATGGGTTGAGAATTAAGGCATCTGTCTTCCGTGCTTGCGGTTGGAGGGCAATTCTCCTTTGCACAGGAAGCCCACTCTGCCGCAGCAGATTAGCAATATCGCAGAAGCCGTAAAGCGCAGCCCACGGGCAGCTATATTTTTAGATTCTGCATCTAAATGGGCTCAATTCGACATATGACTCATCGAAATGGGTTAAGAATTAAGGCATCTGGCTTCCGTGCCTGCGGTTGTATGGCAATTCTCAGTACATTTGCTCAGGAAGCCCACTCTGCCGCAGCAGATTTGCGATATCTCAGAAGTCGTACGGCGCAGCCCACGGGCAGCTACACTTTTAGATTCTGCATCTAAAAAGGCTTCATTCAACATATGATTCATCGAAATGGGTTGAGAATTAAGGCATCTGGCTTCCGTGCCTGCGGTTGGAGGGCAATTCTCAGTACATTTGCTCAGGAAGCCCACTCTGCCGCAGAAGATTTACGATATCTCAGAAGTCGTATGGCGCAGCCCACGGGCAGCTACATTTCTAGATTCTGCATCTAAATAGGCTTCAATCGACATACGATTTATCGAAATGGGTTGAGAATTAAGGCATCTGGCTTCCGTGCCTGCGGTTGGAGGGCAATTCTCAGTACGTTTGCTCAGGAAGCCCACTCTGCCGCAGCAGATTTGCGATATCTCAGAAGACGTAAAGCGCAGCCCACGGGCAGCTACATTTCTAGATTCTGCATCTAAATAGGCTTCATTCGACATATGATTCATCGAAATGGGTTGAGAATTAAGGCATCTGTCTTCCGTGCCTGCCGTTGGAGGGCAATTCTCAGTACATTTGCTCAGGAAGCCCACTCTGCCGCAGCAGATTTGCGATATCTCAGAAGACGTAAAGCGCAGCCCACGGGCAGCTACACTTTTAGATTCTGCATCTAAATAGGCTTCATTCAACATATGATTCATCGAAATGGGTTGAGAATTAAGACATCTGGCTTCCGTGCCTGCGGTTGGAGGGCAATTCTCAGTACATTTGCTCAGGAAGCCCGCTCTGCCGCAGCAGATTTGCGATATCTCAAAAGTCGTAAGGCGTAGCCCACGGGCAGCTACATTTCTAGATTCTGCATTTAAATAGGCTTCATTCGACATATGATTCATCGAAATGGGTTGAGAATTAAGGCATCTGTCTTCCGTGCTTGCGGTTGGAGGGCAATTCTCCTTTGCACAGGAAGCCCACTCTGCCGCAGCAGATTTACGATATCGCAGAAGTCGTAAGGCGCAGCCCACGGGCAGCTACATTTTTAGATTCTGCATCTAAATAGGGCTCAATTCGACATATAATTCATCGAAACGGGTTGAGAATTAAGGCATCTGGCTTCCGTGCCTGCGGTTGGAGGGCAATTCTCAGTACATTTGCTCAGGAAGCCCACTCTGCCGCAGCAGATTTACGATATCTCAGAAGTCGTACGGCGCAGCCCACGGGCAGCTACATTTTTAGATTCTGCATCTAAATAGGCTCCATTCGACATATGATTCATCGAAATGGGTTGAGAATTAAGGCATCTGTCTTCCGTGCCTGCGGTTGGAGGGCAATTCTCATTTGCACAGGAAGCCTACTCTGCCGCAGCAGATTAGCAATATCGCAGAAGTCGTAAGGCGCAGCCCACGGGCAGCTAAATTTTTAAATTCTACATCTACATAGGCTCAATTCGACATATGATTCATCGAAATGGGTTAAGAATTAAGGCATCTGGCTTCCGTGCCTGCGGTTGTAGGGCAATTCTCAGTACATTTGCTCAGGAAGCCCACTCTGCCGCAGCAGATTTGCGATATCTCAGAAGTCGTACGGCGCAGCCCACGGGCAGCTACACTTTTAGATTCTGCATCTAAATAGGCTCAATTCGACATATGATTCATCGAAATGGGTTAAGAATTAAGGCATCTGGCTTCCGTGCCTGCGGTTGTAGGGCAATTCTCAGTACATTTGCTCAGGAAGCCCACTCTGCCGCAGCAGATTTGCGATATCTCAGAAGTCGTACGGCGCAGCCCACGGGCAGCTACACTTTTAGATTCTGCATCTAAAAAGGCTTCATTCAACATATGATTCATCGAAATGGGTTGAGAATTAAGGCATCTGTCTTCCGTGCCTGCGGTTGGAGGGCAATTCTCAGTACGTTTGCTCAGGAAGCCCACTCTGCCGCAGCAGATTTGCGATATCTCAAAAGTCGTAAGGCGTAGCCCAAGGGCAGCTACATTTCTAGATTCTGCATCTAAATAGGCTTCATTCGACATATGATTCATCGAAATGGGTTGAGAATTAAGGCATCTGTCTTCCGTGCCTGCGGTTGGAGGGCAATTCTCAGTACGTTTGCTCAGGAAGCCCACTCTGCCGCAGCAGATTTGCGATATCTCAGAAGACGTAAAGCGCAGCCCACGGGCAGCTACACTTTTAGATTCTGCATCTAAATAGGCTTCATTCAACATATGATTCATCGAAATGGGTTGAGAATTAAGACATCTGGCTTCCGTGCCTGCGGTTGGAGGGCAATTCTCAGTACATTTGCTCAGGAAGCCCGCTCTGCCGCAGCAGATTTGCGATATCTCAAAAGTCGTAAGGCGTAGCCCACGGGCAGCTACATTTCTAGATTCCGCATCTAAATAGGCTTCATTCGACATATGATTCATCGAAATGGGTTGAGAATTAAGGCATCTGTCTTCCGTGCCTGCGGTTGGAGGGCAATTCTCAGTACGTTTGCTCAGGAAGCCCACTCTGCCGCAGCAGATTTGCGATATCTCAAAAGTCGTAAGGCGTAGCCCACGGGCAGCTACATTTCTAGATTCTGCATCTAAATAGGCTTCATTCGACATATGATTCATCGAAATGGGTTGAGAATTAAGGCATCTGTCTTCCGTGCCTGCGGTTGGAGGGCAATTCTCCTTTGCACAGGAAGCCCACTCTGCCGCAGCAGATTTGCGATATCTCAAAAGTCGTACGGCGTAGCCCACGGGCAGCTACATTTCTAGATTCTGCATCTAAATAGGTTTCATTCGACATATGATTCATCGAAATGGGTTGAGAATTAAGGCATCTGTCTTCCGTGCCTGCGGTTGGAGGGCAATTCTCAGTACATTTGCTCAGGAAGCCCACTCTGCCGCAGCAGATTTACGATATCGCAGAAGTCGTAAGGCGCAGCCCACGGGCAGCTACATTTTTAGATTCTGCATCTAAATAGGCTCAATTCGACATATAATTCATCGAAACGGGTTGAGAATTAAGGCATCTGGCTTCCGTGCCTGCGGTTGGAGGGCAATTCTCAGTACATTTGCTCAGGAAGCCCACTCTGCCGCAGCAGATTTACGATATCGCAGAAGTCGTAAGGCGCAGCCCACGGGCAGCTACATTTTTAGATTCTGCATCTAAATAGGGCTCAATTCGACATATAATTCATCGAAACGGGTTGAGAATTAAGGCATCTGGCTTCCGTGCCTGCGGTTGGAGGGCAATTCTCAGTACATTTGCTCAGGAAGCCCACTCTGCCGCAGCAGATTTACGATATCGCAGAAGTCGTAAGGCGCAGCCCACGGGCAGCTACATTTTTAGATTCTGCATCTAAATAGGCTCAATTCGACATATAATTCATCGAAACGGGTTGAGAATTAAGGCATCTGGCTTCCGTGCCTGCGGTTGGAGGGCAATTCTCAGTACATTTGCTCAGGAAGCCCACTCTGCCGCAGCAGATTTACGATATCTCAGAAGTCGTATGGCGCAGCCCACGGGCAGCTACATTTCTAGATTCTGCATCTAAATAGGCTTCATTCGACATATGACTCATCGAAATGGGTTGAGAATTAAGGCATCTGTCTTCCGTGCTTGCGGTTGGAGGGCAATTCTCCTTTGCACAGGAAGCCCACTCTGCCGCAGCAGATTAGCAATATCGCAGAAGCCGTAAGGCGTAGCCCACCGGCACCTACATTTCTAGATTCTGCATCTAAATAGGCTTCAATCGACATACGATTTATCGAAATGGGTTGAGAATTAAGGCATCTGGCTTCCGTGCCTGCGGTTGGAGGGCAATTCTCAGTACGTTTGCTCAGGAAGCCCACTCTGCCGCAGCAGATTTGCGATGTCTCAGAAGACATAAAGCGCAGCCCACGGGCAGCTACATTTTTAGATTCTGCATCTAAATAGGGCTCAATTCGACATATAATTCATCGAAACGGGTTGAGAATTAAGGCATCTGGCTTCCGTGCCTGCGGTTGGAGGGCAATTCTCAGTACATTTGCTCAGGAAGCCCACTCTGCCGCAGCAGATTTGCGATATCTCAAAAGTCGTACGGCGTAGCCCACGGGCAGCTACATTTCTAGATTCTGCATCTAAATAGGTTTCATTCGACATATGATTCATCGAAATGGGTTGAGAATTAAGGCATCTGTCTTCCGTGCCTGCGGTTGGAGGGCAATTCTCAGTACATTTGCTCAGGAAGCCCACTCTGCCGCAGCAGATTTACGATATCGCAGAAGTCGTAAGGCGCAGCCCACGGGCAGCTACATTTTTAGATTCTGCATCTAAATAGGGCTCAATTCGACATATAATTCATCGAAACGGGTTGAGAATTAAGGCATCTGGCTTCCGTGCCTGCGGTTGGAGGGCAATTCTCAGTACATTTGCTCAGGAAGCCCACTCTGCCGCAGCAGATTTGCGATATCTCAGAAGTCGTAAGGCGAAGCCCACGGGCAGCTACATTTCTAGATTCTGCATCTAAATAGGCTTCATTCGATATATGATTCATCGAAATGGGTTGAGAATTAAGGCATCTGTCTTCCGTGCTTGCGGTTGGAGGGCAATTCTCAGTACATTTGCTCAGGAAGCCCACTCTGCCGCAGCAGATTAGCAATATCGCAGAAGCCGTAAAGCGCAGCCCACGGGCAGCTACATTTTTAGATTCTGCATCTAAATAGGCTCAATTCGACATATGATTCATCGAAATGGGTTAAGAATTAAGGCATCTGGCTTCCGTGCCTGCGGTTGTATGGCAATTCTCAGTACATTTGCTCAGGAAGCCCACTCTGCCGCAGCAGATTTGCGATATCTCAGAAGTCGTACGGCGCAGCCCACGGGCAGCTACACTTTTAGATTCTGCATCTAAATATTCTCAATTCGACATATGATTCATCGAAATGGGTTAAGAATTAAGGCATCTGGCTTCCGTGCCTGCGGTTGTAGGGCAAATTCTCAGTACATTTGCTCAGGAAGCCCACTCTGCCGCAGCAGATTTGCGATATCTCAGAAGTCGTACGGCGCAGCATACGGGCAGCTACACTTTTAGATTCTGCATCTAAAAAGGCTTCATTCAACATATGATTCATCGAAATGGGTTGAGAATTAAGGCATCTGGCTTCCGTGCCTGCGGTTGGAGGGCAATTCTCAGTACATTTGCTCAGGAAGCCCACTCTGCCGCAGAAGATTTACGATATCTCAGAAGTCGTATGGCGCAGCCCACGGGCAGCTACATTTCTAGATTCTGCATCTAAATAGGCTTCAATCGACATACGATTTATCGAAATGGGTTGAGAATTAAGGCATCTGGCTTCCGTGCCTGCGGTTGGAGGGCAATTCTCAGTACGTTTGCTCAGAAAGCCCACTCTGCCGCAGCAGATTTGCGATATCTCAGAAGTCGTAAGGCGTAGCCCACGGGCAGCTACATTTTTAGATTCTGCATCTAAATAGGCTTCATTCGACATATGATTCATCGAAATGGGTTGAGAATTAAGGCATCTGTCTTCCGTGCCTGCGGTTGGAGGGCAATTTTCATTTGCACAGGAAGCCCACTCTGCCGCAGCAGATTACCAATATCGCAGAGGTCGTAAGGCGCAGCCCACGGGCAGCTACATTTTTAGATTCTGCATCTAAATAGGCTCAATTCGACATATAATTCATCGAAATCGTTTGAGAATTAAGGCATCTGTCTTCCGTGCCTGCGGTTGGAGGGCAATTCTCAGTACATTTGCTCAGGAAGCCCACTCTGCCGCAGCAGATTTGCGATATCTCAGAAGTCGTAAGGCGTAGCCCACGTGCAGCTACATTTTTAGATTCTGCATCTAAATAGGCTTCATTCGACATATGATTCATCGAAATGGGTTGAGAATTAAGGCATCTGGCTTCCGTGCCTGCGGTTGGAGGGCAATTCTCAGTACATTTGCTCAGGAAGCCCACTCTGCCGCAGCAGATTTACGATATCGCAAAAGTCGTAAGGCGCAGCCCACGGGCAGCTACATTTTTAGATTCTGCATCTAAATAGGGCTCAATTCGACATATAATTCATCGAAACGGGTTGAGAATTAAGGCATCTGGCTTCCGTGCCTGCGGTTGGAGGGCAATTCTCAGTACATTTGCTCAGGAAGCCCACTCTGCCGCAGCAGATTTACGATATCTCAGAAGTCGTACGTAGCTGCCCGTGGGCTACGCCTTACACCTTCCGAGATATTGCAAATCTGCTGCGGCAGAGTGTGATTCCTGAGCAAATGTACTGAGAATTGCCCTACAACCCCACACGCGGACCCCAGATTCCTTAATTCTCAACCGATTTCGATGAACCGTATGTCGAATGAAGCGAATTTAGATGCAGAATCTTAAAATGTAGCTGCCCGTGGGCTACGCCTTACACCTTCCGAGATATTGCAAGTCTGCTGCGGCAGAGTGGGCTTCTGAGAAATTCAATAAGAAAATTGCCCTACAACCCCACACGCGGACCCCAGATTCCTTAATTCTCAACCGATTTCGATGAACCATATGTGGAATGAAGCGAATTTAGATGCAGAATCTAAAAATGTAGCTGCCCGTGGGCTACGCCTTACACCTTCCGAGATATTGCAAATCTTCTGCGGCAGAGTGTGATTCCTGAGCAAATGTACTGAGAATTGCCCTACAAACTCCACACGCGGACCCCAGATTCCTTAATTCTAAAATGATTTCGATGAACCATATGTCGAATGAAGCGAATTTAGATGCAGAATCTAAAAGTGTAGCTGCCCGTGGGCTGCGCCGTACGACTTCTGAGATATCGCAAATCTGCTGCGGCAGAGTGGGCTTCCTGAGCAAACGTACTGAGAATTGCCCTCCAACCGCAGGCACGGAAGACAGATGCCTTAATTCTCAACCCATTTCGATGAATCGTATGTCGAATGAAGCCTATTTAGATGCAGAATCTAGAAATGTAGCTGCCCGTGGGCTACGCCTTACGACTTCTGAGATATCGCAAATCTGCTGCGGCAGAGTGGGCTTCCTGAGCAAATGTACTGAGAATTGCCCTCCAACCGCAGGCACGGAAGCCAGATGCCTTAATTCTCAACCCATTTCGATGAATCATATGTCGAATGAAGCCTATTTAGAAGCAGAATCCAGAAATGTAGCTGCCCGTAGGCTGCGCCATACGACTTCTGAGATATCGTAAATCTGCTGCGGCAGAGTGGGCTTCCTGAGCAAATGTACTGAGAATTGCCCTCCAACCGCAGGCACGGAAGCCAGATGCCTTAATTCTCAACCCATTTCGATGAATCATATGTCGAATGAAGCCTATTTAGATGCAGAATCTAAAAATGGAGCTGCCCGTGGGCTGCGCTTTACGGCTTCTGCGATATTGCTAATCTGCTGCGGCAGAGTGGGCTTTCTGAGCAAACGTACTGAGAATTGCCCTCCAACCGCAGGCACGGAAGACAGATGCCTTAATTCTCAACTCATTTCGATGAATCATATGTCGAATGAAGCCTATTTAGATGCAGAATCTAGAAATGTAGCTGCCCGTGGGCTGCGCCGTACGACTTCTGAGATATCGCAAATCTGCTGCAGCAGAGTGGGCTTCCTGAGCAAATGTACTGAGAATTGCCCTCCAACCGCAGGCACGGAAGCCAGATGCCTTAATTCTCAACCCATTTCGATGAATCATATGTCGAATGAAGCCTATTTAGATGCAGAATCTAAAAGTGTAGCTGCCCGTGGGCTGCGCCGTACGACTTCTGAGATATCGCAAATCTGCTGCGGCAGAGTGGGCTTCCTGAGCAAATGTACTGAGAATTGCCCTACAACCGCAGGCACGGAAGCCAGATGCCTTAATTCTTAACCCATTTCGATGAATCATATGTCGAATTGAGCCTATTTAGATGCAGAATCTAAAAGTGTAGCTGCCCGTGGGCTGCGCCGTACGACTTCTGAGATATCGCAAATCTGCTGCGGCAGAGTGGGCTTCCTGAGCAAATGTACTGAGAATTGCCCTCCAACCGCAGGCACGGAAGCCAGATGCCTTAATTCTCAACCCGTTTCGATGAATTATATGTCGAATTGAGCCCTATTTAGATGCAGAATCTAAAAATGTAGCTGCCCGTGGGCTGCGCTTTACGGCTTCTGCGATATTGCTAATCTGCTGCGGCAGAGTGGGCTTCCTGTGCAAAGGAGAATTGCCCTCCAACCGCAAGCACGGAAGACAGATGCCTTAATTCTCAACCCATTTCGATGAATCATATGTCGAATGAAGCCTATTTAGATGCAGAATCTAGAAATGTAGCTGCCCGTGGGCTGCGCCGTACGACTTCTGAGATATCGTAAATCTGCTGCGGCAGAGTGGGCTTCCTGAGCAAATGAACTGAGAATTGCCCTCCAACCGCAGGCACGGAAGCCAGATGCCTTAATTCTCAACCCGTTTCGATGAATTATATGTCGAATTGAGCCCTATTTAGATGCAGAATCTAAAAATGTAGCTGCCCGTGGGCTGCGCTTTACGGCTTCTGCGATATTGCTAATCTGCTGCGGCAGAGTGGGCTTCCTGTGCAAAGGAGAATTGCCCTCCAACCGCAAGCACGGAAGACAGATGCCTTAATTCTCAACCCATTTCGATGAATCATATGTCGGCTGAAACCTATTTAGATGCAGAATCTAGAAATGTAGCTGCCCGTGGGCTACGCCGTACGACTTTTGAGATATCGCAAATCTGCTGCGGCAGAGTGGGCTTCCTGTGCAAAGGAGAATTGCCCTCCAACCGCAGGCACGGAAGACAGATGCCTTAATTCTCAACCCATTTCGATGAATCATATGTCGAATGAAGCCTATTTAGATGCAGAATCTAGAAATGTAGCCGCCCGTGGGCTGCGCCGTACGACTTCTGAGATATCGCAAATCTGCTGCGGCAGAGTGGGCTTCCTGAGCAAATGTACTGAGAATTGCCCTCCAACCGCAGACACGGAAGACAGATGCCTTAATTCTCAACCGATTTCGATGAATTATATGTCGGATTGAGCCTATGTAGATGTAGAATTTAAAAATTTAGCTGCCCGTGGGCTGCGCCTTACGACTTCTGCGATATTGCTAATCTGCTGCGGCAGAGTA